>CAKXYN010000001.1:78680000-79316757 GCA_935064755.1 Tragelaphus eurycerus
GAAGTGACCCCATTTTTTCTTTTAGAAAGTCCGTATTTCTAGCCAATATGGAGAAGTTCACCCCTGTCTGAGGCACAGCCAGTTTCCCTGACCAAGGACACAGCATCAGAGGAGGGGGCGGCCTGGTCCCACTGACCAGCAGACTGCAGCAGGGCTCCGACAGTGACACCCGATGGGCATGGGCCAGGCCCCAGGGCCAGGACCCTGAGGGACCGCCGGGAGCCGATTCCGGGACAGGGCTACGCGCCCAAGGGACAAGGAGGGAAACAGTGCGCCTTCTGTGAGCCACGGGACCCTGACCGCTGTCCCCAGGAGGCGCCTGCAGGCAGTCCCCACAAAGAAGGGCGTGGCAGCCACAGCAGCTCTGGGGGGCGGGGCTCGGAGGCCATGTCCGCGGCACGGCCAGCAGCCTCTGGGAGGAGCTGGAGGTCAGCCTGCGGAGCGTGACCCCAATGGTCAGTAGGCTCCGGCTGGCGGGGCTGCAGCGGCCATCGAGGGGCTACCCACGAGGTCCTGTGGTCTCGGGGTACCCCAGGCAGTAGCCCCAAAACCCACCTCATTTGCGAATGCATTGGTGGGGTGGGGGTTAACAGCGGGAGTGATGTTTGGGGCCACTCTGAGGGGTTCTGAGGAATCACGGCCGAGGGTGTCCTCTCCACTTCCCAGAGGCTGGACGGCAGAGAAGCCTCAGAACCTGGGACCTCAACTCCCTGGGGTCTGACCGCATCAGGGACCCAGGCCCCAGTCCTGGGCGATAACACCTATAGCGTCTGGAGAGCATGCAGGAAGCCCCAGGGCGGCAGTGGCCAGCCTGTGCCCTGCATGTCGTTTCTCGGGAGGTGGACCCTCGGGACAGAGGGCTCCCGGGTTCTGGTGCCGCCGCCTTCCGCCGGGGCCTGAGAACTGCTGCCGAGACCTCTCACAGCCGTGCGCACTGAGCCACAGTCACCATGTTTCCCGGGGCCCTGGCTCTGGCCTGAGGCATGCCCGGAGACGACACGGCCCCTGGGAGGTCAGCAGAGCTGTTCCCTTGTCGCTGTGCGAGGCCCGCTCTCCTGCCCCACGGGGCCCTGCGGACCCTCCCAGGTCTGCATCCCAAGTAACATCTGCGTTTGCCTCAGGCTGTGCCCCATTTCCTGACGCTCCGCCCCCAGGCCCCCAGCGCGGGAGGACAGATGGACACGACGCTGTAGCTCAGCCCCGTGCCGCCCGAGCTCCCCCGACCAGCGTCCTGCGGAGGCATGTGGCTCAGGGCCGGGCCACCCCGGAACCCCCAGGACCACAGGCTGGCAGCACCGCGTCCTGACTCCCCGGGGGTCCGAGCCCACAGGACATGCAGGACGTGGGCCTGGAGTGGCTCTGCCCCAAGCCCTGGCATGAGATGGACGTGGGGGCCTCGGAGCAGGAAGGGACAGGTGGCCGTCAGCGTCCCTCCAGAAGCCCGGGACGAGGCACGGGCTGGGTTTCCCTGAGGGGCAGTTTTTAGCTGCGGCTGAGCTTGCAGGGAGGAGGAGGGGCCCTTACTTGATGGCGCCCTCAATCCTCGTGGCCGCCTCGTGGAACTGCCGTGACGATAGCCAGTACGCCTCGAGGTTCTGCGGAGAGAACACAGAGCCACGGTCACCACGGAGGAGCCCTGAGCCCCGCCCGCCCGCCGCCCCGCTCAGCCCGCAGACCCCCGTGGCAGCAGAGCAGGCCCCCCCCGACCTGCAGGAGAGCTTTGTGGACACGCGGTCACACATGCAACTCATGAGCTCACAGCACAGGCCGCTCTGGGCTACACAGGCACCTGGAGACTGTGCGGCCGCACCCCGTTCACTGTCCCTCGGGGCGTCTGCTGAGCTCCGTCTGGTCCAAGGCCATCTTACAGGCCTCTGCCGCCCAGAGATCTGAAGCGACTTGCCCCAAGCCACACCACGGGCGCAGGTGCCAAACCGCAGTGCAGGACACCCGCCACACTGCAGGGCCTGCGGGCCCCGGGTACACGCTGCCCTCTGTCCAAGGTCACCCCGCTGCGCGGGCCAGTGGGGCAGGGGCCATGGGGGACCGCGGGGAGCAGAGCTGGGGGACAGGGCTGCAGGGGGTGGAGCCCATGGCGCCCCCAGTCAGTTCCCCTACTTCTCTGTGCCAGGTGAGCAGCCTCAGGCCACTGGACCAGCAGCCCACATGCCGCTCTTCCAGGGGAGACCCACACACGCCTGGCCCAGCACCAGCTCCAGTGAGGCCCCAAGAGGGCCCGACATCTCCCAGGATGTCCTGAGAAGGACGCCACAGGAGAAGCCTGACCCTCCGGCTGCCTTCAGACACCAGCAGGTGCCCAGTGGCCTGCCCAGGCTTGGCCCGCCCCTTCCCACTGCAGTGCAGGAGGCCTGGTCACGTGGGGCCCCCACGGCCATCAGCCACACAGCCTAGCACTGCAACTCCACCTCCACGGGAGACACGGGCAGCCTGGACCCTTTGGACCAGAGGAAGTGACAGGAGGCAAGGTCAGAGCTGGGCAGGGTGGGCGCCGGCCCCACGGACCCCACTGTCCACCTCAGGGGCTAGGGTGAAGCGGGGGTACCGGGACCAGGCCCTTGGCCCTGTCCTGGACCCTCGGCCCAGGGAGCCGCCTTCTGGTGGGCACACATAAGGGGCTCTGAGGAGCAGCAAGGCCCAGGAAGGGCGGGAATCAGCTCTGGGCCGCACTAGGGGGCCAGATGTCAGGTGTAGGTCCCCACCCTGGCAATGGCATGAGCCCCAGCTCCCCCAGCATATCCCTCACCTCTGACCATGCACAGCCCGGGACCCCCGATGAGTTTCCAACAGGCAGGAAAGGAACGGGGCTCCCCTCACCCCACCAGGCTCCGCGAACCCTGTGGGGACGTGCTGATGCCCGGTCTTTCCCAGGGAGCCGCGTGGCTGGACGGGCCTGGGGGCTCCGACCTGCTCCTGCATGCATGGCCTGGCCAGGGTCAGTGGGAAGCCTGGGTCCGTGGCCAGGCAGGCTGTGGGCTTGGCCTGTGGTGGGTGAGGTCTGTCACAGGAAGAGCGTGCAGGCCGAGAAGCACCAATAACCCCAGAGCCACTTCCTCCATGGCCGCAGGACTCAGACCTGCCCTCCGCCTGCCCGTCCGACCTGCCTGAGCGGGACGGCTGCCCCTACCACTGCCCTGGAACGAGCAGCAGCCTGTGTCCACCCCGCTTCCTAGGGACGCTGCAAGGTGCACCTTCTGAGCCAGCAGCCACTGAGAGCCAGGCCCTCATAGACTCCACGCAAGGGCTTTGGGAAGGATGGGGAATCCCCCACGCATGCCAGGACCCCATGCATGCCAGGGGTCCCACCACAGCCCGACCACAGGGACTGCAAGGCTTCATTTTTCAGTGTGGTGGTGCCATGACCCCCCAGCCCTGCTGCCCGGGAACCCAGTGGCACCCCATCTCCTGCACCTGGTGGTCGCCTGTCCCCTAAAGCAGGCCCGAGGAATTGGAACCCCCTTCTCCACCCGTGAACAGCTAGCCTCCTCCGCTCCTGCTGCTCAGAGTGAGTCTGAAACCAGAAGACCTCATCTCCATTAATTAAAGCTGCCATTAAAAATTAAACAACGTGAGTAAGGAGGTGTGAGCCCTATCTCCACGGGCTTTAAGAGTCAGTGTTTCTTCAGTTCCTTCGCGAGCAGCTTCCATATTTCATTCTGTCTGATTTCTCCAAGGGCCTGGGTTCTCAGCTCAAAAGAGAGGGTGGTGAGAGGGACGGCGGCGGGGGACGTGTCAGGCAGTCCCCATCACACCAGGGTGGGCACCCGTGAGGCTGGGAGGGCAGCGTGCCACTCCTGCGTGAGGACCCCTGGCAGTTGGAGCCCCGAGGGGCCTGCTGCCCCACTTCTCTGCCCTGCGGACAGTCAGAGAGCCCCCTGAGCAGTGTCGTGGGCATGGCCGCAGAGGCTATGGAGACGGCGAGTTTAAGACGCTCGGGGTGCGTGGGCCTGCACAGAGGAAACAACGAAACTCTTAAAAACTGAACACCCACCGCACGGCAGCCAAGGGAATTATCTGGAAGGGAGACTGTGTTTCCTGGAGGAAAGCTCCCCATAGGAGGGAGTTCCAGCTGCGTCACCCCATCCACGCCCAGAGCTGCTGGTGCTGGCAGTGCCCAAGCAGCGGCCCCCAGGAGTGGCTGAGGGGGGAACAGGGCAGATTCCCCAGGGCAGGGGGACACGGGGCACACGGCCAGGGCAGAGAGCCAAGGGCCAGGCCGGAGGAGGGGCTCGGACCCTCCCCCAGGAGATAGCATCTTACTGGACACTTCAGGAGAGAGGAGGAGACGGTCTCGGCTCTGCTCTACGGCCGCGAGGAGCAAACCACCACGTGCGGCCATGGGGCCCAGGGGCTTCAGAGGGACCCCAGGCCAGGACCAGCCAGCCAGCGGGCCCTCCAAGCCCAGAGCGGTGCTTCCCCTGGGGCCCCCTCCCGCTAGGCCCCCTCATGGCCTGGATCCCCCCACAGCCTGTTGCCTCGCCCGCCCGCCCGGCTGCCGGCGAGGCTTGGCCGCAGTGTGAACTGCTGATTGGAGTGTGGCGCTGGCTCCAGTGAGAGGCTCCTGCAGGCACTAGCACCTGTGAACCGTCAGGAGGAGGCGCCCCGCTGCTTGCTGCTGCAGCTGCTGGAGGCCCGGGCTCCCCAGGCCCTGCCGAGCATCCTCGAGGGGCTGCTGAGTGTGGCTGGGGGGCTGCCCCTCGCCCTCACAAGGGAGAGAAAAAGAGCGACCTGGGCGGCTCCAGGTGGACAGTCCCCCTGTAGATGCAAATATCAATACAGACATACGCACACACACGCGCATACCGCACTAGGCCCGTGTGACACGGGGTCCACGCCTGTGCTCTGTAGCAGGGCCCTTCAGGACGGGGGTCAGCTCCGGCTGGAGTAGGGAGCTGCTAGGAGTGCAGACAAGGGACCGGGACCCGCGAACTCTGTGATGGTGGAGGGAGGCCAGCCGCTGGGCGGGCAGCTCTGTGGCAGCCAGCCAGGCCTCCGTCGGGTCGGCTGCCTTGCACATTCGCAGAAGCGTATCTGCTGAATGAAGAGCTGAGTAGTGTAAAAACAAGATGCACAGCACAACAGAAAATTTAAAAGAATTTTTCAAAATAAAGAGACAAAATTTAACTCCACTTCTGTGACTGGCTGGTGACCCAACCCTGAGCAAAGGGCCGCAGGGTCAAGGTCCCAGGACCGCTCCCCACAGCAGCTGGAGGGCCGGGAGCCACATGGGGCTGAGACTCAGCCACAGGGGTATTGACTAGGCTCCCCACGCAGGGGTGCTTGGCATTGAGACGGGGTCACTCCTGTGGCAGTGACCGCCAGCACCTGCTTCCATTACCTGGCCCCAGGGCTGAAAGCACCCCCGTGTGGTCAGCCGGGGCGTGGGCCTGCTGGAGGCCAGGGCAGGGGCCTGCAGCAGCAGCGCTCCCAGCCTGTCTGATGGGCGGACTGGCCCCGGTCCTGCTGGTCAGCGAGCTCCCGCAGACCTGAGTACCCGGGACCCCTGGGAGCACAGGTGTACAGAACCAGGGCGCCCACGGGCAGCACAGCCGCTTTCTAAACTCCTGGGGCCCTCGGTGGTGCCCCGCCCTCCATGCTTCCCCGCCCTTGTGGCCTCAGCCCTGGAGCCACAGGGCTGTCGGAGCCCAGCCTGCAGGCTGGTGGGCAGTGGTCGGGGGTAGGCCCAGGCATCAGTGTTTAAAGAAGGTCCAGGGGGAGTCCCCTGGGCACCCAAAGTGAGAACCACTGCTCCCAGCCAGGGGTGCCTGAGGCTAAGCCTGCTTTGCTACTGACGACACTGTGCCATCAGCCACAGCTGCTGCTCCACAGAGAGCTCCACCCTCTGAGAAACCTGGCTGCATTCCAAAACCCGCATACTACAAAGGAGCACTACGTTTCCCAGCGGCTTGATACTGTGGTTTGAGAATTTTTTAAAGAAAATCAAAGGAGGAAAGAGGGCAGACTGTCTCATGGGCCCTGTCACCGCCCAGGTGACTGGAAACAGGTCCACTCCCACAGTCAGCTGTGCAGATAGCCCTACTCCCGCTCCCCCTGAACAGGTGAGGCTTCTGCATGCTGTCACCTCCTCTTCTGATCTCAGGACAGCTTCAGACACTGCCAGACGGCAGGCCTTGTGGGGCTGACGCAGCGCAGGGTGCTGCTGCTGCTGTTCAGTCGCGCGGGAGTGTCCAACTCTTTGTGACCCCATGGCCTGCAGCACACCAGGCTCCCCTGTCCTTCACCATCGCCCGGTTTGAGTTTGAGCTTGAGGTTGCTCAAGCCATGTCCACTGAGTCAGAGATGCCATCCAACCATCTCATCCTCTGTCGCCCCCTTCTCCTCCTGCCTTCAATCTTTCCCAGCATCAGGGTCTCTTCTAATGAGTTGTTTCTTCACATCAGGTGGCCAAAGGATTGGAGCTTCAGCATCAGTCCTTCCAATGAATATTCAAGACTGATTTCCTTTAGGACGGACTGGTTTGATCTTGCAGTCCAAGGAAGCCTCAGGAGTCTTCTCCAATATCACAGTTCAAAAGCATCAATTCTTTGGTGCTCAGCTTTCTTTATAGTCCAACTCTCACATCCATACATGACTACTGGAAAAACCATAACTTTGACTAGACAGACCTTTGTCAGCAAGATAATGTCTCTGCTTTTTAATATGCTGTCTAGGTTGCTCATAGTTTTTCTTCCAAGGAGCAAGTGTCTTTTAATTTCATGGCTGCAGTCACCATCTGCAGTGATTTTGGAGCCCAGGGAAATTAAGTCTCTCACTGTTTCCACTGTTTCCCCATCTATTTGCCATGAAGCGATGGGACTGGATGCCATGATCTTAGTTTTCTGAATGTTCAGCCTTCTTTATGGTGCAATTCTCACATCCATATACAACTACTAGAAAAACCATAGCTTTGACTGTATGGAACTTTGTTGGCTCAATGTATATGAAGTGTAAATTGTTACCTAAGTTAAAGAGAATTCCCTCCATTACTGCAAAAATGACTAACTCAATTCAAGCATCATAAAGGCTCTCGCTAAGTGTATACGAATGCCTGTAGGAGACTCTGGAAAAGGGTTTCCTTCTTTCCTCTCTGACGTCATCCACAGGAGGGAACGGGGCTATGATGAGCACCTGCTGTATGCTAGCCTGAGTGCGGTCACACAGCTCACCTTGCTGGTTCTGCAGACAGAGTCCACTGAGGCTGGGAGCTGGATGCACCAGGCAGTCTTCCTGGAGCCGCCCTCGTGGACGAACTGGACACACAGCGACAGACGCAAGCAAGGGTTTAGCCCCTCCTGCACAACGGACATGAGCTGAGATGGGAGGTCTGCGGCGCGGGCGCAGAGCACAGGCGTGGACGAACCCGAGCCGAGACGGGAGCTCCGCAGTGCGGGCGCAGAGCACACACGTGAACAGAACGAGCCGAGACAGGAGCTCCGTGGTGCGGGCGCAGAGCAGAGGCGTGGACGGACACAAGCCAAGACGGGAGCTCTGTGGTGCGGGCGCAGAGCACATGCATGGACAGATGTGAGCCAAGACGGGAGCTCCGCGGTGTGGGCGCAGAGCACACGTGAGACCCTGGTGCATGGAAATGTCACAGCACCCAGGAAATCCAACCAGTCCTCATGAAAGCCTAACATGTGGGTGCTGCTGGAGGGTACTTTTTAAAAGGTACTATTTTCATATTCACAAATAAAGTCCAACAGACGCGGAGACCGCAAACCAGCAGGAGCTCTTAAGTGGGACAGGCGTGGTGTCCGTGTTGCTGGGCTGTGCCTGAGGGCCTGGCAGCCGGCACATGGGTCCACAAGGGGCTCTGAGCAACTTGAAAGCTCAAGAAGAGAGCGAATAAATACATAAGAAACAGGATAGACCCAAAAAGACCATTTCCAGCCCAAGCAGCATGTGGCAGCCTCCCGTAGGGGCTGGGGGCCGTTTGCCCGAGGAGGGGCAGAGGAGGGCAGGGATCAGGGCCGCCTGTCGACCCACTCAGCGGCTCTCTCCGCCTGAAGCCACTTGAGCTGCTTTAGTCACCAGGGCACTTCACCTCTCAACACTTCAGCCACATCCCCCGAGAGTGGAGGAACTCTGATATTCTAGATAAACACTGGACTTCTACCGCAGCCGGGACCCTTCATGCCCACAGGAAACTCCCGACCGCAGGGAGCAGAGGGGACCTGTTTCTCGTGAGCCCCCGACTCACTCGTGACCCTGACCGGCAGCCACTGGACGCCTCTCAGTTTAGGGGTGATTTGCTGTGCAGAACGTAGAACCTCGGCCACACACCGCCCCTCAACAGCAAGCACGTGAGCTGAGGAAGGGTGCTGGAGGACTCCCTCCCAACGTGGAAGTCACAGCTTTTGCCTGAAGTAATTCTCACTACGACAACGGTGACCGGGGGACAGTCCATCGTTCCTTCCACATTTATCAGCTGTTCTTCTGTAAAGATAGCTTTCCTGTCCTTTCCTCCTTCTGTTTTTGGAGCTGTTTGTGTCAGTGTGGGCTTAGATTTTCTTTTCAAGATCCACCATGTTACAACCCTTGTCTGTCATCGCCCACTGTGTCGTGCACACAAGGCGTCTATACCGGCTTGGGGGACCACTCTCAGGCCAGCTCCCGTGTGCTGTGTGGACACGCGTGGCCTCGCCATGCTCTGCACACCCCTCAGCATGTCACAAGGAAAGGTGTCCGCTGCCCCGACAGGCACGCAGTGCCGTCTAACTGCAGGTCCAATCTGCATGTGTGACAGCTGATGGGGAAACTCTTCTCATGTGCGCACCTGCCATCTGTATATCCCTGTGGTGGATTTTTCTGACTGGACTGCTGGGTTTTATATATTTCATTTTGGGGAGTGCTGTCAGAGCATTTTCTGTATTCCAGATCCCAGCCCTCTGGCGTGTGCTTTGCAAGTGCTTTTCCCCGTCTGTAGCTCCTCTTTTCATCCTCCTCACAGGGTCTTCACAGAACCAAAGTTTTGATTTTGATGAGGTCTGCTTATAGATCTTGCTTTTGCTGGCTTTAATCTCAGGATCCAGATGTTGCTAGCACACAGCGGTCTGTAATGCAGTGGTGTCTGTAACGCACTGGATTCTTGCAGCGCACGGCGGTCTGTAATGCGGTGCATTTTTGTGTGTGGATCTTGCACCTGGTGACCTTGCTAATGCCTTTATTCGTTTCAGGATTTTCTTTTCTTCTATTGGGCTCCTCTGGTCATCCATGAAGATGTTCAGGTCACGTGAAAGCAGGGACCATCTTGTTCCTTCCCTTCTGACCTACAGCCTTCATTTTCTCTCCCTCAGAGGCTGGTGCCTGCCTGGTGACAGCCCCTCTGTGCACACGCGGGGATGGACATCCAGAGCCTCACCTTTGTCTCTGGTGTCAGCTGAGGGTTTGGGGGCTTGTCTCTGTCTCTTGTCTCACGCTCTTTAACTAGTTACGGCAGTTAGCTTCTACTCCTGCTTTTCTAAGGGTTTTTTATCATGAATAGATCTGATTTTGGTCAAATACTTCTCTGGATCAATTAATCAGATCAGATCAGATCAGTCGCTCAGTTGTGTCCGACTCTTTGCGACCCCATGAACTGCAGCACGCCAGGCCTCCCTATCCATCACCAGCTCTCGGAGGTCACTCAGACTCACATTCATCGAGTCAGTGATGCCATCCAGCCATCTCATCCTCTGTCGTCCCCTTCTCCTCCTGCCCTCAATCCCTCCCAGCATCAGAGTCTTCTCCAATGAGTCAACTCTTTGCATGAGGTGGCCAAAATACTGGAGTTTCAGCTTTAGCATCATTCCTTCCAAAGAAATCCCAGGGCTGATCTCCTTCAGAATGGACCGGTTGGATCTCCTTGCAGTCCAAGGGACTCTCAAGAGTCTTCTCCAACACCACAGTTCAGAAGCATCAATTCTTCGGCACTCAGCCTTCTTCATAGTCCAGCTCTCTCATCCATACATGACCACAGGAAAGACCATAGCCTTGACTAGGCGAACCTTTGTTGGCAAAGTGATGTCCCTGCTTTTGAATATGCTATCTAGGTTGGTCATAACTTTCCTTCCAAGGAGTAAGCGTCTTTTAATTTCATGGCTGCAGTCACCATCTGCAGTGATTTTGGAGCCCAGAAAAATAAAGTCTGACACTGTTTCCACTGTTTTTCCATCTATTTCCCATGAAGTGATGGGAACGGATGCCATGGTCTTCGTTTTCTGAATGTTGAGCTTTAAGCCAACCTTTTCACTCTCCACTTTCACTTTCATCAAGAGGCTTTTGAGTTCCTCTTCACTTTCTGCCATAAGGGTGGTGTCATCTGCATATCTGAGGTTATTGATATTTCTCCCGGCAATCTTGATTCCAGCTTGTGTTTCCTCCAGTCCAGCATTTCTCATGATGTACTCTGCATATAAGTTAAATAAACATGGTGACAATATACAGCCTTGACGTACTCCTTTTCCTATTTGGAACCAGTCTGCTGTTCCATGTCCAGTTCTAACTGTTGCTTCCTGACCTGCATACAGATTTCTCAAGAGGCAGATCAGGTGGTCTGGTATTCCCATCTCTCTCAGAATTTTCCACAGTTTATTGTGATCTACACAGTCAAAGGCTTTGGCATAGTCAATAAAGCAGAAATAGATGTTTTTCTGGAACTCTCTTGCTTTTTTGATGATCCAGCAGATGTTGGCAATTTGATCTCTGGTTCCTCTGCCTTTTCTAAATCCAGCTTGAACATCAGGAAATTCACGGTTCACATATAATTCCCTTAGATTGTTAGATATGACATATTTCATTGATTTTCAGGCACTGACCCAGTGCACACCCAGAATAAACCCCACTTTGTATACTGTGATGTACACACACATGGTGTATAATTCTTTTCATACACTGCTGAATTTGGTTAGACACAACTTTTGTGTCTAATTTCATGAGCGACATTGCTCTGTAGTTTTCCCTTGTCTTTGGTTTGGTAACACTGCTTGTCTGACAAATATGGCCTCATGGGAAGTTTACCCTGAATGTCTGTTTTTTAGAAGAGATTGTGTAGAACTGGTCGTAATTCTTCTTTGTAGAGATCGCCAGAGAAACCATCTGGCCTGGAGATTTCTTCTCCTGGAGTCTACAGTCACGAAGTCCATGTCTTCAGAGGTTATAGGACTATTCTGTGTGTCAGCCTCATCTGGGCTGAGTTCCAGCAGTCTGTGGTTTTCTGAGAACTGGCCCATTTCTTCTCCATCACAGGCTCTACAAGCACAAGGCAGAGCTTCTCCCTTCCACCCCATGGCCGTGGCGTCCACGGGGACACAGCCCGCTTCGCTGCTGAGGGGCTCATTCATGTCTTTGGTACCCCTTCGTTGTCCCTGCTGGAGGCTGTCGATTTCACCAATTTTCCCCCAAGAACCAGGGCTGTGTTCCATTAATTCTCTCTGGTGTTTTCCTAGCATGATTATATTTTTTGCTATCTTTTATTATTTCCTTCCACTTGCTTGGGGTTTATTTTGCTGTTCTTTTCCTAATTTTTTGGGATTTTGAAACTTTTCTAAGTTATGGGTTTACTGCTATACATTTCCCATTCAACTCTGCCTAAGTTGTAGCCCATATATTTTGATATGCTGGTTTCGAGTCTTTCAAATCTGTTCTGGTTGGTATTATGGTCCACAGTACAGACTATCTTGGTCTCACAGGTGCGCGAAAATACTTGAATTTTGCTGTTGTTGGACTATGTGCCGTTTGGACCCCTTATGTCCTTGCTGATTTTCCATCTGTCGCTGAGAGGAGGGTGTTAAGGACTCAGACCCTTGTCTGAGATGCCTGCTTCTGCCCCACAGAGGTGAAGCCGCCCTTCTCTGGTGCAGGCTCACCGAGGTCGTGATGCCCCCTAGTGGGCGGAGCCTTCCATCAGGTAACGCCCCCCTTGCGTCTAGTGATTTTCTCGCTCTGAAGCGCTGTGTCTGATGTTGATGACGGCCCCGTGGTTTTCCAGATGGATGTTTATGTATCTTTCCTCACCCTGGCACTTCTCACCTGGCACTGCATGTGAACTTCTTACAGACAGTGCAGCTCTGTGCGTGCATGTGTGTGTGAGAGAGAGAGGTCTTCTCTGTCAGCCTCCACTGCTCACTGGCTCATTTAGACCACTTACCTTTGGGATGACTACTGACAGCCAGAGCTTCAGTCTACCGTTTCATTACATATTTTCTGTTTGTTCTCTCTGTTCCTCCTGTTTCTCTCTTCTTTCTTCCTGTGGGTTAAACATCTGACTTATTAATAGTGTGTCTGAGTTACTGCTTAATCTAACTTTCTCAGCAGCTGCTGTAATATCATAACACACACGTAACGTACAACCTGCTGCTATTAACGCTCAATCACCCAGAGTGAGGTCTGAAAGCCTTCCTTCACTTACTTTCCTTCATTCTCACTGTCTACAGTCAGCTTGGATATGCAGACTGTATCTGCATATACAGATATATATGCATTTGTCTCACATCATAACTTGTTACCTTTTATAACAATCAAACATAATTTCAAAAATTACCGTGACAAAAGATAATCTTGTACTTATCTGCATTTTTAATTTGTTCTCTGTTATTTCTTTCTTATTCATGTTCCCAAATTCTTTCTTTTTTTGTTTTCTCTGTTTCAAGAACTTACTTTGCCACTCTTTACAGGTAGGCTGGGCAGCCACACCTTCTCCCAGCTCTCTGTGACCTGAGAATGGCATTTCCTGCTCATTCCTGAAGGATAGCTTTGGTGGGTGTAGCATTCACGGTTGAGAGTTTTCTTTCAGGACTTGGTAACAGACCACTTCCTTCTGGCCTCAGGGATGTTAGACAGGGTTCCACCACCCATCATATCAGTGTCAGAACACCAGTCTCCCCTGACTGCTTTCAAGTCCTGTCTCTGGTTTTCAGAGACCCCACGACTGTGAGGGCAGGTGTAGGGCCCCTTGGTTTCCTTTGGAATCTGCTCAGCATCTGGAAACAGAGCCTTGACCGCACATCTGCACCGCCTGGGTCCTATGAGACCTAGGGGCAGAAAGTACTCCCCACCAGCCACTTGCTGGGGGTCCTCCAGCAGTGCCAGCCCCAGTGTTCCAGGTGCGAAGGCATCTCTGGCCTACAGGCACCAGGGGCCCTGCTGCCCAGCGGCTCACGGATGGTCTGGGTGGAGCAAGGACCCTCTCTCTGGTCCACAAGGCAAAGCGCTCCTCCTGGGTCAGTGCCCCTGGGCTGCCCCACGGTCCTGCTGGGGCAGGATCCCCTGGTGCACTGCTGACCCATGTGGGGTCTCATAGGAAGAAACGAGTCTCTGACCCCCAGGGATGACAAACACCTCTTGGGGCCATGTGTCGGGGGCTACCCCCCAACCTCCAGTGTTGCTGGGGGCTCCCTCGTAACCTGGAGGAGCAGGAGCCCGCCTGGGTGGCCGTCTGTCATGAGCTTGGGCCTGAGACGCCGTTCCTGGGAGGGCACGTGTGCACACTGGCCAGCCCGCTGCTGCTCCTCCTCTCAGTCCTCGGGGGCTTGCAACGTATCCAGGGCTCTCGGCTGCCCCTGGTGGGGAGCAGGGGAGGGGAACCTGGCCATCCCCACCCCAGGGGTTCCCTCTCTGCAGCTGGGTTCATTTATTTCTGCTTCTATTAATTTTTAATCCCATTTCCATTGATGTAATTTTTTGAATAAGAAAAACAGCAACATGATTCAAATGTCAAACTACTTATAAAAAATATACTCAGGGACATCCCTCACCCTCCTTGTCTTCCGAGTCCATTCCCACTCCTTGCTTGTAGGTGAAAATCTTGTCAGTTTCTGATTTATCCTTCTTGAGCTTCTTTTTGAAAACTGAGGCGTATTGAACACCACTGTCGTTTTTCTCATTTCAACAGAGGCACGATTTTGGCTTCAGAATCTCAGCCAGCAGTTAATCATTCACAGCCCAGCAACTTAAAATCTTCGTAATCTGCATGTTTCCCTTTCAAAACCCCTCAGATGCCTCTCAGATTCCATTTAAACCCACTCTCTGCTTTCTGCTCAGCTCCTCCATCTGTTGAGTCACTTGCCTGCTTTCCCTCTTTAAATTCTACTGATGCAGGTTTTTTCTGACTTTCCTCATAGTTCTCATTCTTCCTTCCACAGTTAACACATCTGAGAGTTATCTAGAAGAAACGGCATTGCCTCAACTGGAGTCTGCTGTGAGACCGTCTCTGTGAAGCAGGTGTGTCTCCCGGGAGGCCTCTCCCGGGGTAGGGTGGTCACAGGAACGGCAGGAGCACCCTGGACAGCGCTACCCACCCATGTGCTCAAGGTCACGTGCTCACTGTGGGGGGAGTGTGTTCAGGGCACCACTGATAGGACAGAAGACCTCCAAAGTGCGATCCCAGGGTCCGGAGGAGACCTGCCACCTCGCACAGTCCACAGTCCTGACAGTCCGGCTCACTACCCCCACCAGCCCCGAGCACTGGTTGCTGCGTCCCCATCGCTGAGCTCCTGGGCCCCTCCCCAGCCCCCCGACCAAGGCCCACAACATGGCTTCCGCATCCAGGCCTGGTGGAAACCTGACAGAAGGGGTGTCTCTAGGGTCGCTGGCAGCACTGTCTACCAGCTTCTCCAACAGCCAACATGTATCCCCGGCACCCACAGGGATGGAGCAGTGTCTAGGTGACGCCGCAAGCTGGGAACCAACAGCCAGGTGCCGCCACGTCGTGTTCACCTAACGGGCACCTGGCATTCTCGTTGGAGGCCGATAGCACGTGATCAACGCTTGCCGGGTGTGGCCCTCTGAACAGGAGGCGGGACGGCCTGTGCTGCTCCTGGGAGGACGGCAAGAAGCCAGGCCCACAGGGTCCACAGGGACAGTCCTCCCAGAGGCGGGGCAGGCCGGAACTTCGTACATCTCAAAGCACCTCATATAAGATGTGAAGTGCTTTCTTGAGACTCTCACTCGGGTGAATAAACCAACCTCCCTCTGCTTGAGCTGAGAAGCCAGAACCCTGTGACTATGAGACCTCCGAGACCCCTGCAGACACGAGTTTACTCAGAACGGCTCTGGGTAAGATGCCCCCTGGAGCCCTGGTGTCCCTGCAGACCACACAGCCCCATGTGACCCTCTGACAGTGCCGGCCAGCTGCCCGCTGTGGGAGCGGAGCCTGCCCGGCCCCACGCCCTGTCTAGAGGTGGGCCTGAGCTGCTGCTGACAGAGGTGGGGCAGCCTGCTCTCTGCAGGGACCTGCGCAGGGCCTGCCATCCACAGACGGCCCTTCCCGCCCCTCTCTGCTCTGGGTCCTGCAGGGCTGGTGCTGTGACGTGTAAGAACGGTGTCCTGACCTGGCACTCAGCAGGGCAAATCGACCACGTCGGGGCAGAAGCCAGGGCAGGGGCTGGGGGACGGAGCTGGGCCAGGAGAGGGGAGAGGGAAGCACACACCAGGCCCGAGCAGGTGATGTCCAGGGCGGGGGGAGGAGGCACAGGGCAGACAAGGCCGTGAGAACTGTGGATGGGGACAGGGGGCTGGCCACCAGGCCAGGAGACCATCAGGGCCAACGCCCCTCCTGTGGGTGACAGATGAGGATGCAGGGAGCAGAGGAGGAGCAGGTTCCACCACCAGGACACACGGGGCTGGATGGGGCAAGGGCACCCAGAGGCCAGGAGAGGACGAGAGGGGAGACCTGGGCCTGTCCCACGGGGGCGTGCTCACAGGAGACTGTCCGTGCAGGACGCGGGCCCTTCACACGGGGCTGCTGCAGTGGCCTCACACGCCTCCCACACTCGCCACCACATGCCACACAGGCCGAGCCGTCCTGCAGAGTAACCGGCGAGGACCCAGGGGTCACGAAGTCCGCTCCCCAGAACACAGGGTCGCGTTCAGTGGCTCCCCAGCTTCTCCTGCCCAATGCCACCGAGCACACAGCGGGTCAGATGCGTGTCCTCAGGGCAAGAGCCTGACCTTCCCGCTGCCCCCACCAGCTCCCAGCTACTGGGAGTCCAGGATGACCAGCTGTGGTTCCAATGCCCCTAAACAGGTTTCCACCATCAGTGCCTAAGCTTAAGAGGAGATGGAAGAAAAAAAGAGGAGCTTGACACAGCCAGTCCCTGAAGCTGTGTGCACAGAAGCTGAGAATGTCAAGGTCTGAGCCTTCAACAAACGAGGCCGAATTTATATAGAAACACAACAGCAACAGCTTCCGTAAGAAACAGAGCTGTCCCCAGAAAAGGCGTGCCCGGCCTGCACCAGCCCCTCCGCCTCCCACAAGAGCCCCAGCTCCTGCTGTGTGAAGGGCTGGTGTCTAAGCATCTCCACGGGTCTCCTGGACACTTTCAGTAACTGCCCACAACTGGGCAGGCAGACTCCACTTAGAAGAAGGGCCCCTCAGCACAAGGAGGGAGTCTGGACATGACCAAAGACGTGGGGCAGGGGGACGGGATGCTGAGGACGCAGCAGAGGAGGATGGCTCGCTGCCTGCACCCCTCGCACGCTGGCGTCCCCAACACCAAGGGTACCGGAGGGCAGCCATGGAGCAGGCAGCGCCCTCCTGCCCCACGGCCAGGCTCCATGGAACAGGCTGCAGTCAAGCCCACAAGACACCTCCAGCTTCAAAGCTGCAAACCGAGACGGAGCCTCCAGGACGCACGGGGATGGCAGGCAGGGGGCCTGGCCCCGGGCTCGGGCACAGGGAGAACCACACGCTCTCCGCCCCCACCCCCGCCACGCCCTCAGGCGTTCTCTGACAAACCAGCAGGACCAGCAAAACGAGCCCCCAGTGAGCAAGTTATGGTGGCTTTTGGAGGGTCTCTGCGGGCCTGGAAGGGGTGGGTGCTGTGTGTCCGCGTCTCGTTCACTTCAGAGGCCCACCCTCAGGACAGCAGGACGGGCTGTGGATTGCCGGTCCCAGGACAATCAGCAACCGCATGAGGCTACTGCACGCAAGGCCTCCTCCCAGAGCAGACCGCGGGGGCGAGTTCCCTGGACCCGCGGGACCCACCTGCCTCTCCAGGCGCCCCAGCTGCTCCTTGCAGAAGGCGTCGCGGCTCTCCAGCTCCCTGGCCTGTGAGGAGAGCAGAACCCAGTCAGCTGTTGGCGACTTAGAAGCCGAAGCCCACATCATGCCAGGCTGCCACCTGCTATCCAGGGAGGACCCTGCGGCACCAACACGGGCAAATATGTTCCCAGCACCAGCCAGGTGCCCACAGGCTCTACAAGCAGGAAGGGGACCAGACCCCATGACGACACAGAGACAGAGGGGCTTCAGCGTGGCCCAAAGCTGTAAGCCACAGGGCGGCGAGGATGGGCAGGGATCGTGTCTGGGCAGATGGGACCCCCGGGCTCACGGGACGGAAGCACTGCACACATGTGCCACCAAATCACGCCCGATGTCCTCCTCCTGCTGAGCAAAGCCAGGGATCTGAAGGGAGCTGCGTGGGAACCCAGCATCCTAGGTCTGGGGGAGCAGCTGCCCTCAGCCTCCTGAGGGAGCAAGGACAACAGCCGGTGGACACGGCTGAGAGCCTCCTGGGATCACTGCAGGCTGAGGCCGTGCTATCTGGCCAGCCCCTCCTCATCCTCACCCAGCCGGGGGCCCTCAACGGGCCCCCGACCCCCAGCAGGCCTTGGCACGGGGACACCGCATCGGGTGGGGCAGGCACTTGCGTCCTGCTCCTCGTGGGGAGGCCACATCCCCAGAGCCCTTAGGCCCTCCTGGGTCAGGGACTCCAGCCCACCTCTACCTAAGAACGGCGAGGGCTGGCCCGGCGCAGGGGCTGTAGAAAGAGCAGGCGACGGCACCCGGACCAGCAGCCACACAGGGACCTGGGCTTGGGGGACACACGACAGAGTCCACAGTGGGCTCGTGGCGGTCCCAGGTCAGAGCGGAGTGTGGACAGTGCCATGTGACAAGCAGGCCTGAGAACCAGCCAGGCCGGGGAGGGGCGGGGTCCCCCGGGAAGGGGTGAGGGTGCGGGGAAGGTGCTGGCCTCATGAGGCTCAGATCCCAACAGACAGAAAACAGACAACTGCAGTGGCCAGGGGCTCGCAGGGTAGTGGCCATCTTCTCCCTAAGGACGCCTCCCAACCGCCTTCTGGGAAAAGCACTGAATAAAGCACGCTCTGCCCAACATGGAAGTAAAGTAAAGCGTCTCCACTGCGCAGGCCTGCTTACAGGCCATGGTCTGGAAGGGGCAGGGAAGGGCGGGACGGTGCGCAATGCGGTCAGGGGGGCAGGGGAGCACGCTCAGTGTGCCTCTCTGGTCCAAACACGCTGAGGGGACAACCACGGGGCCAGGCCGTGCACACAGCCAAGACGCGGACACCCAGCAGCAGACAGGCACGCAGGCTGGGGAGGCTGAAGCCACAGGCCTGGGCAGGGCTGGGCGGAGGCCAGCTTCAGCCCCAGACCCCAGGGCTCCCCGGAACAAGCAGCTGCGGTGAAAATCCTGAGGATCCCACGTCAGGCCATGGTTCTCAGTCTGCTTGAACTTGCCTTCAGCCCAGACGCCCAGGCTCCAGGCCCTTGAACCCCAGGCCATGGCTGGGCAGTATGGGACGGGCCTGTACCGGGGCAGGTGTGGGCCACCATGAACGTGCTCAGCAACGAGACAAGAAAACAGAGAAACAAAGAAAGGCCACAATCAAACCTTCGGCTCAAAACAAGCCTGCAAACCAAACTCCAAATGTGTGAGGAAGTGTAAGCTCAGAAAGGCTGTCAGCAAACCAGCAGTCACTGCAGATTCACGTGACGGGACACTGTGATACGGGACTTCTAAAAACTTTTTATTACGTAAAAATGTGTTCAGTTCAGTTCAGTTTAGTCGCTCAGTCGTGTCCGACTCTGCAACACCATGAATCCGCAGCACACCAGGCCTCCCTGTCCATCACCAACTCCCGGAGTTCACTCAAACTCACGTCCATCGAGTCGGTGATGCCATCCAGCCATCTCATCCTCTGTTGTCCCCTTCTCCTCCTGTCCCCAGTCCTTCCCAGCATCAGAGTCTTTTCCAGTGAGTCAACTTTTCACAAGGGAATGTTTCATGCAAAGATGAGCTCGATAAAGGACAGAAATGGTATGGACCTAACAGAAGCAGGATATTAAAAGGTGGCAAGAATACACAGAAGAACTGTACAAAAAGATCTTCACGACCCAGATAATCACGATGGTGTGATCACTCACTCACCTAGAGCCAGATCCTGGAATGTGAAGTCAAGTGGGCCTTAGAAAGCATCACTATGAACAAAGCTAGTGAAGGTGATGGAATTCCAGTTAAGCTATTTCAAATCCTGAAAGGTGATGCTGTGAAAGTGCTGCACTCAATATGCCAGCAAATTTGGAAAACTCAGCAGTGGCCATAGGACTGGAAAAGGTCAGTTTTCACTCCAATCCCAAAGAAAGGCAATGCCAAAGAATGCTCAAACTACCGCACAATTGCACTCATCTCACATGCTAGTAAAGTAATGCTCAAAAATGTGTTACTGTATTAAAAAATATTAAATAAACCCAGATATTACAATAATATTAAAATATATTGAATAATATGAGTGTATAATACTTCTAAAAGCCAGACAGTCATCACTGAGCATCGGATGGTAAATGAGGGGAGATGCTGCTCCGTCTCTGGCGCCCACCCTATTCCCCAGGCTCCTACAGCAGGCCACCCCACATGCACGCACTTCAGTATTTCTCTAACAAATAAGGACTTCTATTTTTCCAAACAGAACCAGCAGCACTGCATACCAAAAAAAGAGAAAAACACAATGAATTACTTAACATTATCAAATATTCACCCAGTGTTCAAATTTCCAGTTGATAAAGGAATTTAAACATGTAAGTTTAAGCTGCTTAAAAAGGTAAATGAACTTCTCATTAAAAAAGAAGAAATTATGAAACAGGCGAGTCCCCACACACGCAAATATTATAAATTAAAATTCCTTCAAAACAAGGAGTCAAATGCCTAAGACAAGCCCCAAGCTGAGGGCAGTAGAGGAAACGGGGGCTCAGCACAGAGACGAGGGCCCCAGGATGCCGTGACGGGGGCACTGGGAGACTTGGGGGAGAGTGCAGAGCTGAGCCCAGGGCCCCATGTTTGCTTAGGATGGGGGCGCTGGGGGGCAGCAGAGGAGGAGGAGATGAGGGGTCTAAGGAGATGGGGGGGCGGGTGTAGGGGTGGATGAGAGGAGGGGAGGAGAGGGCAGAAGAGAAGAGCCCACGCAAGGTTGCAGGAATCAGGGATTGCGGCCTCTGAGAGGGTCCTCAGGGTCCCGGGGCCCTGCACTCAGCCCTGGAGTAACCCCCAAACACCAACACGTAGCGGCGGCCGGGCGAGAGGCAACAGGCTCCAGGGAGGCTGTGGTCGTGGTCCTGGTCCAGTGCCCCCAACTCACCCACAGACTCGGAGCCCACCAACCTGGGGTCATGGGCTGCCTTCTGGGGACAACCCCATAGTGCGGAGCTGAGAAGCCTCGGCCCAGCAGTCTGGTGGGCTCGGAACAGGACTGCGGCCGTGAGAGGCCGGGGCAGGGGCCGAGTTGTGACCAGTGCAGCCCATGGCCATTGCGTGGTCACACGTGGTCACTGCTTAAAGCCACTCAGCATGTGACTTGTTATCTGTCAATCAGATCAGATCAGTCGCTCAGTCGTGTCCGACTCTTTGTGACCCCACGAATCCCAGCACGCCAGGCCTCCCTGTCCATCACCAATTCCCAGAGTTCACTGAGGCTCACGTCCATCGAGTCAGTGATGCCATCCAGCCATCTCATCCTCTGTTGTCCCCTTCTCCTCTTGCCCCCAATCCCTTTATATTAATTATCTGTCAATAATTAATATAAAACGCAAACCAAATAATCTTACCCTTAACGAAAAAAATTCCACTTTGGGTAAAATAAAAGAAAAAGGAAACCCTACTATATGCCACTTATCAGAGACCCAGCCCCCACACCGAGGATCTCACAGAACAAAAGAAAACCCTCCACTGATATAAACGCACAGTGCAGGGCCAATGTTCTGATTTGTTTACGCAGAAGGTTCAGCATTCAATCAAAAATTTAAACACACAAACAAAACAATAAAGATGTACCACAAGAGGAAACACTCAGCAAGGCCAGCTGCGACAATGGCCCGGATGCTGAAGTTAACATGGAAGGACTTTAAAATAACCATGATTAACACGCCGGAGAATCCAGCAGGAAAGGGTGGGCACCACAGGGGAAGAAGTGGAGACGTCCCACGGGGAGGCGGGCGCCCCTCTCACACCCTGGCCGAGGCTGCTGGCCCCTGCTGGCCCCCAGACTCTGTCTCTGACCGTGGCCTCTGACTGTCTGGCGTGATGTGCCTGAGTGTGCATGCCCTGAGGCCTCCCCAAGCACCGCCCGACCCGGCGTGTGGCCTCCAGCTTCTCAGGAAAACGTCAGCAACTTTTCAAAGGCTTCTACGTCCCTCCTTTCTCTAGCTTTTCTGCCTGGGCGTTTGGGTTACCCTACTGTTTGCACTGAACTGTCCCCCACCTGTCAAGCAACCACTGTGTTCAACAGCGGGCTCTGAGGGTTCACAGCAAACACCCCCAGAGGGAGGGCTGCTTCCACTGGGCAACCTGAGTAACGGCCAATAAGGCTAGCCTTGTGAGTGGGGTCCTCCAGGAAACCCCCAAGCAGGAAAAAGGATGCTGACCTCTGGGGATGGGGCTTTGAAGGACTCCAGTCCTTTCCCAGTCCCTTTTGGGCTTCCCTACTGGCTCAGATAGTAGAGAATTTGCCTGCAATGCAGGAGACCTGGGTTCAATCTCTGGGTCTGATAGATCCCCCAGAGAAGGGAACGGCTACCCACTCCAGAATTCCTGCCTGGAGAATCCCATGGACAAAGCAGTCTGGCAGGCTAGAGTCCACGGGGTCAGAAAGACTCGGACATGATGGAGGGCCTCACACACACACACAGCCCTCTTCTGCCCAGGCTGCTGGGTTTCACCATGAACGTGTGTGCTGGTTTTCAAGGTCCCTGCTTAGTTGGGGAGAGAAGGATGGGAATAACACATTTTGAAATGCCATAACCCTTGCTGTCCTTACTGCAGTTCACCATTTTTTCCTGAACGAACGCTTCTGGATGGCTACAAGCCTTTGGTCAATTTTCAGTTCTGAAAAAAATAGGCTCTGAGCATCTTCATTGCTTTTATGGAAGAGAGGGTCTTCAGAGGCCCCTCCTCCACCATCACTGACACCACCCAAACTATAGAACAACCAAAGGGAAATTCGAGAGATCGTGACTCATTAGCAGACTGTGGACAGAGCAAAGAACCATGAACATGGAAATGAGTCATTAGAAATTATTCAGATTGAAACACAAACAGACAAAGCATGAAAAGCAGAATGAAGCGGGCCCCTGAGGTCTGCAGGACTGTATCAAGCGACAGAGGACACATCTGCCAAAGTCCCAGGAGGGGAAGAGAAAGACAGTCAGTAAGTGAAGAGATAAAGGCCAAGAATATCCCAAAATTAATTAAACGCCACAAATAGATCTGAGAAGCTCAGAAAAATCCCAGGCAGGGCGCTTCTGTGAAGTTCTTAAATAATTCCTGAAGTAACCGAACATTTTTTGAGCATAGATTGTCACAGTCTTTTTTAAAAAAGTAATTTTGAGAATAACTACTAAAAATGTAACCAAAAAAGGCACAAATAAAAAGTCAGTAGAGAAGATAAAACGAAATTCTAAAATACACTGATTCATCTCCACCATCTCCCCAAAAAAGTCTACAAGAAAGTAGCAACTGAGGAACAAAGGGTAAATGAGACAAACAAAGCGAGTACCAAACGGTGGATTTAAAGGTACTCACACCACGGATCACACTGAACACACTTACCCGTTAGCTTCCTACTGCTATTGCAAGAACTTAGCAAACATTCAGTCGCTTAATACAGACTGACTCTCGTACTGTTCTGGAGGACAGAGGTTCAGGGGTCTCACTCGGTTGAAACTGCGGCGTCAGCAGGGCTGCTTCCTCCTGGCAGCGCCGAGAGGACTGCTTGCTTACCTGCCCCGGTGCCCCGCGGCCGCCTCTGCTTCTTGGCTCCTGGCCTCACGGTGCCCAGACCTCTGAGATATCATCACACCTCCTCCTCTGCCTCTCCTGTTCCCTCTTTCCTGATGAGGACACTGGGCTCCCCAGGGTAGTACAGGGTCCTCTCCCCATCACATACTCTTAAGTCAGTCACATCGCAGAGCCCCATTCACCAGGAGAGGGGTCATCATCACAAGCCTGGGGATCAGGGCACAGACATCTGTGTGGGTCGTTATTCTGTTCACCACACACCCCCCACGCAAAGGCAGAACTCCAGCTATATGTTATTCATAAAAATGATGCAAAAAGGTTTTTAGAAATGGGAAAAGGATACAGAGGGCAGACTAAGTATAAGAAAGTTGGTGAAGCTGTATTAATATCAGATAAAGGAGAATTCAATACAAAAGACATTACCAGACATAATATAAAGAAGGCAAATTCACAGTAATAAAAGAGACAGTCAAGAAGAGAGAACAATTATAAATGTGTACAGACCTAATAGTTTTTTCCAGTAGTCCCATATGGATGTGAGAGTTGGACCATAAAAAAGGCTGAGCACTGAAGGATGGAGAAGACTCTTGAGAGTCCCTTGGACTGCAAGGACATCAAACCAGTCAATCCTAAAGGTAATCAATCCTGAATATACACCGGAAGGACTCATGCTGAAGCTGAAAATCTAATACTTTGGAGTCAGAAGAACTGACTCGTTGGAAAAGACCCTGATACTGGGAAAGATTGAAGGCAGGAGGAGAAAGGGATGACAGAGGATGAGATGGTTGGACGGCATCACTGACTCGATGGACATGAGTGTGAGAAGACTCCAGGAGTTGGTGATGGACAGGGAGGCCTGGCGTGCTGTAGTCCATGCAGTTGCAAATGGACACAACTGAGCCACTGAACAACAACAATGCACCTAATAACAGAAAACCCAAACACATGACCCAGATCTGACAGATCGAAGAACACAGACAGACCCGCAGTCACAGTCAGAGACCAGCTTCTCTGAGAACACTGACAGGGCTGAACCAGGAGGGTGCCTGCAGGGCAGACAGCTTTGGCGGCGGCAGAGTAAGAGGAGAACCAGCCCGGGAATCGCAGGCTGGCTCCCCCGCGCAATCCCACATCTGACCCACTGCCCCGCTCCCCACGCCCCCCCCCCCCCGCCCCCTGACACCTCTCAGCAGCACCCGGACACGGGGCGGAAGGTACAACTTCAGTTACAACAGAAACGGGGATCAGAGGTGACTCTTCAGCGACAAGGCTGAGACAGCAGAAAGCTGTGGACCTGTATAAAAAGTCAACAGAGAGCAACTCTAGTGCTTCTTCAATTCATCCAATCATCTGGTGAGGAGGGAGCAAGTAAACCCATTTAACAGACAAGCAAATTGCAGCACAAAGTGATGAAGTCTCCCAGAGCCACCCTGTGAGGACGCGCAGAGAGGAGATGCTGCCATCACAGACTCGCCTCCGGCCCCCAGGACCACACCAGGGAGGCAGGAGCCGCCCAGGCAACAGGCTGCGGGCTTGGCCCAGGGAGCAGGAAGGTGGGGGGAGGCCAGATGTGCTGACCCGAGCCAGCCCAGAGCTCTGAGCAGGAGCCTGATATGATCTGACTGATTCATGCTTTAAGCCCAGCTCATAGAAGCCGACCTGGAAGGCTGCTGCCCAGGAGGACGGCCTGACCCCCTCTCGTTGGGCGCACGGCATCTGCAGCAGCTGCGAGAGCTGCCTCTGCACAAGGGCAGCCCGGAGCCTCACAAAGGAAACCCTGCAGCCTTCAGCTGTGCACATCTCACGAAGGAGCGTGGGAGAACAACCCTGCCCGCTCGCCCAGGGGCAGCAGCAGGGCAGCGCTGTCCTGGTGTCTGCAGATGGGCAGGCTGGAGAGACGGGGTGGGAGGGGGCCACCCACTGCTCCTCAGGCTGCAGCACCCGGAGCTCAGAGACCGGCTCACACAGCCCGTGCCTGGGCCGGGGCCCTCGTATGGAACCGGGCCAAGGACTGAGGACACAGGTGTCGGGCAGAGCCGATGTCGGGCAGAGCCGGTGTCGGGCAGAGCCAGCCATTGGGTGAGGGGCCCACCCTTCTGCCCAGCCCTGTGGAGGTTCCCCCGAGCACCCGCCTGCTGGATGTGAGCTGACAGGTATTCAGAGGAAAGAGGTGGGGACGCAGCCCCGGACGTGCTGGATGGGCGGCGGGGCCCTGGTCTCACCAAGCCTGTGCCTGTCCTGAGGCCCTGGAGAGACTTGGGCTCTGAGCAGCACCATCCCCACACTGTTGGCTCCATGACGGGAGCGACCACAGAGTGTGGGGACTTGGAAGAGCAACCCTGGTGCTGGTGGGGCCTCGGGGGTGCTAGACGGAGGCCGCTGAGCTAGCCGCTGAGGGCGAGGAAGGTGTGGGGTGTGCGAGCGTCTGCTCAGAACCCCTGGCCCCTGGCGGGTGACGGCTGCGGAGCTGAGGGACCTCAGCTCCTGAGCACACCACCCCTCCAGGCAGGCCGGGCTCCGGGCTCCGCTCCTCCAGCAGGGCACCTCTTCCTTTGCACCCCGCCAGCCAGCTGGGCGGACTCACCAACACACTGCCTTCCTGCATGCTCTGCCCCTGGGAAACACACACCCTGGAGGGTGGGGGCAGGGGGTGTGCTGTACCCCCGGTGGGGTGGGCACCTGGCTCAGGCACTGACGGCCCCAGCCCTGGACCGTGGACCGGCCTCCCTCCCGCTGCCCTGCTCCCAGCAGCGGGGCAGGTCTCACGGCCGCGTCAGGCCTGGCTGTCATCACTCCTTCCCTCGCAGCCAACCAGACCCCCCCACCCCACCTGGACGCTCAGTGCACTGACTCCCAAGTATCGTTGTACTCTCTGATCTATTGATGCCCCTATAAACATCCACACTTCGTAGGGGGAGCCCGAGCCCCCTGTCCGTCCAGCAGGGCACCTGGTGGGCAGGCATCAACCACACACCCTCAGAACTAAACTGACACGCTCAGGTGATCAGAGGCTCAGCTCAGGCCCCCACATAAGGCCACAGCCTTCAAGAGTCTCCAGCTGCTGCTGCTGCTAAGTCTCCAGGGAGCTGCCCTATTTGCTCTCCAGCAAACAGCCCCTCCCCAGGACTGCCCCGTGTACACACGGGGCACCGGTCGGTTCCCTCTGCTTCCTGGGTCCCCAGGAACAGGACGCAAGTGACCTGCACTGGTGGCCTGACCTGGCGAGGGGCTGGTGTGGGGCCACGTGACCCCAACTGCCACAGGCCAGGGAGAGGAGGACGGGCCACACAGGGCAGGCCTGGCTGGTGCGGTCTGCCTGCTGGCCCTCTGGCTTCCGGGTCATCCCTGTGGGTGGAGCAGCTCGCAGACTCCGCCCTCAGGAGTGCTCCCCTGGGCCCAGCGTAGTCCCCGTGTGGGGGGCCAGGAAGACTCGAGGCCCCCCTGCTGCTCCGCAGGGCCCGGGTCAGAGAGCCACAACAGGCCCGGCCTCGGTCACTTAAGGCTGCCGCTGCTTGGAGCTACTCAGAGCGAACACGCTGACACCCGTCTCGAGTGGTGCAGACCTTCCACCCACAGGAGGGATCACCAACCCGGGCCAACAGGAGGCGCGCTGTCCCAATGGGGGCAGACCCAGCCACAGCACCTGCAGCGTGCACCCCGACCCCCGGGGGAGCACCCTGCCCTGGAAGTGAGGGCGGGCTGTCACCCTGCTGAGAGCCGGCTCCGTGTGGGCGTGTGCCCATGTGTGCTGTGTGAGTCGTGGACACTGTCGCCTCCCCTCACTCCCCGGCCCCCTGAAGGCCCGTCTCTGCTGGATGGAGCTGGAAGCTGGCGGCAAAGAGGAGGAAGAGCCCATGGCCAACGTCCAGCTCACCTGAGAGGCAAGGAGGCGGGCCTGGGGGGTGGCCCTGATGGTCCTCTCTGAGCAGAGGCTGCAGGCGGGGGAGGACGCGTCCCCTGGGGGCTGCAAGGGACAGTGTGCACCCGGTGCGGCCTCCAGGTGTGTGGGGCAGAGGGTCCTGGGAGGGACGGAGGCAGGGGCTCAGCTCACAGGGGAGCGATCACGAGGCCTGGCTGAAGCTGCCTGCAGGCTCCAGGACTCCAGGAGCGGGCAGAGGGCCCCGCCAGCCCCACCCGCTACCAGAGCCCCCGGGGTCCAGGCCATAGGGCACCCACAGCCCATGCGCTGGAACTACTCCTTGGAGACCGGCCACCCCAACTAGCTGTGCACAAGACGGAAGAGACCCCTCAGAAGGGCCCAGGTTGGGAGCAGAAGCTCTGCCAGGCAGCAAGAACAGAGGCTGCTCCACCCGAATGACCCTCGGGAATCTCGCCTTAAAGCCATCAGGTGCGATTTAGCACATTAATGGAATTAAGGGGCAAAACATACGGGCATCAACAGATTCAGAAAAGCAACTGACAAAACTCCAGACACACTCATGGAAGAACTGCAACTCAGCCCAGAAACGTGACAGAGAGCACCCAGAAAATCTGCCCTCACACCAGTCTCAATGGTGGGACGCTGGGCATCCCTCCACGCCCACAGCCAAGAGAACGCTATCCAGACAATGACGACAACCATCTTTATTCTCAATTGTACTGGAGGTCTAGCCAGTACAAGAAGGCAAGAAAGTAAATGAAAATTTTTAAAATTCCCATCCTGGAACTTGAAAGGAAAAAGTAAAACTGCCATTACACTCAGATGACATGACTATATGTAGGAAAACCTAAGGAAACTACACTACAGCAGAGAGACTAACAAGAATACAATAGTAAGTGAACTTATCAAAGTCACAGGATACAAGGTCAATATACAAGAATTAATCACATTTCTATATATTAGTAATAAATTTAAAAAATAAAATGAAAAGCAATACCATTTTCATTAGCATCCAAATATACAAAATACCCAGTAATTTTTTAATATAAATCTAACAAAAAAGATCTGATATTACTGCACAGAAATCTGTGACATGTTTCTGAGGAGGCCTAGACACAGAGACGGGGTGAGAGAGACAGGAAGAAAGGCGAGAGAGACTGAAGACTCGAGTGTGTTCCGACTGCAGCTCTCTCCAGATTAATCCACAGAGGTTAACCTGACAAACCGATTCTAACATTGATACAGAAATGCACAGAACCTAGAAGAGCCAGGTAACCTTGGAAACAACAAAGCTGGAAGACTGATACACAAGATGATCAGACCTACCATACAGCTACAACAATAAGGAGCCCTACTGACCCAAGAAAAGAAGTGACTGAACTGAACAGAGTCCAGAAACAGTCATGGCACAGTCAACTGCTGAACGCAGAGGTCCTCCTGCAATCCAAGAAGGAAGAACAAGCTTTTGAATAAATGTATATCCCTACCTGCACCTTTTACAAACTTTAATTCACGCTAGATTAGAGACCTAACGAGAAAGATGTTTAAAAGTTGAAACGCAGCATCAGTAGAATCCTTATCAAAATCTCAGCTGCCTTTTTTCTTCTGTAGAAACATAAAAGTATGTCCTAAAATTCACACAGAATCTCAAGGAATCCCAAAGAGTCAAAATGGAAAGGAAAAAGTCAGAGGATTCACACCTTTTGACTTCAGAACTCTCCACAAGCTCAGTGGTAAGACTGTGGTGGTGATATGAAGGCATATAAACCAGCTGGAGGAATTCAGAGCCCAGAAATAAAGGTTCATCTTTATAGTCAGCTGATTTCAACAAGGGTACCAAGCTCATATGATACAGAAGTAACAGTCCTTCAGCAGGGCAGGATGATGCCAACACAACAGGGCATCCACGAGCAAGAGGAAGGAGCTGGGCTCCCACCCACACCACACAGAAAATCCTAAAACGGACCAAAGATCTAGATCCAACAGTTAAATTTTAACACTCTTAGAAGAAAATATAAGGGTACATCTTCATGTCTTTTAATTTGACCACAGATCCTCAGATATGACACCAAAACCACAAACAATCAACAGAAAAAGCAGGTCGGTTGAGCTTCATCAGAATTTAAAATCTTTTAGTTTCTAAGGACATCACCAAGAAAGTGAAAAGATAGGCAAAGAATGCGTGGAAACATCTGCAAATTATTATTTCATAAGGGACTTGTATGCAGAACACAGAAAGAACTCTTACAACTCAAACATAAAAAGGACAAACGGTCTGAATAAACTTTTCTTCAAAGTGAAAGTCAAGTTGCTCAGTTGTGTCCCACTGTTTGTGAGCGCATGGACTGTAGCCTATAGGCTCCTTTGTCCATGGGATTTTGCAGGCAACAATACTGGAGTGGGTTGCCATTTCCTTCAAAGAACACACACAAATGTCCAATAAGCACACGGCATACGAAGAGCTGCCACTCACACCCTCAGAGCAGCTACCGTCAAGAGTTCAGACAGTAACAGGCGTCTGACAGACCAGGGTACCGCAACGCCACACCCACACACTGCAGAGGGGCTGAAACAGAGAGCCTCTCTGGGGAACAGTATGGTAGAGCCCCAAGAGGAGAAAGGTAAGAGTCGCCAAAAACGTGTGTCCAAGAACCCATTTACGGATATTTTTATAAGCATTATCCAGGATAACCAGACTATGGAAACAATCCAAATATCACCAGCTGGTGAGCAGAGGAATCCACAGGGGCCCATCCACACGGTGGAGTACTGCTCGGCCACAGAGAGGACGGAGGCCAGCACACGCTGTGGCACAGGTGGACCTGAGCACGCCATGCTCGATTCGAGCAGCCAGACACAAGGTCACGCACCACACGGCTCTGTCTGCACGAGGTGTCCAGGACAGGGAAAGCCACAGATACACAGAGTAGGTCCATGGCTTCTAGGGATGCGGGCTGGGGGAACAGGGCATTGTTGCTGACAGTAATGGTTTGGGGATGGGTGAAATGTTCTAGAATCAGTGATGATTACTCCAAAATTCTATGAATGCTGTTTGCTAAGAACACAACCTGCATGCCTTAAAAGGGTGAATTTTATGTGAATTATACCTACAATAAGCTGGCATTTTTTAAGTGCTTCTAGAAAACAAAAATGGAAAAATATCTTCATGACCCAATATAAGCAAGATGTTCTAGACAGAAAACAAAAAGAAATAAGCAGAAGAAAAATCTGACAAATGGGACTTAACAAGAGAGATTACCCTGAGAGTAAAGAGACAGGCCCCAGACGGAGAGGAGAGGCACGTTATGTACCTTCAACAAAGGCTGGATTCAAAACGTATAAAGAACGCCTACAAACTGATAGAAAAAGACAACCCAATTTTTTTCTAAATAGGTAAAGATGTGAACTGACATTTCACAGAAGAGGCTATTTAAATGGCCAATAAACATTTGAAAAGGTACTCAACCTCCATAAGCATCAGTTAATGCAGACTACAACTGCGCTTCACCACCAGGAGAGTCCCAGCGCCGGCATCTGACACTAAGGAATGGGGAGAGCTGGCTCACGGTGGTCAGTAGCTGGTCTGCTCCTGCCTTCACGCCCAGGTTAATGTTCTGTGTCTGAACCGTGTGCATACGTGCTTGCCAGAATAAAACATCTGACTTTAAAACAAAAGAAAGGGGGCTAAGGACCAGAGCCCAGGACCTCACACGCTACTGGAGGGACTGGAAATCCATGCAAGCCCTTAAAAGGACTGGGTGGCAGTCCCACTTTGGGTAAAGCACCAGAAACCAGCACTCACAGCCATAAAGCCTAGGCGCGGAAACACTCGTTCCTTTGTCACCCATCCGGGACCCAAACTGGAAACAGCTGAGTGTCCACATGCGGCCTGGCCATGAGCAGTGGTCCCTGCAGACAAGGAGACAGCACCAGCAGCACGAGAGGGGAGAGAGCACAGGAGCACAGCGCGCTGGGGAGAGGCCCCAGGGCGGGAGGGTGGTCCGTGTCCTCTGCGGGGAGCGCTGACCAGGCGGGGGGGCCCTCGTGATGCACAGCTGACCCAGGTCTTCAGCCAGGCGTGCTCACACCTGGGGAGAGCCCTGTGCCGACTGGATCCCATACCCCTTTCTATGTTGCAGTAAAACATACACTTACATGAATACAGTATACATATATGTAAAGCCCTTGGCCAGCTAAGAAGGTGGCCAGCTCATCAGAATAAGAGCCTCCAGCAGAGGGCAGGCAGCTCCCTGGAGAAGGGGTCCTGGTGGAAACAGGGCCGCGAGGCCTCCCGGGCACCTGCCACCCCAACAACATGGCTGGCGAGGGACACGGCCGCAATCGGAACCCAGGCTGGCCTCCAAGCTGGTTCCTTCCCCTGAGCCACATGGCCTGCTGTGACGGAGGAAGCCCAGGAGCTGACCGGGCAGGCGCCTCCCGCTGGCTGGACCCACGGCTCCCGCTCGGCGGGGAGCCCCTCCAGAGTCAGAGTTGGAGCCAGGCCCGCAGCCCCGGGAACACGGCCACACTCTGGGCCTGAGCTGCGATCCAGGGCTCCCCATGTGGGGCGCTGGGGCTGCTGGGGCCATGGGCACATACCCACAGGCAGGCGCTCTCACACACACAGAGACACCCCTGTGATGCAGACACCCCAGAGGCCTCGGTCAGGGGCGGCCATTGTGATCTCAGGCCACTCGGCAGCAAGGGCTGAGGAACACAGACCGGACGGCACAGTCAGCGCTGCCGCCTACAACCACGGGGCAGGCGACCGTCATGGCCCCGCCCGCACGGCCTCGTCACGGGAGGGGCCTGAAGCTGAGGGTGTCCTGCTCCTGGTCGCACCGCTCCAGCCCTGCCACCCACTGAAGCTGGAATCACCCCACACGGCGCAGAGGACAGGAGAGCCACACACCGCCCGCGGATGAGGGGTCAGGAGTCTAGGACCCGGAACCCAGCTGGTCTGCAGGCACTCTGGGAAGAGCCTGTAGCCCCACTCCCGTTATGATATGCTGAGGGATCCAGAGGACAGGCCGGCCCTGCAGGAAGGGCAGAGCCAGCGGAAACAGACACTGGGAGAGACGCTGGAGCTGCCTGGACCACACCAGCAGCTGCAGGCCGAACTGCCAGACCCAACCTTAAAACCCCATCTGTGCACCTGCCCCACCTCCTCAGAGGCCCCGGAGCAGTCACAGCCCTGCGGCCAGCAGCGCAGTCTGCACTCAGAGGCCTCCGCAGGCCCATGGGTGACACCAGGCCATTCCGGAGAGCGGGCTCAGACCCGGGGAGGCGGGGGTACAGGCCAGGCTGTGTCTGCGCTCCCTGCCCGCCCCAGCCAGCGGGGCTCCAGGCCGCAGCCCGGGCTCAGGCAGCCACAGCCAAGCTGTCACGTGGGCAGAGGAGAGGCCGTCCTCCTAACCGCCGAGGTGTGAAGGCCACCAGGTTGCCATGGTGACTGGGCTCCGAGCTCACCGGGCCCGCACAGACGTGCTACTACTTCACGTGCCTCCATTTATTTCCTCTTAGAAAACACACGCGGGGTAGAGGTGCAGCTGGTGCAGCTAACAAATGTGATGAAAGTCAGGCCGCAGGGTCGAGGGCAGTGGACACTCTGCGAGACCAGTGGGTCTCTGGGGACATGCTCCCTTGGCAGAGCCCGGAGCGGGAGGGGGGCTGGCGTCAAGCCCCAGGGTGCCCATCCATAGAGCAGGAGGGCAGCTCATCCCCAATCCCCGAACAGAGGGCCTCGCGATGCATGTGAGCAGAGGGCAGAGGGAGAGGGTCCCTGCACCAGGCCGCCCGGGGCCGCACACAGGAACCTTGCCCTCGGCCGCCGCCCCCAACAGGTCCGGCCACCCAACCCTGCGCCAGGCCCCCAGGCCATCTGCGGGCGGGGGAGGCGAACGTGCCAGGGACGGGCCTGAGCCTGCTGAGCAGCCGTGGCTTGGCCCAGCCTCCCGGGGGCACTGACCCGGGCCAGCAGGGAAGAGGTGCAGACACTGGGGCCCATGGAGCCCCGGCCTGGGGAGCGGCCTTGCCTCACCTGTGGGGGCACAGACGTGAGACTGCAGACCACTGACAGGACGGAGACCTGGGCCGTCTTTGGTAACTCTCAGTGCCCTGGACATGGCATTCCGACAGCTGCCAGGAAAGCTTTTCATTAAAAAAAAAAAAAAAAAAAAGAACTAGGAAAATCTATCTGGCAAACCCCCAAGGTAGCAGACTGAAAAGAGAAAACACCGAGACTGCTTCCCACACGCCCTGCACCCCTGGCTTTGGCTCACGAGTCCGGCTGGTGAGGGGGCTCGTGGGTCATGAGCCGGCAAAGCCAAGGCCAGTTGCCCCCCATGTGCTGCTCCAGAGCCGTGGGCCTGGGGGCCTCCCGCCTGTGGGCCACTCACCGCTCAGGGAACCAAGCCCCTCCACCTGCCAGATGGGGTGATGCAAACCAGAGAAGCTCACCTCTGCTGGAAAAGCACAGGCCTCGCCCTAACCAAGCCAGAACTAAGACCCCACACCCTGCATCCCCACACCCTGATCTGCCAGGACGTGCCGTTCTCGTCCACCTCTGTGCTTGACCGCTCTGGAAAAATCTGATGCGACGAGCAACTCTGAGGTGCCCGATACTTGAATAAGCCAGAGGGAAATTCTCCAGCTCCTGAAATACACGTTGAAAAGAACAGGAACAAAAACGGAGACTGGCTGCGTCCCCAGTAACGCAGCAAGTGCATCACACAGGCCTTCCTGCATCAGGCTTCAGTCCCGTGAGACGGGACGGGCCTCGGACGCCGCACACCTGGGCTCTCGCTGCCGAGGTCCTCCTGGGCCACAGACTCCCGTGCATGGCCCGCCAGACCGTGCACTCCAGGGCGGCGGGATGCACAGCCAAGGCCACTGTGGGGGCCAGCCCTCAGCTCCCAGGACAGACACACCTCTACGGAGCTAAATGAGACTGGAGTATCTCCAGCTGGAAAACCGTTAAGACCAGAGGACCCAACACATCAGCTGATGTGTCTCTCCTGATGCGTCTGTTTTCCACGTTTTAACCCAATGTGACAAACACTTGCCGATGTCTAACTCACCAAGCACCAAGCAATAGACTAGGTTTACCAAGGTGAACAGGACACCCCCTCTTCCAGGACATTACAGTCGGGAAACCTACGGGGAGTACAGCCAGCGTAAAGCAAGTCTGCTGTGGAAAGTACAAGAGCAGGAAGGATTACAGTCCGTCAGATCTCACTGCTAACACCAGAAGGCGGAGAAGTGGTGACACGTGTGTGTGTGTGCGCATGGTGGGCGTGTGTGTGTATACAAGTTTTACATGAGTTACACACACGTGTACACATATGCATACATTTTATATGAGTTACACACGTGTATGTGTGTGCATACACACATATGGTGGGCGTGTATGTGTGTACAAGTTTTACATGAGTTACACATGTGTATGTGTGTGCATGGTGGGCATGTGTGTGTATACATGTTTTACATGAGTTACACATGTGTGCATGGTGGGCATGTGTGTGTACAAGTTTTACATGAGTTACACACGTGTGTGTGTGCATGGTGGGCGAGTGTGTGTACAAGTTTTACATGAGTGTGTGTGTGTGCATGGTGGGCGTGTGTGTGTGTACAAGTTTTACATGAGTTACACATGTGCGTGTGTGCATGGTGGGCATGTGTGTGTACAAGTTTTACATGAGTTACACACGTGTGTGTGTGTGCATGGTGGGCATGTGTGTACAAGTTTTACATGAGTTGCACACACAGTGTGTGTGCATGGTGGGTGTGTGTGTTCAAGTTTTACATGAGTTACACACGTGTGTGTGTGTGTGTGTGTGCATGGTGGGCGTGTGTGTACAAGTTTTACATGAGTTTGCACTACCTAGTAAAGAATCACTAACATTTCAATGCCCATTTATATTTTATCAGGTTCATTACCACTTTTGCTGGAACTACTTCATCAAGTTATTCTTTCAGAAAAAGTTTGGATGTTATAAACTTTATTCGTATCTTTACATGAGAAAGTTTTAAAATTGTAACTTTAAAAATAATGGTTTAGAATGAAAATTGGGGGAAAAAAACGCAAAAAAAAAAATACAGTCCCAGAAAGAAAGAAGAAAGGATATGACTCAGAAATACTTGCAGAAATAATGATTTAAAACTTGCAAAGTTGGTGGAAAAAAACCCTACAGACTGAAGAAGCTGAATCAATCTGAAACAGGGTGAACCTAAAGAAATTCACTCCCAGACAAATCACAACCAAGTTTTTGAAGACTAAAGACACAGAAAAATCTTGCAAGTAGCCACAGATAAACAGCATGCTACCTACAGGAGAATGATTGAAGCAACAGTGGGCTTCTCACCAGAAACCGTGGGGCAGGAAGAAGTGGCACGTCTCCCAAATGCTGAGAGAAAAGAAGCCGTGAACCTTCAGGTTGGCATCAAAGGACCTTCTGAATGAAGCAGAAACAGACCTGATCAGTGAAGGAGATGGAAAAGAACCTGTCCCTGCACATCTGCTCTGTCAGAGGGAGTTTGTCTTGAGGAAGGAAGTGCCGTGGAAAGAAAGGGATGAGGGGAAGGGAGTGAGGAAGGCAGGGAGGGGACGCAGAGGGAAGGCTGGGGCATCAGGGATGAAGAAAGGGAAGGACTGGAAGCGGGAGGGGAGTGCTTCTCCTTTCAGGGGTTAAGGGTTATTTGAGAGTAAAGACTGCAGCACTGACGTGGTTCCCAACATACATGTGAGCACTTTCATTAAAGGGGAGGGAGAGCACACGTGCACGAGGCGAGGCTGGAGCGCTGTGACGCTTCCACATCCCACTTGGAGCACCGTGACACTGGCGCCAGGAGACTGGCATGTGGGCCTGTGGGATCCACAGAGCAGGGTTAGAACAAAGACATGAAACTCTGATTAAATCTCACTCATTATGCAAAAAAAAAAAAAACTGAAAACAGATTACAAATCTAAATTGAAACGTAAAACCATAAACCTTTTAAACAAAAATACAGGAGAAATTTCTTCATGACCGAGGGTTAGCTGAAGAGTTCTTAAATATGACATCAAAGCATGATCCATAAAAGAAAAAACTCATGAGCTGGACTTTATCAAAGTCTAAAAGCTTTGTTCTGAAAGACCGTGGTGAGAGAAATGTTCACAGATCACGTATCTGATAAAGGACAACATGCAGAGGCCTCTGTAAACTGAACAGTGAAAAAATCAACCATCCAATCAGGAAACAGACAGAAGATTCGAATGGACACCTTGCCAAAGAGTATCTACAGACGCTGAGGAGCAGGTGAGAAAATGCGCAGCGTTGTCAGCGACTGGGGCTCATACAGCACCGTGAGCCCGTGTGCATCAACCAGAACAGCCAATGTTTCATTTACTGACATTCTTCTCTTTTAAACACTGCTAGTGTCAGGCATGGGAGGCATATACAGAGACTGGGTCACCTATACACAGCCGTCAGGAACGTAAGATGCTACAGCCACCCGGGAGAGCAGCCTGGCCGTGTCTTACAGTGTTGAACACACACTCACCAGATGGCGCACCAATCCCCTCCTGCGTATCTATGGCGGAGAAGGTCAGGTGTACACAAAACCCTGGGCGTATATACAAACGCTGTGACTCTACCTGTACAGTCAAAAACTGGACACAGCTCAGACGGCCTTCAAACAGGCAAACAGGCACACAGTCTGGTGCAGCCACATGAGGGAGCAGCACTCGGCAATCACACGGGCCAACGTGCTGGAGCATCACAGCAGCCTGATGGCGCTCAGAGGCGTTACACTGAACGGAATAAAAACCAACTTCAAAAGGTGACACACGTATAGTCCCACGTCCACAACAGCCTCAAAATGAGAAAATTACGCTTCAGACAAGAGACATGGGGTTCCGACCTCAGGACTGAAGGAAGGGGGTTTACAGGGTTGATGGGATGGCTCTGTGTCCTTGACTGTGGGAGTGGTTACGTGAAAAAAATGTGTGTGTGCTAAACACTTATGATAAACTTTGGCAGACCTGTACACCAGAACCAGGAGTGTCATAAACAAGGAGTGCATGTGAGAGCTGAGGGCCCTGAAGGAGGTCAGGGTCAGCTGAGGCTTCACTGAAGCGCATCCTCCTGGCTGTGACTTCTGCTGTCTGACAGGGTGTGGCGGGTGGACCCATCAACCGTGTCCACATCCTGACCCCCAGGCTGGACGGGATGAGATCCCCTTGGACTAACCGGCAGGCCAGGGCCACCACCGGAGCCCTTAAAAGCACAGAACCTTTACCAGCTGGTGGAGATCCAAACCCACGAGGGAGCTGATGCTTGCTGCCTAACTGAGAAGGCAGGGCTCATGGGAAGGCGCTGGACTCTGCCAACAGCCAGAGGAGTGTGAAGCCTCCTCGCGCCCAGAGCCCCAGCAAGGACCGAGGCTCTGGCTGGCGCCATGGTCGCGGCCCGGGGACTCCAAGCCCAGAATCCGGCGCCACGTTGGACTTCTGCTGTCTCCAGCCAGGAGGTGAGCAGCGGCTCCTCAGACAGCAGAGGGAACCAGCACAGAGCAGCTTCCAACTGGGTGCCTGGGGACACCTGGGAACACCTGCAGACAACTGTGCTTGTCACCTGGGGGTGCCACTGGCATCTAATGGGTGGAGGCCAGTGGTGCTGCTGAACATCACACTGGGCACAGGACGCTGCCCCCAACAAAGGCCTGTCCAGTCCTAACATCGCTGTGCTGAGGGGGAGAGACCCCGGGCTGCGGGGCATGGACAGCGTCTTTGCTGGGGAGGAATGTGGGATCTCTGCACTGTTTCTGCAACTTCTATTTGAGCTAAGATTATTTCAGAATTTAGATTTTTTTAAATAAACACTCATAATCACAAGGACAATAGATGGGGAGGCATAGCGTCCACACCACTAGAGGTGGGTAGAAAATAAAGTTCTTTGGGAATCTTGGGCAAATATAAGCTAAGGGGAAGGAGTCGACAGAGAAGAAAACATAAAATATGTAAGACACTAATGAATAAACCTGAAGACAATGCAAACAGATGGAGAGACATACCACGTTCTGGATTGGAATGTTGTTAAAATGACTGTACTGCCCAGAGCAAGCTACGGACTCAATGCAATGCCTAGCAACATACTAATGGTATTTTTCACAGAACTAGAACAAATAATTTTAAAATTTGCGTAAAAACACAAAAGACCCTGAATAGCCAGAACAATCTCGAGAGAAAAGAATGGAGCTGGAGGAGTCACGCTCCATGCCTTCAGACTATACTACAAAGCTCCAGGGCTGAAAACACTACGGTTCGGGCACAAAAACAGATCCACAGGGACTTCCCTGTTGGTCCAGGGGTTAGGACTCCATTGCAGGGAGCACGGGTTCCATCCATGGTCAGGGAACTAAGATCCCACATGCTGTTCAGCCAAGAAACCAGAAAGGCCACTCCAAAAGCAGACACACAGATCAGTGTAACAGGACAGAGCTCAGAAATAAACCCATTGTCAGTTAATCTACCACAAAAAAGGCAAGAATATACAATGGAAAAAAGAAAGTCTCTCTAATAAATGGTGCGGGGACAACTGGATAGCTCCATGTGAAAGAATGAAATTACAATATTCTCTAACACCATATACAAAAATAAATTCTAAATGGATTAAAGACCTAAATGTAAGACAAGGTTCTATAAAACTCCTCGAGGAGAATATAGGCAGGGCACTCTGACACACATCAGAGCAGTATTGGATCTCTTTCCTAGAGGAAATAAAAGTAAAAATAAACAAAACAAATGGGACCTCATTAAATTTAAAAGTTTTGACACAGCGAAGAAAACCACTGACAAAACAAAGGACAACCTGCTGCCTGAGGGACGGCGTCTGCCAGGGACACGGCCAACGGGGGCTGACATCCGACGTGTACGAGCAGCTCGTGCAGCTCCACATCCAGAACACAAACAGCCTGGTCAGAAACACTGGGCAGAAGAACTGAACAGACATTTTTCCAAAGAGGAAATGAAGCAGCCGACAGGCATGTGAAAAGATGCTCAACACTGCTAATCATCAGGGAAATGCAAATCAAAACCACAGTGAGCCATCGCCTCACCCGTCAGATGGCCACCTCAAAAAAACCAGTAACAAGGTTTTGGTTACTTGTTAGTAACCAAAGAGGCTGTGGAGAGAAGAGAGCCCTGCACACTGCTGGGCGGGATGTAGCCGGCGCACCCACTGTGGAGAACAGTATGAGGGTTTCTCAAAAAATGAAAAACTGAACTTCTATCTGATCCAGCAATTCCACTCCTGGCTGTATGAAAAAAAATGTACCAAAGACACTAATTTGAAAAGACACACCCAAACCCATGTTCACAGCAGCATTCACAATCCCCAAGGTATGGAAGCAACCTAAGTGTCCACCAACAGAGGAACAGATGAAGGTGTGGTACGCATACAATGGAATACAACTCAGTCATACACAGGAATGAAATTTCGCCATCTGCAAAATGGATGGGCTTAGCATCGTGCTAAGTGAAACAGAGAAAGACAAAGAATCTAAAAAATACAACAAACTAGTGAATAAAACAAAAAAGGAGCTTCACATACAGAGAAGGACCCACTGGTAACCGGTGCAGGGAGGGCCAGTGCAGGCTGAAGAGTGGCAGGGGCAAACCACTGGGTGTGAGATGAGCGCGCGGATGTGTGTGGGGATACAGCCAATGTTGCACAGTAGCAGTGAGCGGAAAGCAATTTCAGAAAACAACACACACACACACACACACAAGAAGAAGGAAGGACACCAGTGGACCAAAGCCACAGACCATCCCTAGAACCCCGTCAGAGCATACGTCCGGGCGGCTGCGCAGGAAGGCAGAGCCCCAAGTGCAGTCGGGTCCCCGCCTCCACGAACCACAACCCCAGACTCAGCCCCTCAACACTGAGGTCATGGTTGTGACTCTGACCCCAGTGAATACTGCAGAGGCCCCAGCCTGACCTGGCGGCCTGCATGGCTGCTGGGACCCCAGCCTGCACCCCAACTCTCACAAATGACACCTGCAGACGGTGGCGTGCGTGTGGCTCCACTGTGGGCCCTCATGGGAAAAGACAAGCACACCGGATGCAGGACTGAGCTGAGGCGCACACCCCGCTGAGGGGCTTCCTGGCACACTCTTGGTCCAGCACGCACGGACCCACCCAGGAGCCCCCAGGGTGCTGAGGGGCCCTGGAGCCCATGTGAGGGACACGGCCTCCAGCACGCAGGCCGTGCACAGGGGCGTCCCAAGGGGGCTGGGCCCGCCCGGGGCAGACGGTGCACATGGGGCCTTCCTGCCTGTCTCCTCAGGCGTGCTCCTGGGACAGCAGGGTGCTGGATGCCTCGTCAGAGCCAGAGGACAGGAGGATGGGCGGTGGGGTCACGGTCAACCACAGGCCACCCCTGGCTCTGGAAGGGGCGCTGCCGGTGTGGGGGCCAGCCGGCCAGGCCAGGGAAGACCCCCGCCTGAGCCCCACAGGAACAACCGCCCCCTAGGCGCACACCCTTCTTCCTGGCCTCCCCGCCCTGCAGCTTCCCCATTGGCGCGAGCCTCCCGGAACCTTCTAGGATCCGTCCCACACACGTGGGCTCTCATGGGTGTCAGCCAAGGCAGGCTTCTGCTACCGGCAGGACCCGATCAGAAGCATGTGAGGTTGGAGTCAGACACGGCTGGGACCCCCGTCGGCTGGGACCCCCGTCTCTAGGGCTGGTGACATCACCAGCCTGCACGCAGAAGGGCAGAGCTGCTCCCAGGATCCCCAGGGGGCAGGCGCCATCCGAGACCAAGAAAAACAGAAGGGCCCGCATGGCAGAAACGCCAGGGCAGCCAGCACAGCGAGCAGGCAGCCCTCATTATTCAATTACTCACTCTGTAAATTGAGAATTAACGTTCACGGGGCTGGTGACTGACATAATTACAATTTAAAAAGGGCAATTAATCTTCAGCTTGTTCCTTGCCTTGCCAGGAGCGGCAGGCTCATGGGCACCAGCACAGCTATGAGAGGACCAGCACAGCTATGAGAGGACCAGCACGCGGGCGAGCACACCCAGCCTCCCTGCCGCTCTGCCCAGCCCGGGGGTCCCTGCACCCGACTCCCGAGTGGCTGCAGGCAGCACTGAGGTCCAGGAAGAGGTGGGCAGGGAGGGGGAGGGTGGGGCACTCAGGGAAGGCAGGGGGCGCACGGGGGATCCTGCTGTCCGCCTGCGTCACTGCGGCCGCCCGGGGCCCGGCCACTCACGCAGGCAGACTCCACCGAGCCCAGCGAGGCACTTCTGGTTTCTCCTCCCGGTAGACCAACACAGAGCTCTCCCGAAGGACACAGTCCTGGGGGAAGCACCCGGAAAGCAAAAGCCCCAGAACCCAGCTCTAGCGCACGGAGCCTAGGTCTCAAAGCAACCCCTGGCCACCTCAGAACTCACTGCTTCCCGGCCCTGAGCCCGGAGGCGGCCACACCAGCGGAGATGTCCCAGACCACAATATCTGTTCCAGCCTTGTACCCACATCCCGGCAAAGGGGGGCGCAGGCCCTCTGCCGGCTTCAGGGACAGCCGTGACAGCTGCACCAGCAATGGTCTGAGGGCGTCAGGGTCGCAGGTCGGGCCAAGAGGATGTGAGCTTGAGTCCTGGGATAGCAGTGCTTCCAGAATGAAGAGACAGGTCCATCCGTGAGCCCGCCCCGCCCTGCCTGAGATGCTGGGGGAGGACCTGGCCCGATGTGACCTGGGAGGAGGGGGCAGGGGGGCTCCAAGGCCTTTTTGTGGAGGATGACGGCGCCCGCTGGGACGCCCGTCTCCCTGCAGCTGGGAGCTCTGTGCCCTGCAGCCAGAGGCCATGCTGACCTGGGAGGAAGGCAGCGCCACCCTGTGGGCACAGCCTCCCCACAAGCCTGATGAACCCCATGGCTGATACATCCACACAGACAGGATGGCCAGGGTCCCGGCATGCGGACCCCAAGGCCCCCTCACATGCGGATGGCCAGTCAGGGTCAAGGGCAACCCTCCAAGGTGAGGAAGAACCAGGCAAAGTGTAAAAGACCACGGGGGCTTTTCCCTGAAAACGCATCAACTACCTCTGGACAAGCGACTAAGAGACAGGTCAGCTTTGAAACTGGTCAGCTTTACCCCAAGACAGGAGCCAGGCAGCCAGAGGGAGCGCCGGATGGCATTCTGTACTTGTTGGCTTTTGAGCAATGTCGATGTAATCTCTACTTATAATAAAATCATACGTGAAAGAAACTAATATAAAAAACTAAAAGCTGCCCTCCTCCTGCTGTAGGTGTTTCTCTAACCTTCATTACTCCACTGCACCTGGTGATTTCTGCAACGTCTGTGTATCTCCATATTCACTGTTGTCCTTAAACTCTACCTTGGCTTCTTAAGTTGGTTTTAAAACTATGTAGCTAGCACAAGTGGGAAACTGTGATCATGTGCAGAAGCCATAGCGGAGAGAGATCCAGGAGACACCCTGAGCTCTGGGGGGCAGACCCGAATCTGACTCACAGGCTGCTGAAGGGAAACCCTGCTACCAACACAAAGGGCACAGTGAGAGGCTCTTCAAACAATCAGATGGTAAAGTGAGGCTGACAAGGAAGCACCCAAACTCTGAGCCGCGCCCTGCTGCAGCCTCGGCAGAGGCTCCCACAGAACAGGCTGACTCAGAAGGCAGGACCGACCTGGTGCCCTGGGGAGTAGGGAGGGAATCAGAGATAAAGAAGACAAAGGCTGCTTCTTGCCCTGGGGAGTTTATAGCCTACTTAGTCAGAGATAGTTTCTTTGATTTGGACAATGCTGTGGTCCAAGGGATTAGACCCATTAGTTCTCTGTGATTCTGGTGCCATCCAAGACAGAAGGGTCATGGTGGACAAGTCTGACAGAATGTGGTCCACTCAAGAAGGGAATGGCAAACCATTTCAGTATTCTTGCCTGGAGAACCCCATGAACAGTATGAAAAGGCAAAAAGATAAGATACTGAATGATGAACTCCCCAGGTCACTAGGTGCCCAATATGCTACTGGAGATCAGTGGAGAAATAACTCCAGAAAAAAAATGAAGACACGGAGCCAAAGTGAAAACAACACCCAGCTGTGGTTGTGACTTGTGATAAAAGTAAAGTTCGATGTTGGAAAGAGCAATATTGCATAGGAACCTGGAATGTTAGGTCCATCAATCAAGGCAAATTGGAAGTGGTCAAACAGGAGATGGCAAGAGTGAATATCAACATTCTAAGAATCAGCGAACTAAGATGGACTGGAATGGGTGAATTTAACTCAGATGACCATTATACTACTACTATGGGCAAGAATCCCTTAGAAGAAATGGATTAGCCATCATGGTCAACAAAAGAGTCTGAAATGCAGTCAGGTCAGATCAGATCAGATCAGTCGCTCAGTCATGTCCGACTCTTTGCGACCCCATGATCCGCAGCACGCCAGGCCTCCCTGTCCATCACCAGCTCCCGGAGGTCACTCAGACTTGTATCCATCGAGTCAGTGATGCCATCCAGCCATCTCATCCTCTGTCGTCCCCTTCTCCTCTTGCCCTCAATCCCTCCCAGCATCAGAGTCTTCTCCAATGAGTCAACTCTTCGCATGAGGTGGCCAAAATACTGGAGTTTCAGCTTTAGCATCATTCCTTCCAAAGAAATCCCAGGGCTGATCTCCTTCAGAATGGACTGGTTGGATCTTCTTGCAGTCCAAGGGACTCTCAAGAGTCTTCTCCAACATCACAGTTCAAAAGCATCAATTCTTAGGCGTTCAGCCTTCCTCACAGTCCAGCTCTCACATCCATACATGACCACAGGAAAGACCACAGCCTTGACTAGGCGAACCTTTGTTGGCAAAGTGATGTCTCTGCTTTTGAATATGCTATCTAGGTTGGTCATAACTTTCCTTCCAAGGAGGAAGCGTCTTTTAATTTCATGGCTGCAGTCACCATCTGCAGTGATTTTGGAGCCCAGAAAAATAAAGTCTGACACTGTTTCCACTGTTTCTCCATCTATTTCCCATGTAGTGATGGGACCAGATGCCATGATCTTCGTTTTCTGAGTGTTGAGCTTTAAGCCAATCTTTTCACTCTCCACTTTCACTCTCATCAAGAGGCTTTTGAGTTCCTCTTCACTTTCTGCCATACGGGTGGTGTCATCTGCATATCTGAGGTTATTGATATTTCTCCCAGCAATCTTGATTCCAACTTGTGTTTCTTCCAGTCCAGCATTTCTCATGATGTACTCTGCATATAAGTTAAAAGACTGCATCAAAGTACTGAAATGCAGTACTTTGATGCAATCTCAAAAACGAAAGAATGATCTTTGTTCGTTTCCAAGGCAAACCATTCAATATCACGGTAATCCAAGTCTATGCCCTGACCAGTAATGCTGAAGAAGCTGAAGTTGAACGGTTCTATGAAGACCTACAAGACCTTCTAGAACTAATACCCAAAAAAGATGTCCTTTTCATTATAGGGGACTGGAATGCAAAACTAGGAAGTCAAGAAACCCCTGGGGTAACAGGCAAATTTGGCCTTGGAATACAGAATGAAGCAGGGCAAAAGCTAATAGAATTCTGCCAAGAGAACACACTGCTCATAGCAAACACCCTCTTCCAACAACATAAAAGATTCTACACATGGACATCATCAGACGGTCAACACCGAAATCAGACTGATTATATTCTTTGCAGCCAAAGATAGAGAAGCTCTGTACAGTCAGCAAAAACAAAACCAGGACCTGACTGTGGCTCAGATCATGAACTCCTTATTGCCAAATTCAGACTTAAATTGAAGAAAGTAGGGAAAACCACTAGGCCATTCAAGTCTGACCTAAATCAAATCCCTTATGATTACACAGTGGAAGTGAGAAATAGATTCAAGGGATTAGATTTGACAGAGTGCCTGATGAACTACGGAGAGAGGTTCCTAACATTGTACAGGAGGCAGGGATCAAGACCATCCTCAAGAAAAAGAAATGCAAAAAAGCAAAATGGCTGTCTGGGGAGGCCTAACAAATAGCTGAGAAAAGAGAAGTGAAAAGCAAAGGACAAAAGGAAAGATATAAACATCTGAATGCAGAGTTCCAAAGAACAGCAAGGAGAGGTAAGAAAGCCTTCCTCAGCAATCAATGCAAAGAAATAGAGGAAAACAACAGAATGGGAAAGACTAGAGATCTCTTCAAGAAAATTAGAGATAACAAGGGAACATTTCATGCAAAGATGAGCACAATAAAGGACAGAAATGGTAGGGACCTAACAGAAGCAGAAGATATTAAGAAGAGGTGGCAAGAACACACAGAAGAACTATACAAAAAAGATCTTCATGACCCAGATAACCATGATGGTGTGATCACTCACCTAGAGCCAGACATCCAGGAATTCGAAGTCAAGTGAGCCTTAGGAAGCATCACTATGAACAAAGCAAGTGGAGGTGATGGAATTCCTGCTGAGCTATTTCAAATCCTAAAAGATGATGATGTGAAAGTGCTGCACTCAATATGCCAGCGAATTTGGAAAACTCAGCAGTGGCCACAAAAGGTCAGTTTTCATTCCAATCCCAAAGACAGCAATGTCAAAGAGCTCAAGCTCAGTTCAGTTCAGTCACTCAGTCATGTCCGACTCTTTGCGACCCCATGAATCACAGCACGCCAGGCCTCCCTGTACATCACCAACTCCCAGAGTTCACTCAAACTCATGTCCATCGAGTCAGTGATGCCATCCAGCCATCTCATCCTCTGTTGTCCCCTTCTCCTCCTGCCCCCAATCCCTCCCAGCATGTCTTTTCCATTGAGTCAACTCTTCACATGAGGTGGCCAAAGGACTGGAGCTTCAGCTTCAGCATCAGTCCTTCCAATGAACACCCAGGACTGATCTCCTTCAGAATAGACTGGTTGGATCTCCTTGCAGTCCAAGGGACTCTCAAGAGTCTTCTCCAACACCACAGTTCAAAAGTATCAATTCTTCGGCACTCAGCCTTCTTCACAGTCCAACTCTCACATCCATACATGACCACTGGAAAACCCACAGCCTTGACTAGATGGACCTTTGTTAGCAAAAAAATGTCTCTGCTTTTTAATATGTTATCTAGGTTGGTCATAACTTTCCTTCCAAGGAGTAAGCGTCTTTTAATTTCATGGCTGCAATCACCATTGGCAGTGATTTTGGAGCCCTGAAAAATAAAGTCTGACACTGTTTCCACTGTTTCCCCATCTATTTGCCATGAAGTAATGGGACCAGATGCCATGATCTTCGTTTTCTGAATGTTGAACTTTAAGCCAACTTTTTCACTCTCCACTTTCACTTTCATCAAGAGGCTCTTTAGTTCCTCTTCACTTTCTGCCATAAGGGTGGTGTCATCTGCCTATCTGAGGTTATTGATATTTCTTCCAGCAATCTTGATTCCCAGCTTGTGCTTCTTCCAGCCCAGCGCTTCTCATGATGTACTCTGCACATAACTTAAACAAAGAGGGTGATAATATACAGCCTTGCTGCTGCTGTTGCTAAGTCACTTCAGTTGTGTTCAAATCTGTGCAACCCCATGGATGGCAGCCAACCAGGCTCTGCTGTCCCTGGGATTCTCCAGGCAAGAACACTGGAGTGGGTTGCCATTGCCTTCTCCAGCCTTGACGTACTCTTTTTCCTATTTGGAACCAGTCTGTTGTTCCATGTCCAGTTTTAACTGTTGCTTCCTGACCTGCATATCGGTTTCTGAAGAGGCAGGTCAGGTGGTCTGGTATTCCCATGTCTTTCAGATATTTTCCACAGTTTATTGTGATCCACACAGTCAAAGACTTTGGCATAGTCAATAAAGCAGAAGTAGATGTTTTTGGAACTCTTGCTTTTTCGATGATCCAGCGGATATTGGCAATTTGATCTCTGGTTCCTCTGCCTTTTCTAAAACCAGCTTGAACATCTGGAAGTTCTCAGTTCACGTACCGTTGAAGCCTGGCTTGGAGAATTTTAAGCATTACTTTACAGGTGTGTGAGATGAGTGCAATTGTGCGGTAGTTTGAGCATTCTTTGGTATTGCCTTTCTTTGGGACTGGAATGAAAACTGACCTTTTCCAGTCCTGTGGCCACTGCTGAGTTTTCCAAATTTGCTGGCATATTGAGTGCAGCACTTTCACAGCATCATCTTTCAGAATTTGAAGGAGCTCAACTGGAATTCCATCACCTCCACTAGCTTTGTTTGTAGTGATGCTTTCTAAGGCCCACTTGACTTCACATTCCAGGATGTCTGGCTCTAGGTGAGTGAGTAATCACACCATCGTGATGATCTGGGTCATGAAGATCTTTTTTGTACAGTTCTTCTGTGTATTCTTGCCACCTCTTCCTAATATTTTATGCTTCTGTTAGATCCGTACCATTTTTGTCCTTTATTGAGTCTATCTTTGCATGAAATGTTCCCTTGGTATCTCTAATTTTCTTGAAGAGATCTCTAGTCTTTCCCATTCTATTGTTTTCCTCCATTTCTAGCATTGATCACCGAGGAAGGCTTTCTTATCTTTCCTTGCTATTCTTTGGAACTCTGTATTCAGATGCTTATATCTTTCCTTTTCTCCTTTGCGTTTCACTTCTCTTCTTTTCATAGCTATTTGTAAGGCCTACCCAGACAGCCATTTTGCTTTTTTGTATTTCTTTTCCATGGGGATGGTCTTGATCCCTGTCTTCTGTACAATGTCACAAACCTCCATCCATAGTTCATCAGGCACTCTATCTATCAGATCTAGTCCCTTAACTCTATATCTCACTTCCACTGTATAATCATAAGTCTGCGTGGATGCAGGAGGGCCGAGAGGAGCATGTTCAAGGAGGGGCAACCTCATCCAAGGTAAGGAGCAGCAGCCACGCTTTGCTGGAGCAGCCGTGAAGAGATCCCACATCCAAGTTAAGAGAAACCCAAGTAAGACGGTAGGTGTTGCGAGAAGGCATTAGAGGGAAGACACACTGAAACCATAATCACAGAAAACTAGTCAATCTAATCACATTAGAACCACAGCCTTGTCTAACTCAATGAAACTAAGCCATGCCATGTGGGGTCACCCAAGACGGGCAGGTCACGGTGGAGAGGTCTGACAGAATGTGGTCCTCTGGAGAAGGGAATGGTAAACTACTTAAGTATTCTTGCCTTGAGAACCCCATGAACAATATGAAAAGGCAAAATGATAGGATAATGAAAGAGGAACTCCCCAGGTCAGTAGGTGCCCAATATGTTACTGGAGATCAGTGGACAAATAACTCCAGAAAGAATGAAGGGATGGGGCCAAAGCAAAAACAATACCCAGTTGTGGATGTGACTGGTGATAGAAGCAAGGTCTATCATTACATTCAGATGCTGTAAAGAGCAATATTGCATAGGAACCTGGAATGTTAGATCAATGAATTAAGGCAACTTTGGAAGTGGTCAAACAGGAGATGGCAAGAGTGAACGTCAACATTCTAAGAATCAGTGAACTAAGATGAACTGTAATGGGTGAATTTAACTTAGATGACCATTATATCTACTACTGTGGGCAGGAATCCCTTAGAAGAAATGGAGTACCCATCATGGTCAACAAGAGAGTCCAAAATGCAGTACTTGGATGCAATCTCAAAAACGAAAGAATGATCTCTACTCGTTCCCAAGGCAAACCATTCAATATCACGGTAATCCAAGCCTATGCCCCGACCAGTAATGCTGAAGAAGCTGAAGTTGAACAGTTCTATGAAGACCTACAAGACCTTCTAGAACTAACACCCAAAAAAGATGTAACACCAGCTGGAATCAAGACTGCCAGCAGAAATATCAATAACCTCAGATATGCAGATGACACCACCCTTATGGCAGAAAGTGAAGAGGAACTAAAAAGCCTCTTGATGAGAGTGAAAGTGGAGAGTGAAAAAGTTGGCTTGAAGCTCAACATTCAGAAAATGAAGATCATGGCATCCGATCCCATCACTTCATAGGAAATAGATGGGGAAACAGTGGAAACAGTGTCAGACTTTATTTTTCGTGGCTCCAAAATCACTACAGATGATGACTGCAGCCATGAAATTAAAAGACGCTTATTCCTTGGAAGGAAAGTTATGACCAACCTAGATAACATATTAAAAAGCAGAGACATTACTTTGCCAACAAAGGTCCATCTAGTCAAGGCTATGGTTTTTCCTGTGGTCATGTATGGATGTGAGAGTTGGACTGTGAAGAATGCTGAGCGCCGACGAATTGATGCTTCTGAACTGTGGTGTTGGAGAAGACTCTTGAGAGTCCCTTGGACTGCAAGGAGATCCAACCAGTCCATTCTGAAGGAGATCAGCCCTGGGATTTCTTTGGAAGGAATAATGCTAAAGCTGAAACTCCAGTCCTTTGGCCACCTCATGTGAAGGGTTGACTCATTGGAAAAGATTCTGATGCTGGGAGGGATTGGGGGCAGGAGGAGAAGGGGACAACAGAGGATGAGATGGCTGGATGGAATCACTGATTTGATGGATGTGAGTCTGAGTGACCTCCGGGAGTTGGTGATGGACAGGGAGGCCTCACGTGCTGTGATTCATGGGGTTGCAAAGAGTCAGACACGACTGAACGACTGATCTCAGATCTCTTTCATTATAGGGGACTGCAGTGCAAAAGTAGGAAATCAAGAAACACCTGGGTTAACAGGCAAATTTGGCCTTGGAATACGGAATGAAGCAGGGCAAAGGCTAATAGAGTTTTGCCAAAAGAACACATTGGTTATAGCAAACACCCTCTTCCAACAACATAAGAGAATACCCTACACATGGGCATCACATGGTCAACACCGAAATCAGATTGATTATATTCTCTGCAGCCAAAGATGGAGAAGCTCTAAACAGTCAGCAAAAACAAGACTGGGAGCTGACTGTGGCTCAGATCATGAACTCCTTATTGCCAAATTCAGACTTATATTGAAGAAAGTAGGGAAAACCACTAGACCATTCAGGTATGACCTAAATCAAATCCCTTATGATTATACAGTGGAAGAATACTCAAACTACCACACAATTGCACTCATCTCACACACTAGTAAAGTAATGCTCACAATTTTCTAAGCCAGGCTTCAACAGTACATGAACCATGAACTTCCAGTTGTTCAAGCTGGATTTAGAAAAGGCAGAGGAACCAGAGATCATATTGCCAACATCCTCTGGATCATCAAAAAAACAAGAGAGTTTCAGAAAAACATCTACTTCTGGTTTATTGACTATGCCAAAGCCTTTGACTGTGTGGATCACAATAAACTATGGAAAATTCTTAAAGAAATGGAAATACCAGACCACCTGACCTGCCTCCTGAGAAATCTGAATGCAGGACAGAAAGCAAGAATTAGAACTGGACATGGAACAACAGACTGGTCTCAAATCGGGAAAGGAGTACATCAAGGCTGTATATTGTCACCCTGCTTATTTAACTTCTATGCAGAGTACATCATGAGAAAAGCTGGACTGGATGAAGCACAAGGTGGAATCAAGATTTCCTGGAGAAATAGCAATAACCTTAGATATGCAGATGATACCACCCTTTTCTCAGAAAGTGAAGAACTAAAGAGCCTCTTGATGAAAGTGAAAGTGGAGAGTGTAAAATTTGGCTTAAAACCCAACATTCAGAAAACAAAGATCATGTCCTCCGGTCCCATCACTTCATGGCAAATAGATGGGGAAACAAGGAAAACAGTGACAGACTTTATTTTGGGGGGCGCTCCAAAATCACTGCAGATGGTGACTGCAGCCATGAAAATAAAAGACGCTTGCTCCTTGGAAGAAAATTTATGACCAACCGAGACAGCATATTAAAAAGCAGGGACATTATTTTGCCAACAAACGTCCATCTAGTCAAAGCTACGGTTTTTCCAGTAGTCATGTATGGACGTGAGAGTTGGAGTATAAAGAAAGCTGAGTGCCGAAGAATTGATGCTTTTGAACTGTGGTGTTGGAGAAGACTCTTGAGAGTCCCTTGGACTGCAAGGAGATCTAAAGCAAATCGGTCCTGAATATTCATTCGAAGGACTGATGCTGAAGCTGAAACTCCAATCCTTTGGCCACCTGATGCTAAGAGCTGACTCCTTAGAAAAGACGTTGATGGACATGAGTTTGAGTAAACTCCAGGGGTTGGTGATGGACAAGGAGGCCTGGCATGCTGCAGTCCACGGGCTTGCAAAGAGTGGGACATGACTGAGCAACTGAACTGAACTGAATAAGCATGTGAAAAGGGTTTTCAACACCATTTGCCATTAAGAGAATGCAAATCGAAACCACAGGGAGGGACTGCCTTGGAGGTCTAGTAGTTAGGACTCCAGGCTGCCACTGCTGTGGTCAATGCCTGGTTGGGGAACTTAAATTAAGATCCTGATTGATGTGCCGTGCATCCAAAAAAAACCAAACCATGATGAGATGCCAGTTCATACCCTTAGCATGGCTGTACTCAAGACATGACAAGTACGCGTGAGGACGTGAAGACTCGGGAGCCCTCCTACACTGCTGGGGGAGGTACACTGTTGGCAGCCACTTCAGAAGACAGTCTGGCCATTCCTGAAAAGGTTAAACACAGACTTACCCTCTGACCCAGCAAGTCCAGCCCCAGTATACACCCAAGAGATATGGAAACATATCCTCAGGAGAATGTGTACGCAGACAGACTACTTCTAACGGCTGAGGAAGAAGCAAAGCCAAGGAACAACCCAGATGTTCGTCAACTGATTGCTGGTTACATAACGTGGCACCCCCACACGAAGGATATTCTTCATCAGTGAAAAGGGATGAAGTACTGACCCAGGCCTCGGCATACAGAAACCTGGACACCATCAGGCTAAGCGACATGACAGACACACACTGTGTGTGTGACAGGCCGCACTGTGACACAGACATCCAGCCCAGGCCACCCGCAGGGACAGGGACAGGAGCGATGCTGGTGGGAAGAGATTCTGGGGGTGATGAAATAAACCCCTAAAAGTAACTGCGCTGGTGGTGACACAACTCTAAGAACACACTACAAGTCACAGAGGTGGACATTTTAAGAGAGACTTGTGTGGCACGTGAGTCGTATCCAATTAAGGTGTGGAGACCGCAACTGTCCCCAGCGCACAAGCAAGCCTGCTGCAGGGCCTCCGCGTGGCTGAGCGGGCCCCTGCTGGACTGCTGGGAGCCAAAGACCATCCCCAGCTGCCGTGTCTCCCAGAGGGTCTCAGGCCCCAGCCCACACTCCCGCCCGCTTCTGATGCTGGGCCTGGCCAGATGCCCAACATGAGTGTGTCCAACATAGGGCGCTGGAAGGGGTGCAGACAGAGTGGAGCGCCCCCCCCCCGGCCCTCTGGCCTCCCCCTGCTCCCTCCGCCACTGCACCCCTGCCCCAGCCACGTGGGGCCTCGGGCTGCAACAGCTGACTCCGTCTGCAGCTTTCCCTACACCTACAGGACAGACTTCACACACACTCTCCCTGAAACGGGCTTCCAAGGGGCCCAGTCTGGGGACTGAGGCCTCTTGCCTGAGCCCCAGTCCGAGGCAGTAGCTGCCTAATGGGGTGGCTGCCTGCATAACACCTCTGTGTCCCCGTCTCACCCTTCCAATAACCTAGTCAACGTCTAGCTAGTCGCCAATTCTTGATATCAAATTCCCTGGTCAAATGACCCCTGTGGCTTCTGTCTGCTGGCTGGACCACTACCGACACAACAGAGACCACTCACTCACCTTTCAGTTTTCGCTCAGAGGACAAGAAGAGGCACATGACGAGGAAAGAGAAACTCAGGCCAAAAGACACGAAGAACACTCCATCTCCACTCGCAACCAAAGAAACAGAAACTAGCACTGTGAGAGGCCAAGTGCCGCCCATCAGACCCTCCAGGATTAAACAGGCCAGTCATCCCCAGTGCCCGCACGCAGACGTCCCACACCACTGGCAGGAACGCAAACCGGCAGCACCATGCTACAGAGAGGAGCTGACGGCAGGTGTCTAGAATCTCTGATCTCTGAGTCTGAAAAAATAAAAAAATAAGACACCGCAGGAGGAGAGCAGCTTCTTCTTCTTCCTCTGGCCATTCAGCTAAGGCTTCTGAACATTACACACAAAACAGGCCTGACAGGTGGAGAGATTGGGGCACTCACTAGGGTCTCAGGACAGGGCAGTGCATTTCCTGGTTCCTGTCTGCTCTCTACATCCTGGACTGCGGGACACTCAGGGGGATGCCAGTGGGAGTGACCAAAAGCCCCCAGGAAAGCCAGCTTTCCCAGCTAGAGGACCAGGAAACGAGCAGCCAGGCAAGACACAAACCGTCAGATGGGAGCCCCCTGGCTCACGTGTGACACAGGAACAACCGCAGCGCACACTCGCCAGGCTGGCCCCGCCACCTTCCTCTGAGGGGGCAAGGGCAGGTCAGCCCCCTGGCCAGTCCCCAGGTGGGGAAGCTGGTCTCCACTCTCCCCCACCCCGCCAGGTACTGTCACAGAGGCCACGGGGGGCTTCGAGTCCTGGTTGCTGGCATCCACACGTGTGATCAAAAGACACAGAACTACCTGTGACAACGCATAATTCCCAGCTTCGATGCTGCACTGCACTTATGCAAGACATAACTCTTGGGAAAAACCCCATGAAGGGTACGTGGGGCCTTGCCCCACCATGAGTGCAACTTCCTCTGAATCTATAATTATTCCCCCAAAACAGTAAAAACAAAAAAGCCATATAAAGAAGCATGGCAGGACTTTCTAGGGAAAAGGACATGTTCTGTAATCTCATGGAGGTGGTCGTTAGGTGGTTGTTAGATGTTACATTTGCCAAGGTCATCAAGCTGACACTTAGAGTGTATGGACTTTATTGTATATAAGTTACATCTCGCTCAAGTTATTTAAAATAATGAGCTATTTAAATACCTATATCCATATCAGTTCTAATAAGATACGTAAACAAAAGTGACAGAAAATAAAGCGCCTTTTTCTATTAATAGAGCATTGACAACTAATAATGTAAAGGAAATTATAAATATATAAAATGACCATTTTGCAGCCACCAGCATATTGATTCAGATAAGAATCGGCAATGGAGAGAGCAGCTCCAAGCTCTCATCTTTTGACAAAAATTCGGAAAAAAAAAAAAAAGCAGAAACTCTCAGAGCTAACCAACAGCCACCACGTGAATGCTGAATTGAGAAAAAGACAGCATTAAAAGAGCAGGAAAACTCAGGGGCATTCTCCAGTGCCCTCCCCGTGGCTTCCAGCATAGGGCCCAGACCCAGGCTGCAGGCTTGCAAAGCAACCACGCACACAGAAATATCTAGGCTGGTGATAAGACACATGTCAGGCAAGAGTTAAGAAGCCTCTAACCTTTCACCTTGGGCTGATCTCTATTTCAACACAAGCTGGCTGACTGCTGAAAGGGTACGATCTGCAAGGACTGAGAAAGGGCTTGAGTTTTCTTTTCCTCTTCTATTTTTCTGGTGTTTTTGGTTTTGTTTTAATCTTTTGTCATAAAAGGAAATGTCTATCAAAACATTTACTGAAGATAAGCTAAAGAAATAAGAGATTTCAGTGACTGCACACAAGAGAATATAGTCTTTGCAAAAATAGTTTGAAAAAGTCATTAGGAAAGAGGAAAAATCTGATTATTATCATATGCAAATGTCCAGTATTTAACAACAGCAAAAAAAAAAAAAACTCAAACGGCATACAAAATAATTTACAAGTTCAGCCCATTCAAAGGAAAATAACTGACAGAAACTATCTCTAAGAATGGTTTCCCGGGAGGCTCAGTGGAAAAGAATCCACCTGCCAATACAGCAGACTTAGGTTCAATTCCTAGGTCAGGAAAATCCCCTGGAGAAAGAAACGGCAACCCACTCCAGTATTCTTGCCTTAAACAGTCCCGTGGACAGAGGAGCCTGGTGGGCTACAGCCCATGGGGTCCCAGAGAGCTGGACACAAATGAGCACAAGCACGATCCCCAAGAAAGCCCAGACATGAGGCTTCTTAAACAAAGTCACTTAAATATGTTCAAAGAGATAAAGGAAGGCATGAACGCCTAAAAATGGAAATCAGGAAAGTGACAGATAAACAAAAATGAGAATATCAATAAAAGATATAGGATCTATAAAAAGAACCAACTAAAAATTCTGTGGCTGAAGTGAACATTCACTGAAAGGACTGAGCAAGCAGGAGAAATAACTAGCAAACATGAAGGCAGGACAAATCAAAGCCCTGAGCTTGAGAAGAAGGAAGAAAGTGAACAGAACCAGAGGAACCTGGGGACACTAACACCTGCCTGAGGGCAGTGTCAGCAGAAGAAACAGGGGCACAGAAAGAGGGTCTGAAAACAGAATGGCCACAACTCCCCCAGCTGATGAGACACATGACTCTACAAATCCAAAAGCTCAAAAAGTCTCAAGTATGATAAACCTTGCCTGTAGAATCCCAGGGGCAGGAGAGCCTGGTGGGCTGACGTCTATGGGGTCACGCAGAGTCGGACACGACTGAAGTGACTTAGCAGCAGCAGCAGCATGATAAACCCAAAGACACCTGCACCAAGATATATTATAATCACATGACTGAAACAAAGAGACGATCTCGAAAGCAGCAAGAAAGCACGGACTTGTTATACACAAGGGATCCTCAAAAAGATTCACAGTTGATCTCTTATCGGAAACCATAAAGGCAACAAGACAATGGGAAGACACAATTTATATTGAAAGAAAAAAAAAAAAACCTTTCAACCAAGAATCCTATATTCAGCAAAAGTGTCCTTCAAAAATGAAGGACAGGGGCTTCCCTGGTGGCTCAGAACCCACCTGCCAATGCAGAAGACATGGGCTCAATCCCTGGTTCAAGAGGATCACACACGCCATGCAGCAACCAAGCCCGTGCACCACGACTGCTGGGCCGGTGGTCTAGAGCCCAGGAGCCACAGCCACTGGCTCACACGCCACAACTACTGACCCCAGAGCCCATGGACCCCAGAGCCTGTGCGCCACAACTAGAGAGCAGCCCCCACTCACTACAACTGGAGAAAAGCCCACACAGCAATGAAGACCTAGAAGAGACAAATTAAATAAACAAACTTTTAAACATGAAGGAGATGGACTTTCCTGGTGGTCGAGTGGTTGAGAATCCACTGTGCAATGCAAGAGACACAGGTTCTAGCCCTGGTCAAGGAGCTACGACCCCACATGCTGCGGAGCAAGTAAGCCGACACGCTGAAATGACTGAGCCCGCACACCAAGACTAGACAGTCCATGAGCCACAACAAAAGAGCTCGCATGACACAATGAAGCTTGCCAAGTGCTGCAACTAAAATCCAACACAGCCAAATAAAGTAACTTTTTTAAAAAATGAAGGAGAAATTAAATTCCTATATGAACAAGATCTGAAACAGTTCATTATCACTAGACTTGCCCTGTAAGAAATGCTACAGAGAGTCCTTCAGGTTGCAAAGAAGAGACACTAGAGGGTACCTTGAAACTGTATGAAGAAATAAGACCTAAGGTAAATACATAGGTAAATAGCAGGGAGGGAACACAGCTCCACAGAAAATTGGATTAAAGATTTATTGAGCATGGCCCCCCCCATCAGAACAAGACCCAGTTTCCCCCTCAGTCAGTCACTTCCATCAGGAAGCTTCCATAAACTGCTTTTCCTTCTCCATCAGAGGGCAGATAGACTAAAAACAACAATCACAGAAAACTAACATATCTGATCACATGGACCACAGCCTTGTCTAACTCAATGAAACTAAGCCATGCCCGTGGAGCAACCCAAGACGGGTGGGTCATGGTGGAGAGATCTGACAGGATGTGGTCCACTGGAGAAGGGAATGGCAAACCACTTCAGTATTCTTGCCTTGAGAACCCCATGAACAGTCTGAAAAGGCAAAAAGATATGACACTGAAAGATGAACTCCCCAGTTCAGTAAGTGCCCAATACACTACTGGAGATCAGTGCAGAAATAACTCCAGGAAGAATGAAGAGACAGAGCCAAAGCAAAAACAATACCCAGTTGTGGATGTGACTGGTGATGGAAGCAAGGTCCGATGCTGTAAAGAGCAATATTGCATAGGAACCTGGAATATTAGGTCCATCAATCAAGGCAAATTGGAAATGGTCAAACAGGAGATGGCAAGAGTGAACATCGACATTTTAGGTATCAGCAAACTAAAATGAACTGGAATGGGTGAATTCAACTCAGATGACCATTATATCTACTACTGTGGCCAAGAATCCCTAAGAAGAAATGGAGTAGCCATCAGAGTTAACAAAAGAGTCTGAAATGCAGCATTTGGATGCAATCTCAAAAACGAATGAATGATCTCTGTTCGTTTTCAACGTAAACCATTCAGTATCACAGTAACCCAAGCCTATGCCCCAACCAGTAATGCTGAAGAAGCTGAAGTTGAACAGTTCTATGAAGACCTACAAAACCTTCTAGAACTAATATCCAAAAAAGATGTGCTTTTCATTACAGAGGCTGGAATGCAAAAGTAGGAAGTCAAGAAACACCTTGCTGCTGCTGCTGCTAAGTCGCTTCAGTCGTGCCCGACTCTGTGCGACCCCATAGACGGAAGCCCACCAGGCTCCCCCGTCCCTGGGACTCTCCAGGCAAGAACACTGGAGTGGGTTGCCATTTCCTTCTCCAATGCATGAAAGTGAAAAGTGAAAGTGAAGTCGCTCAGTTGTCTCCGACTCTTAGCGACCCCATGGACTGGAGCCCACCAGGATCCTCCGTCCATGGGAGCCTCCAGGCAAAAGTACTGGGGTGGGGTGCCATGGCCCTCCCCGAGAAACACCTTGAGTAACAGGCAAATTTGGCCTTGGAGTACAGAATGAAGCAGGGCAAAGGCTAATAGAGTTCTGCCAAGAAAACACACTGGTCATAGCAAACACCCTCTTCCAACAACACAAGAGAAGACCCTACACATGGACATCACCAGATGGTCAACACTAAAATCAGATTGATTCTATTCTTTGCAGACAAAGATGGAGAAGCTCTGTACAGTAAGCAAAAACAAGACCAGGAGCTGACTGTGGCTCAGATCATGAACTCCTTATTGCCAAATTCAGACTTAAACTGAAGAAAGTAGGGAAAACCACTAGGCCATTCAGGTATGACCTAAATCAAATCCCTTGTGATTACACAGCAGAAGTGAGAAATAGATTTAAGAGACTAGATCTGATAGAGTGCCTGATGAACTATTGACAGAGGTTCATGACATTGTACAGGGGACAGGGATCAAGACCATCCCCATGGAAAAGAAATGTAAAAAAGCAAAATGGCTGTCCGGGGAGGCCTTACAAATAGCTGTGAAAAGAAGAGAAGCGAAAAGCAAAGGACAAAAGGAAAGATATAATCATCTGAATGCAGAGTTCCCAAGAATAGCAAGGAAAGAAAGCCTTCCTCAGTGATCAATGCAAAGAAATAGGGGGAAACAACAGAATGGGAAAGACTAGAGATCTCTTCAAGAAAATTAGAGATACCAAGGGAACATTTCATGCAAGGATGGGCACAATAAAGGACAGGAATGCTAAGGACCTAACAGAGGCAGCAGAGATTAAGAAGAGATGGCAACAATACACAGAAGAACTATACAAAAAAAAACTTAATGACCTGGATAACCATGATGGTGTGATCACCCACCTAGAGCCAGACATCCTGGAGTGTGAAATCAAGTGTGCTTCAGGAAGCATTACTACAAACAAAGCTAGTAGAGGTGATGGAATTCCAGCTGAGTTGTTTCAAATCCTAAAAGATGATGCTGTTAAAGTGCTGTGCTCAGTATGTCAGCACATTTGGAAACTCAGCAGTAGTCATAGGACTGGAAAAGGTCAGTTTTTATTCCAATCCCAAAAAAGGGCAATGCCAAACAATGTTCCAACTACCATACAATTGTGCTCATTTCACATGCTAGTAAGGTTATGCTCAAAATCCTTCAAGCTGGGCTTCAGCAGTGTGTGAACCAAGACCTTCCAGAGGTACAAGCTGGGTTTATAAAAGGCAGAGGAACCAGAGATCCTTGGATTGGACTGGATCCAACATTTGTTGGATCACAGAGATAGCAAGGGAATTCCAGAAAACCATTGACTTCTGCTTCATTGACTATTCTAAACCCTTTGACTGTGTGGATCACAACAAACTGTGAAAAATTCTTAATAGAAGTACCAGATCACCCTACCTGTCTCCTAAGAAACTTGTATGGGGGTCAAGAAGCAGCAGTTAGAACATTACAGGGAACAACAGACTGGTTCAAAATTGGGAAAGGAGTATGACAAGACTATAAACTGTCACCCTGTTTATTTAACTTATATGCAGAGTACATCATGCAAAAAGCTGAGCTGGATGAATCACAAGCTGGAATCAAAATTGCTGAGGGAAATATCAACAAACTCAGATATTCAGATGACACCACTCTAATGGAAGAAAGTGAAGAGCAACTAAAGAGACTCTTGATGAGGGTAAAAGAGGAGAGTGAAAAAGCTGGCTTCAAACTCAGCGTTCATAAAACTATGATCACGGCATCCAGTCCCATCACTTCATGGTAGATAGACGAGGAAAAAGCAGAAGCAGTTGACAGATTTTCTTTTCTTGGGGTCCAAAATCACTGCTGATGGTGACTGCAGCCATGAAATTAAAAGATGCTTGCTCCTTGGAAGAAAAGCTATGGTAAACCTAGTCAGTGCCTTAAAAAGCAAAGTCATCACTCTGCTAACAAAGGTCCATCTCATCAAAGCTATGGTTTTTCCAGTAGTCATGTAGAGATGTGAGAGTTGGACCCTAAAGAAGGCTAACTGCCGAAAAATAGATGCTTTCAAATTGTAGTGCTGGAGAAGGCTCTTCAAAGTCCCTTGGGCTGAAAGGAGATCCAAACAGTCAATCCTAAAGGAAATCAATCCTGAATATTCATTGGAAGGACTGATGGTGAAACTGAAGCTCCAATACTCTGGCCATCTGATGAGAAGAGACAACCTATTGGAAAATATCCTGATGCTGGGAAAGACTTAAGGCAAAAGAAGAAGAGTACATCAGAGGATGAGATAGTTAGACAGCATCACTAATTCTGTGGATGTGAGTTTGGGCAAACTCGGGGAGATAATGGAGGACAGGGGAGCCTGATTTACTGCAGTCCATGGGGTCGCAATGAGTCAGACACAACCTAGTGACTGAACAACAGATACAAATGACTAAAACAGGAAATGAAAGTGGGAACTGACTCTGCAAAAATTAAAAGGAGTGAAAGAGTTATAAACAACTGTATGCCAACCACTCAGGTAATCTAGAAAAAACGTACAAATTCCTAGAAATACACAAATTGCTTAAACTGAGTCAAGGATAAATAGAAAATGTCAAAAGACCTATCGTAAGAAAGATGTTGAAGTCAGCAATCAAAAAACTTCCACACAGAAGAGTCCAGGACCAGACAGATTTATGGGTGAATTCTACCAAACAGTAAAAGAATTAACCCCAATCCTTCCCAAACTCTTCCCAAAAATGAAAGAGAAGGCCACACTTTCTAACTTCTTGTATGAGACTAGATAACTCTGATGCCAAAGCCAGATAACAACATCTGAAAAAAAGATTCAAGCCAATATCCCTTAAGAATACAGAGGCAAAATCCTTAACAAAATACTATTAACACTCAATAGTAAGCCAAACCCAACATCACAGTCCAAGAATTACACACCATGATCAAATGGATTTATATCAGAAATGCAAGGCTGGTTCAACATGAGAAAAAATTTTCGATATAATACATTGCATTAATTGAAAAAAGGAAAACACATGTAATCATCTGAACTGATGCAGAAAAGGCATCTTAAAAAACCCAAAGCCTTTTTATATTAAAAACTCTCAGGAAAGTAACGAATAGGTGAACACTTCCATTAGCTATTAGTTTTAATAGTTACAGCTATTGTTAATTCTAAGGCTATTAAAACTAATGAACTCAGCAAAATCGCAGAGTACAGAGCCAACACTCAAATATCAGCAGCACTTCCACACACCAGCAATGAACAATCCAAAAATAAACTTAAGAAAACAATTTCATTTACAATAGCATATAAAAGAATAAAATAGTAATAAATTTAACAAGAATATGAAAGAATTATACAATGAAAACTACAAAACACTGGTGAAACTCAAGTGAACTCAGTAAATGGAAAAGCACCTGATGTTCCTGGTTGCAAAGAATTAATACTGTTAAGATGTCAATGCGTGCAGGCGTGCTAAGTCATTTCAGTTGTGTTTGACTTTGCAACCCTATGGACTGTAGCCTGCCAGGCTCCTCTGCCCACTGGATTCTTCAGACAAGAATACTGGACTGGATTGCCATGCCCTTCTCCAGGGGATCTTCCTGACCCAGGGATGGAGCTCACGTCTCTAACGTCTCTTGCAATGGCAGGTGGGTTCTTTACCTCTAGCACCACCTGGGAAGCCCTAAGATGTCAGTACTAACAGTTTAATGAAAATGAAAGTGAAAGTCGCTCAGTCACGTTCAGCTCTTTGTGACCGCATGGCCTATACAGTCCATGAAATTCTCCAGACCAGAATACTAGAGTGGGTAACTGTTCCCTCCTCCGGGAATCTTCCCAACCCAGGTCTCCCCCATTGCAGGCAGATTCTTTACCAGTTGAGCCACCAGGGAAGCCCAAGAATACTGGAGTGGGTAGTCTTATCTCTTCTCCAGTGGATCTTCCTGACCCAGGCATCGAACCAGGGCCTCCTGCATTGCAGGCAGATTCTTTGCCAGCTGACCTACCAGTTCAGTTCAGTTCAGTCGCTCAGTCGTGTCCGACTCTTTGCAGCCCCATGAATCACAGCACGCCAGGCCTTCCTGTACATCACCAACTCCCAGAGTTCACTCAAACTCATGTCCATCGAGTCAGTGATGCCATCCAGCCATCTCATCCTCTGTTGTCCCCTTCTCCTCCCGTCCCCAATCCCTCCCAGCATGTCTTTTCCATTGAGTCAACTCTTTGCATGAGGTGGCCAAAGTATTGGAGCTTCAGCTTCAGCATTAGTCCTTCCAATGAACACCCAGGACTGATCTCCTTCAGAATGGACTGGTTGGATCTCCTTGCAGTCCAAGGGACTCTCAAGAGTCTTCAACACCACAGTTCAAAAGTATCAATTCTTTGGCGCTCAGCCTTCTTTACAGTCCAACTCTCATATCCATACATAACCACTAGAAAAACCATAGCCTTGACTAGACGGACCTTTTTTGACAAAGTAATGTGTCTGCTTTTTACTATGCTGCCTAGTTTTGTCATAACTTTCCTTCCAAGGAGTAAGCGTCTTTTAATTTCATGACTGTAATCACCATCTGCAGTGATTTGGGAGCCCAGAAAAATAAAGTCAGCCACTGTTTCGCCATCTATTTGCCATGAAGTGATGGGACTGGATGCCATGATCTCAGTTTTCTGAATGTTGAGCTTTAAGCCAACTTTTTCACTCTCCACTTTCACTTTCATCAAGAGGCTCTTTAGTTCTTCTTCACTTTCTGCAATAAGGGTGGTGTAATCTGCATATCTGAGGTTATTGATATTTCTCCCAGCAATCTTGATTCCAGCTTATGCTTCTTCCAGCCCAGCATTTCTCATGATGTACTCTGCATATAACTTAAATAAGCAGGATGACAATATACAGCCTTGACGTACTCCTTTTCCTATTTGGAACCAGTCTGTTGCCCCATGTCTGGTTCTAACTGTTGCTTCCTGACCTGCATACAGGTTTCTCAAGAGACAGGTCAGGTGGTCTGGTATTCCCATTTCTTGAAGAATTTTCCACAGTTTGTTGTGATCCACACAGTCAAAGGCTTTCTCATACTCAATAAAGCAGAAGTAGATGTTTTTCTGGAACTCTGGTGTTCTGATGATCCAACGAATGTTGGCAATTTGATCTCTGGTTCCTCTGCCTTTTATAAATCCAGCTTGAACATCTGGAAGTTCACAGTTCACATACTGTTGAAGCCTAGCTTGGTGAATTTTAAGCATTACTTTGCTAGTGTGTGAGATGAGTGCAATTGTGCAGAAGTTTGAGCATTCTTTGGCATTGCCTTTCTTTGGGACTGGAATGAAAACTGACCTTTTCCAGTCCTGTGGCCACTGCTGAATTTTCCAAATTTGCTGGCATACTGGCATATAAACCCATATATGTGTGGCCAACTGATGCTGGGCAAAGGGTGAAAAACCATCCATTGGAGAAAGAACAGTCCCTTCAACAAATGGCGCTGGAATAGCTGGATGTCCACCTGCAAAAGGATGAGGTGTTGCCCCTACCTCACACCATATATAAAATTAATTCATAATGGACCAAGGATCAAGACCATGAAATTCTTAAAAGAAAACACAGGAATAAATCTTCATGATCTTTTAATTGGAAATAGATTAGATTTGACCTTAAAGGCATGAACAACAAAAGAAAAATTAAGTTGGACTTTGAAATTAAAAACTTTTTATATTAAAGGACATTACCGAGAAGTTATCAAACAAAACACAAAATAGCCTGCAAATGATATATGAGTAGGAACTTATATATAGAATATATAAAGAACGCTTACAATAATTTTTTAAAAAGAGCATTAAAAATGGGCCAAAGACTCTAAATAGACATTCCTCGGAATAAGATATATAAATGTCTGAGTAGTGCATTAAAAGATGCTCAACATCATTACTTAGCACAGAAATGCAGCTCAAAACCACAATGAAATACCATTTCACACCTGAGTGGCTTTTTCAAAAAATAGGATGGCTATTTAAAAAACAAAATGGGACAGAAAAGGATAAATGTTGGTGAGAAGTGGAGACGCTGGAACCCTCACATGTTGCTGGTAAAATTTAAAATGGTGCAGCTGCTATAGAACACAGCATGAGAACGGCATGCTCACAATATTAAAAACAGAATTCCCCTATGATCTAGCGATTTCACTACTGGGTACCTAGAGCAAGAGAACTGAAAGCAGAGTCTGGGAGAGATGTTTGCACACCCGTGTTCACAGCAGCAATATTCACAACAGCCAAAAGGTGGAGGCAACCAGATGTCTGTGACAGGTGGACGAATAGACAAAGCGGGGTCTACACACGCAACCGACTGTGATTCTGCCTTTAAAAGGGAGGAGGTTCTGACACCTGCCTCAACATGGATGACCCTTGATGACATCATGCCCAGTGAGGTGAGCCACTCAGCAGCGAGCAGGTCCTGTCTGCGTGACTCCACTCACACATGGTCCCCGGGGCAGTCGGGTTCACAGGGACACCGCATGGAATGGGGCTGCCGGGGCTGGGGAGAGGCTGGGAGCTCTTGGTTATGGCGACAGCACTTCTGTGTAGAAAGGTGACAAGTTCTGCAAAGGCATGGTGGTGGCAGCGATACAGCACTGAATCATCTCAGTGATGCTGATTTACACTTAGAATGGTTGCAATGGCAAGGCTTGTGAGATACATACTTTACCACAGTAAAAGGACGATTTTAAAATGTGAAGAATGTTATGAATAGAATAGAAAAGCCCCGGCTAAAAGGCTGGAAACGGCACACCACACAGCCGCAAAGCACAACCCAGACTTCTACACCGGACAGTCCCAAAGCGCAACCCCAGATTTCTGACCCTTCCGCGAGGGGGAAGGAACTGTAAGACAGAGAAATCTGGCCCACCTCACCTCACCCGAGTAAACAAGCCTAACCCACACACGGAGACAAGGTGGCAGCACGTGCCCCTGAGGTCATGGGGACAGCGTCCCTACCAAGAGGGACACAAGCTCTGACCTGAACCTAATAGTGAGGGATGACCAGACGCACCAAATTCAGGGACACCTAGAAAACCCCAGGCTTGGACCCCTCAGCACCACCAGTGACATAAGAGGACGCCCGGTGCCGGTGGCCGTTCTACAGACGGAGGGACACTGGGAGGCACAAGTGCCCGCAGGGCAGGCCCCGTGACCCAGCCTGAGATGCTGGGTAGTCAGCCCTCAAGGACGCGCCCAGCCTCCACATCAGAGGCAGGGCACAGTCAGCTCGCCGTCGTCGGGGAGCAGAATGCTCTCGTTTTCAGGAGATGAAGTCCTCGAAGACGTGGGTGAGAGAACAGTACCCACAAGGACCTCACAGGACCAGCAGTCGCACGGCATTCAACATGGGTGCAGGAAGACGACCCCTAGGAGATGACCCCATCATGTGGCCCCAAAGGAATGGTTGCCGGGAGCAGCCAGAATCAGAGCCACAGGCCAGGGAGAAGCTGGACGCTGGAACTCAGCAGCAAGACTGGGCTGGGGTGTGGAGGAGCTAAGCCACTGCAGAGCCCAGAAGAAGAGTAGAAACCTCCAGAGTGCCTGAGGCCACACCGGAAGCCAAGAACAGACCTCAGCCCTCCCTGGACTCAGCACCAGTGAAGCAGCCAGGCAGAGGGTGGACGCGCTGGGAGCGGGCACCGGCCTCGGCCTGAGCGGGCTCACTGCAGCCTCCCACTGGGCCTCCGCAGACGGCCACCTACCCCCGGGGGGTGCCACCCACAGGGGCTGGAGCAGCAGAGCCGAGGACAAGTCAGCCGTGAGCTGGCGCAGCAGAGACAGGACCCACTGGGCCTCCGCAGACGGCCACCTCCCCCGCAGGGGGCGCCACCCACAGCGGCCAGAGCAGCAGAGCCGAGGACGAGTCAGATGTGAGCTGGCGCAGCAGAGACAAGAGCTCACCTCCAGCTGGGAGGAAAGGCACTGCTTGGAGCGACCCCACAAGGACCCCCCAGAAAGGCCCTCCCCACACACCGCCCTCTCCCCAGAGTGCTTCCCTGGAGGGGCACCTCACCCTGCCTGAGCCTGCAGCCAGGCTGGATGGCCGGTCAACAAGACGCAGTGGAACATGCTCTGATTTGCTCTGAGACATGAGATGGAGTTCAACACCACTGTGATTTGTGATGCCATTTACATAATTAAATATGTACAGACTGGGGTCTGGGAGGTGGGGTATGGCTAATGGAGTTACAGAGCTGCTAAAAATAGCAGGCAGCTGCCGGCTGGAGGGGACATGGGGTGGCATCTGCTGACGGGCGCTGACGGCCACAGGAAGACCTGTCAACTCACCCAGGGTCTCCTCTCTTTAGCTGTGCCTTTTAATCAAGATTTTAAAGTTCCCAACAGACATGCAGCAGCAGCTGCTGGCAGCCTGTTTTACAGACGACAAACTTAAGGTTGCAACAGGGCCACGCGGGGCTTGTGGAAGAGGTCAGCTCGTCCTGAGCTGCAGTTCAGAAACCTGCCAACACCCTGCCGCCCCCAAAAGGCCTGACGGGGGGTCCCCCCAAGCCAGCCTAGAAGTCGGCGTACAGCTCTGGCTGGGTCTGCTGATGCCACACTTTCTTTCTCCTCCAACTCTTCCTCCTCTTGTAAGTCTGAACACTTGCCAACATGTAAAGGTTCCCATAAACCCCACACCCAGCTCGGCACCCCCGGAGCAGGTGGCGTGGGGGCCGTGTGAGCTCTGGGAGCCCAGTCCTCCTGGCCAGCTGTCCTCTAAGCCCCCTCAGAACAGGTTCGGGTTTCTGGCCCATGCCACTGCGTGGAGTCCCTGCAGGAGGCCCTGTGTTCGGTGAGCCCCATGCTTCCCACCTGGTCCTGGAGATGCCCCTCCAGGCCGTGGGCGAGGGTGGTGACAGGGTCTGCGTGTCGGGAACACCGTGGCCCTGGTCTGTCCGGCCCCTGGAGTCAGGAGTCTTCCCAGAGGACCCTGGCTCCTCCTCACCCCACGGTCTCTCTCCCTAACCGTCTCCAGACTGGGCATAGCCCTTCCTTCTGCAGGCAGTGTCCCCAAGTACAACTGCCATTTAATGGAGGAAATCGTTAAGTACTGTCTGATTTTTTTTTAAGGATTCTTACCCAAGAGGAAATAAACACGAGGAACAGGTAGAAGCATGTGACCACTGGCCAGTGTGCAGGCGTATGAGAGCACAACCCAAACCCCGTGGGATGCCGTCCGGCCTCCCCTGACAGGACATGTGAGGTCTCCAGGCCCAGGTCAACAAGGGGCTGTGATCAGCTGAACCCAGGAGGCGGACAGGAGGAGGCCACACCTAGTGAGCGCCTGTTGCATGCCCTGCTCCTGCCCCCATAGGCCCTGCCCATCCCCACCGCCTGTTCCCCCCCGACCCCAGAGCAGCAACGCCCCCATCCTCCCACCAGAAAGCTGTCTGCTGGCTCCTTCACTTCCCCGGCCCAGCTCACAGGCCACCGCTCCACGTTCCAGCATACCCATGGCCCCACGGCGGGAGGAAAATGCCCTGTGACTGTGCCAAGGTGACCGCTGCAGGAGAACACAAATGCAGGAAAGGCATGGAGTTCACGAGTCGTGTGCTAACACGAATCCCACCTCAGAGGATGGAGCAGAGCCCCGGGTCCCCGCCCTCCCACCCCTGCTTTCTTCCTCCTGACACCCACTGCCTGCCCATTCTCTGGGGGTTGCCGTGCACTCCCCACTGTGTAACACACAGAACACAGGGCCAGCATTGTACTGCGGGGACAGGGCAGCAAACCCGTGTGCTTCCCACAGCCACAGCCTTGGGGCCGCCCAGCCCGTATGGGCCTAACAGAGCAGAGGGCCCTGGGTTCACGAAAGAGCTGTGACCCGAAGGAACTGGGTGCAACACAATGCCCAGGGCACCCCAGTTGTGCCCGGGCCCCCCGAGGAGGAGTGGGTAAAGAGAAGCTGCCCATACCTGCACCAGGATGCCAGCCGGCCAGCCCCCAACACCCAGGGCCCCCAGCAGGGCTTCTGTAGGCAAGCGAGGCGCGTGTTAGTGGTGCGCACCTTCCCCAAGAGCGGGAGTGTCTGACAGAAGCAGCCCCCAGCCTTCAGCCCCATCCCCTTGTCCAGGACTCCAGCCCACAGAGCAGATCGGGGAGGGTGAGGATGCCGGCCACACCGGGGTGTCAACTGGGCCTGGCCCACCGAAGGGCTCTGGGTGGTGACCCCTGGAGCCTCGCAGAGCAGGGCCGAGTGTGTCCCTGCCCCATGGGCGGGGCACCCAGCCCTGGACCAGAGTCAGGAGGAGCTGGCCAGAGAGCCTGCAGCAGGCAGCACCTGAGCAGGGCACAGCACAGGCCCCCAGGGTGCTGCGTGCACACCTCACGCATTTAATGAGAACAAACTCTCACACAGAGTTTACAAGTAAAAGGAACGACTGCTACTCTTTTCTTAGACTCACGGAATGCTCCATTTTTTCCCCCAAGTCATACAAATATATCTGCATTTAATGAGACAGTCGTGCCTACCTGTCAGGCCTAAATAATCAGGCTGCCAAAAAGAGAGCTACAGTGACTCAAACACAGACACACTGCAGAATCCCTGGGGAGCCTGGTGAAGCTACAAGAGTTCCAGGAACATGTGAGGCACTTCCTGAGGCCACGTGTGAGGCCCAGCCCCAGGATGACCCCAGCCAGCACAGCCAGCCCAGAGCCACGACACACGCGAGGGGCTTCCAGACACGGGCGGTGGCTCAGGTCCTCTGACAGGCCTGCCCCTCCCTGGGCCCCAGGCCCCCAGGGGACCAGGCTGTGCCAGGTGGACTGGGAACCAGCTCTGCACAGTCCAATACTGCACAGGGCCTCCTGCCAGGGTCCTTCCACCACGTGCCAGCCGGAGTGGACCATACGAGACTGGAGTCTCCCCGTACCCTCCCCTCCTGGATGTCCACTGGTCCCTCTGTGCCTGATGTCCACCCCATGTTCACCATGGTTCCAAGAGCATCACTCTCCGCCTCCCGAGGCTCCTTTCTCCCCGCTGACTTCCTCCCCAGACACCAGAAGACAACCACCCCTCAGACGCAGGGACAGGCTGCAGCCTTGCCTCCTCCCGGTGGCCACACCCCCATTCACGGGGAGCTCCTTACCCAGGGCCCTTCCAAGAGACAGCTTGCAAGCTGTCTGCCTTTAGTTTAGCTTCCGTTCAGTCGCTCAGTCATGTCTGACTCTTTGCAACCCCTTGGACTGGAGCGCATCAGGCCTCCCTGTCCATCACCAACTCCTGGAGTTTACTCAAACTCATGTTCATCAACTTGGTGATGCTAACCAACCATCTCATCCTCTGTCGTCCCCTTCTCCTCCTGCCCTCAATCTTTCCCAGAATCAGGGTCTTTTCCAATGAATCAGTTCTTCGCATCAGGTGGTCAAAGGATCGAAGTTTCAGCTTCAGCATCAGTCCTTCCAATGAACACCCAGGACTGATATCCTCCAGGATGGACTGGTTGGATCTCCTTGCAGTCCAAGGGACTCTCAAGAGTCTTCTCCAACACCACAGTTCAAAACATCCATTCTTCGGTGTTCAGCTTTCTTTATGGTCCAACTCTCACATCCATACATGATCACTGGAAACACCATAGCCTTGACTAGACAGACCTTTGTCGACAAAGTAATGTCTCTGCTTTTTAATATGCTGTCTAGGTTGGTCATAGCTTTTCTTCCGAGGAGCAAGCATCTTTTAATTTCATGGCTGCAGTCACCATCTGCAGTAATTTTGGAGACCAAGAAAATAAAAGTCTGTCACTGCTTCCTTTGTTTCCCCATCTATTTGCCATGAAGTAATGGGACCAGATGCCACGATCTTAGTTTTTTGAATGTTGAGTTTTAAGCCAGCCTTTTCACTCTCCTCTTTGACTTTCATGGAGAGGCTCGTTAGTGGTTCTTTAGTCTCTTTAGTCCTTTAGTTCGCTGCGGTGGCTAAAGACCAAATTTATGTGGAGGAAGGCAATTCCTGAGGGGAAACCTGGGCCCAGTAGCAGTAACACAGGTGCAAGCAACTGCCCCTGACCCCAGACAGAGTCAGCACGCAGGCGTCTGCTTGGCAGCCGGGCTGCTCGGAGCAACTCTCTGCGCACAGGAGCCGCCAGTGAGAACGTTCCTAGACATGCTGGCCTCTCGCCCCGCTCCCTCCCCTGCCAGCACCAGCTCCTGGAAAGGAGCTCAGCCCAGACAAGGCTGCTGGGTGTCCTGGTCCAGTGGGCACGGGGTCCGAGTGTCTGCTATGGCTGAGCACGGGCGCAGGGGCTGAAGGGGACATGGAGAGGGCCTGACCCCAAGCCTGGAGAAGGCAGCGTGCCCTTAGTACAGGGGGCACTGATGCCTGTCTCCATCCACCTGAAAACGGAGATTGAAGCCCAGGGCTGCTGGGAATTCTCAGCCCAGGGAAGGTGCCCCTGAGGAAGGCCCAGCCGCTCAGCAGAGTCTCTCGATGCCCCAGGTCTGGGGTGGCTGGGCTCAGGTGCACGCTGGAGAGCCACAGCCCACGGAGGAGAGAACCAAGCCTACCGCTCGCCTCCCCGCTCACAGGGAAGGTGGCACGGGAAACGGGAAGGCTCTGGGCAGGGTGCCCGTCTGCCAGAGAGGGAGGGGAGGCGGGGGAGCGGCAGGAGCTGATGGTCTCCATTCGAGAGAAAAAGGCCAGGCCTGATTAGGCCAAGGCACCCGAGCTCTGTGGCCTTTACCCGGGACCCACCCGGTGGCCCATGAGCTGGAGGCGCTCCACAGCTGAGCAGGGGCCACAGCCTCTGGGTACATGTCTGCAGACCCCGTCCTGTCAGCCTTGGTGAGAGGGCAGCAAAGCGCCCGTACCCTCAGCAGGGAAGTCCGGTTCAGAGGCCAACTGGAGGCTCCTGACACCTGATAGCCAGACACTCCAGGAAGGTCTTGTCACCGACATTGGCTGACTTCTCTGGGCCTTGAAAACCCCGGGGTGGCCAACACCCATGCGTCCACCCAGCCACCACAGCAAAGCCAAGGAGATGCTGCCCACGGTGCTGGGCTGGCAGAGGCACCTGCTGAGGGAAGAGCCACCTCATCTGCACCTGGCTGCCAGTAGGGAAGACCCCCCGGGAGGGGGCTGCAGGCTCCTCGTCGGCCAGGAGAGCCGCAACTCTCCTGCTCTAGGAGTAAGCGGCTGGGGATGGGAGCTTCCCACCCGGTCCCACTGCTGCTGCCCGATGGCCGCCAGAGCCTCCTGGAGAAAATGTGGCAGAGAGAGGCCCCCCGCCCAGCCGGCTCCATGGAGGGGCTGGAGGGCAGGTGGTGCCCACCTCACTGGACAGACCCGCCCCCCGTCCCACCCACCGGGAAGGACACAGGCGGAGGCCTCTCTCTGCAGGCGCAAGTGCAGGGCGGGAGCCAGGCAGGGCACAGCCTCCTGAGGTCCTGTCCTCTGCCTGCAACTCCCCAGCCACCCCCCTGGCCAGCAGGGTCCAGGACTGCCCCCTCGTGGGCCCAGCACACGGGACAAGAGAGGCTGCAGGACACGGCCTGGTTCCCAAGGGCACCAGACACTGGTGTGGCAACACCCACAGCCACCGCCCACCTTGGTGAGGGGGTGAGCAGCAGGAGGGTGGCCGGGTTCTCCCCACCTTCCCAGATCTGCATAGGCAGGGCTGCCCGGACTCCCAGCTCCTAGAACACAGGCAGGGCACCAGCAGGAACCAGGGATCCATCTGGGCCAGACTCTGCTGTGAACTCTCTAGGATGGAAACCCCTCTCCAGACCCACAAAGGAGCGAGCGTCATGAGGCATGAGGGGGTCTCTGGGTTGGGCAGGGTAGTGGGGGCTGCAAGGAGGCAGGACTCGAGTGAGTACCCACCCCTCTACCCCCCGAGCTGACATGAGGGAAACATTCTATCAGCCCGAGGAGCCAAGCACCCAAGCCCGTTCTGTGCATGATCTCAAGACTCCACAGACAACCTAGGGGCCTCCCGGGCACGACCACCACTCCCGAAGAGAAGGGCCTACAAGAGCCAAGTGGCGACCAAGGAGGACAGCCAGGATGTGGGGCTCATCCCAGGAGTCTGGCTCCCGAACCCAGACTAGGCCACAGCCTGCAACACCAGCTGCCGGACACCACCACAAGTTTCAGTTCTCCGCTCTGCAGTCCTAGAGACCCCGCAAGGCTCATCCAGAGGACGCCTGGCCCTCAAACGCCTGACTGGGCACGTGCACTGCAGCCCATGCTCCCAGGGGAGGACCACCCGACCACTTGGCCCACCCCGCCACCTGGAGCAAGCACGGTGCACCGGGCCGCCCCCTCACACCCGCTCCCGGCCCTCATGGATGCTGGGACCCAGGATAGCCTGCCTGCCTTGAGACAAGAGGGCCGCCAGGAGGCCGCACAGGCCCCCGGCCCCGCCGGTGGCCACGACTTGCCCGCCCATCCGCCCTCTGCCCCGCACCCCTGTCCACTGCTGCTCGGGCTCCCTGCTGGCCGGTCCTCTGTCCAGGCCACCATGGCCTCTCAGCAGGACTCCGGCAGTCTCCTACTGACCCACACAGAACCTTCTGGAAACCATCCCGGGCACGACGGCATCAGGCTGCGTGCCCCCATGCCCACGAGCCCCTCCACACACTGCCCTCTTGCCAGGAGTGGCCCTAGCACCCCAGCTCACTGAGCCTCCGGCCCCAGGGCCCTGGGTGTCCCCCGCCACGGCTTAGGTCTGCTCCCCAGAGAAGGCCTCAAAGGCCTCTGTCTAACGGGTCCTGCTCCTCCTCTCAGCTCCTGGCCCTCGGGCACCTGAAGCTTTCCTGCCTGTGGTCTGCTCAGCCCAGCCTGCAGTCCCCGGTGTAACAGGACAAGGTGGGAGGCGGGTGGAGCTGGCAGAAAAGGAGGTGCAGAAGGAGAGCTTAAAGCCCAGGCAGCAGCTTCCTGTCGAGGAACCCACGGGGCAAACGTGAAGAGAGTCACCAGATTTGGTGAGTCTGAGATCAAAGTGCCAAGGGGTATGAAAACCAGACTGCAAAGAGTTTGAGAAGCCAACTCTGATCTCCACATGCCATGGCCAAGGGCCAGGCTGAGAGGACAGGGTAGCTTTAAGGAGCGGCGGCCAGGCAGGCAACTCCTGAGGGGCCAGGAAAGATGGGGGCCGTGGGGGGTGGGGAGGGCAGGCAGGACCGAGTCAGTGGGTGTGGACGGGCTGGCACAGCGCCCCGTGGGGTGAACGTGGGCCCCCGGAACAGAGCCAGCAGAGGCGGGAGACAGAGCAGGGACGGAGCTCAGCACCCGCGCCGCTACTCTAGCCCAGTGGGACCCCACCCCAGGGTCCTGGGGGGAGGGGGGTGCCAGGCACAGAGGATGGGGCAGGGCAGACAGGAAGACCAGGGGAGTGGGGTGCGAGCCTCTGGGGCCTTCGGGGGCAGGCTCCCCCCACCCCTGCTCTGCGGGAGCTCCTCTCAGAGGTATGCAGATAACAGCCCCGACCGCATTCCTGAGCTGCTTACAGATGCTCAAAGCACCACCAAGGAGCCCGAAAGACTGGGGATGTTCACCCCTCGTGGCTCCACCTGTGACCTCACCATCAGTCAGTCAAAGAACTGTGCACCAGCTGATCAAAGACTCTGCGACTCCCCACCCACCCCTACCCAACCTGGCCTTTAAAAGTGCTCTCCTGAAACCCTCCCAGGGGCTGCGGGTGGGGAGAAGCTGAGCCGCTGTCTCCTTGCTCCACCCTCCCTGCAATAAGCCTTTCTCTGCTCCCAACTCCAACGTCCCCATTTATTCCACTTCACTGTGCTTCACGTACATGAAGGTGGGGTCGGGAACACGCACGCGGGGGGACCATGCATCCACACGCAGCAGCTCACTGCGGCGGCCCTGCGCACGAAACAGGCCCTCAGAAGCAGGTTACAGACATGATTCCCTTTCCTTGTCATTAGTTTTATGAACTTTCCCCAATAACAAGCTCAGTCATTCTCTCATGCACTAAACAGCCATGCTGCAGAAGCCAGAGCAAGGAGCAGGCTGAATGCCCACGACACTCATCGCCCTGGACAGGGCCCCTCCAGCCGGAAGCAGGAGCAGGGTCGGGCCCCAGGGGGTCAGGAGGCAGGAAGAAGGGCCCAGCCAGGACCCAGGCTCCCCTGTCCCACCTGCAAGGACCCCAGGAAGGAAAGAAAACCTTCTGCCCAGCTCAGGTTCTGCTCCCATCCTTCCCCTCCTACCTAAACTCTCAACACAGTTCTGACACCACCTCCGCTGAAGCAGCTGCGAGCACAGGACCAACCGCAGGTGATGCTGCGGCCTCGCTCCCCCAACTGGAGCTCCGCTGGAGCTCTGATGGCACTTTTCTGAGTGTGCTCAGGCCAAGCCACTGCCTGACCTCCAGCCGAAGCCCAGGCACCCGGAGGTGCAGGAAGCGGCAGCCACACAGCCTCCCAGTGGTGCTTCTGCTGGTCGGCGCCCCTGATGGTGTGGAAGCCCCAGGCCAGCCCCCACGCCCCCAGCACTTCACGTCCCAGGTCGGGCAGGACTGGGTACCCTGGGCCCTGCACCCAGACCGTCTGGACCAGAGCAGGGAAGGCAGCCATTGGCATCCTACCTAGGAACACGCAACAGGAAGCAGTAAATTCCCAAAGGGAGCAGGGCCTCCAGCTGCACTAGGAAGTAGACCGTGACAAGTGGAGAGCGGGGCCTCACAGGAGTCAGGGGCACCCACAGAGAAGGCGGCCTCGGGCCCCATGGGCTCTGCACGCTGGCAGAGGGCACCATCCACCCAGACGTCCAGGGGAGTCTTCACTCTAAAGCTGCCCTTCATGGAAAGAAACTCATACCTACACTGGAGGCGCGGGGGCCCTCCCCCTGTGGGGGTCTCCTCTGGGGACGCCTGGGGCCAGGGCAGAAGGGAAGCTTTGAACCCCTTGTGCTGTGATGCCCACGATCCAAGTGAGAGTCCACAGTCGCAGGCTGCAATGCTCACCAGGTCTCTATCCCTGGTGTCAACGTTTCTGCTCCGTCCAAACCAATGAACCCTGTGTGTCCTGGCCAGGCCCTTCCCACCTGGCTGTTGGGCTGCCTGCCCCACGCCTGTCTCCACTGTGACAAAGCCCCAGCTATAGGACCCGGGCTCCCAGTCCCTAGAAAGACGCCCTCCCCACAGAGGAGAAGCCGAGACTTCAGACTGATGCGGGTCCAGGGCTTGACCTCTGCTCCCTGGACCAACGGAGCCAGGAGGGCTGCCTGGGGACCCGCACTCACCTGCTGGGCCAACCGCTGCTTCTCCTGGTCCACATCACCCTCCCCACGCCGCAGGGAGCTCCGGGGCTTCACAGCTGCCTCTCTCTCTGTTGTGGCCACACGGACCAGCTCGTCCTGGAGCACAGCCTGCTCCCGGTCACACCTGGGCCAGAGGAGAGACAGAGACACAGATGCAAGCACAGCTCACGCAGCTGCTGGGGCAGGGACGTGAGGGCCGACGGGACGCCGCAGCCGCCAGGGAGGGTCAGGCACCAGTGATGGTCCCCCGGGGTTGGGGGGACACTGCCATGCATCCTCAGCCGGCTGAGGAACCGGAGACCCAATGCCTGATGAGAGATCCTCACAGCAGGGGTCCAACCCCACCACCTGAGGCCCCTTTGGAGACGGGCAGGGGACAGCCCACCTCCCCGCCCCACCTCAGGGCTGCAAGGTCAGGAGCAGCAGCCTTGGTTCTCAATGTTCAACTCTGCGTCCTGAACGTGTCCCTCCCCTTGGACCTGTTTCTAGTCTCCCTAGTAAAATCCTCCTAGAGAAAAAAAAAAAAAGCAGCTGAGAAGGCCTTAGAAGTGCTCTTTATTGGAGGGGTAAACAACTCAGAGTGAAAAAGGCTGCAGCAGGTCGGCCCGGGGGGCACAGCGGGCATGAGGCCCCGAGTACCACACACTCTGCCACATTGTGGCCCCAAGACTAAAGACCAGACGTGGTGCCTCCAGCAGTAAAAACGCTCACAAGGCAGGTGTGACAAATGGAAGATAATTAGAAAACTGGGTAAAAACAGCAAGATAACAAAATTTTACACGACTTTGAAAAACATAAGCCTAAACTAGAGGAAGAAAGACATTTGAAAGAAATAGTCCAAAATGTTAATATGGGATGATGAATCTATGGGTGACTTTTTCATTTCGTAAATATCCTAAGTCTTCCACTAGCACGTGTTACTTGAACGTTTTTTAAAATGCTTAAAAGGAATTTTTTTAAATTCTGGTTAATTGCTTGGAGGAGGCCTCTGGAGATTACGGACTGGACACTCTCAGAAGGTGGGTCCTTCTGAGATCACAGGACGGATGTAGCTGTGCTGACCTGCAGAGGGGACCGCCCAGCAGGGATGACCCGGGCTGCCTGCTCCCCAAGGGTTGCTGCCTGCGTCTGTTACAGAGGCACAGCCTCACGGCTGCAGACTAACCCTTCAGTACCAGCTGAGGGCTCGCTGAGCCACACCGTGAGGACCCCACACCAGCCCCGGGGACTCTGAGGCCTGGAGACACAGTGCGCCCAGGGCCTCCACTGCTGCCTGCCAGTCCTGCCCCGGCCAGGGCACTCGCCAGGCTGAGGCCCATGCTGGGGAGGTACCCACACCTGGAGCCAGACCACAAGCGAGCTCCTTCACACACAGCTGCACACACCCGCAAGGCCACAGAGCCCTGCCCTCCCCCATCCGGAGTCTCCTCTTGTCACACAAGGACCAGCGAGCACCTAAACTGCAGGCCGGGCATCCCACCAACCTAAGACAACGTGAGGGACCAGACCCCCGGCCTTGGGTGAGGAGAAGGCACTGGTGAGGAAGGCATGGCCCGGGGCAAATGGGTCCTCGGCATACCTCTCAAGGGGGTCCACCTGCACCCGTGGAGGCCCTCGGCCACTGCTGCAGTCCGGCCTGGGTGATTTCGAGTCTGCAGGGGTGGATAAGAAAAGGTCAGCAGCAAACCATGTATGGAGGGAGGTTCAGCATCACCCAGAGAGGGCACAGGGGGATGCCCCTGGGTGGACACAGTCATGGTGGTCACCCAGGAGAGGGCCTGGGAGGATGCCCCCTGGATGGATGTTGTCATGGTGGTCACCCTGAAGGGGGCCCGGAGGGGGCCTGTGGATGGACATGGTCATGGTGGTCACCCCAGAGGGGCCCAGGAGGACGTCCCCAGGTGGACGCAGTCATAGTGGGCACCTAGGAGAGGGCCTGAGAGGAGGCCCCCGGATGGACGTGGTCCTGGTGGTCACCCAGGAGAGGGCCCAGGAAGGGACTGTGGATGGACATGGTCATGGTGGTCACCCAGGAGAGGGCCTGGGAGGGGACTGGGGATGGACGTGGTCATGGTGGTCACCCAGGAGAGGGCCTGGGAGGACGCCCCTGGATGGACGTGGTCATGGTGGTCACCCAGGAGAGGACCTGCGAGGACGTCCTTGGATGGACATGGTCATGGTGGTCACCCAAGGGAGGGCCCGGGAGGATGCCCCTGGATGGATGTGGTCGTGGTGATCACCCAAGAGAGGGCCCGGGGGGATTCCCCTGGATGGATGTGGTCATGGTGGTCACCCAGAAGAGGGCCTGGGAAGAGACTGTGGATGGACATGGTCATGGTGGTCACCCAGGAGAGGGCCTGGGAGGGGCTGTGGATGGACATGGTCATGGTGGTCACCCAGGAGAGGGCCTGGGAAGAGACTGTGGATGGACATGGTCATGGTGGTCACCCAGGAGAGGGCCTGGGAGGACGCCCCTGGATGGACATGGTCATGGTGGTCACCCAAGGGAGGGCCCGGGAGGATGCCCCTGGATGGATGTGGTCGTGGTGATCACCCAAGAGAGGGCCCGGGGGGATTCCCCTGGATGGATGTGGTCATGGTGGTCACCCAGAGGAGGGCCTGGGAGGGGGCTGTGGATGGATGTGGTCATGGTGGTCACCCAGGGGAGGGCCCGGGGGGATGCCCCCGGACCCCAGATGGACGTGGTCATGGTGGTCACCCAGGGGAGGGCCCGGGGGGATGCCCCCGGATGGACGTGGTCATGGTGGTCACCCAGGGGAGGGCCCGGGGGGATGCCCCCGGATGGACGTGGTCATGGTGGTCACCCAGGGGAGGGCCCGGGGGGATGCCCCCGGATGGACGTGGTCATGGTGGTCACCCAGGGGAGGGCCCGGGGGGGATGCCCCCGGATGGACGTGGTCATGGTGGTCACCCAGGGGAGGGCCCGGGGGGATGCCCCCGGATGGACGTGGTCATGGTGGTCACCCAGGGGAGGGCCCGGGGGGATGCCCCCGGATGGACGTGGTCATGGTGGTCACCCAGGGGAGGGCCCGGGGGATGCCCCCGGATGGACGTGGTCATGGTGGTCACCCAGGGGAGGGCCTGGGAAGATGCCCCTTGGTGGACGTGGTCATGGTGGTCACCCAGGAGAGGGCCTGGGAGGGGGCTATGGATGGACATGGTCATGGTGGTCACTGGGGGCGGGCCCGCAGGGATGCCCTGGATGGACTTGGTCATGGTGGTCATGAGACAGCCCAGGAGGATGCCTCCAGATTGACATGGTTGTGGTAGTCAGCCAGGAGAGGGCCCGGGGGGATGCCCCTGGATGGACGTGGTCATGGTGGTCACCCAGGGGAGGGCCTGGGAAGATGCCCCCGGATGGACATGGTCATGGTGGTCACCCAGGGGAAGGCCTGGGAGGGGGCTGTGGATGGACGTGGTCATGGTGGTCACCCAGGGGAGGGCCCAGGAGGATGCTCCTGAGTGGACGTGGTCATGGTGGTCAGTCACGGTGGCCACCCAGGGGAGGGCCCAGGGGGACGCCCCTGGATGGACGTGGTCATGGTGGTTACCCAGGAGAGGGCCCCGGGGAACGTCCCCTGGGTGGATGTGTCCTGGGCCAACAGAACACGGCTTTGCCGTGCTGTTAGGAGGGAGGTGCCCCAAAGGCCCCTGGCCTGTACCCTGCAGACAAGATGGCAGGGTCGCTGGGCAGTGTGGATGCCTGAGTGCAGTGACCGACACCCCCCTCCTACCTCTCAGCTGCTGGAACCCAGGCACCCTCCCCAGGTGGCCAGCCAGCTGAGGGGAGCTCCCTGTTTCCACACTGAGAGGTCAGGGGACCGCGGCCTGCGTCTCCTGGGCCCCTTCTCCAGGGCTCTGACCTGAACGTGCCCAGTGCCCCCGGGAAGGAAGTCTGCGCACCTCTCCACCAGCGTCACCTTGAGTGTGACAGTGCTTCAGGCTGTCACGGGAGGCCTTCCTTCCTGCAGCAAGAACCCGGAGTGTCTCCAAGCAAACCCGCTCACTACCTCCTCCACCACGCGGTGACAGTGCGGCTCTGTTCCCCCCGCAGCCCCAGCTTCAGTGTCCCCACACTCCAGAGACCTTGGCCAGTGTCTCCGCCCCTCGCAGGTGTCCACGCTTAGCCACGTGGGCCACAGGAGACCCGGCAGGAGAACCAGGCTTTGGGAGGAAGGTGGGGGGTGCTGCTCCCAAGACCTTCACAGCTGCCAACCACAGAGGCTGGGGGCTCGGGCAGCCCCCGGGCCTCGCCAGGAGCGTGCAGGAGGCACTGCCTCCTGGTGTGGGCCTGACGGAGGCTCCCTGGACTTAGCGACTGGCTTCGAACAGCTCTCCTGACACAAGATTGATCACATTTTTGCTTTCTACATAGTTTTCCTTTCTCATGACTACAAAAGTAATGTGTGCACCCACTGCAGAGCCCATGGCCAGACCCCTACGGCCACGTTCCATGGCATTCTGCCAGCCCTGCTGCTGGTGATGGCACAAGTGAGCCAACCGTCCGAGGGGCTGGGCCCTCGTCACAGATGTGACCATCTAAACACATTTCCCTGCGGCCGTCAGAAGGCTTCACGGCCCTTGGCAGGTGAACACTGCTCATACTTCCGTAGTCTGTCACTCATTCTTCATTCATTTTTTCTAAATTGTCTCTAATTTTACAGTCATTTTTCCCAACCTTCTTTATTTAAAGTTTCTTCATTATATTTCGATCTCTGACTTCCTGACATGTACTTGGGGTATGGTGTGACTTAAGGGTTTAATTTTAACTTCTTTTTCTATTTAGAAAAATTAAAGTAAGAAAATTTATAAAGAAAATTATAAAGAAATTTATAAATTATAAATTTCTATAAATTAAAAAGAAAAGTTAAAGAAGTTTAATTTTAACTTCTTTTAACATTCTTTATCAGTAAAGTAAAAGCAAACACTGCTTTTGAAAGTACACGCTGGGACTTCCCAGGCAGTGCAGGGTTAAGAATCCCCTTGCGATGCAGGGAATGCAGGTTCAGCTTCCGGTTGGGGAACTGAGGTCCCAGACGCCACGACTCCCGGGCCTGCGCACCACATGCAGAGAGGCTGTGCACAGCAAGGAAGATCCCGCACGACCCGAGGAGATCTCACGGGCTGCAGCTAAGACCTGGTGCAGCCAAATAAATAAATACCTCACAGTGTATAATAAAAAGCACCCTGAAATCAGTCCATCCACACTCACGGCTCTCCAGCTTTCAGAAAGTCAACACTCACTCACTGTCAAACATCAAAATACTTTGTTAAACCAAAACCACGTAATTTTTTTTGGTCATATAGCATGGCTTGCTGGATCTTAGTTCCTCAACTAGGGATTGAACCCACGTCCCCTGCAGTGGAAGCTCCGAGTCCCAACCACTGGACTGCCAGGGAGTCCCTAAGGTGTGTTGGGAGCCCCAAGGAAACAGTGCAGGGGACGGGGTGTCACGAGGCTCGGCCAGCAGCCCAGGCATCATCCCTGCACCTCACACTCCAGTCAGGAAACTATGCACGGTCCTGAGACTGGTGCGGCTGCGCCACGCCTGAGCCCAACCTCCTCACCCACAGGGCCGCGCTGGCTCCCCGGGGCCCCCGAGTAACGCACCCTCTCCTCTGTGCCGCTGGGCCCTGATGGGTGCCAGTGTCCCATGGGCACAAGACACTGTACCCTGTAGGATCACACACTCAGCTCCCGACAGGCTGGGCCTACCCACCGGGAGGGCCCCTATCCCCGCCTCGGTGTCCCAGGATGGGGCTCATGACCACAGGGCCAGCACTCAGCTCATGCTGAGCAGACAGGAGGGAGCAGCCCCCTGGGAGCTGGCACCCCAGCGGGGCAGATCAGCTAAGAAGGCAGCTCCACCGTGAGGCTGGGTCCCTCCGGCCCTTCCATGTAAAACACCCACATTGCAGCGGGGAACCCAGCTCCTCATCAAGCTGTGTTTAACCAGCTGCCATGAGGGCTTTTCCAGTTTGTAACATCTTCACGTTTTTGCACTATACTTTCTCCACTCTTAAATGCGTTGTTCCTTTGTGTTTGCTAACAGGAATTACTTCAAGAAAAGCACAGGCTTTTCTTCCCATGACAGACATGCCACTGGGGAATGAAGGCCCTTCCTGACCAGCACAGGTGGCTCCAGGCGGACTGGGGGGACCCGAGGGTTGGGTGGTGGCCCTCCCAGAGCCCAGCACCACCATCCCAGGAGCAGGGCCAGGACCCCAGGGCAAAGGGCAGGTCAGAGCTCTGAGGATGACACCAAGGCCACCCCATCACTGCCTCCTCCCGTGTGGAGAGGCTGGCACAGCGGGGACTCTGCCCTAGACTCAGCAGCGGTCACGGAGGCTCTGCAGATACTGCTGTCCCTGGACGGGAGCGCGCCCCGTGCGGGTCCCTTGCTCCACGGAAGTGCTTCCCACAGGCACCACCCATGGCTCAGAGCGCAGTCTCCAGGAGGAACTCTCCACCGAACCCCCGCCCAGACCCGCCACCCTGGCCTACCTTTCTCCCGGCCTCCGGAGGAGCCAAGGACAGCAGCTGGAGGGGCCAGCGGCCCTGACTCTGGACGGCTGGCCGGGCTCCTTCATGCGGTTGACCACGTTTTCAGACAGCTGTGGTAAGGATTGAGAGGAAACAGTTAGATTACAGAACCCTGGGGAAGTGAAGACGCCCCTCACCCACATCCCGAATTTCTGAGCAGACCACTTCCTCAAGACCAACTCCCATAATACACTGAACTCCACGCAGAACCACTCGTGCAGGCCCGGCACCCACCAGCAGATGCTGCGCTGGGTCTGGGCGCCTCAGGCTGGCTTCCCGGCTGTACCCACTGGCCCCACACGCAGGGCACGCTGAGCTCCCAGCTCCTCCCCTGACGATATCCGCGCCCCGCCCTGAAGGGGTGCACGTCTCTACCTCTGCCCATCCCACCCTTCCCTGGGGGCATCCAGGGTCCCAGCACAGACAGCACCAAGTTAAGGACCTTCTCTCCCACTCCAGTGATTTAGGTTATACCTGAATGGTCTAGTGGTTTTCCCCACTTTCTTCAACTTAAGTTTGAATTTGGCAATAAGGAATTTATGAGCTGAGCCACAGTCAGCTCCTGGTCTTGTTTTTGCTGAATGTATAGAGCTTCTCCATCTTTGGCTGCAAAGAATATAATCAATCTGATTTTGGTGTTGACCATCTGGTAATGACCACATGTAGTCTTCTCGTGTTGTTGGAAGGTGTTTGCTATGACCAGTGCGTTCCTCGGCAAAACTCTATTAGCCTCTGCCCTGCTTCATTCTATACTTCAAGGCCAAATTTGCCTGTTACTCCAGGTGTTTCTTGACTTCCTACTTTTGCATTCCAGTCCCCTATAACGAAAAGGATATCTTTTTTGGTGTTAGTTCTAGAAGGTCTTGTAGGTCATCATAGAACCATTCAACTTCAGCTTCTTCAGCATTATGGGTTGGGTCATAGACTTGGATTACCATGATATTGAATGGTTTGCCTTGGAAACGAACATTCTGTCATTTTTGAGATTGCATCCAAGTACTGCATTTTGGACTCTTTTGCTGACTATGAGAGCTACTCCATTTCTTCTAAGGAATTCTTGCCCACAGTAGTAGGGAATGGTCATCTGAATTAAATTAGCCCATTCTGGTCCATTTGCATTCACTGATTCCTAGAATGTTGAAATTCAATCTTGCCATCTCTTATTTAACCACTTGCAATTTACCTTGATTCATGGGCCTAACATTCCAGGTTCCTATGCAATATTGTTCTTTACAGCATCGTACTTCACTTCCATCACCAGTCACATCCACAACTGAGTGTTGTTTTTGCTTTGGCTCCGTCTCTTCATTCTTCCTGGAGCAATTTCTCCACTCTTCTCCAGTAGCATATGGGGCACGTACTGACCTGGGGAGTTCATCTTTCAGTGTCCTGTCTTTTTGCCTTTTCATACTGTTCAGGGGTTTTCAAGGCAAGAACACTAAAGTGGTTTGCCATTCCCTTCTCCAGTGGACCACATTTTGTCAGAACTCTCCACCAGGACCCATCCGTCTTGGGTGGCTCCACACAGCATAACTCATAGTTTCACTGAGTTAGACAAGGCTGTGGTCCATGTGATCAGTTTGGTTAGTTTTCTGTGACTGTAGTTTTCATTCTGTCTGCCTTCTGATGAATAAGAGGTTTGTAGAAGCTTCCCATTGGGAGAGTGGACTGTGGGGGAATCTGCTCTGGCTCTTTGCTCAAAATTCTCCAAGCCAGGCTTCAGCAATATGTGAACGGTGAACTTCCTGATGTTCAAGCTGGTTTTAGAAAAGGCAAAGGAACCAGAGATCAAATTGCCAACATCCGCTGGATCATCAAAAAAGCAAGAGAGTTCCAGAAAAACATCTATTTCTGCTTTATTGACTATGCCAAAGCCTTTGACTGTGTAGATCACAATAAACTGTGGAAAGTTCTGAAAGAGATGGGAATACCAGACCACCTGATCTGCCTCTTGAGAAATCTGTATGCAGGTCAGGAAGCAACAGTTAGAACTGGTCATGAAACAACAGACTGGTTCCAAATAGGAAAAGGAGTACGTCAAGGCTGTATATTGTCACCATGTTTATTTAACTTATATGCAGAGTACATCATGAGAAATGCTGGACTGGAAGAAACACAAGTTGGAATCAAGATTGCTAGGAGAAATATCAATCACCTCAGATATGCAGATGACACCACCCTTATGGCAGAAAGTGAAGAGGAACTCAAAAGCCTCTTGATGAAAGTGAAAGTGGAGAGTGAAAAGGTTGGCTTAAAGCTCAACATTCAGAAAACGAAGATCATGGCATCTGGTCCCATAACTACATGGGAAATAGATGGAGAAACAGTGGAAACAGTTTATTTTTCTGGGCTCCAAAATCACTGCAGATGCTGACTGCAGCCATGAAATTAAAAGACACTTACTCCTTGGAAGGAAAGTTATGACCAACCTAGATAGCATATTCAAAAGCAGAGACATTACTTTACCAACAAAGGTTCGCCTAGTGAAGGCTATGGTCTTTCCTGTGGTCAGGTATGGATGTGAGAGCTGGACTGTGAAGAAGGCTGAGCGCCGAAGAATTGATGCTTTTGAACTGTGGTGTTGGAGAAGACTCTTGAGAGTCCCTTGGATTGCAAGGAGATCCAACCGGTCCATTCTGAAGGAGATCCGCTCTGGGATTTCTTTGGAAGGAATGATGCTAAAGCTGAAACTCCAGTATTTTGGCCACCACATGCAAAGAGTTGACTCATTGGAGAAGACTCTGATGCTGAGAGGGATTGGGGGCAGGAGGAGAAGGGGACGACAGAGGATGAGATGGCTGGATGGCATCACTGACTCGATGGATGTGAGTCTGAGTGACCTCCGGGAGTTGGTGATGGACAGGGAGGCCTGGAGTGCTGCAGTTCATGGGGTAGCAAAGAGTCGGACATGACTGAGCAACTGATCTGATCTGATCTTGTTCTGATGGGTGGGGCTGTGCTCAGCAGACCTTTAATCCGGTTTTCTGTTGATGGACGGGGCTGTTCCCTCCTTGCTGTTTGGCCTGAGGACACACCCTGGCAGGGCAAAGGCAGCAATGGCTGCCTCCTGCACAGGACGTGTACCCACACTGTGCATAAAGGGCCCCTGACCCCACAGCAGGCCCCCGTCGGCCCACGCCTCCGCAGGAGACACTCCCAGCAAGTCTAGATCAGTTTCCTGTGGGGACCTGCTCCTTTGTCCTGGATCCTGGTGTGCACAAGGTTCTGTGTGTGCCCTCCCAGAGTCTGTTTCTCTGTTTCCCGAGTCCTGTGGAAGCTCTGTAATCCAACCGCACTGGCCTCCAAAGTCTAATTCCCTAGGGGTTCCCAGTAACTCTGCCGGCTCCATCACTTGCTGCAACGGGTACACTCTGGGGAAGTGCCTCACATCCTACCGGCCTCATCTAAAGGTCTGCAAACACCCCAAGGGCAGGGGCCTCTTCTCTGTCCCTTCCAATGCCCCCCAGGGCCACACTCACAGCAAAACATCCAGCACAGCCTGATTCATGCACCCTGGTTCCCCCACGGTAACTGGATCATCAAGGCTTCCCCTCATGGAGGAGGTGAGGCAGGCCAGAGTGTCATGAAACAGTGACTGAGTGAAGCAGCCCGCGAGGGGAGAGGACGGAGCGACAGCCCCTGAGAGTGCTGAGCCGCTTTGCTGAGCGCCCAGGACAGGCGCGGCATCGCAGAGCACAGGGGGGGACGTGTTAAAAAGAGGACCTGAGGAAGGAGAGCACGGCAGCAGCTCCGCTTCAGGGGTCCGGGAGAGGAAAGTGCTCCCCACATGCACAGAGGCGCTGGACTCGCACAGGAAGAGGAAACGAGACGTATGTGCAGGACAGGCAGTGGCTAGAGAAACCACGGCGTGCTTCCCATGAGACACCGCACAACCATCAAGAAAGGCAGGCAAGACACGTGCCTGTCAGAGTCAGAGGACGTCCCGCGTATCTCAACTTTGTCAACAAGATTCACAGGTAAAGAGGCAGACACCCACACGCACTGTCCGGTGTGCGCGTCCACTTAAGTGCGCCTTGCCCGCTCCTGAGGCATATCCTATGCCCAGCAGGGGCAGGTGGGCCGGACTGTCACTTCCAGCACTTTCGTGCTACAGACTTTTACCATGAACGTTTTTTTAGCAGCTAAAGTTAAAATAATAATAATTGAGCCCCTCTGGTATTTAATCAAATAGCTAATTGATGATTATGGGACAAGAGAAGACCAAGTAAGCACAGCAGTGGAAGAGAACTGAGAATGCAGAAAGAAACCTACGTATCTGAGCTTGACTGATGGACAAGGTGCCAAGACCACTTAATGCGTAAAGAAGAGTCTTGTCAACAGACTGCGCTGGGACAGCTGGCCGCCCAGGTGCAGCAGGTTGAAGTTAGACCCCCACCTCACACCATATACCAAACCTGACTCCAAAGGGACTGGAGACCACAACGCAGCAGTTAAAACAATGTAACTCTCAGAAGAAACTAGAGGGGCAAATCTTTATGACCTTGGCTTTGGCAGTGATTTTGTAGATAGGACACTGACAGCAGGAGCAATCAAAGAAAAAACAAATATATTGAACCTCATCAAATTAAAGTGTTTTGTTTTTCAAAGGACACAATGAAGCAAGTTCAGGGACAATACACAGAATTTGAAAATCATATATCTGGCAAGGATATGTATCTAGAATATAAAAAGAACTCCTACAACTCAACGATACAAAGAAAAATAATCGAATTAAACAATAGGCAATGAATCTGAAAGATCGTGTCCTTAAAGAACATACACAAATGGCTAAAACCAAATGAAAGGGTGCTCAATATCCTTAGACAAAAGAGATATGCAAGTTCAAACCACAAGGAGATATCACTTAATACCCACTACAATATCCATAATCAAAAAGTCAGGTAGTAGCAAGTGTTGGCCAGGACAGGCACAAGTCAGAACTCTAATACCCTGCTGTTGGCAAATAAATGGTGCCGTCACCATGGAAACCAGTCTGCAAGTTCCTCAAAAGTTTAACACAGCGTCACCATTAGACCTGGCAGTTCCACTCCTGGTACCCGCTCAAGAGAAATGCAAATTCACATTCACATTCATCTGCACCTGTGAGTTTACATCAGCATCATCCGTAACAGGTAAAGGTGGAAAAACACTCACACGTCCATCAACTGGCATGGGGGATGAGTAAAAATAATGGAGTATCAGCCACAAAAAGGGATGAAGAATTCACACAGGCCATAGCATGATGACCTGAGAGCGTCACGCTTAGTGAAGGGGCCCGCACACTGTACACCTACTTGTGTGAAATACATAGCACAGGCAACTCTCCAGAGATGAAAGGAGGCGAGCTGCCTCAGGGTTGGGTAAGGCGGAAACGGGCTGACAGAGAAGAGTAAGAGATGGGTTTTCTCACATAGTATTTGATTTCTCTATTTCAAAACTAACATGTTAAAATTCAAGAAGCATGTGAGTGGTGAGTGCTGAGAAAGAATAAAATACAGTCCTTCAGGGCCGGGCACATACGGGGATGGTGGGAAGACCCCTCAGAGGAGACAGCACTAACGGGGACCCCCTGCCCTGAAATGAGGCCTGCCAGGCTCACGTCTTAAGAATCAGGGAAAAAAGATCTAATCCTGAGCAGAGGGATGAGTGCAGACCTCTGAGAGGAACCAAGTCTGGCCTGTCTGAGTGCCTGATAGAAGCTGTGTTAGGAGGAGGTAGACCAGATGACCAGGCCGGAGAGGAAGCCCAAGATCTAAAGCCCACTGAACCGGGGAGCAAGGGAGGCTGTGGTGGGTGGGGGAGCTCTGCACAGGGGAGGTGGGCTCTGGTTTCCTCACCCCAGGCCCCCAGGGGGACCCACCAAATTGCACCACCTGGTGAGCGAGGGGTTAAGGAAAATATTGGCAAGCCTCTCAGTGGCAGGAGGAGATTTGTAATATTTTCTAATGTTGCTGCAAAATAAAGCAAGGAATATTTTTAATCAACAAATACACACAGACACACACACAGTAGTCATGCGAGAATAAACACCATCTGGGCAGTGCTCCCTGCACCAAGAGAACCAGAATGGAGGCCCCAGAGCAGACAGGTCTGGGGACTCAGTGCCCAATGCCCACCAGTCACTGTGCTATCGGAGCTGGTCACAGGGAGCTGGGTGCGGTCAGGGGCGGATGGCCCAACCCCGAGCAGGGCTGGGAAGGAGGAGCCCGCCCACACCTAGTTGTGGGGCCCTGACCCACTCCCCCTTCTGGAAGCTTCCTGTTCCACGCACAGAAATGGGGTCCAGCACACTGAAGTGGCTCGTGCAGGGCGAGGACAGGGGCTGCGGGGCCACATGGCCCTGGGTCAGAACCCAACCAAGCGACCACTAGCAGCCTGACCTTGGGCAGGGAACCCTGTCTGCTCCGTGTGGCCATCTGTGGCATGGCAGTAACTCACGGTGTGGGCGGTCACACGCTGAGCCACACAGGGCAGCCCCAAGGCCCACGGTGAAGAGACCGCACACCTGGCTGGACACAGGTGCAGAGCGAGGTGACCCGCAGCACGGCGCCCACAGCGGGGCCTCGCTCCTACAGAAACAGGGAGGTGGCGCATCATGGAGGCCTGGGAGCACCTGGAAGGGTTCAGGAAGGCGGCAACTGCTGGCCTGTGTACACAGATGCATCCCACAGCCTTCAATGGGTGAGGGGCAGGTGACGCCCCCTCACTGGAGAGGGTGCGTCCTCACTGAGCACAGGACCACTGTGTGTGCGTGTCCTTGGTCCAGCCCAGCAGTTTCTATCCATGGGAAAATGTCACAGAGAGTGGCAAACCTGGGGCAACAAATTAGGGACACCACGGCCTCAGAGCACCGGGCAGACTAGAGAGAAGATGAGATGTCCCCACAGTCTGGAAGGGGCGGCAGCTTCCAGCTGTGGGAGGAACTCAACCCAGCAGGTGCCAGGGGCTTCCCTGAAAGACAAGGATGTGATCAGCCTGGCCCAGGCAGTGGGCAACTCCACCTGCCAGGCTCCTGGCCCGGCCCAGCCCACTAAACAGATGAAGGCGTGCACACCTGGCAGTGACAGAGCTGCCCCAGAGCAGCACAGACGGGCCTCAGCAGAGGCCACAGGCAGAGCCGGGCCCTCAGGGCTGCTCGGTGAGGGCAGCCACGGGGAGCCGGGCCGCGGCGAGTGGACAAGTCAGCTCACACAGCACGGCGGGTCCCAGGAGGAGAAGGTCTGCAAGCCACCTCTCCTGCCACAGACGGTGCTTTACTGAGCCCAGGGCAGGCAGTGGAAGGCGGAGCACGCCTGTGTTCACCAACGGTGTACTTAATTAGGAAAACATCAACATGAAAATCAACAGCTTTTAGTCTGAGAAAGTGACCCCTCTAAACTCTGCGTGAGAGGCGGCTGCGAGGAGGCCACTCTCCAAGCACCGCTCTCCAAGCACTGTTCTGCGCATCAAGCAAGGTTCTGGGTGCCCCAGGTGATGTCCGCACAGCCTCACGCAGCACGCAGGGTGGGGGCCTTCACGCCGCGGCCGTTCACACGCTGTCTTCCAAGGACCCTCTGGGTGTCGCCTGCCGCGCCCTCCTTCCCTGGCCCACGGCTCCTGAGAGCAGGCCGAGCACTGCACGGGCTCCAGACAAGGCCAGTCTGTCGGCGGCTCCGGGGGCCCACATCCAGCCCCAGGTGGCGCTGCCCTCCTGCGACTCCAAGAAGATGCCTCCGCTTTGCTGCAGCGGTTGCCGTGGAGATTTTGTTGGCTAGTCCTTCAGTTTTCTGTGAGCTGAAATTAGATCCACAGATTAAATCCAAGTATCTAGACAAGAAGAGTCCTGGAGGGCGGTGACTGCCAGCACCCCAGGGGCCCTGCAGGTGACAAAAACAGATGAGGTGGCCTGGCAGTACAGCGGGGCGGGGACGGCGGTGAGAGCAAGGCCCCAGGGAGGGCAGCGACCTCACAGCTCTAGCCAAGGGTTGCCACAAGGAAATGCAGACCAGTCTTTTGGTGTTTACCCCCAAAGAACTAAAAAGTGAATTGATGCAAAGCCTCCAAGTTTCAAAATGTTGTGAATACCTTGAAGTTCCTGGGCTGATGGTTTCATTCAAGAAGTAAGGAGCCAGGGGCTTAAAGCCCCGTCCAAGGGTCCTGCCTGTGAGCCTGGCTCCGGGTCCCATGCTGGAGCCGGAGACCAGGAGCAGAGCCCCCTCCCCCGAGAGCAGAGCCCGCAGGACCTGGGGTGGTGACCTCTGACAGTGCAGAGGGAACCTGTGAACAGGTCCTGAGCCCAAGGAAGAAATTCCCCAAGGATGGGGGCGAGTCTTGCAGACAGAGGACCACAGAAGCGTTAAACGGCGAGGCAGGAGCACAGATCCTCCCCGAGGGACGGGTGACAACAGGAGAAAGTGATGCCAGCACACACAGGGCCCCAAGAGTCAGGCCTGGGAACCACTGGAGGCAGCGGGAAGCACCTAAGAATGAGATGGAAGCGAGCCACATCCTTAGCATCAACCCTGGGATGATCACTGACCCAGCAGCTGGTGGGGCTGCCTCTGAGAGCAAGGCCGCTGGACCCACAAGGAAGGAACCTCCACTGCAATGGTCTGGATTCTATCACCACTGCCTGATACCTGCTCAGAAGCAAAATTTACCTTTTCAAAACACATGACCCTGCTAGCACCAGCAAGGACAGATTTCTGGGAGGCAAGCCTGTTGGGAAAAAGAACAATTTATCAGAGATGCAGGGGAAGGAGGGAGATCAAGTGTTCCTGAGGCGGAAGAGGAGGGGGTAAAACAGAAGCAGCTAGAAGGGAAGACACAAGAGTTGTCACTGGACGTAGAGCAAAAGCGCACCCAGCCTCCGGGTGAGGACCGGCTGGATGGAGCTTCACGTGTGAGGAACATGACGTATTCTGGAGGGGCAGGGGGACACATGAGCCCAGGGGAACCACAGGGAGACCCGGCAGCAGCGTCGGGACAGCTCTGGGCTGGCTTTAGAACCCAGTCACCAACAGTTCACAAGCAAGGACAGACGAGATGGCCGGGGCGGGGTGCAGGAGGGAAGGAGGGCTGAACAGGAAATGCTTTGCAGGGACAGCAGTGGGATCCGGGAAACCAGGGGGACTGCAGGAGACACACAGTGACCTCCCTCCAGGGTGGAATCCACAGGGTCCAGAGAGCAAGTGGATGTGAGATGAGCCTATAGGACCCAAAGTGGACAGCCCCCTTATGTTTACATTAATTGACCGCTGACCCAGGAAGATCTTCAGCAGTGCTCTGCACAGTCACAGGTGTCAGCATGGAATTTCACCTTCCATGAGGGACACACCCGAAAGTCACCTGGGTGTTCACACCATGTAAATTCATTACTGGTTACACCACAGTACTACCCAGAGGACCTTACAGGATGGCCAGAGGTGCCCTGATCGCCAGCTCCACTGTCCCCACACACAGCGAGTCTGGGAGCCCAAGCGAGGAAAAAGGGTACCATCCCACCTTTAGGATGACCCTTGCCCTCAGCAGCTGGGGTCTGGAGGAGGGACCAAAAGTGCTCTGCTCCCTTGCAGAATCAGGTCCTTTGTGTCCAGAGACCTCGGCACCGGGAGATGTGGTGTTCTGGGAGCACTGAGTTGAACCCACCCGGAAAGTGCCCGGCCTGGGACCAGCACCCAAGCCACACTGCCAGACTCCACACCCAGATGTGAGCACACGTGTGCACACAGCAAAGCTGGGGAGAACGGGGTTATCCGACTCCTGGCTGTCTTAGTCGGTGTTTCCTGCTGTGAGCCATCCACAGCACTCACCCATGGTCAGTGCTGAGCAGGGCAAGAGTGGGGAGAACTCACGATCAAGCCAGTGAGGCACCTGTACTGAGCACAGCCCTGCCCCGCACATAAAGAGGGAGACGTGGCCCCCTGGGAGTCAGGCTCCAGGCCAGGTCCCCTGGCCTCTCCTGTTCTCCATGCTAATCTGTGATGTAATGTGACACAGTCAGGAGTGCTGACGGTCGCACTGAGGCATTTGAGATGCATGTCACTGGGCAATGGCAGGGTGGAAAAGGAAGTCTGCTGCACGCATGAGGAAAGAGTGAAGCCTTGAAGGAGTGAAAAGAGGAAGAGTAAGGCTCTCAGGTCACAGGTCGCCAGCTTGGATGAAAATGATCCTCAAGTCACCAATCCAACCACACAGTGCAACACGCGCATACTAATGATCCGGGAGCTAGCAAGTAAGGCAGTCTGCCCTCCCCAAGCTTACTTAAGAAAAACAGGCTATAAGGACGCAGAGGAAGGGGTGGTGGAGAATATTAAAACCACCAATCTGATAAAAAGTAACTATGAAAAGCGTACAGCTAACATCTTCAGTGGTATAAGACAATGTTTTCTCCCTGAATTCAGCAGCAAGACATGCGTGCTCACCACTTCTACTCAATACTGTAGTGGACATTCTAGCCAACACAAGGCATGAAAAAGAAAGCAAGGGCATCCAGACAGAAAAGGAAGAAGTAAAACTGTCTTCATTTTGCAGGCACCATGATCGTACCTACATAAACCCTAAGGAATACACACACATACACCAGAAAACCCTATTAGAGCTAATGAATGAGTTCAGCAAAGGTGCTGGACACAAGATCAATATATGAAAATGAGATGCATTTCCATATGCAGCAGTGAAGAATTCACAAATGAAATTAAGGAAACAATTCAATTCATAATAGCATCATAAAGAATGAAATGCTTGGGAATAATTTTTAAAGAAATGCAAGCCTTATACACTGAAAGTATAAAACACCACTGAGAAAAATTTTAAAAGATCTAAATAAAGAAAAAGAGATTTCATATTCACAGACTAGAAGACTCCATATTGTTAAAGTGACAATTCTCCCAACATAATCTTATAGATTCAACACAAACCCCATCAAAATCCCAATAAGCTTTTTACAGAAGCTGACAAATTGATCTTAATATACGTGTGGACATGCAAAGGACTTAGAACAGCCAAACAATCGTGGGGAAAAAAGGAACAAAATTGGAGTCTTATACTTCCCTATTTTGAAACTTCCCACAAAGCTTCAATAATCATGACAGTTTTGTACTGGCAAAAAGATAGACATATACCATACAGATCAGTGGAATTTAAACAGAATTGAGAGTCAAAATATAAATTCTGAACCCTAATGTTTACGGTCAACTGATGTTCACCAAGGTCCCAAGATAATTCAGATGGGGAAGGGGTAGTCTTTTCAACAATGGAGCTGGAAAAATTAAGTATTTCATAAAAAAATAAAAAGATTGACAGAGTTCAACATGCTCAGGGGCTTGAGCCAAATCCAACTCAAAACCTGATTTTATAAACACAGTTTTATGGATCACAGCCACACCCACTTATTTTGCTGCTAAGTCGCTTCAGTAGTGTCCGACTCTGTGTGACCCCATGGACGGCAGCCAATCAGGCTCCCCCGTCCCTGGGATTTTCCAGGCAAGAATACTGGAGTGGGGTGCCATTGCCTTCTCTGACTCATTTTACATACTACCTGTAGCTGCTTTCACTGTAAAATGGCAGAGTTGAGTAACAGTGATAAAGACTCTCTGCTCAGCAAAACAGAAAGCATTTACTCCCTGGTCATCTACAGAAAAACTGCCAACACCTGACTTAGAGCCTTACTTCACAACACCCACAAAATTTAACTAAAAATGGATAAATGTAAAATCCAAAACTATAAACCCACAGAAGAAAACACCAGCAAAAATTTCCACAACCTTGGGTTAGGCAAAGATTTCTGGGATATGACACCAAAGTCCAATCACTCAAAGAAAAATATTAATAAACTAAACCGCATCAAAACTACAAATATATGCACTTCAAAGACACCATTAAGAAAATCAAAAGACAAACCACAGGTTGGGAGAAAATATCTGCAAATCATAACATCATAAAGGGCTTGTAACCAAGAAACAAGGAAATCTTACAACTCAATAATAAAGATAAATAACCCCATTAAAAGCTATTAAGAGTGGGTAAAAGATTTGAATACACATTTCACTCCAAAAATATGTGAGTGGAAAATAAGCACAAGAAAAAACATCTAACATGATTAGTCACTAGGAAAATGCAAATTCAAAAAAGAGATACCATTTCACACTCAACTAGAATTGCTATAAACAAGAAGACAGCAACGAGGTCTGGGAAGGACACGGAGAAACTGGAGTCTCATACACTGCCGGGGAAACGTAAAACAGTAGAGTCACTTTAGAAAATAGTCTGACAGTTTCTTAAAAAGTTAAACCTAATAATTTACCAAATTTAAAAACAGAGTGACCTCGCAATTCTACTCTTAGGTTATTTATCCAAGAGAAATGAAAACATTATGTTCACAAAAAAACATATACACAAATGTTCACAGCAATATTATTCATAACAGTCAAGAATTAGAAACAACTCAAATGCCATCATTGTTTGACTGAATAAAACCCAGAAAGTCCATATGAGATGCCATTTGGCAATAAAAAGGAATTACTAAGACACACAATGCCGAGGAACCAACACCAAGACCATTGTTCTCAGTGAAGGGAACTAGACATGAAATATCTATGATGTATTTATATGAAATATCCTGAAAAGGCAAAAAGGAAAAAAAAAAAAACAGAGGCAGAAGGCTTAGTGGTTACATGGTGCGGGTAGTGGGAACGAGGAGTGACTGCAAATAGGTACTAGGGACCTTTTTAGGCTTTGTAATATTCTAAAACTCCATTGTGACAATTGTTCAACTCTGTAAATTTGCTTAAAAAAAAAAAAAACACTGAAATGGTGAATTTGATATGTAAAATAAATTGCGGCAAAACCATTTTTTAAAAAACCCATCCTCAGATAAAATCTTTCCAAAGCCCCACCTGTTTAGAGAACCACCATGCTGCATCAAGGGTAAAGTGTAAACAGCCCTGCATCACCTGTCCAGCCTCATCACCTGGCCACCTCTCTCCACCATCCCAACCGTGCGGCTGCCAGCACACAGGCTACGAAGCTGGAAAATCTGAGCTTCCAGCTCTACCACAACTTTGCTGTAACCAAGGGCTCCTTCCCCTCCTTGAACCTGCTCCACACCTCTGAAACAGAGATGAGATCTCACAAGGTCAGCCTGCGGACCAGATGACACAGCACCCTGAAACCACTCAACTCAGAACAGACAGTCCTCTCCCCGCTGGCCCAGGCCCATCATCACCATCACCTCCTCTGAGGAGTGCTGTCTGACCAGCCCACTAGGAAGCTCCACTGCTCTTACCCTGTTTGTTTCCTTCATGGCCCTTGCAGAGGGTTTTCCTTTCTTTTTTTTCCTTTCTTTCTCTTCGTTCCTCATCCTGGTCTGAGGTCTCCACAGGGACAGACCGTGTGCTTTGTCCCCTGTTGTCTCTGCCAGGCCAGGCCCAGTTCACAGTGAGCACTTGCTGAGGTGGTGGGCAAGTGTGGTACCCAAGCCTGCGTGGAGGGCACATGGCCTCTGGTGTGGGCACATGGGGGCTATCCCTCATGTCCCACTACCTCCTCCAGTCTTCCCCTCAGCAGTGCTCCAGACCTGCCTCCTGGAGCACTGAATGATGGGGAACATGGTGTAGCTCTGAGGGTGAAAGGAGCCTGGAGACATCGCTAGAGCAGCAGCCTTGGGGAGTAACTTGGGCAGGGGATCAGGGGTCAACTGGTTGGAAGAGTCTACATGCTGACAAGAAAACGCAGAGCTATACAAAAAAGATCTTAGTGACCCAGATAACCACAATTGTGTGATCACTCACCTAGAGCCAGACTCCAGGCGAAGATATCCAGACATCCTGGGTGAAGTCAAGTGGGCCTTAGAAAGCATCACTATGAACAAAGCTAGTGGAGGTGATGGATTCCAGCCTGAGCTATTTCAAATCCTAAAAGATGATGCTGTGAAAGTGCTGCACTCAATATGCCAGCACATTTGGAAAACTCAGCAGTGGCCACAGGACTGGAAAAGGTCAGTTTTCATTCCAATTCCAAAGCAAGGCAATACCAAAGAATGTTCAAACTCCCACACAATTGTACTCATCTCACACGCTAGTAAAGTAGTGCTCAAAATTCACCAAGCCAGGCTTCAAAAGTACATGAACCGAGAACTTCCAGATACTCAAGCTGGATTTAGAAAAGGTAGAGGAACCAGAGATCAAATTGCCAACATCTCCTGAATCATAGGAAAAGCAAGAGAGTTCCAGAAAAACATCTACTTTTGTTTTATTGACTACACCAAAGCCTTTGACTGTGTGGATCACACCAAACTGTGAAACATTCTTAAAGAGATGAGAATACCAGACCACCTTACCTGCCTCCTGAGAAATATGCAGGTCAAGAAGTAACAGTTAGAACCAGACATGGAACAGACTGGTTCCAAACTGGGAAAGGTGTATGTCAAGGTTGTATATTATCACCTTGCTTATTTAATATCTATGCAGAGTACATCACGCAAAATGCCAGGCTGGAAGAAGCACAAGCTGGAATCAAGATTCAAACATCAATAATCTCAAATATGCAGATGAGACCACCCTTATGGCAGAAAGCAAAGAGAAACTAAAAAGCCTCTTGATGAAAGTGAACAAGGAAAGTGAAAAATCTGGCCTAAAACTCAACATTCAAAAAACTAAGATCATGGTATCCAGTCCCGTCCCTTCATGGCAAATAGATGAGGCAACAAGGGAAACAGTGACAGACTTTATTTTCTTGGGTTTCAAAATCACTGCAGATGGTGACTGCAGCCATGAAATTAAGCCGCTTGTTCCTTGAAGTAAAGCTATGACCAACCTGGACAGCATATTAAAAAGCAAAGACATTACTTTGCTGACAAAGGTCCATCTAGTCAAAGCTATGATTTTTGCAGGAGTTACGTATGAATGTGAGCATTGGACCATAAAGAAAGTTGAGTGTGGAAGAACTGATGCTTTTGAACTGTGGTACTGGAAAAGACTCTTGAGAGTCCCTTGGACTGCAAGGAGATCCAACCAGTGTATCCTAAAGGAAACCAGTCCTGAATATTCATTGGAAGGACTGATACTGAAGCTGAAACTCCAATACTCTGGCCACCTGATGTGAAGAACTGACTCACTGGAAAAGATCCTGATGCTGGGAAAGACTGAAGGCAGGAGGAGAAGGGGACAACAGAGGATGATATGGTTGGATGGCATCACCGACTCGATGGACATGAGTTTGAGCAAGCTCCGGAAGTTGGTGATGGACAGGGAAGCCTGGTGTGCTGCAGTGTATGGGGTCGCAAAGAGCCAGACGTGACTGAGGGACTGAACCAAACTGAACATGCTGACAGGCACCCAACTTTAACTGAGTCACCTACGATGGGTATGTGAGGGGCACCGGGACAGTCACATACAGGACGTTCTGCCACGTGCGTACCTCCTCTTACTGAAGGACATTAAACATACTAACTGAAAGGACATCTGTGTGTATTTCACACACTCTTGCTCAGAAAAAAATGGAGATGAATATAATTGCAGCATTTTGCATTAATTAATTTTTTTTTACCTTCCTTGGAATTAGGGCTTGAACTCAATATGTAAATTAATGCTAGTAAGTGTGCAGTCCATGGGGTCGCAAAGAGTCAGACATGACTGAGCAACTAAAGTGTGCAAACTAGCAAGGCCTTGGTACATAATTTTACGGGAACTAGAGGGCTTCCCGGGGAAGGCAATGGCACCCCACCCCAGTACTTTTGCCTAGAAAATCCCATGGATGGAGGATCCTGGTAGGCTGCAGTCCATTGGGTCGCTAAGAGTCAGACATGACTGAGCGACTTCACTTTCACTTTTCACTTTCATGCATTGGAGAAGGAAATGGCAACCCACTCCAGTGTTCTTGCCTGGAGAATCCCAGGGACAGGGAGCCTGATGAGCTTCCGTCTATGAGGTCGCACAGAGTCGGACACGACTGAAGCGACTTAGCAGCAGTAGCAGCAGAGGGCTTCCAGGACCAGGCTGGGGGGATTAAATACAAGAGGTCTTTAGAAATGTTTAACTTTCTCTGAAGGAGCAGGCAGGTGTTCGTTCTTCTTCCGCATCCACTTTCTATTATATTAATTTCTCATTTATCCAATAACCTAGTCCAGTAGTTTTTATTCACCTGCTTAAAGACAAGGTGGACTCCTCAACCTCCAGTCACTCTGCTGCATGAAAACCTTATGCCAACCACTGCACTGCCATCACCTCCTTTCTCTGGTTTCCCTCTCTCAAACTAGGCACACGAGTGGGTGGAAGGATGGATGGATGGATGGACAGATGGAAGGAATGGACGGAAGAACAGAGGGAGGAAGAGAAGAAAGAAGAAAGGGCTCTCACAGCTTGGGGCCATCACCCACCCGTAAGCCTTCACACAAGTCATTCTCTGATGAGTGTGCCCAAAGCTCCCTCTAGTTGAAACAGTTTCTGGTAGAAATAAGTAGGGTACTAGCACCATGCCTAGCCAGCAAGAAGCTGTCACAATTTTCACAGTGCCTTACATATCAATGGGGATGTACATGGGCTGGAGCTTGGAGTTGTGAGAAAAGGCTATTGCTTGTCCTGGAAAGATCTGGGTTAAAGTTCCACAAGTAACACTTGGAAGAAGTTCCCTAACCTCTCTAAGCCTGATTCTCCAGTTTTAAGAATTTATACTTTGCAGAACTGCTAAAAGAACTAGAATTAAAATGTACCCATCTGTCATAAAACCCAAAAGAGATGATGCTGGTCTATCAACTTAAAGGAGTTCCCTCGGAAGCCTCGGACTGACCAGATTTTCCAACAATCCCCAAACCAGGTAACAACGGTGGGCGAGTGCCCAGACAGAACCTGGAGCATCTTTCTAAATTTCTGACTTAGGTCTGCCTCTAACCTTCCAACAGGAGCCGAGCTGTCTTCTCCCCATTTTGTCTTTGCCTCAAGTCAGATCAAGACTGGATAACACCTGCTGCTGCTGCTAAGTCGCTTCAGTCGTGTTCGACTCTGTACGACCCCACAGACGGCAGCCCACCAGGCTGCCCGGTCCCTGGGATTCTCCAGGCAAGAATACTGGAGTGGGTTGCCATTTCCTTCTCCAATGCATGAAAGTGAAAAGTCAAAGTTGCTCAGTCGTATCTGACTCTTAGCGACCCCATGGACTGCAGCCTACCAGGCTCCTCCGTCCATGGGACTTTCCAGGAAGAGTACTGGAGTGGGGTGCCACTGCCTTCCCCAGGATAACACCTAGTAAGCACCAAAAATGCTAAGTAGGCTAGGCAAAGAATAGAAGACCCCACAAAAAACTGTACTTTTTCTAAACACATGCACACATATCATCTTATCCTAGGCAGCATCTAGGATTATCACAGCGTCTCCATTTTTTTTTTTTTTTTTTTTTTAAGATGTAATGACTGAGACTCAAAAGATAAAGCTGTTCACTCCAGGTCACACAGGTAATGGGCATCTCTGGAGAAGTCAGAGCGCCTGACTTTCTTTTCTGAGCCACCTCCCTAATTAGTGAATTTACCAAGGCCCGGATGGGTGCCTTCCATGGATACTTGGTGCCTGCTTCACTGGGTTCTCCATTTAATCACTCAGCACCGGTCTAAAAGCACCCAGGACATGCGAGGCACAGGTGCCGGAGGAAGGGGGCTCCTGGAGTCGGCCTCGCTCAGTGCCAACTTGCTGGCCTGACGTGAGAAGTACTTCAAGCCTCAGCTGTCCTCCAGCCACAAAATGGGCCAACAGAAGCCGACTTCTCAGAGGGCCGTGCAGAATTAGCTGACAGGATACCCGCAAACCACGGCCCAGGCTGAGGACTCGAACGTGAGCCTGGGGAGGCTGCAGTCAGACCAGAGCTCTGGCCTCAAGGCGGAGCCACTGCGGCAGGAAGCACAATTAAGAACCGAGCCTGCACCGAAGTTTTAAACGGAGGTGAGCGAGAGCCACGACGAAAACCCGTGTGTGGCCGCGGGGTGCGCAGGCGCCTCAGACCTCGTCACGGAAGGATGCTGAGGTGCGACCTCAACCACAAGAACTAAGGAGCGGATGTGAGGGAAACTAGAGGCGCGGACTCAGCCCCGTGCGGGGTCGCGAGCGGAGCAGGTCGCACCTCGACGGACGAGGAGGCCTCGAGGCCAGCGAACGGGGGGCGGGGGTTGGGGGGGCTGGCACGGGAGGCGGTCAGTCAGGTCAGCAGCGCCGCTCCGGAACTCAAGCTTCGTCCTCCTACAGGCAGCGTCGTCCGAAGGCGGCGAGGACGCGGATCCGGGGCGACGGTCAGGCCACGGAGCCCCGCCCCCATCTCCGCCCATCCTGTCACCCGGGGGAGACCAGGCCTCAGGCGCCCTCCCCCTCGCGCCCCTCTCGCGGCCGAGAGACGGCACGCCTCCAAACGCCCTCCCGCCGGCCGCCCGCTCACCCGGATGCCCTGCAGCACCCGGACCCGCTCCTCCTCGTCCATCCCGAAAGACGCCCTGCGGCCCTCGCGGCTCTCGGCGCTGCCCATGGTGGGAGGAGGCTCAGGAGCGCCGGCGCTCACGGGACGGGCGCCACCTGCCAACAAAACCGCGTCCTATTGGCGGCCGCTCGGAGTCCAGCCAATCCCGGCGCGGGCCGCGGGGCATTGTGGGGGCTGTAGTCTCGCGGCGCTTTCCGCCGGACCGGGAGCACGAGGCGCGGCGTCCGCGTTCAGACAGCGCGCGGCGGGATGGCTGAACGAGGGGGTCGGGGGCCAAGGAGGCCAGGACACCAAGGAGGCCGCTCCGGGCGGGCGGAGCCGCCTCAGATTCGCGGTGAAAGGGCAGCGAACGGGCCTGTGACTGAGCGTCGTCGGTGCTGAGACGACGTCGCGATGCGGGGGAGAATCTGGACCTGGGGGACGCTCCTCCCAGGGGAGGAGGCGGTGGAGGAGGAAATTCGTGCAGGCACCTGAGGCGGGAGAAGGAGGCCGAGGGCCGGGCTCGGAGAGCGTGAGGGAGCAGAGCGGACCGGAGGAGAGCGGCCGGGGCCGTGCCAGCAGGAGGACGGGAAACGGTTCCCAGCGTTCAGGAGACACGCGACGTGCCAGAGCGTCGTGTTCACGCCCGTCTAGCTGGGTCACAGGTGTAGTGGACGCGGTGACCAGAGAAGTGCTGACATTGATCTGCCAAAGTGCGCCCCAAGCGGAGTTTGGGATCTGGAACTGGGGCACCCCCTGCGGTGTCCCGAGGAGGAAAGAACGGGGGTGGGGGAGGGAGGAACCTAGGAGGATCTCCGAACGCAGAAACGGGGAACGGAAAAAGACCCTTTTGAGTCCTTCCCTCACCCACGTTGTAGCCATTAAGGAATTTCAGGTGCTCCCGAGCAGTACAACCTGTGTCCCCTCTGCCCCGTAAGGAGAAGGCATTTGCCTGACTCTTCCTTCACCTAGAATACGTGCCTCATCCAATCAGCAAATGACTGCCAAGACCCCATCCCGCTCCTTGCACCCTGGGTATAAAAATGGACCAAGGACCCTCGCTCAACTGTTGGTCACCCTTGAGCCAACCCATTGTTTTAACAGTGTCTCCCATTCTAATAAACTTTATTTCCCTCTCATTCTGTCTTGTGTCTGAAAATTCTTTTCCAGCCCGCAGTCAGACCACAACACCCCCCATACTGACTGCTCCATGAAATAGTAAGGGTCATTTGGAGCCTCTTGGAACCTGGAAGGGCAGGGTGGAAGGGGTGGAAGGAGAGGGTGGAAGAAAGAGTGAGCCCCTCTGAGTCGAGAGCAGCGGGTGGCGGGCAGGGAGGAGCCTAAGAGGACTTTTATTCTCCAGAATAACAGGGACATCTGCTTCAGATTACTTTGATTAGCAAATCTCCCTGCATCCCTTCCATCCTCCGTCTCTCTCCTATAAACGGAGTGGGGGCTTCTGGTGCAAGTTGTTTATTGGCGGACTACCTCAGGAGAAAGCCGAGTTGCCATCAAATTTGTGAAGCTCTCTGCAACTCCACAGTGGAGGACATCTTTGCAATAGCCATGGAGATGGTTGACAAGGACCATCCCCGAAGCACAGCCTGGTCAGCGTCCAGAGCACCATCTGCCCTTCCTTCACCACCATCTGAATGTGAGGGGGACAGCAGCAGCCTCCCCACTGCCCCTCCTGGTGGACTCTGGTGGCTGGGGAACCTCCTCTCTGCAGCCTCCTCTTTCCACGGGGAGAAACAGGCATTAGCATGACACTCGGGTAGGAGTTCCCATGGGGTGCCTGCTCAGAGCACACGCTTCCCACGTGGACGACTCAGGGCTGAGAGTCTGGGTCGGTGAAGGATGGAGGCGCTTCCCATCTGCCTGCCTGGCAGGTTGGACGTCTCTCCCCGTGGTCTGGGTGTGGCGGTGCCAGGCCTGGGCTAGTAGTCTCACACCTGCCGTGCCCACCTCCTTCGGCCCAGATGGAGGGAGCGGCTGCAGAAGGCCACTGCCCCTCTTAGCAACAGAAGAATTCCCAGAAGCCAGTCTCTCCTGGAGTGCCACTGGTCACCCCAGCCAGGACCAGGCCCTGGCAGAGGGGCAGGGTGGCCTGGGCGCCTTTGACCAGCCAATCACTCCTGGGGTCTGACAGAACCAGCCGCCAACATCAGGAGGCCTCTCCACCCCTGCAGGTCCCCTGCAGGCTCTCCCGACATCCAGGAAGTGTCGCTGGGGAGCAAGCCTCCAGGTGGGACCTGCCTCCCTCACCCCCACCGCCAGGTTCCTTTTCGCTGAAACTTAGGCCTCAGGAAAGGATGCTTCGGGGGAAGAACCGGCCAGAGAGGCACTCGGGAGCCGAGAGCCTGCGCCCGAGCGCGGCCCCAGGACGGGCAGCCCCTGTCGCGGTTCTCCCGCGGCCAGCTTGCAGCACGTAGCCGCGGGGGCTGGGGGACCGCGAGCTCAGTGGGAAGAGAGGGGCTTGGTTCAGCGAAGGCGCGTGTGCCACTGGCTGCGGCGGGGTCGGCGGAGCGGAACCGGTCTGCTGATGGCTGCCTCGTAGCGAAGCGGTCCCTCCTTAGACGCCCCCGCGCACACGGGCGCGCGTGCGGGTACACGCTGCAGGTACCGACGTGCACGCGCAGTTGCACATATGCGCGTGCCCCAACCGCCCCAGCTGTAACCTGAGCTGGGCTTCGCGTCTCTCCAGCACAGACTCTGGCCCCGCTCCGGGCAGAGGCTGCACGTCGGGCGGGCACAGCCAGGCCCAAGCTCGCGGAGCAGCCCGGGCACCGCCACGGCCTCCGGGGCCGCCCAACCGGACCTGCCTCGGCGGCTCCCCTGGAATGTCACGCCCCCACCCCCTGCCTGTCACCTCACACTGCTGTATTTTCTTCCCTCCTGATAAGATCGCTCTCTGGATATTGTTGCCTGTTATTGTTTATGGTTGATCTCCAAGCAATACCGCCCACACAGCTCCCAAGACAGAAGCTTCAAAGCCGAGGGACTGCGTCGGCTTCATTCATTCCGGAGTTCCTAGCACCTGGCACAGGCCCTGGGACGGACCGCGTGCTCAGGAATCGGCCCTGGCTGGCTAAGTCACTGACCCACTGACCGACTGACTGACTAGGCTCCCCTGCTGGTGAGCCAACCACTCCAGGTTCAGAGAGGCTAGAATCTGAGTAATTGAGAGGAGAGACTTTCATTTGGGTCCCAGCTGTGCTGCCCAAGTGGTGGCTTCCCCAAGTTCCTTGGCTGCCCTCTGCCTCAGTGTCCCTATCTGTAAAACAGGCCTAAGCACAGTAGGTACCTGTAGCGGTGATGTGGGATTGGCTGAGTTGATACACGGCAGCACAGGGACCCAGAACAGCTGGCAAAAGGAAACATTCAGTTATCACTAGTTATCCTCACGGGACTTCCTGGGTGGCTCAGATGGTAAAGCATCTGCCTACAATGCAGGAGACCTGGGTTCGATCCTTGGGTCGGGAAGATCCCCTGGAGAAGGAAATGGCAACCCACTCCAGTATTCTTACCTGGAAAATCCCATGGACGGAGGAGCCTGGTTGGCTACTGTCCATGGGGTCGCAAAGAGTTGGACACGACTGAGCAACTTCACTATCTATCTATCGTTACACTATCCATCATCCAAAGAAACCTCCCGAGGTGGGGCTCAGACAGGGGACATGGCTATGAGATCACAGAGATGGAATTTGAACTATGGTCCAGCACCTTCCTTGGAGTGTGGTCTGCCTGGCCCTTAGGTGTGAGGCTTGGGATCTGGGATGAAGGCCCAGCAAAGGGTGTGGGCCTGGGAAAGGGGAGGAGGGGCTGCACCCCCACCTCTCAGACCTGATGGGAGACCATCCTGGCACTGGCTGTCCCACTTCCACCGCCTTCAGCCTCACCCCCTCCCCATCACGGGACTCTTAACAGGGTTCTATGAACTCACTCAAATGTATACACAAACTAAGGAAACGACATTGCACTGTAATAAGAGCCACAGGTGACACGACTCCTCCTAGAGCTAGCGGTCATTCTGGCTGCCTGCATGGCGCAGTGGTTTTCCAGCCTTTTGCACCTATTAGCAGGGGAAGGAGGTGCCCACCTGGGAGTGTCGGGTGGGGTCCGAGTAGCCGAAGGGGTCTCCATCAGAGCTGCCTGTGCCTTCTCTGCATTCAAGGTCCCACACAGAGCTGGGGCCACACCAGAAAGTGACTGGGGACCGTTCCCTTTCCTCCCTCCATCTCTAGCACCCTTCTCAGCCAAGCTAAACAAAAATACCATCCAAGTGGAAGCCTTGTGTTTGCTGCAAGATAGGCTTCCTAGGTTTTCACCAGTGTGAGAGAGAAGAAAATTTTCTTTTCATTTTAGTTGCAATTCCCTGACTATTACTATATCTAAAGTTAAGCATGTTTTTATTTCCATGCTGGTTATTGGTATTCTTTTGGGCTTCCCAGGTGGCGATAGTGGTAAAAAAAACCTGCCTGCCAAGGCAAGAGACCTAAGAGACACAGGTTTGACCCCTGGGTTGGGAACATCCCCTGGAGGAGGGCACTGCAACCCACTCCAGTATTCTTGGCTGGAGAATCCCGTGGACAGAGGAGCCTGGCGGGCTATAGTCCATGCGGTTGCAAAGAGTCAGACATGACTGAAGTGACTTAGCACACGTTACGCCAGATAGACTGTTTTCATATAGATCTCCACCAATTATATAGATTTTCATATAGCTCTTATCCTTTATTGAAGATTTCATTGTTTTGCCACTGAATTTAAAAAGCCAGCTTCATGGTAAACTATTTCCCACATGTACACAGTACATATCTAGATTTGTTTCTCTATTCTTTAGCTATTCTTATAGCAACTCACCACTGATTTAACTGCTATAACTTCATCAAGTATTTTGAATGTCTCACAAGGAAACTCCCCTGATTGTTTTACCTTTTAAATTTTCTTGCGGGAAAGAAACATCTTGTTCTATATCATTACCAGTCTTCCTGCGCTTCCAGCTAGGGCTCTGCTGGATTTATAGATTGATTTATGGGAGGCCTAATGTAGCTAACTTTTCTTGAAGGCCATTCAGTAAACTTTGGTAGGTTTCTTTATTTAGTATTTAGACATTTTTATGAGGTTTCTCTCTAGATATTTTATGGAATTTGTTTCTCTTAAGAATGAGTTCATTTTTCATTTCATTTTCTAATTGGCTTTTGCTAGTATGTAATTAAGCTATTGATTTTTCTATGCTGATCTCATATCTGGCTGCACCGCTAAACCCTTATTGGTTTGCCGATTGATTCTCTTGAGATTTTTCTAGGTAGATGATCATACGGTCTGCAGATAATCTCAGTTTTGTTCTTTTCTTCCAGTATTAGTGACATTTCCCCTCATACTGGCTAGAATCTCCAATAGGAAGGTCGAACAGCTCAATGATAGTGACTCTGTTTCATACCAAGTGGTGACAATTACTGTAGCGTTTCAGTGCCTCTCATCATATTAAGAAAGAACCTAATTTGCTAGAAATTTTGTTTTTTTATCATAAAAGTACATATGTTGAGCATTTTCAATAGCGTTTTTGTTCTCTATGAAAATAATTACGTGGTTTCTCTTGTACTCTAGAAAAGCAGTGATTTAAACTGGTAGATTTTTTTTCTAAAGTTGACACCTACTTGCATTCCTGGGATGGCTCTTAATATACTGCTGAGATGAATTTGCTAAAGTGTTTTTTTTTTTTTGGGGGGCCATGCCTCAAGGCATGTGGGATCTTAGTTCCCGGATCAGGGATCAAACCCACACCCCCAGCATCGGAATCATAGAGTCTTAACCACTGGACCACCAGGGAAGTTCAGAATTTGCTAATTAAAAAAAAAAAACTCAATTAAATTTAAACTACACTATGAGCCTGGTGGGCGGCCATCTCTGGGGTCGCACAGAGTCGGACACGAATGAGCAACTTAGCAGTAGCAGCAGCATGACACTATAAAAATGTTCTATTCATCATAATTTAAAATTAAGAACACATAACATTCTGTTAATAAAAACATAATATTTACATATTTTGATATTTTTAATGAAGAGAGAGAAATAGAGAAAAAAAGGTTAAAAACAAAAGTGGAAAAACCATACTTTCACAGAAACATCTAGACACAAAGAAACAAAAAATGTGAAACTAAAGAAAAGACAAATTAGAGAACAAGGCCAAGAGACTCGCAAAACCGTAAAAAAATAAATAGATATATACACAATTATAGTGGTAAGGGGAGAAGGCAATGGCACCCCACTCCAGTACTCTTGCCTGGAAAATCCCATGGACGGAGGAGCCTGGTAGGCTGCAGGCCATGCTAAGGGTTGGACACGACTGAGCGACTTCACTTTCACTTTTCACTTTCATGCATTGGAGCAGGAAATGGCAACCCACTCCAGTGTTCTTGCCTGGAGAATCCCAGGGATGGGGGAGCCTGGTGGGCTGCCGTCTATGGGGTCGCACAGAGTCGGACACGACTGAAGTGACTTAGCAGGAGCAGGATAGTGGTAAGGAATCCACCTGCCAACGCAGGAGATATAAGAGACTTGGGTTCGATCCCTGGGTTGGGAAGATCCCCTGGAGGAGGACAGGACAACCCACGCCAGTATTCTTGCCTGGAGAACCCCGTGGACAGAGGAGCCTGGCAGGCTATAGTCCATGGGGTTGCGAAGAGTCAGACACGACTAAAGCGACTTGGCACGCACACATACACAATTACTGGGGAGAAAAGAGGGAGAAGCAGGCAGGGCCGGAAAAACGCACTGAGATGCAGGGAAGACAATGCTGGTGAGGCCGGGAGTGGCTGTGTAGGCAGCACCGCCATCTGTGCCACCCTCGGGTCTCTGTTCACACGACACGCTGTTCAGGTGTTCTGCGTGTGTGTTTGTGAAGGAGGTTGGCACACAGCTTTATTTTCCGGAGCTGTTCTCTTTCATCTCTTCATCTCTCGAAACAACCATTTCGTAGATCAGATGCGTTGCTCTTGCTTGTATCTCAGTCATTTCTACTTTAGTTTTAACTACATCATTCTACTTTTTTGGATTTTTTAATGGATTTTAAGTAGTTTCTTGATTTGAAAGTTTATTTCCTTTATTTTCTATCTTTTCTAGTAAATGCCTATAAGGCCCACCTATTCCTTTGAGTACTGCTGTTGCAGAAAAAGATTCTGTGATATGGTATGTCTGTGGTCATTTAGACATAAATAGTTCACACATTATGTATTTTAATTTTTGCTTTAATCAAGAGCTATTAAGATGTATTGTTAATTTCTATTTCTATTGCATTTCAATCAGCCTAAATAATAGCAGCTTTTGCAGCTGAATAAGATTTCCCTTATGTCATTGGTCATACGTCAGTTTTTCAGAATATTTTATTTGTGGTTAAAAGAATATTTAATATCTGTCAGTTGAGTAGAAGGGTGGTTAGATTAAGCTCATTACTTACTTTATTAAAATCCTCTTTTACTTAATTTTTTCTAAGAGAGTTTTGTCAAAATTGCACACTAAGACATCGAGGATCTGGTTTTTCTTCTATTTGTGGTTCTGCCATGCTCTGGCTCTGTATATGTACAAGTGGTGCTTTAAATGCAGTAAAATGATCATCGGTTACCCTGTCTTCAGCATGACATACCTTTTCTTTTTATATTAAATGCTTTGGCCTTGAATTCTATTTCATCTGAATTTAAAACTACCCTCTTTTTTGTTTTATTAGCATTTCTTTCCTTCACGTTCATTTTTTGCTGGATTATTTCTTTTAGATATTTATTTCACATAGTTAGTACTTTTATCCAACCAGGGTTTTTTCTTTGAATTCATTCAGGTAACCCATTCACACCTAATGTTGTTAGAATTGCTTGTTCCTTCTTTTGTGTTAGGTTTTGTGTGTGTTACACTTCTTGATTTTTCTCCCCTTTCTTACATTTTGTTATACCAACTGCATTTTCTTAATCTTCTCACCCTTTAAGAGTGCTTACTTAAGGTTACATTTAGAAACCACTATCTATAGTTAAATCACCCAACAAGTCAGACAACTCAGTTGTCCGCTCCATTTACGAGTTCTCTAGAATTTGTGTTCCATGATTATGCTATTTTTTCATTAAAGTGTAACACACATACTTTACATGCCCACATCTTAGGTGCACAACTTGGTGGATTTCTCAAGGTGAACACGTCCCTACCAACAGGACACAGAGCAGCACAGAACACCACCAGGCCTCGTCGAGCTTCCGTGACACCACCATCACTCCCACCACAGGTGAACAGGGCCTGCCAGCACCACCGTTGCCCAGAGTCTCTCAGCCCACACGTCTGAGTCCGTGTCTGTTCCCTCGTGTCTGGCTCGTTCCGCTCAGCGTCAGCCCCGGCGACTCCTGCGCACAGTGGCGCTGCTGCTGGCCTCGTGCCGTGCCGACGCTCCTTCTGCAGCTGTGCCACGAACGTTTGCGTTGTCCCGGGGTGTGGATGTGGCTGGGCTACATGCACAGCCCAGCACCCATCTTTTGGAAGAGGTATCCACACACTCCTTTTGGATGCTCACCCAGGACAGGGCATGACTGTTCAGAGTTTGAGGACACAGTCAGTGTTCCAGGTGGTATCACATTGTCATTTAAAATGCTGCTGCTGCTAAGTCGCTTCAGTCGTGTCCGACTCTGTGTGACCCCATAGATGGCAGCCTACCAGGCTCCCCCGCCCCTGGGATTCTCCAGGCAAGAACATTGGAGTGGGTTGCCATTTCCTTCTCCAAAGCATGAAAGTGAAAAGTGAAAGCGAAGTCGCTCAGTCGTGTCCAGCTCTTCGCGACCCCATGGACCACAGCCTACTAGGCTCCTCCGTCCATGGGTTTCTCCAGGCAAGAGTACTATAGACGGGTGCCATTGCCTTCTCCTGTCATTTAAAATACCTTACTTTAAACAACCAACACTCATTGACTCTGGTCTTCAAGTATTTATTTTACTTATTTCTTCAGCTGCACCAGGTCTTGGGTCTCACTGCAGCACGTGGGGCCTCGTTCCTGATCAGGGATCGAACCCAGGCCCCCTGCATTAGAAGCAGGGACTCTTAGCCATTGGACCACCAGGGAGCTCCCAACACTCATTTATGTGTTAAAAAAAAAAGCTTCACCTGTTTTACCCGATCACTGCAGTAGCCCATTGTGGCTGTTCTGTAGCGCTCATTACCCAGCAATTGTGTGTTTTTAGAGAATGTCTGTGGGCCTTAAATATTTGGCTTCTTGCATGCCTGGAAATGTCTTTATTTTGCCATCACAACGAATGGTAGCATTGTAATAGTTAGACTTCATATAAAGGTATAGATTCCAGCTGACTTCCACTGAGAACTTTGAAAGGTGAACGTGAGTCTCTTAGTCGTGTCCCGACTGTCTGGGGCCTCATGGACCGCAGCCCACCAGGCTCCTCCATCCATCCATGGGACTCTCCAGGCAGGAGTACTGGAGTGGGTTGCCGTTTCCTTCTCCAGGGGGATCTTCCCGACCCAGGGATCGAACCCGGGTCTCCCACATTGTAGGCAGACACTTTTACATCTGAGCCACCAGGGAGGAGAACGTTGAAGATACCGTTTATTGCCGCTTTGACCCCTTGAGGGGCCCTCAGTCTCAGCATTCTTGCATTTCTTCAGTTTGCGGGGAATGTCCTCCGTCATTTCTGGGAACATCTCTCTTTCTCTCTTTCCAGACCTCCGGTGTGATGGCTTTTACAGTATTTTTGACGTATCCTTCGTGTCCCTTGACTTTTATTTCATGCTTTCTACCTCTTTGTCCTTTTATGATAATTCCTTGCTTAGTTTTCCCAGAATGTGAATATTCCATTTTTGACCTTTGGTTTTCCCTAAATTAGCAATCAAGTTTTTGACCTTCTCTGGTTTGGTTTCTTTTTGTTGTTGTTGTTTTAACAAAGGCTATACACTTGTGCATCTGTCTGAAGCCGTTAATTACATTCAGAATCCCTGTCCTTGTTTCTCTGTAAAATGTCCTCCCTCGCTCTTTTGTTGTGTTACTCTTTAGAGAACGTGCTGGAAGGGCTTTCTTGTTACTCACATTCAGAGTCTTGAATCTTCTCACAGGTGTACGAGTAGGTCTGAGCCGTTAGTGGCACTGGTGCTGGAAGGGACAGTGATCAGACGGTCAGCTGTCTAGTGGGAATGGGGTCCGCCCTCAAGCTGCAGACCCTTGCCTTCCACTTCCGCTTCTTCCCCCTCCCCCGTCCCAGCACCCCTTCCCACTGCCCCCTGGTTTGCAGCTGGCTAGGTGACTCCACAAAGGAATTGGTTGGTGGGTGCTTGGGAGTCAAAGCTAGGTGGAGGCGTCCTTGTCCTCCCTGGGGGAGAAAGAGAAAGGAGAAAGCCAGGATCTGTAGAAATTCTTTTAAGGCCCAAGGGTGGAGCCAAGAAAATGGGACCAGATGGCAGAAGTGGCCACAAAAGGCAAACCAGCATGGCACAGGTGCACGTGCCAGGCAAGCAAGGGCATGACCCAGGAGGCTCCAGTGGGCCGCGTGTGTTCAGGGTTGATCATCCTCAGCCATCCAGGGACGTGAAGGTGGATGGATGGGGTTAGCCCAGAGCTTCTTGGTGGGATGAAAGGCAACTTGTAGCCCCAGCCCCACTCCCGCAGGACGAGCCCTGAAATGCCACTCCTTGGACTCCTAAGTCCTCCCCTTTCTGGATTTCATAAGATTCAGGCTCCATGTCTTTTGTTTCTCTGAGGCTCAGTTGTGTCCAGCTCTTTACAAGCCTTTGGATTGCAGCCCACCAGGCTCCTCTCTCCACGGGATTTTTCAGGCAAGAATGTGCAAGTGGGTTGCCGTTTCCTCCTCCAGGGGATCTTCCAGACCCAGAGATCAAACCCGCATGTCCTCTGTCTCCTGCACTGCAGGTGGATTCTTTACCTGCTGAGCTGCTGGGGGAGCCCTTTGCTTCTGTGAGACTGGGATAAATCCAGTATAGTGCCAGATTCATGGGCTTTGTAAACGGAGAAAACCCCCTCCAAGCCCAGTCTTGATGTCTCTGCAACTTAGAATTGCACTCTCGTGTGCGTTATAAACATCTTGTCTGCCAGACCTAAGAAATTCATGCACACTCTCTGGCTGGTTGAGTTCCTGCCCTGAATCTGTATCCTTCATCACAACCTGACAACAGAATGGTGCTCTGAGGCCTGTTTTACAGGCTTTCTGTTCCACAGGTTTGCTGTCCGCTACTATCATCTGTCAGAACCACAAAGCAGTGGTACGTTCGCGTGACTGTCGGCTGATTTTATTTAGGCACTAATTCTTGTCCCTATCTACCCATTTGTCATATCTGGGGGCTTCCCCGATGGCTCATCAGCAAAGAATCTGCCTGCAATGCAGGAGCCACAGGAGACGCAGGTTCCATCCCCAGAAAGGGAAGATCGCCCGGAGAAGGAAATGGCAGCTTGCTTCACTATTCTTGCCTGCAAAAAGTCCCATGGACAGAGGAGCCTGATGGGATACAGTCCAAAGGGTCACAGAAGAGTCAGACATGACTGAACACAAGCGCCTACCTACCCAAGGGCTGTCACTGTTTAAAAAAAGGAGAAAGAAAGGCAAGAAGCACATCCATCCCTCCTCTTAGAAAATTCTCATTCATCACAGTTTAAAGACAAGAAGCACAAATAATTCTGCAAGATAAGAAAATACAGAAATAAAACCATCAGGATTCTAATAATCAACAGTTGCTAGTCATTCCGTTTAGATACTGGAACTTGCAGAAAGCAGCCATGTTACCAATGACTATTACTCTGCATCTTCAACCCGCAGATGCGACACCTCTACGGTTGAGGAACAAAATGAATTCTTTTAGGTGAGGTCATTCGTGTAAGAGAATAGGAACCGAATCAGGGACCAACGTGCTGGCTCTAGTTTTATGAGGCTGCAATGACCTGTCCCTGGGAGGACAAGAGAAAGAGTGGTGAGTGACAGCACCCTGCCCCCCAAAACACAGCCAGCTCAGTCCCCTCCTGGTTAAGTCCCTGAGGCAGCCCTTCCAGGGAAGCCGGTGGCTGCACTTGGATATTTCACAGCAGGAAAGCAGCTAAGGGAGTGGTCTCAGAGCCACGGTCAGTAATTCACTCTTGTCCTCTGGACACCGTCAACAGCCACCAAGCAGCCCTCCAGCTTCCTCGAACTAAAGGACACACATGTGTCCAAGGAGAGAGTCATGGCCCGAGACAGGCACGGGCAAGACAAGATGAACACCACAGCCCCAGGCCCCCACCCTGCACCCTTGCCAGCGTGAACCTTCTATTCTCTGGCTCCACTCCTACCTTCCATGAGAGTCAGCCACAGGGCCAGCACGTGCTCAGTGCTGACTCCGAGGCCTGCTCCCAGAGTTCCTGGGACTTCTGGTCTGGGGAAGGGGCGTGCTGACATTAATTGGAAAATCACACAAGTGTAACATTACAAACTATGGTCTGTGCAAGGGCCCTGAGAACCTGTCAGAGTTTGGGCTAATGGCAACCGTGGTCCAAAGCTGTTTACAAGGCGTGCGGGTCCTGGGCCCAGCTCCCAGAGGGCGCATGCGGGTGCCCTGCAGCCATGGGTTGCGGAGTGCTCGATGCTGCCCGGGCAGGCATCCTTCTCCGGCCTTTTCACCCCTCAGCTCACTATCTCTTCCTCTCCTCAGCCCCACCACCTACCAACTTCATGTCACATCTCCCTTCAGTTCAGTTCAGTCGCTCAGGTGTGTCCGACTCTTTGTGATTCCATGGACTGCAGCACACCAGGCTTCCCTGTCCATCACCAACTCCCAGAGTTTACTCAAACTCATGTCCATTGAGTTGGTGATGCCATCCAACCATCTCATCCTCTGTCATCCCCTTCTCTTCCTGCCTTTAATCTTTCCCAGCATCAGGGTCTTTTCCAAAGAGTCAGTTCTTCACATCAGGTGACCAAAGGATTAAAGTTTCAGCTTCAGCAGCAGTCCTTCCAATGAATATTCAGGGCTGGTTTCCTTTAGGATGGATGAGTTGGATCTCCTTGCAGTCCAACCCAGGGACTCTCAACAGTCTTCTCCAACACCACAGTTAAAAAACATCAATTCTTCAGTGCTCAGCTTCATTTATGGTCCAACTCTCACATACATACATGATTACTGGAAAAACTATAACTTTGACTAGATGAACCTTTGTTGCCAAAGTAATGTCTCTGCTTTTTAATATACTGCCTAGGCTAGTCATGGAGAGGGAAATGGCAACCCACTCCAGTGTTCTTGCTTGGAGAATCCCAGGGACGAGGGAGCCTGGTGGGCTGCCGTCTATGGGGTCGCACAGAGTCGGGCACGACTGAAGTGACTTAGCAGCAGGCTAGTCATAGCTTTTCTTCCAAGGAGCAAGTATTTTTTTAATTTCATGGCTGCAGTCACCATCTGCAGTGATTTTGGAGCCCAAAAAATAAAGTCTCCGTTGCCCACCTACTAAGATGTGGGCTCCAGCTAGTCATGACTTGTCTGGGCCTCAGTTTCCTTGTCTGTGAAACGGGGGTAACCCAGGTAGCTCAGACAATCGGAAGCAGTTGTGGGGTTTCAACGGGTCAGTATAGGCCAAGCCCAGCACACTTTTTATCCATCCTTCCTGACGACGATGCCCGTGCCCGGGTCTTCTGCGCAGGACCCGGAAATTTGAGATCATGGGGGCGCCTCCACCCGGCCCCGCTGCTCCGCAGAACGCTCCAGGGTTCACACAGCGTGCTCTTAACCTGTTTTCTCAGTGAACTCGAGACAGGTTCGACCTGTTTAAGAGCAGAAGCGGGTGTCGCTGAGCGGGGAGACATCCTGCGGAGGCCCGGCCCCCCGCCGTCCCGGGGCGCCCAGGTGCGCCGGCGCGGGCGGCAGGGACGCACCTGCGCCCAGGTGGCTGGAGAGGAAGCGCCGCCCACTGCCCCGCTTTCTGAGCGGCCACTGCCGCCTGGCGGCCAGTCGGCTCCAGTTTCCGCTCGCTCCAGCGTCTGAGCCGAGCCCTTCCCCGCCCGGTTGTGTGAGAACCCCCGGGGCTGCGCATCTCCCCGCGGGGGCCCGAGATTGGCTGCTGTACCGGCCGTCCCGCAGCGGACTTCGCCCTCCTGGCGGAGTCACCCCCAGGCCGGGGCTGGAGGCCACGTGCTCTCGGCGGGAGGCTCTGCGACCCATGAAAGGGGACCCCGGAGCCGCCCCTAGCCCCCGCCCCCTTTCCTGGAGAGCTGGCCCCTGTGTGAATGCGCCACCGTGCCCTCCCAGGCCTCTGTGCAGGGCCTTTCGGCCACGCTAGTGGTAAAGAACCCACCCACCAAGGCAGGAGACATCAGAGTCGCGGGTTTGATCACTGGGTCGGGAAGATCCCCTGGAGGAGGGAATGGCAACCCACTCCAGTATTCCTGCCTGGAAAATCCCACGGACAGAGGAGCCTGGCAGGCTGCAGTCCATGGCGTCTCAAAGAGTCAGACACGACTGAAGCGACTTAGCACACGGCACATCATCAGATCAGATCAGTCGCTCAGTCGTGTTCCACTCTCTGCTACCCCATGAATCGCAGCAGATCAGGCCTCCCTGTCTATCACCAACTCCGGGAATTTACCCACACTCATATCCATTGAGTCGGTGATGCCATTCAGCCATCTCATCCTCTGTCGTCCCCTTCTCCTCCTGCCCCCAATCCCTCCCAGCATCAGGGTCTTTTCCAATGAGTCAACTCTTCTCATGAGGTGGCCAAAGTATTGGGAATTTCAGCTTTAGTATCAGTCCTTCCAATGAACACCCATGACTGATCTCCTTCAGAATGGACTGGTTGGATCTCCTTGCAGTCCAAGGACTCTCAAGAGTCTTCTCCAACACCACACTTCAAAAGCATCAATTCTTCGGTGCTCAGCTTTCTTTATAGTCCAACTCTCACATCCATACATGACCACTGGAAAAACCATAGCCTTGACTAGACGGACCTTTGCTGGCAAAGTAATGTCTCTGCTTTTTAATACACTATCTCAGCACATAATACTTATATATAATATTTATCGGACACAACTGGGCGACTTCGCTTTCACTTTTCACTTTCAGGCATTGGAGAAGGAAATGGCAACCCACTCCAGTATTCTTGCCTGGAGAATCCCAGGGACAGAGGAGCCTGGTGGGCTGCCGTCTATGGGATCGCACAGAGTTGGACACGACTGAAGCGACTCAGCAGCAGCAGCAGCAGCATGGTGTTGGAGAAGACTCTTGAGAGTCCCTTGGATTGCAAGGAGATCCAACCAGTCCATTCTGAAGGAGATCAGCCCTGGGATTTCTTTGGAAGGAATGATGCTAAAGCTGAAACTCCAGTATTTTGGCCACCTCATGCGAAGAGTTAACTCATTGGAGAAGACTCTGATGCTGGGAGGAATTGGGGGCAGGAGGAGAAGGGGATGACAGAGGATGAGATGGCTGGATGGCATCACTGACTCGATGGATGTGAGTCTGAATGACCTCCGGGAGTTGGTGATGGACAGGGAGGCCTGGCGTGCTGCAATTCATGGGGTCGCAAAGAGTCGGACATGACTGAGCGACTGATCTGATCTGATCTGATAAATAATATTTGTATATATGCAATACTTTTATTATTTATAGGGACTTCCCTGGTGGCTCAGATGGTAAAGCGTCTGCCTACAATGCGGGAGACCCGGGTTCGATCCCTGGGTCAGGAAGATCCCCTGGAGAAGGAAATGGCAACCCACTCCAGTAGCCTTGCCTGGAAAAATCCCATGGACGGAGAAGCATGGTAGGCTATAGTCCATGGGGTTGCAAAGAGTCAGACACGAGTGAGCCACTTCACTTTCCTTTCTATTATTTATATATATGCAATAATTTTATATATAAATGAGTTTTGACAACAGTATATGTCAAACTTCTAAGCATTCTTTCTAGTTTTCTAATTGTTTTATTTATTCCTATCTTCTTTAACAACTTAAGATATAATGCATATGCCATGCGATGTGCCCACTTAAAGCAGAAACTCACAGGCTTTAGTGTATTTACGGGTCATGCACCGTCCACGGTTTGGCTTGGTACTTGGCTGTGCTGAGTCATCCCCGCTGCACTCACTTTCTCTAGTCGCATGCACAGGCTTCCCTTGTGGTGGCTTCGCCTGTTGCGGACCAGTGGCTCTGTTGCTCTTCGGTCTGTGGGATCTTCCCGGATCAGGGATCAAACCCGTGTCCTCTGCATTGGCAGGCAGATTCTTAACCATTGCACCAGCAGGGAAGTCCCACCATCACCACAATTTTAGAACATTTTTATTCCCAAAAAGATCCTATAACCCTGAGCTTCCACTCACAAGCCTCCCTTTCTTCTCCCCTACTGCCCAGCCCGAGGCAACCACTAATCTACTTTCTGTATCAATATCTTCTTGTCTCTATCATCTGATTCCTTGGCTCTGACTGCAATTAATTAAGAACTCACATGGGATAAGAGATAATTAATCAGGCTATTTCCTGCCCAAGAGACAAATATGGAAGAAAAAGACAGATATATGTTGAAAATAAAGGATAGAAAAGGGTATGTATACAGATACTGACAAAAGTAGCTTTGGCCACAGTAATCTTTGGATGAATAGAATTTAAGGACTGAAGAGTTAACAAGGACAAAGGAGGGTATTTTATGATTAAAAAAAAAAAAAAATATATATATATATATATATATATATATATATATACTCCATTAAGAAATTGAGTCATGAATTTTTCTGCACCTAACATCGGAGAAGGCAATGGCACCCCACTCCAGTACTCTTGCCTGGCAAATCCCATGGCTGGAGGAGCCTGGTGGGCTGCAGTCCATGGGGTCGCTGAGGGTCGGACACGACTGAGCGACTTCACTTTCACTTTTCACTTTCATGCATTGGAGAAGGAAATGGCAACCCACTCCAGTGTTCTTGCCTGGAGAATCCCAGGGACGGGGGAGCCAGGTGGGCTGCCGTCCGTGGGGTCGAACAGAGTCAGACATGACTGAAGCGACTTAGCAGCAGCAACATCATATTCCTGAAATAGCTTTAGTTGTTAACATGCTTTTTATTGCAAGTAACAGAAACCACAACTTCAGCTGACTTACATAATAAAGGGAATTGAAGGGAACTGCAGTGCTGATTCTAGCAAGAGATGCCGGGGAACAGTCTGCCTCACCAGCCTCCCCACGTCCATGTGACTCTGGGAAGATCCTGTTCCTATCTCCGTCCTTAGTTGTCTCACCTGTTGGAGACAATACCCTCTCCTCTCTGGGGCTGCTGGGAGGAGTGAACAGTGAGACACCACACACGGGACCGAGTGTGTGCTGACCGTGTACCGGGTGTTGTCCTAAGCACTTTACGTGTATGGTACCGAGTGTGTGCTGACCATGTACCGGGTGCTGTCCTAAGCACTTTACGTGTATTTCTCGTTTAGTTGCTAAGTCGTGTCTGACTCTTTGGCGACCCCATGGACTGTAGCCCACCAGGCTCCTCTGTCCAGGGGATTTTCCAGGCAACAATACTGGACTGTTTCTTCTCCGGGGGATCTTCCTGACCCAGGGATTGAACCTGCACCTCCTGCATTGGAGAAGGAAATGGCAACCCATTCCAATATTATTGCTTGGAAAATCCCAAGGACGGAGGAGCCTGGCAGGCTACAGTCCATGGGGTGGCAGAGTCAGACACCACTGAGCGAATTCACTTCACTTCTCCTGCACTGGTGGCCATTGGCAGTTGGTGAATCCCCTGAGCCACCAGGGTATTGACGTAAATTCACAATGGCCCTTTGAGGTAGGAGCTGACATTAGTCTGCTCCTATGACTGTTGTCTCAGACCACCGCCTAGGAAGCAGTGGGGCTGAGACTCAGAGCTAAGCTGTCTGTGCTTTTCTGACCTTAATTGAAACAAAGTTTCCTAAAAACAGTGTCACAGTTCTGAAAGGCCCACCAGTGAAGCTCTGATGGGTTAACTAGATGTCAGGCCAGGAGCAGAGGAAAACACCAGCTACCCTTATCCTTTCTGTTGGTGATTCACCCTCTGGCCCAGGAGAAGCTGGAGGTGAGGACAGGAAGGGACACGGTAGTAAGCCCATTCCAGCCACAAGGTTTATTGTAAAAAATCGTGACTGTGGAAGTCTTAAATTTTGAAAACTAGGTTAGAGGGAGGCCTGGCGTGCTGCAGTCCATGGGGTTGCAAAGAGTCGGACACGACTGTGCGACTGAACTGAAAGTTAGAGGCGTCCTCAGGGCCAAGGAGATAACTAACTTGGCACAAGGGTACTGAGAACGATAAACCAAGGCTGCAGCTGTGGGCGCCCTGTCTCCTTCTTACCATCATATTTGTCAACATAAAGCCAATTCCACAGTAAGGTGGGAGACACTGAGAAGGAATCTGCAAGGGGCTGTGCGTGAAGGGTCAGCAGGAGACCTGCACTGACCTTGGCCTGCCTGAGAAGGGACCTCAGGCGCCTCCCTCTCATACCATCCCCTAGAAAAAGTTAGATTTGCCAGATGAGGAGGAACATTTAGGCTGAGTAAACAGAAATGCACAGAGCCTAAGGCAGGAGTGTGTTTGACACACAAGGAGAAGGCAGCGGCTGACGCACGCTGAGCCAGGTGTCAGGGGACGACCCCTGAGAGGGGCCAGATATGCCTGCTGGTCTTGTGGTTGAGTGTCTCTGTTTGGGTTTAATACATTCACCCTACAGCCGCAGGGGGCTGTAAGTTGTGGTGAGCAAGTTAGCCCCAAATCCCTTCACCCATCCACCCAAATGATGCATATAGGATTCCCATTCTGGCACAGATGACTTCCGTTCAGTTCAGTTGCTCAGTTGTGTCCAACTCTTTGCAACCCCATGGACTGCCAGCACTCCAGGCTTCCCTGTCCTTTACCAAGTTCACTCAAACTCATGCCCATCGAGTGGGTGATGCCATCCAACCATCTCATCCTCTGTCGTCCCCTTCTCCTCCCGCCTTCAATCTTTCCCAGCGTCAGGGTCTTTTCAAATGAGTCAGCTCTTCACATCAGGTGGCCCAAGTATTGGAGTTTCAGCTTCAACATAAGTCCTTCCAATGAGTATTCGGGACCGATTTCCTTTAGGATCAACTGGTTGGATCTCCTTGCAGTCCAAGAGACTCTCAAGACTCTTCTCCAACACCACAGTTGAAAAGCATCTATTCTTCGGCGCTCAGCCTTCTTTATGGTCCAACTCTCACATCCATACATGACTATTGGAAAAACCATAACTTTGACTAGACAGGACCTTTGTTGGCAAAGTCATGTCTCTGCTTTTTAGTATGCTGACTAGATTTGTCATAGCTTTTCTTCCAAAGAACAAGTGTCTTTTAATTTCATGGCTGCAGTCACCATCTGCAGTGATTTTGGAGCCCAAGAAACTTAGGATCCCTTTATTAGAAATGCCTCCAATTAGCTTCCAATTTAAATAAATAAATTTATAGTAAAAAAAGGCAAAATAATGACAATAATTTGAAAAAATAAAATAAAGTATCAAAGATTAAAAAAAAAAATGCCTCCAGAATTCCATGCGATAGGGACTGAGGGGTAGCAACCTAGGAAATTCATTTTAAAATGCCGTAGATACATGAGGTAGCTAAAAGAAACCCAGTTGTCGCTGATTAGTTGCTAAGTTGTGTTCGACTCTTTGTGACCCCATTGACTGCGGCATGCCAGGCTTCCCTGTTCACTATCCCCCCAGAGTTTGCTCATACTCATGTCCTTTGAGTCAGTAATGTCATCCAATCATCTCATCCTCTGTTGTCCCCTTCTCCTCCCGCCTTCAATCTTTCCCAGCATCAGGGTCTTTTCCAATGAGTCAGTTCTTTGCATCAGGTGGCCAAATAATTGGAGTTTCAGCTTCAGCATCAGTCCTTCCAATTAATATTCAGAGTTGATATACTTTAGGACTGACTGGTTTGATGGATCTCCTTACAGTCCAAGGGACTCTCAAGAACCTACTCCAGCACCTCAATTGGAAAACATCAGTTCTTTAGTGCTCGACCTTCTTTATGGTCCAACTCTCACATCCATACATGACTACTGGAAAAACCATAGCTTTGACTATGGGTCTTTGTTGGCAAGGTGATGTCTGCTTTTTAATACGCTGTCTAGGTATTGCTAGTAGTATTTTTATTTACTTTGTGGGATATAAGCTTTAAAAAAAATAGCCATCTTTTGTAAAGATGGTTTTTATTTATTCACTCCTTCCAAAAGGTTGAGACATCCAACCTCACTGAAGACCGTGTATCTAAAGGAGGCCTGAGGGGGCTGGTGGAATGGAAATAAGAGCGGAAGTAAGCTCTTCACGGGGGTCACCCCTGGGGACCACACGGAGACCCAGTGATCCCACGCTGCGCGCACCATATCGAGCTAACAAGACCCCGATGCCTGACACCCGCCACTTTATGAAGACTGGGCGAGTCCAGCACTGCGGTGTTATCTGTGGTTTACTCCGCATGCGCCGAGGGTGGGGCGGGGCTGGGGCGGGGCCAGCGGCGTGGGTGGGGCGAGCGTCGGGGCGGGACGAGCGTCGGGGCGGGGCGAGCGTCGGATCTAGCGGTGTGGGTGTGCCGAACGCCGGGGACGGGGCGGAGCCGAGGGCGGGGCAAGCGGCGTGGGTGGGGCGAGCCCCCGGGGGGCGGAGCCGAGGGCGGGGACAGTGGCGTAGGAGGGACGAGCGCCCGGGACGGGGCGGAGCCGGGGGCGGGGCAGAATCGGGAGCTGGGCGAGCGGTTGGCCTTCACTCCCACTCGGCGCCCAAACTCGGTGCTTGGTTTCTGGGCAGGTCCTGCCCGTGCGGGAGCGACACCGCGGTCCTGGCGCAGCCGCCGCCGCCGCCGCCGCCGCCGCCCTCGCGGGCACAGACGTTTTCCACGCCAGGGAGGGGCTCGTCCCCCAGCCGCCGACTGGGCAATGTCCGCGGCGCGGCCGGGCCGCCGTCGCCGCCCGGGCGCCGGGCCCGTCCGCCGGCTCCCGGGGCCGGCCGCTTGTCTGGCGCAGCCCGCGAGGAGCTGCGGCGCCGCCTGCTGGGTCTCATTGAGGGCCACCGCGTGGTCATCTTCAGCAAGACCTATTGTCCGCACAGCACGCGGGTAGGCGGCCAGGGCCCCGGGCCCCCACGGCACCCCGCCCCGGCCTCGGTCCGGGCTCGTCCGATCCGCCCTCGGCTGGGCCGCGCGGTCCGGCCTGCAGCCTCCGACGGGCCGACAGGCCAGCCGCGGTCCTGCCCCGGCCGAAAGCCTGCTGGACGTGGGCCCCTAGGGGCACCTGAGGGGACAGGTCCCCCGGGTCCCGTCCTGGGGGACGACGGCGGCGGGTGGTGGGGCTGCTGCGGACCCCACCTCGTGCCCCAGGCCGGCTGGGCGACGGTTTAGGCCGCACTGCACGTGGGGCACGCGCGGGACCTGAGAGTCGGAGCAGTGATGCTCTGGGGGACGAAGCCGTCTGTAGGATGGGGCTGGGCGATTTTGAAGGCCACATCCACGTTTGAGAGTTGAAACAACGCATGAACGAGGCATAAGCCTAAGTTGTCAGGTCAGAGGTGAAATTAGGATTCTCAGTCTTGCTGTCAGGTGGACATTGATTTGCACGTTTTTCAGACAAGTGTGTGTGTCACACGTGCACCTTGCGGTTCTCTAGCAGACCACACTCCAGCAGGAGCCTCCTGGTTCATCCTCTTCACTCCTCCCAGGGCAACCACTGGCCAGTCAGTTGCTTTTCCTTAACAATTTTGCTGCCAAATGTATGTATCCCTAAACAATACTTTGCTCCTTTTGGCTTGTATTGGTACTTTGTGTAAGTAGAGTCATGGATTTTTATATTCTGTGTGTTTTCCCAACAGTTATATTTTAGAGATTGCTGCATGTTAGCGTCTGTAAGTGTGGTTTGTTAATTTTCGTTGCTGTATTGTTCCTGAGTGTTACCAGGTCTGATGTTCCTAGTATTTTGCTCTCAAATACAATATGGCCACGCCTGTTCCTGCCGCATCTCCCCGTGCACACATGCAAGGTCTGCCTGAGAGTAGATGTCTTGGAGCTGAATTGCTAAGCCACAGAGGAGGCACGGTTTTTTCCTTAGTTAGGTGATACCGAAATGTCTCCCACACAGTCACACCACTTGCCCTCTCCCTGGTGTATTACCAGTTCCCACTGCCCGACCTCCTGGCCAACAGCTGATACATGTAATCTTTGCCATTCTGGTGTCTACGGGATGGTATTTCACTATAGCCTTAGTTCTGCATTTTCTTGAGGAACTTAACATCTTTACCTGTGTTTATGGGTCGTTTGAGTTTCCTCTTCTGGGAAGCATTCAGGCATTGTGCTTCTTTCTCTCTCAGGTTATTTTTATGCTCATTTTGTAGACATGCTTCACATCCTGTGGACTCTAGTCCTTCTGTCCTATGTGTTGGAAAATCGCCCAGACTGGGTTTTCCTTTTTACTCTCCCTATGTGACGTTTTGTTTAACTAAAGTGTGGAAGTTTAACATAGTGAACCCATCACTTTTTCTTTTCTGGTTTGTGCCTTTTTTAAGTCTTTCTACTCTGAGGTCACAAAGATAGCCTCCTGTGTGGGCTGCTGGAAGTTTTCGGGTGCGCTTTTCACACCCCTCTTCTCTGTTCCGCCTGAACTTGAAGCCGAGGACGTGTGGGGACCCACTTCCTTTCTTCCTTTATAACTTATCAGTTGTCCCTCTTCCTTCTTTGGAGAGTCCATTCTTTGCACTGTGGTTTGAATGCTCACCAGTCACCTGTCAGAGTCTCACATATGTGTTGGTTTATTCCCAACCTCTTGTCTTCTTTGTCTGCTTATTGAAGTTGTCCTTTGACGCTTATAAAAGAGCCAAGAACTTGTAAAAAAAGCCAAGAACTGCGCATGGCCACTGCTGTGTCACTGGGGCCTAGAACAGTGTGAGGCAGGTAAATGGGTTGAATGAATAAACGGCTTTACATCATTCTGGTCAAACCTTTGCTGACACAGAACATCTTAGGACAGATGATTTTCTGTTCTGTGTGTGTCACGGCTTCTAACAACACGGCTGCTACTTTGAGTCCTGTTACATAATTGGACAGCTTTATTAGAATTTTTTTCAGTTCAGTTCAGTCTCTCAGTCATGTCTGACTCTTCGCGACCCCGTGCACTGCAGCACGCCAGGCCTCCCTGTCCATCACCAACTCCTGGAGTTTGCACAAACTCGTGTCCATTGAGTTGGTGATGCCATCCAACCATCTCATCCTCTGTCGTCCCCTTCTCCTCCCGCCTTCAATCAAAACTTTTTAATGAAGCCCAAATCTGTCTGTCTGAAACATTTTGGTGGTGCCTGTCACTCCAGTGCACAGAATTAGGAATCTGGCTTCTAGTTGGATGGCAGATCTTCCAGCATTTTCCCTGAGTGCTTTTCTTTCCTGGCCAAGCTTTTCATGTGTTCGTACCATCTGTCTCTACACATCACCCTTCACTAAACGGGTTGTGCAGTAATTTGACCATGAATCACCCAAACTGGACACCGTATTCCACATCCCTACCCGTGGCAGTGCCTTTCAAGAACTCATGGCCTAAAGAGCTGTAATCAGCCTATTCTCACACACTGAAAGACTCGTGTGTGCGAGGCAGGTGCTGTGGGGATGAGAGGTAAAGCAGCTGCTTCTGTGGGGTCAGAGGAATTGAAGACGTGATGTGTAAGCTGGTCCTGGAGAGAGAAATTGGACGTAGGCAAGGCAGAGCTTTAGTAGTTGAGGAATTCGTGTGAGCAAAGGCAGGAGATGAAAATGTGAAAACACTGGCCTGAACGTAGGGTGCAGGAAGGGAATCGGGAAAGGGACGTGGGGACGGCTGGCCTGAACGCAGGGTGCAGGAAGGGAATCGGGAGAGGGACGTGGGGACGGCTGTCCTGAACGCAGGGTATAGGAAGGGAATCGGGAGAGGGACGTGGGGACGGCTGGCCTGAACACAGGGTGCAGGAAGGGAATCGGGAGAGGGACGTGGGGACGGCTGGCCTGCAGCTGCTCAGTGGTCCTGAGGTCTAAACGTGTGCTGCTGCGTGCGGACCTGATGACGTCGGGCTGGAGGAGAGGAGTGATAGGGTCTACCCTGGGCTGGAGTCCCCCCTGGGAGGAGTGCGCTGAGCAGGGGCAGCTGACCAGGCAGGAAGCTCCTGTGAGTCAGGCGACCTCACAGCCCAAACGCAAGAGTGAAAAACGTGCCCTTCCCCCAATTGATTTTCAAGCCATGTTTTCCCTAATCCTCAATTCACACTTCTGTGGATTGAAAACATACTTGCATTGGTTAGCTTTTTTTCCCCTGTAATAAAATATGCATAATATCGTTTACTGTTAACCATTTTGGTTCCATGGCATTAAGACCGTTCCTGTTTTGTGCCACCGTCACCACCATCCACCCACAGAGCTTTCTTCGTCTTCCCCAATGGACAGTCTGACCTCATTAAACAGTAACTCTCCCTCCTCACCCCCAGCCGCTGGCAACCACCACCTGCTTTCTGCCCTGTGAATCTGAAACTATTTGCCATTTTCTGACTGGCTTACTTCAGTCTGATGTCCTCAGAGTTCATCTATGCTGTAGCATGGGTCAGGATTCCTTTCCTTTTTTAAAATTAATTTATTTTTTTGTTGAAGGATAATTGCTTTACAGAATTTTGCTGTTTTCTGTCAAACCTCAACCTGAATCAGCCACAGGTGTGCATACGTCCCCTCTCTTTTGAACCCGCCTCCCATCTCCCGCCCCATCCCACCCCTCCAGGCTGATACAGAGCCCCTGTGTGAGTTCCCTGAGACATACAGCAAATTCCCGTTGGCTATCTATTTTACACATGGTAATGTAAGTTTCCACGTTACTCTCTCCACACATCTCACCCTCTCCTCCCCTCTCCCCATGTCCATAAGTCTATTCTCTGTCTCTTTCTCCATTGCTGCCCTGTAAATAGATTCTTCAGTACCATTTTTCTGGATTTTGTATATATGCATTAGAATACGATATTTCTTTCTCTTTCTGACTCACTTCACTCTGTATAATAGGTTCTAGGTTCATCCACCTCATTAGAATTGACTCAAATGCATTCCTTTTTATGGCCGAGTAATATTCCCTTGTGTATCTGTATCACAACTTCTTTATCCATTCATCTGTCAGTGGACATCTAGGCTGCTTCCATGTTCTAGCTGTTGTAAATAGTGCTGCAGTGAACAATGAGATACACGTGTCTTTCAATTTTGGTTTCCTCAGGGTATATGCCTTGGAGAAGGAAATGGCAACCCACTCCAGTGTTCTTGCCTGGAGAATCCCAGGGACGGCAGAGCCTGGTGGGCTGCCGTCTATGGGGTCGCACAGAGTCAGACACAAATGAAGTGACTTAGCAGCAGCAGCAGCAGCAGGGTATATGCCTAGGAGTGGGATTGCTGGGTCATATGGTAGTTTTATTCCTAGTTTTTAAGGAATCTCCATACCATCTTCCACAGTGGTTTTCATTCCCACCAACAGTGTAAGAGCACACCCTCTCCAGCATTTATTGTTTGTAGACTTTTTGATGATGGCCATTTTGACTGGTGTGAGGTGATTTCTCATTGTGGTTTTGATTTGCATTTCTCTAAATGGCACCCCACCCCAGTACTTTTGCCTGGAAAATCCCATGGACGGAGGATCCTGGTAGGCTCCAGTCCATGGGGTCACTAAGAGTCGGACATGACTGAGCGACTTCACCTTCACTTTTCACTTTGATTCATTGGAGAAGGAAATGGCAACCCACTCCAGTATTCTTGCCTGGAGAATCCCAGGGACGGGGGAGCCTGGTGAGCTTCTGTCTATGGGGTTGCACAGAGTCGGACACGACTGAAGTGACTTAGCAGCAGCAGCAGCAGTAATGAGCAATGTTGAGCATCTTTTCATGTGTTTGTTAGCCATCTGTATGTCTTCTTTAGAGAAATGTCTGCTTAGCTCTTTTTCCCACTTTTTGATTGGGTTGTTTGTTTTTCTGGTATTGAGTTGTATGAGTTGCTTGTATATTTTGGAAATTAATCCTATGTCAGTTGTTTCATTTGCTATTATTTTCTCCAATTTCTGAAGGTTGTCTTTTCACTTTGCTTACAGTTTCCTTTGCTGTGCTAAGGATTTTAAGTTTAATCAGGTCCCACTTGTTTCCTTTTCTTTTATTTCCATTTTTCTAGGAGGAGGGTCATAGAGGGTCTTGCTTTGGTTTATTGTCATCAAGTGTTCTGCCTATGTTTTCCTCTAAGAGTTTTATACTTTCTGGTCTTACATTTAGGTCTTTAATCCATTTTGAGTTGATCTTTGTGTATGGTGTTAGGAAGTGTTTCTAATTGCATTCTTTTACATGTAGCTGTCCAGTTTTTCCAGCACCATTTATTAAAGAGGCTGTCTTTGCCCCATTGTATATTCTTGCCTCCTTTGTCAAAAATAAGGTACCCATAGGTGCATGGGTTTAATTCTGGGCTTTCTATCTTGTTCCATTGGTCTGTATTTCTGTTTTTGTGCCAGTACCATACTGTCTTGATGACTGTAGCTTTATAGTATAATCTGAAGTCAGGAAGGTTGATTCCTCCAGCTCCGTTCTTTTTTCTCAAAACTGCTTTGACTATTTGCAGTCTTTTGTTCCATATGAATTATGATTTTTTTTTTGTTCTAGTTCTGTGAAAAATGTCATTGGTAATTTGATAGGGATCGCATTGAATCTGTAGATTGCATTTGGTAGTATCGTCACTTTCACAGTATTGACTCTTCCTGCCCAGGAGCATGGAGTCTCTCTCTATCTGTTTATGTCGTCTTTGATCTCTTTCATTAGTGTCTTATAATTTTCTGTGTACAGTTCTTTTGTCTCCTTGCTGCTAAGTCACTTCAGTCATGTCCAACTCTGTGCAATCCCATAGATGGCAGCCCACCAGGCTCCCCTGTCCCTGGGATTCTCCAGGCAAGAACACTGTTTGACTCCTCAGGTAAGTTTATTCCTACATATTTAATTCTTTGGTTCCAGTGGTGAATGGGATTGATTCCTTATTTTTCTCTTTCTGGTTTTTCATTGTTAGTGTATAGAAATGCAAGTGATTTCTGTGTATTGATTTTGTATCCTGTAACTTTGCTAAATTCACTGGTTCAGTTCAGTTCAGTCGTTCAGTCATGTCCGACTCTTTGTGACCCCATGGACTGCAGCACGGCAGGCCTCCCTGTCCCTCACTATCTTCCAGAGCTTGCTCAGACTCATGTCCATTGAATCACTGATGCCATCCAACCATCTCATCTTCTGTTGTCCCCTTCTCCCGCTGTCAGTCTTTCCCACTGACATCAGGGTCTTTTCAAATGAGTCAGTTCTTTGCATCAGGTGGCCAAAGTACTGGAGTTTCAGCTTTAGCATCAGTTCTTTCAAAGAATATTCAGGACTGATTTCCTTTAGGATGGACTGGTTGGATCTCCTTGCAATCCAGGGACTCTCAGGAGTCTCCTCCACTATTTTGCTTCTTGGATATCTGGATCACTGTTTTTCATCAATCTGGGTTGTTTGGGGGCATCTCTTCAAATATTATTCTTGCGCTTTATTTCCTCTCTTACTGGTGTTCACGCCCTGTGTGTGTTGTGCTCCGTGCTGGCCCGTTTTCCCCTAGGCTCCTGTCCTTTATCTTTTCCCTCCGTGGCGTGAGGCTGCATACTCTCCATGCACGTCCTCAGCTCTGCAGGTCCTGCCAGCCCGAGTCAACTGTTGAGACACCATAGTGGGATTCTGACTGTAGGTATTGCACATTCCCATAATTGCTTAACACCCAGTGGGTTCCTATCTATAAGTCCTGTCTTTTTATTGGTTTTCCACTGGGTGAAACATTGCCGTGATGCTTCTCTGGATCTCCTGAAGCATAGTTTTCTCAAGCTCCTTGGACGCATTTACACGGGTGACTTTGCCTGCCCGTGACACTATTGGGGCCTCTCGGAGGCGGCTTCTCTTTCCTGCTTTCTGCTTGTGTGTGGACCCACTGTGCTGTTTCTTTGTGTGTCTGGTCATTTTTTTGTTGAAACCAGGGTGTTTCTGGTAATGCATTATGGCCACTCTAGACAGTGTCGCCATCCTTCTCTGTGGCCGGATTCTGCTTCTGTATCTCTTATGGGTTATTTTCAGGAGGTCTGTTTCCATCCTCAGAGGTGTGGCCGTGGGTCTGTGCAGTCACCTGGGGTGGCAGGTTCAGCAGCCGCCTGTGTTACACTGTTGGACTCTCAGCGTTGTGTCCGGTTGTTGCACTCCTCTGGTTGCGGGTCGGGTGCTCTGCTTTCCTGACCGTGCCCTGGGGTGTGAACTGCTCTGTGGTGGTGGTGTTCAGTCGCTCCGACTCCGTGACCCCACGGACAGCAGCACGCCAGGCCTCCCTGTCCTTCACCATCTCCCGGAGCTTGCTCAAACTCATGTCCGTTGAGTCGGTGATGCCATCCAACCACCTCGCCCTCTGTCGCCCCCTCTCCTCCTCCCTCATCTTTCCAGTGAGTCAGCTCTTCATGCCAGGCAGCCGCCAGCCGGGCCCCTCTGCAGCGGTCATTACTGAGCAGATTTGCAGTTTGTTCTTACCCTGGCAGGGCCGTTCTCCGACGTCTCCTCCTGGCTCTCTGCTGACCGGTGGCTCACAGTTAGCCTGCTGCCAGGAGGGAGCCACTGGCATCCTCTGACTCAGCCACCGCTGTCTCCACTGTCTCAGCTGTGCCTGAGTGTGAACCGCCCCACAGTCCGTGTCAGAGGCCAGTTTCTGAGGGTGGAGCTCGGCGCTCTCTAACCTTGTGGTTTCCCCCTTGCCCCGAGCGGCCTCTAAGACCTCGCTCCAGAGCTTGGGTGCCGACCTGCTTCCCTTGGGACAGCCTGCTTTATGAGCAGCTCTGGTAGGGCGTAGCCTCTGGTGTCCTTGGCTTGCCTCTCCCAGCCCGGAGCCCTGCCCTGCCAGTGGTCTGGGCAGCGTGATCAGGACCCTGCTGTTTTCATCTGGGACAGAAACTCTGATCTACGAATGAGGTGGTGCAGGAGGGGAGCTTTCCCTTGCTGCCACACTCACCAGTAATACAGCCTCTGACACTTGGACCTGAGCGATAGAAATGGCAACAGCCCGCCTTGGGACGGCTGGGACCCCAGAGAGCAGGATGCCTTGTCTCCTCGGCCGCGGCCACCTGCAGTGGTGCCTTCATCATGCTTGGGGGCAGAAGACGGGTCCCTGAGGCTCCCCACTCTTACTGATGTCTAGTAGATTCTCTTGAATACGCGTTGCCTCATTTGCTGTGTGCCCTCAACTTCCAGAGACTTCATTGGCCCTTTTTAATCAGCTCTCACCAGCTGTGGACATCTGCTGGGGCAGACGGGCCAGGACCCTTGCGCCTCTGTCCTGGAGCTGGAGCCCCTCGGCTTCCCCTCGAGGGCTGAGGTCGCCAAAGGGCCAGAGTCCTTCTGACGGTGGGCTCTGATTGACCTCGGTGGCGGCAGTTGGACAACTCCCAGAAGGTGACTGAGAATTTACCCAGGAAGGTCTTGCCGGCTCAGGAGATCAGCTGAGGGGGACTGGAAAGAGGAGCTGCTCCATGCAGAGCGCTGTGGAGACTTCAGGATGGATGGGGAGTAGGCGCAGGGCAGGAAGAGGCTGCAGGAGAGGGTCTGAAACTCTCCGTAGTCACGGACAAGCCCCTGGTGACGCCCCGCTGCTGGCCCCTGTTTGCGTGGCAGGGCCCAGGGCTTTGTGTTCAGGCAACTGGCGGACGGTGACAGTGGGGGCATCCGCCTCCCTCCTGGCGGGCAGGGAAGGTGTCCTGCTCATCATCGCGTGTTGAGTTTGGGGAACGATGGACGAGCCATCCTAGCTGTGTGACAGTTGAATGGTTTAGTGACTGTTGAAAGAAAACAGGAGAGGGCATGTGGACACAGGAGGGTTTGGTGTGGAGCGCGCTCCATGCGAGGCGTCCGGGGTCACCCAGCTGGAGAAATGCTGCTTGTCTTGAGTTCCAAAAAAGAAGTTTGAGCAAAAGGTACAGATTTGGAAGTGAGACAGCAGGTTGTAAAAGAAGGGCAGAGGCGGGCTGAGGTCATTCTGGGAAGGTGGCCCGGGGCTCGCACTCCTGAAGGGCCTGTTTGAGCGTCCCTGCTGCTCTGCCCACACTCCGTAGCTGTGTCTGGTCTCTGCAAGAGGAGAATGCGGGTGCATTTTCATTGCAGGTTAAAGAACTCTTTTCTTCTCTGGGAGTTGACTGTAACATCTTGGAACTTGATCAAGTTGGTAAGTAGAATGGTTCATACCTGTTGTTTGTAATCAGCGTCCACAAGGTTGACTTCTCTCCTTGTCTTGCCTCATTCAGTTCAGTTTGTTCCCATCTCTTTGGGTTCAGTGAGCTGATTTAACCTACCTCCAACCCCACAGAAGATGAGCCTGTATGTGGAAATGCTTTGCGTGGATTTTTTGCGTACATTGTCTGCGTTTGAGGGGGAGTGGAAGGCAGCTGTGTAAGGCAGCGCTGGTGGTCCTCAGGCGTGTCTGCCCGCTGTCCGGCGGCCTAGAGGAGGCTATACCAGGATGAGGCGGGTCTGCCCGTCTCCTGAGTGCAGCCCCAGGAGGGCCGGCGCACCAGTGTTCCCACTTTCCTGCTTCTGAATCCCATGCACTTTCCACGGCTGCATGTGAAGAGAAAGCCCAATCTCTGCCTTCACGAGACTTCACCCTCTCTTTAGCCAGGTCAATTTAATAAGTGAAATGCTCTTGAATCTTTGAGACTTTGCTGAAGAGTTTACCACATGGGGAGCCTGAAGGACCGAGGGCCCGGTTCAGTTTTTAGGAGTGGAGGGTATGTTTTGGACTATGAGCATAAAGATTTTTTCAAATGTAATGGTTAGATATATTTTCTGTGTTACCAATGTTAGAGCATATATTATGTTTGCTCTTTAAAGATGATTCTTATCTGTCTCTGCCTAGCCAGTGGATTATAGATCAGATTCTAATTTGAAAGTGTTCATTTTAAAAGGAGTCAGGAGTCTGCTCTTTATTCTGTAAGGCTTCCTTTGAACCCCTGAGTGGTCGCTTCGTGAAGCTGACAACACGCATGTGGGCATCTGAGTGTCGCAGCACTTCGGCTCAGCTCGCAGAGCCTCGGAACCTTTGCAGGGTCTTACGTCTTTGATCTTTTATTCCTTAGATGAGGGGGCCAGTGTCCAGGAGGTTCTATCGGAGATCACCAACCAGAGGACTGTGCCCAGTATCTTTGTGAATAAAGTGCACGTGGGTGGTTGTGACCACACTTTCCAGGTAAATAGTACTGTCTGTTTCTGAAGGCTGTCTGTCCAAATTTTGTTTTTAAGAAAATATTTAAAAGAGGTGGAAATGGTTTTTACAAATCTGTTCGTGTCTTTTGGAGCTTGTAAAATCTAAAGCTTCCCTGGTGGCTCACATGGTGAAGAATCTGCCTGCAATGTGGGAGACCCGAGTTCCATCCCTGGGTCGGGAAGATCCCCTAGAGGAGGAAATGACAGCCCACTCCAGTATTCTGTCCTGGGAAATCCCATGGACAGAGGAGCCTGGTGGGCTACAGTCTATGGGGTCCCAAAGAGTCAGACACGACTGAGTGACTAGGCATGATTATCAGATAATCATGATTACTTTAAGAGAAATTAACTTTTCTACCAATTCAAACTTTGAACGCTGAGAAGGAGAAGGTTTCGAGTGAGTTTGGAGGACAAAAGGGTGGGCTGCCCTGCTCTCTCCCTCCAAATGGGGACAAACGAGGCCTCCTTCCACTTTGAGGTTTAGGAAAATGAGGTCAGCACTGGCAGTCCAGCCCAGCGAGCACAGCTCTCCCACCAAGGCTACTGGCCCTGTGAGCTTTGAGAAGCCCTGTTTGGTTCCTAGAATGCAGAAATGAACAGGAATCGTTGGTTACGTAGAGAAGGATAAAAATTGATATGTAATAATAAGGTCCTTATTTTAACTATGTTTGCTTTTATTAAAACTCTGCTCTTAGATCCTTTATATATGTAATCATTAGCGGTGATGGATTGAATACTTAGGTTCAGATTCAATTAAGAATTACATTTTTGGGGCTTCACCAGTGGTACTTTGGATAAGAACCTGCCAAAGCAGGGGACACGGGTTTGACCCCTGGTCCAGGAAGATCACCCCTGGTGCCACATGCCGTGGAGCAACCAAGCCTGTGAGCCGCAGCTACTGGGCCCCAGCACCCAGAGCCCGTGCGCCCCGTCAAGAGAAGCCACCGCAGTGAGAAGCCTGCGCACCACAGCTAGAGAGCTGCCCCTGGTCAGTGCAGCTGGAGGGAGCCTGCACAGCAACAAAGACCCACACAGCCAAGAAGAAATAAAGTGATATTTTAAAAGCTTCATACATTTAAAAAGAAAGAATTACACTTTTGTGGGGAGAAAAGGTTGTCTACATCGCATGTTAATCTGGGATCAGCATCAGTTTCCAGTATCTGCCTGCTTCGTCCGTCCTGGAAACAGGGGCCATTGCTGTAGCCTCCAACGCCTTCGGAGGCGCTGGGCTTGGCAGTGCCCACTGGGAAAGTGCATCACGGGGTGTGGGGGGTGCTTCGGGCTGCAGAGATGCCGGGTCTCCTCGGAGGCTGAAAGCCCTGCCCTGGCAGCAGCTCTGTGCGAGGTGGACCCCCCTAAGAGCACCCGAGGTAGGGGCTGCCGGCCGGGGCCACGTGACTCGCCGGGTCTGTGGTCCTGCAGCACTCACACGGCACTCGCAGTACAGGCCGGCTCGGGAGGGCTGATCAGCCGACCTCGCGCAGACGGCCGCACATGGAGCCTCCAGCCTCGTCCACGGTGCTTCTGGCCGCAGGGAGGGCCACGTGGACATCAGGTTGTGCCTCCAGGTCAGCCCTGACCTATCCCAACAGACGAAGCAAAAGGCTCGCGTTGTACCGGAAGGTGCAAGATTTAGGTCAACTTATGAAAGATCAGGAGAAAACCCACAGCGCACGCCTGCCGATGGTGCGTGAGCACTGTTTTCAAAGAAGACTAGCACAGGTGGACGCGGGCAGAGGATGCCGCCCCTGGTCTTATGTCAGGCTCGTGTGCTCACCCCTCACCAGCCACCCTCGGAGCCATGTGCTGGTCGAAAGCAAAGTCGCTTCAGTCAGAAAAGCCGGCATCTGGGGAGAAGGGGACCTGCATCCCAGATCGAGCTTGCAGGACTCTGCTTTGCCATGAGTGCTTTTAAAGGGAAAAGAGGGAATCAGGTAATTGCTGAGGTGGGCGGTCAGCTTCCCCGTCATCTTCCGTCGCGTGCAGACCCGCTGACGCCTCCAGCCCTACCTGGCCCTCCATCGTGCCCTCTCGGTCCACCTGCACGCTTGCTGAGGGTGGTGTGCTCGAGAGTCACTCGCTTTTTAATTACTCAGTTCCTCACGCTTTTTTACACCTTTTAACCCAGGAGGGGAGTCCACCGCTTAGCAAGGCGTGTGTGCCTCCAGTAGAGCAGAAGTCAGGGGCCAGGTTAGGTGTCACCTAGTGACCTCATCTTTATGGTTAAGGTCTGAGGAGAGCAGAGGTGAGCCAGCAGGAAGGGCCGAGAGCTGCTTGCGGAGCGAGCTTGTCTGACGTGGGATGAGTCCCGACCTCCCCGCCATCTGACATGTGCCTCGCTGTTGGGTGATAACCAGTGCGTTTATCTGCTGTGGCGTCGGTCTGACTAGTTGGGCCCAACCAAACACCCTGCAGATAAGTTCACAGTCTAGCTTACCTGCACTGTGGGTTAGCTGTCCCGGAGGTTCTTAGAGAAGCCGTGTGTGCTGAGTCAGCGCGGTCACGCCGTGTTCTGTTCTTTGACTCCCCCAGGCACATCAGAGTGGTTTGTTACAGCAGCTCCTCCAGCAGGATCCGGCGTATGACTACGACCTCATCGTCATCGGTGGGGGCTCCGGGGGCCTCTCGTGTGCTCAGGTGAGATGAAACAACCCCCGTGGATGATCCTCACGGCGATGGCCATAAGCCTCCCTTCTGCCATCGATACTTAGGCTGTTCCAGTCTGCGCTGCTGTTGTGGCATGGCTGGGTTAACAAAGGAGAGACTGTGTTTCGTCACAGACACGGTCTCATCCTTCAGGGGAAGGTCGGGAAAATGACGAGGTCTCCGTGTGTCTTTGTTTGCAGGAAGCCGCCATCCTGGGGAGGAAGGTTATGGTGCTGGACTTCGTGGTCCCGTCCCCCGCGGCACGGCCTGGGGTGAGCAGCTCTCCTGCTGTCGTCGGGGGGCTTGTTCTCTTTGGTTCTCATCGGTCTGCCTCGGTCCTCACCACAGCCCCAGAGGGTAACCCGCCTGCCTCGGGCTGAGGACACCATCCCTGGTCCTGTGTTAACAAGAGACGCCAGAAAGATAATACGAAAATGATTAAGGAGGATTTTGCAAAGGGAAATTCCATGCCCCAAGTGTTCCACTGCGTGTGCCAGGGTAACTTTGCACCCACACGGGGGTGTTTCACACGGCTGTGGTCTCGGAGCAGGGTGTACCCCATCACGCTTGCCTAGGTTGGCTGTGACGCTTTTCTGTGTCTCTGCGTGGATATTATAACCGACACCCTGGCTGCAGGAAGGTCAGCTGAGTACTGTGTGCTCACTCCAAGTCCATTTGGTGCACACTTGTCCGCCTCCCCATCCCGGGCACAGCCCTGCCTCCTAGTACCAGGGGGACGCGCTCTCAGAGGGCACCAATGTGAGTGTCTGTCTCATCCATGTTGGTGAGAGTTCAGGCAGCTGGCGGTGGGTGGTGCCGGCCCTGAGGAGTCAGGGTTGCCCAGGGAAAGGCTGGAGGCAGGCCCTGCCTGGCCTCAGTGCAGCATGTGCCCAGTTAGCCTGACCCACTTCTGACTACCTCGTGGTTGGGACTCAGGTGGAAGTCTTGGATTCTGTACCCAGGAAACTGTTCAAAGGCACGTCGGAATTTGCTCATTCCTGGGCCTCCTGCAGGGAGGCAAGTTGGACCCTCGAACACTGTAACGCAAATCATTTTGTGTAATGTGTGTGATGCTGACCCCACAGTCGTCAAGGCTGTTGTTTCCACATGTTCATTGCACCCACTCTGCGTGTGTATAAGCCACATGCACACACACACATGCACACACAGCATCACAGCTGTGGCTCTCTCACTCAGGTCTTGGTGGCACATGTGTGAATGTTGGCTGTATCCCGAAGAAGCTGATGCACCAGGCCGCGCTGCTGGGGCAGGCGCTGACCGACTCCAGGAGGTTCGGCTGGGAGTACAGTCAGCAAGGTGAGTGATGCATGAAACTGTCCAGACTGGGAGGAAAGAGGGGAGAGTGGGTTTCTTAGAAATGCTTGCTCTTTCAGTTTCTGTAGTTTACTTTTACGTTAGTTTAATAAACACTCGTTAGGAGCTCACATGTGCCGGCTGGACCCAGGATTCTAAGATAGTCAGTGCAGAACTGCTGTCGGGGCCTTAGGGCTGGGGAAGGGTTGTTGCAGCCCCGGCCATCCCAGACGCACAGCAGAGTGTGCGGGAGCTTTCAGGGCAGGAGTTAGGACGCGAGTCTAGGGAGAGCGCTGACTTGGGTGGGACGCTGCGGGCAGGCTGGATGGAGCAGGGTGGAGTGATGTTCACGCTGGCCTGGAGGTGGTCCAGGAGCCTCTGAGCGTGTGTGAGGAGGTGGAGGAGTGTGGCAGGCCTGGAACACACAGAATAGTGAAGGGGGGCGTGAGAGCCGATGGGGCTGGAAAGCTGTTGAGAAGAAGAGTGTGCGGAACTTCCGTACCAGCAGCAATAACTCACAGGAAGTGGAATAATGGGAATCACAGCGAACATGATTCAAGGACTTGGAAGGCACTCTGCTAGGGGTGTACAGAACACTCAAGGGAGTGTGAGAGCACAGCAAACCGTGCTCTGATTCTGGAGGGAGTGCTTACGTACTGTGAAGGCATTGTCTCAGAGTTATTTCATAAAGTTTATCTAAAGTCCAAGGAAAATGTCAGAATTTTTTTTTTTCTTTTTGGAACTGGACAGATTATTCTCAAGTTCGTATTGAAAAGTAAATGTGTGAGGGTAGCTGTGCCACCTTTGAGGAACCAGGGGAGCGACATTTCCACCTGAATTTAAGATGCTGCTGCTTGTCACATGACCAAGCAGATGGGTGATGCAGCAGAGCAGGCCTTCCGTGGACCTGCCACCTCAGGGCCCTGGGGACCTTCCAGGGCCCTGCTGTGGTTGGGGGTCTCACCCAGCTTGACAGGACCCTGGACCAGTGTTTCCCTGGGGAGCATCAGCTGATGGGGTGAATCCAGCAGATGGGGTGTCCTGCTCCTGACTCTGCAGGTCTCGGGGAGGGTCCCCAGGAGCCGAGTATCTCAGCCTGCTTCTCGGGATGCTGAGATGCAGGCATGTTGTGGAACTTCTGAAAATGTCTTTTACACAAACCAGAAGCAAAGGTCCCCGGGGCCATGAGACGCACGGTTCCCTGAGGCCTGGGGAGCCTGGCCTGTCTGGAGAGAGGGGCCGACAGAGGACATGAGCCTGGCAGAGAGCTGGTCAGTGGTGGTCATAACCCCGGGATCAGGGGCGTGTGGTTGGGGAACACAGTCACCAGACTGACCATCTGGACCACACGGTCTTAGACCTGTTGTCCTGTTGCTGAGGTTGTAGGAAGGACGACGTGACGTCTGGGCCGTAATCGCTGATGTCGCCCAAGTCCCCACACACAGTGAGCTCTGTCCTCCACTGTGCTCTGGGGTCCCTCAGCCTGGTGGGCGGGTCCCTGAGTACGCTGGAGGGTAGGGTCCAAATGAGACCAAGGGTGAACCCCCAGTCGGCCGGGTTTGTGGTTGGGGGTCTCACCCAGCTTGACAGGACCCTGGACCAGTGTTTCCCTGGGGAGCATCAGCAGATGGGGTGAATCCAGGAAATGAGCCCCACCTGGCAGGCCCAGGAGTAGGGAGGAGCCTTGAACCCACCAGCCTCACCCTGGCTTCAGCAGGAAGTGGGTGACTCTCACCCGAGCTCCGGTGTTCACTGTCACAGGCCTGCCTGCGGGGGACCCGTGTCCCTCCTGTGGGTCCTGGGGGCCAGCCGTGGGAGGGCTGTTTCCCACCCCACTGCGTGGATTTTCATCATGTTCAGATGCCAGGGTCCAGCCCCGGCTGATCCAGGGAGTTCGAAGTGAGGACGGCGTCGGTGAGGATCAGGATACAATAGTTTTGATTAGAGATATAAAGAATAATAGAGGATAGCTCAGTAGGAAAATTCAGTGGAGAAAAGAGGCTGAGTAGCTTGGTTTACGCAGGAGACCAATAAAACTTCCAGACAAGAAGTTTGCACCACTTACGTAGGCCACAGGTGTCCTTCCGTTCTCCCCAAGGAGAGGAAACACTGAGGCCTCTCTGGTCAGATCTTAGAAGCCCAGGCAAAATTAGTAAGCTTGGTGAGTTCCGCACCCCAGATGGAAACTCTGATCCCAATTCTTTATTTTCCATAGTCTACTTTTATACACTGAGATGTTATACAAAAGTCACTCGGAGTCAGCAGTCCTGACTTTTTTTCAAAGCCAGGTGCTTCATACAAATGTATACAGAGGTCTTAGGGGTGTTACATCATCTTATGGCCAGGGGGCCTGCTGACAATTTATGACCCTCTCCTTGTGACAGCGGTCAATCCAGGACACTTATTTCTCCAGGGGTGGTTATTCTTAAAACAGACGCCACCCAAATAAAGTTACATTCCTATAAGGTGAGGATGTAGTGGGCTTTAGTCAGGGAAAGAATTTATTTAACCTAAGGTCTAACGTGATTAATATCAAAGGTTAATATTTATTTCTTCTATATATTCATTAATGTGTGTAAGGGCAGGGGACGTGGAGACTTAGCAGCAAACATTGGCTCAACAAATGAAAAACCCTTCACAAATACAATTTCTAATCAGCCCACTATACTTATACTAATAGTTTTCTAACTTCTCTAAATAACCTGTTTTTAGAAGGTTAAGCATCTCATGCCTCCCACGGTTGGGAGGCTGTGAGTAATCACATGTGGCCGGACAAGCCTGTCAGGTAGGCAGAGAACCTTCAGAGGAGTTTGTAGGTTAAAACAGTCCTGTCATGCCCAAGAATTTTTATTAACTGGAGCTCTAAGTTAACTCCTTCTCTGAAAGAGGTGGTGGGGGACAGCCCCCCATAAAGTCAGAGGTGTAGATGAGAGCACAAAGTAGTAAAGTAGGCAGGCTCTGGTTATGGGGGTAGATGCTCAAGGATTTCCAGGGGGACTCCTGAGGCTCGATCTCGAATTTGCATATGTCGAGCCTCCTTCGTCATGACCTTTGTCATGGGAGGAGTGCCTCACGCTGGCCCCCAACATTCAGAACTCTGCTTCCTACATGTTTGTGATATGAAAGAAGCTGTGTGTGCAAGTCGCTCAGTCGTGTCCGACTCTTTGCAACCCCATGGACTATAGCCTGCCAGGCCCCTCTGTCTATGGGACTCTCCAGGCAAGAGTACTGGAGTGGGCTGCCATTTCCATCTCCAGGGGCTCTTCCCGACCCAGGGATTGAGCCCGGGTCTCCTGCATTGCAGGCGGATGCTTTGCCTCCCGAGCCACCGGGGAAGCTGTGGTGGCTGTAATTGGCATAAAAAGACTTCTTGCTATTTATCTTCTGTTCACTTCTGGATCCTTAAAGCAATGGAGGCACATGTGCCGTGTGTGACTTCACGGTGGCCATGCAGCCCCTCACACCCACCCACCCCTGGTCTCTTCCCAGTGAGGCACAGCTGGGCCACCATGAGAGAGGCCATCCAGAGCCACATCAGCTCGCTGAGCTGGGGCCACCGGCTGGCCCTGCGGGAGAAGGCAGTGACCTACGTCAACTCCTATGGGGAGTTTGTTGAGCACCACAAAGTCAAGGTCAGTTGGGCCTTTGGCCCCGTTGGTTGCCCCCTTACTTGCGCCTGCGCCCACATGAACCGGGGCTCCGTGGTCCGTGCTGAGGGCTGCACCCAGTGCGTGAGCGTCCTGGCGTCCGATCAGTCTGGTACTAAAGGAAAAGTGAAGTTTGCTTTGCTTTTTTCAAGGCAACCAATGAAAAAGGACAGGAGGCGCTTTACACCGCTGCGAAGTTTGTCATCGCGACAGGAGAGAGGCCGCGCTACCTGGGAATCCCGGGAGACAGAGAGTGCTGTATCACCAGGTGGGGTTAACTAGGCCGTCTGCCCGTAAGTTGCGTTACGTTGTGCCTCCAGACGATTCACTCCCTGTCTAATTTCACGAGAGATTTGCATTGACGACAAGTGGAAGGGCGCGCAAGGCAGAGCTGAGAGCACAGACGCACAGTGCCTCCAGGCCTCCAGGCGGGAGAGTGAGTCTGGGCTTTGGTCCACACTCACTGGAGCCCAGAGCCAAGGAGCGGACACCGCTAGCTTCAGGCTTTCGTGTCTGCGATAGTGGTGGGCTGGGTGACCAGCAGACTCACTGTCCCGATGCGGGGACTTAGCAGGAATTCCCAGTGGACACTTGTCAGGAGGACCTGTGACCTCGATGTATGAAGCAGGACAATGACTGGCACACTTTCTCGACCAGATGCACTTTAAGAAACACGTTTCTCACTGTGCAGCTGTTGGGGTGAACACCCAGCGCAGGGTCTGCACGTGGGCCAGTCGCCTGGCTGGACGTCCTCCCCGAGGTGGACACACCTGCAACCCCCAAGGGCCACTCCCCGCAGCGCCTGTTTGCTCTGGCCCCTGGCGCCGTCCCACGTGCGGCCCCTTCTCTCTGCAGCGACGACCTGTTCTCACTGCCCTACTGCCCGGGCACGACCCTCGTGGTGGGGGCGTCCTACGTGGCGCTGGAGTGTGCGGGCTTCCTGGCCGGCCTGGGCCTGGAGGTCACGGTCATGGTGCGCTCGGTGCTCCTGCGGGGCTTCGACCAGGAGATGGCCGAGAAGGTGGGCGCCTCCATGCAGCAGCTCGGCGTGCGCTTCCTGCGCAAGTTCGTGCCCGTGGAGGTGAGTCCCGGCTCCAGACTGCCTTGGCCGTCACCCTGCCGGTCCAGCTCCACAAGCTTCCCTTCTATTTGATTTTTTTTAAAATCCTGAGGCATTTGGGATGTCAGTTCCTTGACCAGGGGTGGAACCTGTGCCCCCTGCAGTGGGGGTGTCGAGTCCTAACCTCTGGACCACCATCTCCAGGAGGCAGAGGTTCCTCCTGGGGCTGCTCATGTTACCCTTGTTCAGGCTGCTCCCCAGGGACCCTGAGGGTGGGGTGCCCCTCCCAATCCCTGCCCACAAGTCACGCCTCAGTGCTGACGGCTCTACCGGCATCCGCCTCGACTCCACACCCGTTCGTATGGCTGCCTGCTGGGCGTCTCCGCTTGAATGCCTCTCAACATTTTAAATGCAACAAGACAAAATAAAGCTCCCGATTTCCCGCCCGGTGTCCCCCCCGCTGCCTTCCTGGCCTGTCTGCATCCTTGGGAGGTGGTCCCCCGGTGCACACGGACCCCCGCGGCTCCCCATCCGCTCTTCCTGCTCACCCAGGGGCTTGTCTCTCCCTCGACCACCCTCAGGCCAGTGCTCCTTCCCCCGCCCCTGCTCCGTGCAGATGGCATACACCTGCCTGCACACACACGCCCTGCGCCCCCTGTGCGTGTCGCCTGCGGAGAGAATCCGCGCACTGTCCATCCTCACCAGGTCCAGCAGCTGGAGAAGGGCCTGCCCGGGAGGCTGAAGGTAGTGGCGAAGTCCACGGAAGGGACACAGACAGTGGAGGGCATTTACAACACGGTGAGCGTCTGCTGGGCGAGCAGGGGGTGGACGGACACGCGTGTGGGTTGGCGCAGACGAAACCCGTGGGGAGAGGATACCAGGGTTGATTTCTTTGACTCTGTGAGACCAGTACCTGTGGGACATGTCGGGCTGTTGATATTTGATGGGTTTTGGTGGCACACGAAGAATACGATGCTGAAATACACGGGTGTGTGTAACTGTGCAGGGAACAAAATCTGGAAGCAGGTGTGAGTGGAACTCGCTCAATCGCGTCCAACTCTGTGCGACCTTGTGGACGATAGATACAGTCCACGGGACTCTCCAGGCCAGAACACTGGAGTGGGGAGCCGTTCCCTTCTCCAGGGGATCTTCCCAACCCAGGGATCAAACCCAGGTCTCCTGCGTTGCAGATTCTTTACCAGATGGACTAAATGGGAAGCCTGGAAGCAGGTGTGCCTGCCTGCTTTCAGCGCTCACTTCTGGGAGTTAGATGTCATACACATTTCTGCATTTGACTATTTTTGCAATAAGCATTGATTATATTTTATAATCAAAAGCAGCAAAAACAAGCTATGTCAAATCTCCAAATAGTGTGAGTAGTCCGAGGACCCTTGGGTGGCAGTCGTTATAACCTAAACTCATGCAAGTCAGACACCAGTATGTCTTGTGTAAACTGTAGTTTATCGCTAACCTGGAGCAGACGATTCATGTATGTTTCATATACTCTAACCGTGATTTTTTTCAACTAAAAGTGAATGATGTTATGAGGATGACGGAAGCCAAAGATAGGTGTAAGGAAAACAAACATAAGCAGCAGCCCCTGCTGGGATTTTGATCGGGGTTGTGACGCGTGTGTGACCGTTGGAAGCGCTCCATTCTGCAGCACCCAGGCTTCCAGCTCGTGCTATGTCTGCCCTCTGACCTAGGCCGTCTGTCAGAGCCCCCAGCAAAGTTAGCACATTTCTCTGCAGACATCAAGAACATCTTCGTTAGATTTATTCCTAGGCATTTCCATATTTTTGTGTGGTTACAAAGGGTGTTTTTGATAGCGTGTCATTGTCTTCCACAGTCTGTTGCTGGCGTATAGGAAGGCTGCTCAGCCCTGTGACTGTGTGATCGAATTGTGTGACTCTGTTCAGCTGAGCCGTTTGATCACGTGTCCTTAACCGGTTCAGCGTCTTCTTTGTTATGCATGCAGAGCAAGGACTCGCTTCTTTCTGCTGCCTCTTCCTTTTCTTCCTTTTCCGCATGAGAGCACCAGCCACAGCCCCCACGCAGCGCTGGCGGGAAGTGCAGACCTGGACCCTCCAGTCTTGCTCTGGGTTGGGAGGGAGGTGTTCAGTGTTTCATGGTTAAAGAGGAAGGTTTGTCCATAGGATTTTGGTAGATATTCTTAATCATGGTAGAGAAATCATTTTCTATTTTTGTTTGCTAAGTTGTTTTTGTTGTTGTTATTTTGGTTTTTTGTTTGTTAAAAGTCAGAAGTAGGTATTCAGCTGTAAGAATGTTCGTTTTGTGGCTGTTAATGATTTTTTTTTCATTAATCTGTTAGTGTGTTGCATTATATTGATTTACAGTCAACTTTATATTACTGGTGTAAATCCAGCTGGATAATGAATGGTTCTTTTTATATATTTTTAGATTTGGCTATTTAAAATTTTTGTATCTATATTCATGAATTATATTGGCTTATAATTTTCCTTTCACATATTGGACTTCCCAGATTTTGATATAAAAGTTTCCTAGCTCATGAAAGAAGTCCGGAATACGCTCCTCCTTTTTCTGTTCTCAGAAGCATTTATGTGCCACTGGAACTGTTGTTTTTGTTCAGTCTCTAAATTGCGTCTGACTGTTTGGGACCCCAGGGACTGCAGCTCGCCAGGCTTCCCTGTCCATCACCAGCTCCCGGAGCTTGCTCAAACTCACGCCCATTGAATCAGTGATGCCATCCAACCGTCTCATCCCCTGTCGTCCCCTTCTCCTCCTGCCTTCAATCTTTCCAAGCATCAGGGTCTTTTCCAGTGAGTCAGTTCTTTGCATCACGTGTCCAAAGTGTTGGAGTTTCAGCTTTAGCATTAGTCCTTCCAATGAATATTCAGGGCTGATCTCCTTCAGAATGGACTGGTTGGATCTCCTTGCAGTCCAAAGGACTCTCAAGAGTCTTCTCCAACACCACAGTTCAAAAGCATCAGTTCTCCGGTGCTCAGCCTTCTTGATGGCCTGACGTGAACACTTTCACCGTCTGTACATGACGACCGTGGCTTTGACTGTACAGACCTTCGGCAGTGTGAGGTCTCTGCTTCTTAATGTGCTGTCTAGATTTGTCGTGTGTGCTGTCTAGCTTTCCTTCCAGGGAGTAAGTGTCTTTTAATTTCATGGCTGCAGTCACCATCTGCAGTGATTTTGGAGCCCAGAAAAATAAAGTCTGACACTGTTTCCCCATCTATTTCCCATGTAGTGATGGGACTGATGCCATGATCTTAGTTTTTTGAATGTTGAGTTTTAAGCCAACTTTTTCACTCTCCTCTTTCATTTTCATCAAGAGGCTCTTTAGTTCCTCTTCACTTTCTGCCATATGGTGTCATCTGCATATCTGAGGTTGTTTATATTTCTCCCGGCAATCTTGATTCCAGCTTGTGCTTCATCCAGTCCAGCGTTTCTCATGATGTCCTCTGCATAGAGGTTGCGTAGCAGGGTGACAGTATACAGCCTTGCGTGTTTGATAGAGCGAGCCTAGAGTGTTCAGTGAAGATATGTTCAGTTTTCTTGAACAGTCAAAGGACTGTTTAAGGCTGCTGTTCTCCTGCCAGCTTTTCCCGTTGAGTCATGGCTGATCTGCAGCCGTGCCGTCCGCACCCCTCGGGGTCTGTCTGTGTGGTGTGTGTTGGTGGCTGGTTCTTATACTCCTGTTCTTTTCCAGATTCTCTTTCAATTATAGGTTAATACAAGATTCTGAATAGCTTCCTGTGCTGTACAGTAGGTCCTTGTTAATTATCTCCTTTGTATATAGTCTTGTGTGTCTGTTCATCCCAAACTTCTGATTTACCCTTCCTCCCCTTCCCTCTTGGTAACCTTCAGTCTGTTTCCTGTGTCTGGCAGTCTGCTTTGGTTTTTTGAATAAGTTCACTTGTATCATTTCTTTAAGAGTCTGCGTATACGTGGCACCAGGTGGTATCTGTCTCTGCCTGATTTACTCCTGAGTGCGGCCATCTCTGTGTCCATCCATGGTGCTACGGTGGCGTGATGGCCTTTTATGGCTGAGTAGTGTCCCATCACATAGGTTCACCACATCTTCTTTATCATCCATCTGTCCATGGACACTTACGTGGCTTCCTCCATGTAAATTTAAAACCAGCTTTCCCATTTTGAAGAAGAAGCCTGCTGGGATTTTGACTGAGATTGTTTTGCTTATGTAGATGAGTTTGGTAAAACTGACATCTTAAATCAGCAGCATTGATTTTTCCTGTACACGAACCTCTGTGTTTTTTTCATTTATTATGTTTGCAGGCTCTTTAGTTTCTCTGAGCAACATTTTATCATTTTTCTCTGGAGGTCTTTCATGTTCTGTTAAATGTATATCTGAGTACTTCATATTTTTAGCCTCTGCAAATGATATTTTAAGTTTTTAAATGTTCAGCGGTTAGTTGGTAGTACGTAGAAATGCACGATCTTTCTGTATCGACCTTCTTAGGATTTGTTCTGCATAAAACAGTAGTTTGTTTTCTTCTTTCCAGTCTGTGTGCATTTTGTTCCCTTTTCTTGCCTCGTTACCCTGGCTAAGACGTCCATGTGGTTCTGAACAGAGACTGTGAGGGCCTCCCGTCTCAGGTGGGTGAGGCGGCCTCTCTGCGCTGCGAGCGTGCACATCCGCAGGCTTCTGCAGACCCTTCTGTCAGGTTGGGGACGCGTGCTTCTGGTCCTAGAGCACCGAGGCTTTTATTGAAATCCTCAAGGGTGCTGAGTTTTGTCAAATGCTGTCCCAGCTTCCATTGGGATGAGTAAGTTTTTTTCTTTTTTATTCTGTTTGAATGATGAATTCCATTGATTGGTTTTTGTATGTTAAACCAGATTTGTATTTTGGGACAAAGCCCAAAATACTTGGTCATGATCAATTATCCTTTATTTATGTTGCTCTGTTTTATTTGCTGGCATCCATTAAGTATCTGGTGTCTGCGTTCCTGGGGAGTGTTGGCTTCTGCTTTTCTTTGTTTTTGAATTATTAATGCTTTGCCTCGCTGGGTCTCCGTTGCAGCGTGCGGGCTTTCTCCAGTGGCAGCGAGTGGGGGCTGCTCTTCCTCGCCGTGTGTGGGCTTCTCTGCAGCGGCCTTTCTTGCTGCTGCGCATGGGCTCTGGAGCGTCCAGACTCAGCAGCTGTGGCCCGGGGGTTTATGCCCCTCAGCACGCGGGCTTTTCCCAGACCAGGAATCGGACCCGTGTCCCCCACACTGGCAGGTGGATCCTTAGCCACCGAGCCCCCAGGGCTGTCCTCTCGAGTTTTCTCTTCTTTTTCCCGCCCGTGTCTGCCCTTGTGTCGGATGCTGCGCCTCTCTCTTGTCGTGGAGGCTTCGTGTGTCACCGGTGTTGTCCTTGTGCCGCACACACTTTACTCACAAGGTCCCCTGGCCCTGGGTGAGCTCGTGGAGATGCTTATACACCGTGGACTCAGTCTCTGTGAGTGCGAAGCCCTTAGTCTGCGTGGGCTGTCACAGCGTCCAGGGGTTGATCACACAGGGTCACAGGGAGAAAGTGACCATCTACACACCAAGGAGAGAGGCCTTGGAGGAGACTGACCTGCGGACTCTTGGTCTCAGGAGTCTGACCTCCAGAACTGAGAGGAACCTCACCTGGGGTACTTTGTTATGTTCTGAACTAGGACCCCTCTTCCCTGGTAGAAAGGTCCGCCTGCCAATGCAGGAGACGGGTTCAATCCCCTGGAGAAGGGCGTGGCTGCCCATTCATCCCAGTGTTCCTGCCTGGAGAATCCCATAGACAGAGGAGTCTGGCAGGCTCCAAGGTCATGGGTCACAGAGTCAGACAAGACTTGGCGACTGAACAGTGGGCTTGTTGTACCTTAATCAGCTCTGTAAAGGCCCATCTCCAAATACAGTCGCCTTCCGAGGTCCTGGGGTCAGTGCCTCGGCATGAATTAGGGGAGGGGGCATGGTGCAGCCTGTGCCATAGGGTCAGAGTCCTGTGGGTGTGAGTTTGGTAAAGTCTGTCTTTGCAGGCATCTATTTCATCTAACGGGGAAGGCAGTGGCACCCCACTCCAGCACTCTTGCCTGGAAAATCCCATGGACGGAGGAGCCTGGTAGGCTGCAGTTCATGGGGTCGCTAAGAGTCGGACACAACTGAGCGACTTCACTTTCACTTTTCACTTTCATGCATTGGAGAAGGAAATGGCAACCCACTCCAGTGTTCTTGCCTGGAGAGTCCCAGGGATGGGGAAGCCTGGTAGGCTACCGTCTATGGGGTTGCACAGAGTCGGAAACGACTGAAGTGACTTAGCATAGCATAGCATAGCATAGCATAGCATTTCAGCTAAACTGTCAAATTGACTGGCATAGGCTTTTGATGACATTCTGTTCTCCTGTCAGCCTCTGAAGGATTCATCGTAATGTTCTTGTTTTCGTTCCTGGTGTTGATGGTCTGTGTTTCTGCCGTCTCTCTAAACTCAGGTTTTGTTAGCAATTGGTCGTGACTCCTGTACGAAGAAGTTAGGGCTGGAGAAGATTGGTGTGAACACCAATGAAAAGTAAGTACCCTGGTGTTAGCATCTAGCCCTGCTCAAAACTCAGTGTTTTCACAGATTGCCACTGGGAAATTCTGACTTAATTACTGAGATGCTCTGAATTTATTTTGTAGTAATTAATCTGTCAGCTCCGTATTATCAGTTATTTCATTAATCAGTTGATAATTTAATGTTTTCCTTAAATCTTTCATGCATTAAGCAGTTTCTTGTAAAAAATACTTGTGGAAATGTATACATCCACTTTCTGTTTTGAATGAATTTGTCTGTCCTTGATCAGGCAAGGAGGAAAATTCCAAAGCAGTATGTTCAACTCTCAGAGAAGGCAATGGCACCCCACTCCAGTGCTCTTGCCTGGAAAATCCCATGGACAGAGGAGCCTGGTGGGCTGCATTCCATGGTGTCGCTAAGAGTCGGACACAACTGAGCGACTTCACTTTCCCTTTTCCCTTTCATGCATTGGAGAAGGAAATGGCAACCCACTCCAGTGTTCTTGCCTGGAGAATCCCAGGGATGAGGGAGCCTGGTGGGCTGCCGTCTATGGGGTCACACAGAGTCGGACATGACTGAAGCGACTTAGGAGCAGCAGCAGCAGCAGCAGCATGTTCAGCTCTGGGGGAGGCCTGGCGCGGTCCTCAGCGCCCAGAAAGCAGGCAGCGGTTTGTCTGAGCCGTGGGTCCAGGGACGCTTGGTGGAAGAGCATCTGCTTCCAGCAGTGCAGAGTCAGTTGTAATATTTTTTCTTCCCCGAACACAATAGGACGGGCAAGATCCCCGTAAATGATGAGGAGCAGACCAGTGTGCCCTACGTCTACGCTGTCGGGGACGTCCTGGAGGGCAAACCGCAGCTCACCCCAGTCGCCGTGCAGGCGGGCAAGCTGCTGGCGCGAAGGCTCTTCGGGGGCCGATCAGAGAAGGTGCGTCTCTCAGTGCTGTCTTTGGGACAATGTCTGAATCAAGGTCACGACAAGAGGAGAGTCAGTGCGCGTGCACCGTGTGTTCCTTGCTGGGAAGGCGCCCCGTGTCAAAGTCACGACAGGAGGAGAGTCGGTGCGCGCACCGCGTGTTGTCTTGCTGGGAAGGCGCCCCCGGGTCATGTGCGGTTCCCTACCATCTGCTGATGGTTCTGAGTAAATGCTTTGAGCATCTTAAGTTCAGGATGTTGTCCTGGGTGACGCGGGGGCGCCCAGGTGGGGCCGTCTTTTCTTACCAGAGGGGTCGGGGAACGTGTCCTGGGTGGGTTGCTGCTCCAGCACCGGGGGCAGGGCCACACGGCTCGGGGTCAGATGGGCTCAGCACATGGCCGTCTCCCCTTGGCAGGCCGGCCTGTCGCCCTGCCCAATGTGGCGGAAGGGCTTCCTGCTCCTCTCACAGTGGTGCGGTCCTGTGCGTGGCTGGGGGGTTCTGGTCTCACTGAAGCAGCCAGAGTCGGGGGTCCGCTGCCTGCTCAGTGACTCCGTCCCCTGAACCGTGGTGGGTGGTGGTCACCTGCACTGGGCTGTGCTTTTTTGTCTTATGTTTGTAAATGTACGTGGTGCGGATTCTCACTATAAAAAACAGGACAAAACGAGCCACGAGCTGTCTGTCTTGCAGTGTGACTACAGCAATGTCCCCACCGTGGTGTTCACGCCCTTGGAGTACGGCTGCTGTGGGTACTCAGAGGAGCAGGCTGCTGAGGCGTACCAGGCAGAGAATCTGAACGTAAGATGTGTGGTTGGTGCGTTCTCAGACCTCGCCTCTAATCCATGGTTTCTCCTGTTGGCCACTTGTTACTCTATAGTTTTGCAAGTTCCTGTAATGGCTGCGTTGTCGGAAATTATATTCCTGCTTTGGGAAAGTTGGAAAGTAAATAATGTAAGCCCTGTCTCTAGCAGAGTGTGATTGTCACACAGCTGGGAAGAAGGACGCAGACTGCGCACACAAGGGCTTTGAGTACACGGGCAGCATGGGGGGGAGGCCCCTGGGGGAGCACGTACTATCCTGGGAGCTGTGGGGAGGGGGCCGACCAGGGGCTGGGGGCCGTGGCCGCTCCTCCTCTCCTGCTGGGGTTCATGTGTGTGTGTGTTTGCACGTGTGCACGTGCGTGCGTGCACACGCACTTGCAGGTCATGCTTCTGTTCCTGCAGAAACAGGTGCGCGCGGCAGCCACATGCACGTGGCCCCTCCCCACTGCAAGTTCAGTGCCAGTTCTGGTCTCGGAGGAGCTGACTGACCCAGGGTCTGTCTCAGGCGCACATCGTGGGGATGTTTGCTGGCCCGAGCGGGCTCTGTCCACCTTCCCAAGGTGGCACGGCCGGACCAGGCTCAGGAAGTGGCTCTGGGAGCCCCTGCCCCATCCGCAGGCTCGGGAGGGTGGTTCCAGGGCTGCGGCGCTGCGGGGTTGCAAGCCATCGGACGCCCCCAGAGCTGCTCTCTGCTCCCCTGCACCCTCGCCCGTCTGGTCACACCTCCTCGCGGTGTACTCTCACTGTGATGTGCTGGGTGGTCCAAGTGGCTTTCTCCTGCCCGTCCCACATGGGAGGGTTTGGGGGATGAAGAGGGTCAGAGACAGGTAGGACCACCGCGTTTTCAGGGGCTGTTGTTTAGGTGGTGGTCTCAGTGAGAAGGTTCCATTTCAGAGGACATAATTTGATCAGTGTTTATAATTAACTCCTGGGAATAGTGAACCACCTGTGTGAGTGGTGAACTTTTACTCGGGTCTCTGACAAGTGACGGTAGCCATCGGGGATTTGACACACCCCGCACGTCAGCACACCCAGCCCAGATGAAGGTGTGTCTGTAGGAAGAGCCCCGTCCTGGGGTCACTCTTGGGTCTCTCCTAAGGCCCCCGCACGCCAGCACACCCAGTCTAGACTTTCACTTTTGCATTTTGCAGGACTGAAAATTTGATCTATTAGGATTCTTGATATTCCTATTATAAAGAGACTTGAGGAGACCTCGCATAAATCCGCATATTGTATCTTTTCAAGTGAGGAAATTAAGGGGAAAGGTGAGGGTAGGCACAGTAAGACGGGATAAGAAAATGGAATTCATTCACAAAACTCACACCATAAAGTCCTCCAGACTTTGATCTCTGATAAGAACTTGTATGTAGAATATCAAAGAACTCTTACAACAATAAAAACCAAACAACCCGGCTTTTAAAAGAGCAAAGGATATTTCCCCAAAGATCGTGCACAGGTGGCCAGCAGACACGTGGAAAGATTCTCAGCATCACTGTCATCAGGGAAACACAGCACAGCTTAGTGAGAGGCCGTAGGCTGATTTATGAAAGTTCTCGCCATTTCTGTGGGTTCTGTCTTCACTCTCCTGATGGTGCCCTTTGAAGCACAAAGACCTTTCCTTTTGATGCAGTCTGGTGTGTCTTTTTTTTTTTTTTTTCTGTTGCCACATGTACTTTTGATGTCACTTCTGACGAATCATTGTCTGACCCACAGTCGTGAAGGTTGATGTCCATGTTTTCCTCCTAGAGTGTTGTGGTTTTCAGCTCTGACATGTGGGCCTCTGATCCGTTCTGAGAACTTTCTATACACGTGTGAGGTCGGGGTCCAGCCTCATCCCCCCCCACGTGGGAGCCCATATCTCCTTGAAGAGCTGCCTCCTAGTGAGGAAACACGGGCACTGATCTAGCTTACAGATTTCAGTGTAGTTGGGAGGGTGGGTGGGAGGGCAGGGGCCAGGGAAGAGAGAGTGAATCCTCCTAAGCAGGAGGGCAGGCCAGGAAGGAGAGCCCGCCCAGGAGCAGGCGACCACAGCGAAAGTGTGCTGCTTAGAAGCGTGCAGGCTGATGACAAGCAGGAGGAAAGGCACTTGTGTCTGATTGAAAAGAGCAGTGGGTGGCAGAGGCGGCGGTCACAGACCAGAGCTTTTAAATTTGCACTTCTTGTGCATAAGTTGATTTAACAATTGAAACTCTCTTAAAAGGCAGTATTAGGGAGATTATTTTGGGGGGTGGGCTGTGCCACTGAGCTTGTTAGATCTTAGTTCCCCAGCCAGGGATTGAACTTGCGCCCCACGCAAAGAAAGCACGAAGTCCTAACGACTGGACCCCTCGGGAACTCTGAAGGGAGGGTCTGGCAAGGAGGGCACTGGGTGGAGGAGGGCGCCAGCCCTGTCGGATGGTGGTTTATCCTGAGGGCACGGGCACTAAAACTGTGCTGAGCGGCACACAGGCGACAGAAAGACTGGCAGGACAGAAGCTGAGCCCAGATTGATTCAGGTGCTTAGAACTAACATGAGAATGGTGGTGTTTTAAGTTTATGGCAAAAGATGTTCATTAAGGGTGTTGGAGTAAGTGAACGGCATTTAGGAAAAATGTGAAGTTGGAACCAGGAGGATCCACTTTGAACCAGGAGGATCAAACACTTAAACAGAATCTTCCAAATACTGGGAGGAAAAGCATAGCTAACACGTTGGTGTGAAGAGACAACTCATTGGAAAAGACCCTGATGTTGGGAAAGATTGAGGGCAAGAGAAGGGGACGACAGAGGGTGAGATGGTTGGATGGCATCACTGACTCCATGGACAGGAGTTTGAGCAAGCTCCAGGAAATAGTGAAAGATGGGGAGCCTGGCGTGCTGCAGTCCACGGGGTCGCAGAGGGTCAGACACGACCGAGCGACTGAACGACAATGCGTGTGAGGAAGGGGGTGGAGAGTCCAGGGGAGGGTCCCGTGTGGGGCTCGGGGTGCGTTGAAGCCAGGAGGTTTCTGTTTCAGAAATCCTGTTTATAATCTCAAGAATTGGTTTTCTTAACATTTGGGGTATATTTTAGGAATAATACCTTGGGGTGAAGAAGCATTTATCTCATGTTCCTCCTAGCCAGAGAGATTAAGAAGTTTGTAATAAAATGTGTAGAAGAGTTTATTTCCATCAGACTCGGAAGCTGGAGTCATGCATGTTTAAGTGTCTGAGCACTGGTGGACAAACTGCGGGCGCTCTGCATGATCACGGAGCCCACGGGAGTGTCTCCACGTGATCACGGAACCCCATGGGGGGCGCCTCCGCATGATCACGGAGCCTGTGGGGGTGTCTCCACGTGATCATGGAGCCCACAGGGGTGTCTCCACATGATCACGGAGCCCCACGGGGGACGCCTCCGCATGATCACGGAGCCTGCGGGGTGTCTCCATGTGATCACGGAGCCCGCGGAAGTGTCTGCACATGATCACGGAGCCCCACGGGGGGCGCCTCTGCGTGATCATGGAGCCCGCGGGGGTGTCTCCACGTGATCACGGAGCCTCATGGGGGACGCCTCCGCATGATCATGGAGCCCCGCAGGGGCGCCTCCGCGTGGTCACAGAGCCCCACGGGGTGCCTCCACATCCGTGATCACGGAGCCCCGTGGGGGCGCCTCCACATGATCACGGAGCCCGCGGAAGAGTCTGCACGTGATCACGGAGCCCCACAGGGGGGGTGAGGGGGGCGCCTCCGCGTGATCACGGAGCCCGCGGGGGCGTCTCCACGTGATCCCGGAGCCCGTGGGGGTGTCTCCACGTGATCACGGAGCCCGCAGGGGTGTCTCCACATGATCACGGAGCCTGCAAGGGCGCCTCCACGTGATCACGGAGCCCCGCGGGGGTGCCTCCACATCAGTGATCACGGAGCCCTGCAGGGGCGCCTCCACGTGCTAACCTCTGCCTTCTCTTGCAGGTGTACCACACTCTGTTCTGGCCTCTCGAGTGGACAGTGGCCAGCAGAGACAACAACACTTGTTATGCGAAGATAATCTGCAATAAACTGGACAATGTACGTACTGTGGTTGGAAGCGGGCATGCTCTGATTTTAAAATGTCACTTTTAGTCTCGTATCTGGGTTTTTATAATCTCCTTAAAGATAGCTCTTGGGGCTAGGCAGAAGTCCTTCAGACTGCCGCCCAGGTGCTGTGCTTGCAGGGGATGGACACGTGCCTCCCTTTCTCTGTGGGATCGTGTCTCTCAGGTGCTCTGACTGGTGGTGTGGAGCCTCAGGCTCTGCCGCAGTCTGGGCCTAGGTGCATCCGTCTGCATCTGGAGACAGGCGTGCCTTGAAGACCTTGTGGGTTTGGTTCCAGACCTGGCAATAAGTCGAATGTCACGGCCGTGCAAGCCCCAGTATTGTTTGGTTTCCCTGTGCAACGTGAGGTCAGATTTATACCAGACTACAGTCTTTATCAGTCACATTCTGTCTAAAAAATTCAACATACAACCTTAATTTAAAAATACTTTATGCTTAAACATTCTAACCATCAGCTGCGTCCTCCGCAGATTGTAACCCTCTTGCTGGTGGAGGCTCTGGCCTCGGTGCTACGGCTGCCGACTGATCAGGGCAGAGGTGTCTGAAGGCTGGGGTGGCCGCAGCTGTTTCTCAAAACAAGATGACCAGGCCGCTGGCCGCTCGGAAGGACCTGTCTTTCATGAGTGGTTTCCCTGGAGCAGGCAATGCTGTTCGATAGCATCTCACCCACAGCGGCACTGCCGACCCGCCGTCCTTTGTCCGCCAGGCGTGAGTCGTGTCGTCACGACTGTCGAGTCCTGGTTGTCGTCACGGCTAAGGTCACGGCGTCTGTCAGGAGCGGCTCCATCTCAGGAACCGCTGTCTGCGCTTGTCCGCCGGGAGCGCTCCTCCTGCGTACGTTCATGCTCAGGAGGCGGCAGCGCAGCCCCGTCTTCAGGACCCACTTCTGACCCCCGTTCTCCTGCTGCTCCCCCGCGTCCCCCTTCCTTCCTCCAGGAGGTCCTGGACCCCTCGCTGTCATCCTCAGGGGCTGGAGTCAGGTTCTTCCAAACACCTCTTGGGTTTCTGTTCTGAGCTCGTCCGATGAGCCAAGATGCTCTTATGGCATCTGGGATGGGGCTCCTCTCCAGAGGCCTTCGGTCCACTCTGCCCGGATCTGGACTCACTGTCTGTGGCGCTGCAGCCTAGCAGAATGGATTTGTCCAATAATAAGACTTGGAAGTCAAGATTGCTTCTTGACTGCTGGACAGCAGAGGGCTGTTGTGTCAGCTGATGTGAAGGCAACACCCCTCACACTGCTCGTCCCCATCAGAGTTCTGGGTGGTCGGGGCATGTCACATGGAAAGGGTGCTCCTAGGGCGCGCCATGTGGAGAGGGCGCCCCTGGGGCCTGTCGTGTGGAGAGGGTGCTCCTGTCTGGAAAGTAGTCTTCTGAGCAGTCGGTCTCAACAGCAGGCTTCAAATATTCCATGAACCATGTTATAAGCAGAATTGATTGAACTTAATTCTTAAAGGCCCTGGGGCTTGGGGAGTGGTAGGCTGGGTTCCACTGTGTCAGCGCCCAGCGTGAGAGCAGCCTGTCCTCCGAGGCTGTGACCAGACTCTGCCTTCTCCTCTCTAACTGTGAAAGGGCTGCGTGTGCGCTCGGCTGCTTCAGTCGTGTGCGACTCTGTGACCCCGTAGACTGCAGCCCGCCAGGCTCCTCTGTCCATGTTACCCTCCAGCCAGACTACTGGAGGGGGTTGCATGCCCTCCTCCAGGGCCTTTTCCCCACCCAGGGACAGAACCAAGGTCTCTCACGTCTCCGGCATTGGCAGGCAGGTTCTTTATCACTAGCGCCACCTGGGAAGCCCACGAACGCCCCAGATGCATCTTTCCATCCACATTGAAGACCGCTAAGTGTTGGAGCTTCTGGGGAGGTCGGGTCTAATGGGTAAAGGGCTGCAGCCTCTGCGTCGGCACTTGCTGCCACCCCGGCCCCGCGCCGTCTCTGTGAAACGGTTCATTCCTGAGTCTCTGTGAGCCCGCTCCGCCAGTTCCCACCACCCTGCAGCGTCCCTTCTCTGCTCCTTCACAGAACCGGAGGGGATCATGGCCCTGCTGTGGAGGCTTTGATCGGAGGGCATGGCGGCTGGTGTGGTCTTCTACCCGGACACCAGAGCTGCCTCCACCCACGCCAGCAGGCAGGCTGCTGCTCTCCCCCGCTCCTCCGCTCGCTGGAGCAGCGCTCTTTGTGTCCTTGGAGAGCTGTCCCTCCGCGTTCTCAGCCTGGCTGACTGTCCGGCTCAGGAGGCCCAGCTCTCGGCCTGTCCTGGCTCTCCACCCGCCCTCCCCATTTTCAGCTTCTGATATCAAGGGGAGGTGTGCGACTCTTCCTTCCATTTGAATCTTCAGAGACCATCGTTGGGAGATTATTGGCCTAATTTCAGTGTGTTCCTATCCTAGGGCAGAGGGAGGCCGAGGAGGGAGGGACAGGCTGGGGGCTGGAGCCAGTTGGTGGAGCCGTGAGCAGAAGTCCCCATATCACATGGACCTGGTTTGCAGTACCCAGAACAGTTACAGGAGTAACATCGCAGTACCTGATCACGGCTACAATAATAAGGAAGAAGTCTGAAATAGTGTGAGAGTTACCAGAGTGTGGCACACAACCCCCAGGTGACCGATTGCTGCTGGAAAGATGTTGCCAGGAGACGTGCTCAACATGGGGTTGACACAGACCTTCAGTCTGCATGGAGCACAGTTGTGTGTGACACAGCGTGCTCTGCCTGTGCTGGGCTGCGTCACAGGCAGTTAGGATATGCCTCCACGCAGTGAAAGCCTGGTTACAATTACTCAAATTCTACTGGAGGCGCACACAGCGGCGGGTGCAGGGTCTCCAGTGGAGCACGAGGGAAGGCTGAGAGCCCCTTGCCCCTCCTGGGGACAGCAGGGCCCCTGGAGGCTGGTGAAGAGTGTGCGAGGCTGTGCCGGGACGGGGCTTCCCCCTCCTCAGTCTGAGTTCTTTCTGGGGAGGTCAGACATGAAGTTGCCAATGATGTGACCTCATGCAACCCTCCAAGGGTCCCTCCCGTGGGGCCCGGTGATTCTGGGCATCGCCCACGGTCCCCAGGGAGTACCAGTCACTGTGGGTTGTTCTTCTGCAGGCCCGCTGTCGGGGCCGGGAGTGTGAGGGGGCACAGGCCTTCCCCTGGTGCTCTGCTGGCCCTGAAGCTCTAGATGCGGGGAGAGAGATGAGAGCTGTGGATGGGGAGGCTGAGTGCTGGAGACCTGGGGGTGCCCGGAATGAATCGACTCCCCTGGTGTGGGGGCAAGGGGAGAGGGTGCCCACTCCTCAGTGTCTGTGCCCCGGGCCGGGAGTGGGGCCCCTGCTCGGAGGGCACGCCCTACGGGCACGCAGCGTCGCCAATAGCCCCGATTCGTCGGACTGTCATTCAACGCTCTCTCGGGGTAAATGGAAGCGTCCACCATGCTGGGAACCCCTCTGGGCAGCGGGTGCACACTCGTCCTGATGGGTCGGGACTCACGATACCTTGGGGCATACACCCAGGGCTCTCCCCACAGAGTCTCAAGGGCGCAGGTTCCTGGTGGTGCTCTGGGCTCAAGGCGGCATTAGAGTTGCTTTTTTGGGGGAAACACTGTAAGTTTCAATCATGAACTTGGGATAACGAGGCTCCGACTCAGGGCGTTAACCTACTGGCTTCCTTTCGGAAGGATCGGGTGATAGGATTTCACGTCCTCGGACCGAATGCTGGGGAGATCACTCAGGGGTTTGCTGCCGCCATGAAGTGCGGGCTCACGAAGCAGCTGCTGGATGACACCATCGGGATCCACCCCACGTGCGGAGAGGTGCGCCTGCTGGGGCTCTGGGGACGGGGAGGGGCCCGCTGTCCTCAGCTGTGTGCTCTCGAGGGCAGCATCAGTGTCGTGTTAGGGACACGTCCTCCTAAAGCTGGCGTCCGCACAGCTGCATGTGAATCGTGTTTTTCTCCCCGGGCAGGTGTTCACCACCTTGGAGATCACCAAGGCATCGGGACTAGACATCACGCAGAAGGGCTGCTGAGGCTAGGCCCCGCCACCCTGTCCCGTCCCGCCCCTCGGTGGTGAGATGGCGCGTGCGGCTCAGGGAGCCCGCGCTGCCCCGGGACAGGAGGCGGGACGGTGCGGGGCCGCCGCCCGGCTGGGCTGACAGGAGGGCAGACTCGCTGCCTCCTTGACGTCTTCGCTCAGAGCCGCCAGGCGAGCCAAGACCGACCCCTGCCTGCCAGCTCCTCTGCGAGGCCTCTCTCAAGGGACTCGTCCAGGTCAGTGCTCCTGCTTGCTGCGGTTTGAGTCCCTCCCTGTTGCTTCCAGGAAACTGTTATGAAACTGACTCCAGGGGGCGTGTTCAGCGTGTTGATCTTCAGGGTAATATTAAAGGTTCTCAGTACTGTATTATGTGAAATCTAATTTAAAGTTATTTAAAACGGTTCTGCCCCCAGTCTGTTCACTCACAGTCTGGTTCAGCAGATGACCCGGTGATGTCAGGGCCTGCCCTTGGGGTGTGCACACCTGTCGGCATCTAAAAGGGCTGGAGGCGGGCAGCCTTCCCTGGGGAGGAGCCTGTTTCCTCCCAAGTAGACCTCTCAGCCCCACATCCGGGGTTCCAGACGGCGGTGCTGTCCTGGGCTGCCCGCCACCCACTGGCCCACTGGTCCTTTGGTCAGAACTTCTTTTTAAAAGAAACTTTAGGCCAGTAAGCAGGTCAGAGTCACCGTCTATGGACGGGGTGTTTGCTGTCCTCCAGCTTACCAGTCCCGGGGTCCAGCTACTGAGGAGACACGAGGAGGTGAGCTGGGGGAGCGGTTGCCGTGGAGGCAGCTCGGGGCCGCAGGAGACGCTCTTGGTTCCTGCATGTGGGCTGGCGGCAGTCGAACAGGGTGCACCACAGGCCACGCGTTCTCGCTTACTTGTTGGAGCGTTCTTCACGACGGCTGTTTCAGCACCTTGGCCAGGTGGTACTGCTGTCTGCGTTGTCTCGGCCTTGGCATCTAGTCACCGTCTCTTCTCCTTCAGGTAGATTTTCTCCTAGGATTGCACCCTGTAACCAGCTGAGATCTGTGTCTGGAATGCAAGAATGGCTCAGCGTGCAGAGCCCACTCGGCGCAGTGTCCCTCACGGGCAGAATGAAGGGCAGGGAGCCACATGATACCAGTCGATGCTGAAAGAGCATTTGACTAAATTCAACACACTGTCCTGATTAAAAAGTACTCAGCGAACGAGGAATAGAAGGAAAGTAGCTCTGTGTAACAAAAGCTGTACGTGGAAGCCCCACAGTGATCAGCTCACAAGGCAAGGCCACCCCCTTTGGCACTTCTGCTCACCAGAGTCCTTATCAAAAGTTCTACACAGAGCAACTAGGCAAGAAAAAGAAGTGGAATCATCTCCACTCACAGGTGACGGGCTGCAGATGTAGAAGACACTGAAGATGCCTCACGCCCAGACGCAGAGGCTGCTGGGCCTGGCGAACGGGCTCAGCAGGTTGCAGAGTGTGCAGTCGGCTCTAGGAGGTCCGGTGAAAGCCTGGACACCAACCGTGATCCGTATCGGAGTGAAGAGAACGATGCCACGTACAGCAGCCCCCAGAAGAAGAGAATTCTTAGGACTAAATTAACCAAGGAGATGGAACAGCTAAATGGTGAAAACTACAAACTGTTGAGAAAAGGAAGACAAATAAGTGGAAAGACAGCCTGTGCTTGTGGATCGGGAAACAACGCTGTTAGAACGTCAGTTGTGCCTGAAGCAATCACACATTCAGGTTCTGTCAGAAACTCAGCAGTGACTTTTGCAGAAATGAAAGGACCCATCCTGAAATTCCAGTAGAACCGAAGGGGATTCTGAACGTTCAGAACAACCTTGAAAAAGCAGAGTTAGAGATCGCACACTTCCTGCTTCAGGGTTTACTGCAGATCTTCAGCTATGAGGACAGCGTGCTCCCAGCACAGAGTGGGGCGTGCAGAGAACAGGGAAGTCAGGCCTCAGGTGTCAGGTCGGGGGCACAGTGGAAGCAGCGCTGAGACCCTTTCACAGCAAAGCATCCTCTTTCTCCCGCTGGTGCTGGGAAACCACGCCAAAGGGCAGCGTCAGAGCTCTGCTCACATCGTATGCAGACGTCCGCTGAAAGTGGGCAGGGACCTAAACATAAGAGCCGCAGAGCTCACAAGGCCCAGGGCCAGGGCGCCATGACACGGGGCTGGCGGTGACTCTTCTCTGTGACCAAAGGCACAGCAGACGAGGCAAATGGGCAGCCTGGACCTCGGGGGTTAAAACTCTGCGCGGTCAAGGGCACCAGGACACCATACAGAGCAAAAGGCAAAGCCCAGGAGGAGAGGGGAGATGTCCAGGCCACATGTCTGGGAAGAGATACGCTCCAGAATGTAATATCTGGAATATCCTGAGAAAGTTCCAAAACCCAGTAACATAGAAACAAACATCCAGGTTGAAAATGGGCAAAGGACTTCAGCAGACATTTATCCACAGAAGATGCACAGACGGCTAGCACGTCACGGAGGAACGGAGGTTGGAGCTCACTGAGCTGCCCCCTCACGACCATCAGGGTTGTTCAGCTGCTGAGTCACGTCTGACTCTGTGACCCCATGGACTGCAGCACACCAGGCTCCCTGGCCTTCACTGTCTCCCAAAGTTTCCTGACATTCATGTCCATCGAGTCGGTGATGCCATCCATCCATCTCATCCTCTGTTGTCCCCTTCTCCTCCTGCCTCCAATCTTTCCCAGCATCAGGGTCTTTTCCAATGAGTCAGTTCTTCGCATCAGGTGGCCAAAGTATTGGAGCTTCAGCTTCAGCATCAGCCCTTCCAGTGAATATTCGGGGTTTATTTCCTTTAGGATGGACTGGTTTGGAATTGAACTATATGCTTTAAAATGGTGAAGATGGTTACTTTTTAATGTGTTTTAATTATCACGATTTTTAAACCGCATTTAATTGTGTGTCAGTTATGCCTTAATAAAGTTGGTCTAAAAGAACGAACCACCAGCTTTAAAAAAAAAGCCCAAGACCAGATGGTGTGATTCTGTGAAACGTTAAAGAAGTATTAACAGCAATTTCTCTCAAAATCTTCCAAAAAGCTGAAGAAGAGAGACCACTTCTAAGTCATTGTATGCACCACCATCACTGGCTACCAAAGCCGGATGGAGGCACAACCAGCAAAGCCTGGCCAGCACCCCGATGACCACAGGTGCCAGATCCGCGACAGGGTGGTAGTGCCCAACTCGATGCAGCAAATCTCTAAAGGACTATATGCGAAGTGAGTTTTATTCCCAGGGTGCGAGGGTGTTTCACAGTAAGGAACTCAACCGATGAGACACCACATTAATAGAATGACAGGCGGAGACCACGTGACCGTCTCAGTTGGTACAGAAAAAGCATCTGCAAAATCCAACATGATAAAGCCCCGTGTGAAAACCCCACAGATCACGCTGTCCTCAGTACTGAGACAAGACCGAAAGATTTTTTCTTCTAAGATCAGGAACGAGATAAAGATGCCTGCTTTGCCTGCTGTTCATTCAACTCGCCCTGGCATCCTAGAGAGAGTAATCAGACAAGAAAAAGAAGCGGAAGGCGTCTGCACTGGACAGGAAGAGGCAGACCTGGGTCTGTTCACGGACGACACGAGACCGGCTTTGGTGGCCCCCTCACTGTGTCTTCTCTTTCTGTGGGCCTGTCTGGTCGTGGGCGTTGTAGAATAAATGTCCAGTTGATCGTGAGCCGTCAGAGCCTCCTAACCCGAGGCCCTCTCTGCTGAGTGCGCTCAGCTCCGGACGCGTGTCTTCAGTTCCTGTTGATGTCCCAGCAGCGCCCACACCTCTGTCCAAGGCCAGGCGTCACGTACCTGGACCGCAGACCCAGATGTTTACCTGCCCACGTTGGGCGGGGGCCCCGCAGAAAGGCAGAGAGGCTGACCAAGACGGGACTCATGCCCTCGTGCAAGGCTGCGCCCAACCCCCGTGGTGGCCTGTGAGCCCCTCGTGGCCTCGGTGCGCACAGCGTGTGGCTTTCACCTGAGTGTCCCACGGGCCCGCCCCATTATCCACTGCCTCCCTCCAGGGACCACGTGTCTCCTTGCGTGAACTCTGTTGGCCGCCGGGTCCACCCCGGGCTCCTGGCCCGCTCACCTCCTTCTCTGCACGGACACCTACTGTTTCCACGCACACCTTGTCATGGCTGTCCTCACTGAGCACCCGGAGCAGCTGCGGCGCCCCGGCCCGCCCTGGCCTCACCTGGCCTGCGCTCTCCCGGCGGAGGCCTCCTCTCAGCGCTGGTGTTAGACCGTCAGGCTGCTGCAGAGAAGGTGGGGCAGAAGCAACCAGGAGCATGGAGCCCCACCTGCCCACAGGCCTGCTGTCACCTGGGCCGAGCCCCAGGCCCCTGGGCACCGTGACCTCACCAGTGTGACAGGGCCCCTGGGAGCCCCTCCCGCCCGGCCACGGGGCACACACGGGGCTCTCCAGGAGGGTCGGGAACGCCAGGCCCCGGCAGGTGGGGCGGGGCGCTCACCCAGCGCCCCTCGCAGCCTCGACCCCGGACAGGTGGCCCTCGGCCCTCCCTGGTGGATGCTCTGCTGCCTGCACTCCTCAGGACCGGCCCAGCCCACCGGGACCTCCGATGCTCAGGGTCCTGCACAGCTGTGGGCCGCCTGGGGGCTCCTGGAGCTCCACCAGCTGCAGGCCTCCTTCCCTGTCTTGCTCGCTCTGCCCCTCAGTTCATTTCCATCTTCGAGAACAATGGGCTTGGCCCTGTGCGCACCTCTGGACCCCAGCAGGCTGCTGCCCTCAGCCCACCGCTGCGGGGCTGACTCTTCACTGCTGACCCAGCGACAGGATGCCTCCCAGCCCCACCTGGAGGGGCTGCCCCACCTCAGGGCAGGAAGTGCTGAGGGAAGGGGGTCCCCACCTCAGGGCAAGGACGGCTGAGGGGAGGAGGAGGGGGTCCCTGCCTCAGGGCAGGGACGGCTGAGGGGTGGAGGGACCCGGAAGAGGGGTCCCCGTGGGGCTCCCCCTCGGGCCTCATCCTGCATCGCACCCCCAGCAAACCCCTGGACAGGAGCCCCACATCGGGGCCACTCCAAGAGCCTCTGGGTCAAGGCCAAGGATGTGAGGGCGGAGGCAGACCCTGCCGTCTGCACCATCCGTACCCCTCCCCCCGGGTCCTCACGCTGAGCTGGGCTCCTGGCCTGGTAGGCTCCCCGCTGCTCGTCCGCCGGCAGCCCGGTCGATTCCCAGCCCAGTGGGGTCTCCATGGGGCAGCAGACCCTGGAGCTGCACCCTTACACCTGCGCTCCTCAGCACGGCTGCTCCTGGGCTGCAGCCAGGGCTCAGGTCAAGGTCAGCCGGGAAAGTAGCTGCTCTTCACTGTTTCTCCGCATCGCTTGGTACCTAGCCTCTTACTTCCCAGCCAGGGACGGAGCCTGTGCCCCTGCATTGGGAGAGTGGAGCTTAGCCACCAGACCACCAGGAGGCCCCGAAGAAGGAGCTTTATTTCCGCCAGGTGGGTTGTTCACTGCTTGCAGGCCCCGTGTGTGCTCTGCTCCCACGCATGTGGCTGTAGATTCTCCCACACAGGGTCCTCGGAGACGGGGTGCCCACCAGCCTGGCTCCACGCAGCCCCTCCCACAGCCCCTCCCCGGCCAGGAGTCACCGATTGTGACCTCAGGGGCTCTGATGCTGGGTGAGGCTGCGGGCCTGGCCCCGCGTCCTAGGCCCAGAGCCTGGTGGCCCATGGCAGCCAGGACCATGGCCAGTGTTCGCCTCCCCCAGGTTCATCACACCGGGTGGCCAGTGAGTACCTGGGCCTGGGGGTCTGCTCACCACCCCTTTCTGGCTGCAGGGCAGCCGGCCCTCACATCAGCATCCTCCTGGGCTGGGTCACTGCCGGGCGCTCTGACCCACACCCGACAGCATCTCCGCTGGAGTGGGGGTGGCAGCCTGGACCCACGGGGGCCCCTCTGCCTGTGGAAGCGGGCTCCCCGCAGTACCCAGGCCCAGGCCCATGACAGAGAGGGTCCGCAGGCTCCCCGCCCCCTCCAGGCCCTGGGTTCCCGCAGCAGGGCCGTGTCCTCTGTGGTCACTGCTGGGGTACCCTCTGTCGCCCAGCTGCTCCAGGACTGTGGGAGCCGTGTGGCCTGGACGCCACCTCTTCCCCCACATGCTGCGGGGTGGGGGGCAGAGATGCAGGCGGGGCAGTTCCTCCCAGAGCCTCAGTCTCCTCACCTGAAGAGGGTGGTGGTGGCCTGTCTGCCATCAGGTGGGGGCCCGCAGAGCGGCACAGACACCCCACAGGCCCACCCCGTCCTGTACCTGGGCCCCCTGCCGGCGCCCCGCATCCCGGCCTGGTATCCCGGGAGGGGCTGAAATCTTTGCCCTTGTACCAGCCCAGGTCCCTTGCCTGAGGCCTGCCCTGGTGCAGAGGGCTGCCCTGTCCCCAGGGGACCAAGGCTCCTGGGGACCCAGCCTCCACCTGGGAAAGAAGTGCGTTTCTCTGAGGCTTCTCTCCAGGTTTCAGGAGATCCAACAGCTAAGTGTGGTCATAGGAACACAGCTGTGACTCAAACTCAGAGAAGTAGGGGGCAGTCCCCCGCCCAGAGTGTGGACGGGCGATGATGCAGGCCAGATGCAGGCCACAGGCCCCTGGGAGCTGTGTGCCTGTGTGTGCGTGCACGTGTGTGCTCAGACCAGTGCTGGGGGCCTTCGTGGCCTTTACCCTCGGGGCCTGTGGCTCAGCGGCTTCCATGGCGGGGATGGGGGGACAGGCCCCCACTGCTGCGAGACACCGTGTTTGGGAGCCGCTCCCTTGGCTCCACGGGGCTTGGGGTGAGAAGGCGGGAAAGAGGCCTGCCGTGCTCATCCCCCGGCCCCCCGGGCCCTCCAGGGGCAGTGCGGTGGGGAGCAGGCCTCGCAGCTGTCCCGGCCGCCCCATCCCTGAGACGCCAGTGGGGCCGCTTCAGGGGTGCCAGCTCCCGGGGAACCTGTCGCCTGGTGCGGTCAGTCCCACTGGTGTCAGCACGGCCCCTGCCTACAACTAGGGCCCCCCACGCCAGGAGGGGCCTGGCAGGCGGCTGGCTTCAGCCCGCGAAGGTCACGCAGACGGTGATGTGGCTGCGTGAGCACAGCCACTGGGGCGAGGGGCTCATGAGCCCCCGGGCCAGGCCTTGTGCCCAGTCCTTCTCGGCCCCAGCTTGGGTCGTCCTTACTCTTGTCTTATCCTTTGAAAGAGAACTACCCGTGACTGTGGGGCAGGGAAAATGGCCCAGCTGCTAGAAAGCTGTGGGGCAGATCTCTTTAAAACAAAGGGCTTCCATCAGCCCGGCGACTGCACTCCCAGCTCATGCAACAGAGAAACAGGGATGCATCTTTGTGCGTAAATCTATGCGTGAACATCCATGGCAGCTTTATTCACCATGACCCAGCCTGGGGGCTCCCGGGGCCCAGGGGGAGACGGTCAGTCCAGCCCAGTCCCGGGCAAGAGCCCCTGCAGACCCAGCCCAGAGACGACACGGGGCAGCCTGCCTCCTGAGGGTGCTGGCTGCGCCTTTCTGCCTGTGCAACCCTGGGGCCCCCAGGTGGAGCCCCCCTTCTGAGGCCATAGCCCCACATGGCCCGGAGAGCCGAGGTGGCCCCAGCTGGGCCGCATGGGTGGATGCAGCTGTGGAGAGGGCAGTATCTGGGACCTGCAGGGCCCGTCAGCCGAGGGCCCCTCTGACTGTGGGGGCCACTCAGAGCCCGTGCTTGGTATAGAGCTGTGTGCACACACATGTATACACACACACATACACAGATTGTAGGGGTGACTCAGAGATGGGCATGGTGTAGAGCTGTACACACGTGTACACACACACACATGTACACACACACATACACAGATTGTAGGGGTAACTCAGAGATGGGCATGGTGTAGAGCTGCACACACGTGTACACACACACATACACAGATTGTAGGGGTGACTCAGAGATGGGCATGGTGTAGAGCTGTACACACGTGTACACACACACGTACACACACACATACACAGATTGTAGGGGTAACTCAGAGATGGGCATGGTGTAGAGCTGCACACACGTGTACACACACACATACACAGATGGTAGGGGCGACTCAGAGATGGGCATGGTATAGAGCTGCACATAGGTATACACACACACACACGTGTACACACACACATACACAGATTGTGGGGGCGACCCAGAGACAGGCATGGTGTAGAGCTGCACACACGTGTACACACACGTGCACACACACACTGACACACCAGAGCAGGCCTGTGGAGCAGTGTGCTGAGCACTGGGGGGCTCACAGCTCTCCTGGGCGCTGCATCTCCGTGCAGTCGGGGAAGCCTTGCCATTCGAGTCCTGACTGGCTCCTCTGGCCTCTCTTCCAACTCCGGCTGAAGGGCACGCCCCAGTGTAGCCCCCTTCTGTGATGGACCCGAAGGCCCCCAAGAAGTCCCGCCAGGGAAAGAAGAGTAAGGCCAGGACGCAGGAGAAGTTTGCCAGGAAATTTCCATACAGGTAGCAGACCCCGAGCCCGAGCCAGGAGGGGCCCCCCTTCTGCAGGCCCCCACCCCAGGAGCACCCTCTGGGAAACACGGCGGGAGTGGGTGGGGGTCTCTGTCCCCTGAGCTGCTCCGTGCTCCCCGATGGAGGGCTCCACACCACCCTTCACCCCTGAGCTGGGCACCCCAGAGCCTTGGCTGGCTGCTTCCTGTCTCCTATTCAGCACACCTGCTCCTGTGGGGGGTGTGATGGGGTCTGGCTGTGGGGGGCGGTGCAGGAGCCCACAGAGCCTGCAGGCTGCGCAGCCTGAGGCCTCTGCCTGGCGGCCTGTTTCTCTGGGTTGAGGGACCTGGGAGGGCTGAGGGCAGCCCCGAGTCCAACCTTGGGGGCCACGGCCTTCTCACGGCTGCCCGCGGCAGGGGCACCTGCCCTCAGCTCACAGCCCCGGTGCGTCACTGCCCACAGGTTCTCCTGGCTGACGGAGACCAGCTCGGAGCCGCTGCGGCCCTGGGCACTCACGAAGATGAGCAGCTTGCTGCGGGAGCAGCTGCCCCTGCAGAAGACGCTGCTACCCACGAGGTCCATCCCCGTCCGAGGGTGCGTCTCAGCCCCAGGGCCCCACATGGACACAGCACGTCCAGGCAAGGACGTCGAGCCCCGGGGAGACTCGCACTCACTCCTACACACCCTGCACACGGGAGGACACACCCAGACCCCACACACAAACGCAAAGATGCACAGACACTCGCCCTGACCCAGACTGTCTCTCTGAAGGGCCCCACCTGGCCCACCACCCACACCGACGTGAGTGGGCATGGGGCCTCGGGGCCGAGGCTGTGTCTTCTCCACTGTGCTCCTGGGCCTCTGAACCTCTGCTCCCCTTGGCTGATGGGCTGGGCTGCAGCTTCTCCCGTGGAAGGGTCCATCATGTTGGGCCCTCTGAGAGCCTTCAGGCCGTATGGCCAGGTCCTTGTGCTGGGGACAGGGGGCGGGGGCTGAGGCCTGCCCCCAGGACCACCCTGCCTCGCACCCTGACCCCTGGCAGTGGGCAGATCACCCAGAAGCTAAAGGCTGAGTTTGAGGATAACGGAGCCCCTGAGATGGGGAGCTGGAGGGGGAGGGTGGTCTCGGGGGGAGGTGGCCACCATGCTGGTGGCACCGGCTGTGGCTTGCCCCCAGGCTGGCAGGCCCATGTCTGGGCTGGGCAGAGGACATGGAGGTGTCCGCTGCTGGACGTCCGGACGGGGGGCAGCCAGGGAAGTGTCTGCCCTGGGAGCAGAGCCGTGGTTACAGCCCCAGCCAGCTCCTCTGGCCTGGGGCCGGGCCGGCTCCCTGGGGTCAGCATGGGGCTCTGTGTGGCTTCTGCAGGCTGGGGGCTCCGGATTTCCCACCTCTGTCCTGCCTCCAGGCACCGCCTTCGCCGCCAAGAAACCTCTGGGAGTTGGCGCTGCTGACCCGCCGCTTCCCCAGGCCTGCAGCACCCCCGCCCGCCCCGCAAAGCCCCGCTCTGCACCACCAGCCTCTGGGCCACTCGGCCCCCAGGCGCTTGTGACAGTGGCCACCAGGAGCTCCCTCCAGGCAGAGGTGACCTATGGGGAGGCGAGGAGCCCTGGAGAGGTTGCCCACGGATACACTCTGCAGGGTCACAGCCCTGGACGGTTGTCTGCACGCCGGCCCCGCGTTCTCATCCATAAAGTGTGGTGACAGTCAGCTCTGCATGTGAGCATCATTTCCTCGTGTTTACCCCCAAATACGCTCAGGCGTCGGGATAGCCGGGTGGCGATGCTCTGGAGTCCTGCTTCAGGGGAGTGCGTGAGGGGGGGAAACACCTAGCATCGTTAGTGGGCGCCTTTTTGCCACAGCTGCGCCCGGAGGAGGAGCAGAAAGAGGCCGTCTTTCCACCCCGATCGGGACAGTCTAGGAAGGGTGCTCAGGCAGCTCTTAAAGCACAGCAGAGCCTAAAATGCTGGTGCCAGGTGTGTGTATTAGGAAGTGGGGGGTGTGTGTGTGTGTGCATGCGTACGTAGGGGTGCACGACTGTGTGCTGCATGTGTACTCGCCTGTCACAACTTGGGTAGAAAAGCACGCACACCAGGGCGGCGGCGGCCCCAAGCACAGGGCTAGGCTGAGCTGGTGTGGCTTTAGTGCTTGGCCCAGGCAGAGTGAAAGGACAGGTTTTCCCCAGTATCACTGCCCGCCTTGAGCCAGAACGTGGCAACCTCCCCAGGATGTCTGCGCTCCTTCCCCCCATCCCCACACAGCCTCTGACACCTGCGCCCTGCTGAGAAGGTGATCCAGGCTCAAGACCAGACCACCTGAGACCCCAGAACAAATGGCAAAAGGAGACACAAACCCATATTTCACAAAGTAACCAAACGCATTTATTTCAAACACGTGAGCTCCCCCGCTCACCATGGTCCTGTCTAGTTTGCTCCTATATTGCCTACTCAGCTCTGTTAACTGCGGACCACTGAGCATCTGGCTGGGCTGAGGCCAAGAAGGAGCCAGAACAGGGCCCCGCCCCCACCAGGGCGCACCATGTGGTGGGGTCCTCAGGGTGCCCAGGTGGCAGGTCACCGCCCACTGAGGCAGAGACAAGGCCGCTCGGGCCCTGAGTCTGGTCGGGGTCGGGTGCCGGGGGAGGCGTCTCTCCTTGGCGGGGCCGCAGTGACCAGGGCAGGTGAGATGGGAGGGCCCCAGGGGCTGGAGGCCAGCGCAGCGCCAGCATTCTAGTCTTGTGACACGTTTAGGTCCAGGACAGATGACCAAACACAGACGCTTGCAGCCTAAAAGCCTATTATTCCGTCCTCCAGGGTCCTGGGGACGCGCCCGCCAGCCAGCGTGCTTCGACGAGGCCGGTGTCAGGCACCCAGGGGTCCAGCCCCCGGAGGCGAGGGCGGGCTGCGCCAGGACGCGGTCCGCCCAGGCGGGACGAGCACGGGCGGTCTCGGCGCGCACCCCGGGGCCGCGGGCTAGCGCAGCCGCAGGTAGGAGGGCACGGAGTAGTTGAAGAGCAGGAAGTCCATCTTGTAGAGGCCGAAGAGGCGCCGCTGGTAGAAGGGGCTGATGTCGCGGAAGAGGCGCTCGGCCCGGTCGCGCGCGGCGGCCCGGGCCCCCGGCGGTGGCTCCGGGAAGCGCAGGCCGGGCGCGCCCGCGAGGCCCAGCACGAAGGCTGCGTCCTCAGCCAGCGTCTCGAACTTGCCCACCACGTCGTAGCGCAGGCGGCACGGGTGGCAGAGCGCGTGGGCGCGCTCCCAGTGCTCGTTGAGGGGTCCATCGCGGCGCGTGCGCGGGTCCAGCAGGTAGGCCAGGAACTCAGAGAAGCGCACGTCGTGTCCGCGGGCCAGCGCGTCTGGGCTTGGGCGCGGCCGCAGGCGCCGCACGATGTCCGTGCCGAAGCGGCGCTGGAAGGCGGCGCCCCAGGGCCGCTGCAGCTTGTTGCGGTAGGCCGAGGCCAGGCGCTCGAAGGGCTCGCGCACGAAGAGGAAGGCCAGGTAGGTGCGCAGACGCCGGTTGACCTCGGCCGGGCTGAAGTCGGCCAGCGAGGGCAGGCGGCCGGGCGCGTGCGCGTCGGGCGCGGAGATGGCACTCGGGTCGCCGGGGCCGCGGCCGCTCAGCGCCAGCAGCACGCGCTTCCAGTTGGTGCAGGCCACCTTGGGCACGTAGCAGTACAGCAGGCCGCGCGCGTCGTCCACCAGCACGTGCCGCAGGTCCTCGGGCCGCAGCAGGCGCTGCCGCCGCGTGTGGCGGCTGCAGGCGCGGCGCAGCAGCTCCCGCCGCTGCCGGTGCACCTCGGCCAGGGCGGAGCGCGGGCCCTGCGGGAGCCCGTGTGAGGGGCAGTGAGCCTACCCGGCCGAGCGGCACAGAGGATGCGACTGATCGCCTGCAGGTCCTCACTGCCACCTCCCCAGTCCACCGCCCCCCCTGCCCAGGGAGGGGTCTCCACCTACACTAGGCCCTTCCCATCAGCACCACAAGGGCAGCGGTCCAGGTGAGGCTCCTGCCTTCGCTCCCTGGCCTGGAGCAGGGCCCGTACCTGGCAGGTGCTCAGTAGAGCTGAGGGCACCTTCAGGGGCGTGTGTGAGCTGGGCCTGTGCGCTCAGTCGGCACACAGTGGCCCTCAGGCTCGGGGGTGGAGGGTGGCACGCCTGGCCCATCTCCCTGTCCCAGCGGCACTGAGCCTGGGGCTGCCCTTGGCGTCCCTCCTGCTGTGGGTGGCACACAGCCCGCTGCTCATTATGTCCCCTACGCAGAACGCTGCAGCACAGAACCCGGCATAGTCCACACCTGGAGGGCTGGGTGGGCAGATGGGCGGCTGGACGCCCCCGGTCTCTCCACCTGCCCCCAGCGTTTGCCCCGTCACAACCCGGCTTCCGCTCCCTGGCCAGAGCCCGAGGCGGCCACAGCCTCAGGACAGCAGGTCCACTCGGGATCCGGCCACTGTGGCTGGAGGCAGAAGGGGAGGGGGATCCACCTACCTGGTCCAGGTCGTAGAGCGTCTGCAAGGGGCTCCTCCTCTTCCCACCAAGCCAGCTCGTGCCCACGGCATTGCTCTCGAATGCTGGGGGCGACGGAGAGGTGTTACCATGGCACCAGACTAGCCGTGGCCCTAGGGGCTTGGCCGACTTGCCTGGGCACACTGCATCCACCCCTGGGTCTCGGTACCCCCGTGTCGCACCTGCCTCGGGGGTCACTGACAGACCGAGTCCCTGTCACCAGGGCAAGAAACTTGCCCTCCAGAGCTTAAGGGGCTTGGGCGGGGAGCAAACAATGGGAAAAGGGGAAACCACTGCCCTCTAGGAAGGCCCTGACCACCCAGCCCCACCTGCCTCCATCTCACACCCCAGCTCTGCCAGCCACGTCCATGCAGCCCGAGGGTGAGGGCCCAGTGGAGAGGCCGGACCAGCCTCTCCCAGCCCTGGGGGCTGCAGCAGCAGGGGTTGCACCGCCAAGCTGCTGGCTCTCTGGTGGCAGCGCAGGTGACCAGGTCAGGTGGCCGCTGGGGACGCCTGCAGGGGCTTCCCCTCTCCTGCTGGAGTGTGTCCCGCCTCCCAGTGCATTCGGGTTTCACTGGCAGCGTCCAAGTGTAGGGACGCTCTTCCCAAAACAGCCACAGTCTCATATTTGTCTTAGATATGATTACACTTACCAATAAAATCTTTGTGACCCCATAGACTATAGCCTACCAGGCTCCTCAGTCCATGGAATTTTCCAGACAAGAGTAGTGCAGTGGGTGCCATTTCCTTCTCCAGAAGATCTTCCCAAACCAGGGATGGAACCTGGGTCTCCCGCACTGCAGGCAGACGCTTTACTGTCTGAGCCACCAGGGAAGCCCATCAGTAAAATCTAACAAGTTTTAATGCCTTTAAATATATCACCCAAATTGTCAAGTCTTTGGTTAGACTGATCAAGAAGAAAAGAATGAAGACTCAAATTACAAAAAAATGGAAATGAAAGAGGTGATGTTAGTACTGGACCTTATAGAAATAGGGCTTCCCCGGTGGCTTGGACGGTAAAGAATCTACAATTGAGGAGATCCAGGTTTGATTGTTGGATCGAGAAGATCCCCTGGACATTGAATGGCAACCCACTCCAGTATTCTTGCCTGGAGGATCCCGTGGACAGAGGAGTTTGGAGAGCTGCATCCATGGGGTCACAAAGAGTCAGACACAAGTGAGCGACTAACAGCTTGACTTTCATAAAAATAACACGGCTAAGAGCATTGTATGTGATTGCGGTGTGCAGACTGAAATGGATGTAATGGATGTCAGAAATGTATTGAATTGGAAAGAATATGGAATATTCACAAGAATATCTTTAATAATTCAGGATCACGTTAGAAAATGATAAATTCATAAGAAAAGGAAGTTTTCAATGATCCTTGGCTTTCAACAAACTGAGGAGTCTTAAAATGCTGCCAGGATTCAAGAGTTTTCCTTAAGACAGATCTTTGGCAAGCAAGCAAACTTGAACAGCTTGGTGAACTGCTGTGCTGGCGAACCGACCACAGGCAGCGGCTCCCAGGCTTGAGCGTGCTGGGCCCTGGCCCACATCCAGAGGTGCTGGCCCCCGGGTGGGGCCCGTGGTCTGCATGCTGACAGTCCAGGCTGCTGCGGCCTGGGAGCCCCCTGAGCACCGCTGAGCACTGCCTGGGGGACTTGGTTAAAGGAACAACTCAGTGACAGGCAGACCCCGCTGGCCGGGCCTGCAGACCCCTCCGTGTGCATCCGGCTCCCTGCCGCACCTCTGGCAGCCCAAGGGCCCCTGCCCACTCCAGTGTCCCCAGAATAAGGGCCAGGCTCAGCCTCCACCCACAGGGCCTACCTGTGTCCTTGGGATCATCAGTGACCTGCAAGATGAGCTGCCCTCCTCTGGCTGCCCGCTGGCGGGGAGGCCCCAGGACCTGCTGGCCCCACGCTAGCCAGGCACCCCCCACAGCTCTGGGAGGAGGGCTCTGCCTCACCTCTTTCCAGTGGGGGTGAAGGCCCTGAGAGGGGACGGGGAAAGGCTGGTGTCCCCCGTGGGGGCAGGCAGAGCAACAAACCAGGCCGCCTGTAGCCCAGGCCCGCGACTCAGAAGCACCCAGCCTATTGGAGACACCAGCCCTTGGGTGCAGCCTCTCCTTTCCCAGCCAGACCCGAGGGAAAGCAGGTCCCACACCAGCCCCAAGAGCCCAGGGGTGGGGGGGAGAGGCCCCGGAATAGCCGGGGCAGTGATTGCAGGGCTGGGCCGCCCCCGCCTGGCTCCACCCCGTCAGCGCAGGAGCAGAACCCTCGTCCGGCAGGCGGGCAGGCCGGCGTGGAGGAGGATGAAAGGTCCCTGGGTCCAGCCCCCCTGACCCCACAGCTGGAGGCCGGGGCTCTGAAGGTAAGGCGGTCCCCAAAGGGCCCATGGGGCGCCCTGCGGCCTCCTCCCCACTTGCCCCAGTCCCCCGCCTGTGTCCTCAGCCCCCAGCCCCTCCCCAGCCTCCAGGTCCCAGGCCTCCCAGCAGAGGGCCAGGAAGCAGCCCTGGCCAGCCCAGGGCAGCCACTTGGGCAAAACCACAAGCGGGTTCTGCTTTGACAAAGGAAACAAAAATAGCAGGAGGTTAGAGAGAGAGGGAGAGAGAGAGAGAAGGGGGAGGGGGGGGAGGGACTGAGTGGTGTCAGAGACAGAGCTTCCCGAGGGCAGGGATGGAGGCTGGGAGAAGGGGAGACAGACAAGTGGGGAAAGCGGTCTGGAGTAGCTCAGAGCAAACCAGCTGGGTGTGAAGGGGCGGCATGCCGAGGGAGGGAGCTGCCCTCAATCTGGGGGTGCCCAGTGGGCCAGCCCCAGCCTCCCAGGCCTGCTGCACATGGGCTGGCATGTCCCGGGCAGCACCGGAGTGGCCGGGAGACCGGGGACCAGGCAGGAACGCACAGCACCCCTGCTCTGCTCACTGACACCATGCCCCCAGGGGTCGGAACTACCGTAATCCCATTTGACAGATGGGAAAACTGAGGCTCAAAGAGCCAAAGAAACGTGCTGAGACCTCCCAGCAAGTAAGGGGCCAGGAGCAGGCTTGACGCCAGGCCCTGGTGAGAGTGCGTCCTTAGCTGTCGAGGCCTCCTGGAGCCACTGTGCCCCAATACCACCCTGCCCGCTCTCACAGCACCACTGGCAAGGGGGCAGCGTGCCCCATGGGAAGCCAAAAACAAGCCCACCCTAAGGACAGGCCCGGGGCAGCTGCACTGGGCTCCTTGGGGCTGGCCCTGCAGGACGCTGTGCTGGGCAACCCCCAGCCCAGGGAGCAGAGGTTACCACACAGTTTTCTGGTTAATAAGTTCTAGCCAGGCCAGTGTCGCAAGAGCAGACCGGCAGAGCAGCATGGCCCGGCCGGGCAGCCCCCTCCCTCTGACCTGTAGGCCCTCCAGGAGTCAAGCTCTTCAGAAGGAAAAATCGATCCTGCCTTTTTCCCTTGGAAGAGTTGTGACCTCTCCACCCTGAGCTCTGCAGCCCCCAGCACAGACCCTGATTGGGTAGATCGCTCTGCCTGGGACGGTCACAGGCTTCCTTCCCGCTTCGGGCATTGGATGCTGGCAGAGCCCAGGCCACAGCCTGCTGGCCGCCAGCGAGTCCCGCTCCCTCCAGGGCCTGCCCCGTCCCCCCTCCCAACCCCCTCACTCAGCAGCAGCCTCGCTGCCCTCCTGCGGCTCTGTGAACACCGGCGCCCTCTGCCTGGGCTGCTTCTCCAGAAACCTCTCCTCTTTTGGGCCAAGACTTCTTGTTCAGATCTCAACTCAAACATCCCTCCAGAAAGGGGGCCTCTCCAGTGGCCAGACTGCTGTTAGTTTATTCACGGCACTCGTTACTGCTGAGACCATTCAATTTGTGTGGCGGGTGTCTGGCTGCCCCAGGGGAAGTTGGCTCAGTGAGGAGGGGACTGTCTTGTTTTCCTGTAACCCCTGGACCTCGCCTGGCATCTGGGATGCTGTTCAGCTGCTCAGTCGTATCCGACCCTTTGCGACCCCATGGACTGCAGCACGCCAGGCCTCCCTGTCCTTCACCATCTCCTAGAGTTTGCTCAAACTTCTGTCCATTGAGTCGATGATGCCGTCTGACCATCTCAGCCTCTGTCGTCCCCTTCTCCTCCCACCTTCAATCTTTCCCAGCGTCAGGGTCTTTACCAGTGAGTTGGTAGTATTAAAGACTGATAGCCCTTCCGGGCCATGCCGAAAGTACCCCAATTCCTAGCCTCCCACTCAAGGCCACTCATGAGTGGACCTCAACTTACCTTCCTTCCTGGCCTGCACCGCTCTTCATATGCACACACACACACACACGTGCACACATGCAATCATGCACACACACTGTCACACACACACTCACACCTGGAAAAAGAAGGTCGGGACAGGCCTCTGCCTGGGCACCACCAGACCTCTGGGGCCTGTGCCCACGGCCCCTTGGCCTCTGGAGTGAGTCAAGTCGCAGCACATGCTGGAGCAGGCACTCTGCATGGCTGGCATGACGGCCTGCCTGTTTCCCACACCCGACCCTGACGAGGGTGCTCTGGACCGAGTCCTTCCTGGTGCAAAGTGCGGTGCGCGGAGGGACCCACCTGGACTGGAGTGTCAGGCCACCACCCACCCGCGGCTGTGGACACTGGGGAGGGGGTAGCTTCCAGGCGCGAAGTGGGGCGAGGCAAAGGAGGCAAAAGACCCAGGTGGCCTAAAGCCCTCCTCGGCCCACCGCTCACATGGTCCCTGGACAGAGGCTGGGAGGCCCGGACTGTCTCCCACCCGGCCTTTGGAGACCGCATCGCGAGCCCTTGCGGGGACCCGGGACACGGGCGCAGCTTTGAGTCTTTCTGAGCGCCCCCTCCCCGCGCCTCCCCCCGTGCCCTAGCCCTGGAGGTGACCGCAGGTGCCCCCACACGGTCGAGTACCGCCCTCCGCCCCACAGCAGGCACTCACCCGGGCGCAGGGCGCGGGGCGCGGCGCCCAGCAGCAGGAGTGCAGCGCCCAGACACGCGGCCGCCAGCGCGCGCAGCCGCCAGCAGCGCCTCGCCATGCTTGCCCGGAGCGCGCCGCGCTCGGCCGGGCCCAAGGGGGTCCGCGCTGGAGTGGGAACCGGGGCGTGACCTCCGTCCCGCCCCTGGACCCGCCCACGGGCTCGTGCTCAGACCGAACCCGAAACCCAGGGCCGCCCAGGATCCGCGCCCCAGGGCCGCGCTTGGATCTGGACCCGGGACCCTCCCGGCGGCGTGTACGCCACTCCACCCCCGAGGCGCGGGGGTGCAAGGGCTTTGGTGTCTAGAGGCGGGCCGGGGCGGGGGTGGGGGGTGGACTCGTCCAGTCTGCCCGGCCCCTACCCAATCCAGCGCGGGCAGCGAGCAGCCGCCCAGGGCGCGAAGGGTGGAGACCGGCGGAGAAGCCCTGTCGCCGTCGCGGTTTCACCCGCTTCCGCCCACTTGCCCGGGCGCCGTCCTCCGCCGACACCGAGCAGCCACATCACAGTGGGTCGGGGCACCGGTGCCCCCTTTGCTCTTTTACTGAGTGAAGCCGCCTGTACGAAACCCCCGCTGACTGCCCCAGCCCCAGAATCAGGCCAAGGGTGCCTCTCCCTCACTGGAGCCCACCCTTTAGCCTTGCTCTCCATGGGGGTCTCCAGGTCCTGCCTTGCAGGTGGCAGCCAGACCGGGGGCGGGGCTGAGACGGGGGTCTCATTCTGCCTCTGGACATCAGGACTCCTGTTCCTTGCCTCCTCCCCACAACTGCTGCAGACCCCCGGGGACACTCGGAGCTTGCTGAGGACTCCTGAGTGCAGGCTGGTGAGAGTGAGTCCCGCCTTCAAAATGCACTCGCACAGCGCCCCAGGGAGTTGGGAGACACTCCAGACCCCAGGGTCCAGCTGCCCACTGTGTGTGCAGACCTGGGTGTGTGTGCATGCACCAACCCTGAGCAGCGTGAGTGTGTGGGGAGGAGGTGCATCTCAACTGCTTCCAGCCCTGCCGGCTTCTGCTTACCTGATGTGTGCGGTCAGGAGAGCTGCCTAACCCTCTGTGCCCAGTTCCCCCGTGCAGTGGGACTGCAGTAGGACACACTTCACAGTGTGGTGGGGACCGAATGAGACCCAGGAGACGTTCGGCACGGCACTCAGCCAGTGCCAGCTTGACACTGGTGATTAATGTATTGTTACTGTCAGTGTCTGGCAGGTGGCTCTGGCTTCTGTGAAGGTGGTGACATAAAAATTCCTTCTTGCTACGTGCAAATCTATTTAGGGGACAATATTAAGTAAATAACCGTTCTGCTGTCTTAAAGATAGGGCTCCAAATTCTATCCTAGGTCTCAAAGAGCAGAGGGCAGGAAGCAGCCCAGGACAAACTAGGAGCTCTGTATTGTGACTTTCTGGATGCCCGGGACAGAGGGCCTTGGGGAACGTCCAGCTTACCCTAGAATAACCTGAAGGCAGGGCTGCTGCTGCTCTGGGCCTGGGACCCAGATTCCGCGTCATTCACTCGCCTAGCCGGTTCTGAACCTCCCCTACCACCTTCTTGAGGACCTGGGTTCTCTGCAGTCCCAGCCTCAGGCACCTTTAGGCAGGAGTCCTGGGCCCTGTGCTGCCACCTCGTGGCCACATTTAGAATAACATCTTGGCCCATCCCAGTCCAGGAACGTCCAGGAGGCCCCCAGGGCTGCGTTGGGTCTTGGGGTGGGAGGGCCCACATGCCCAGGGCTGGGGTGGGCACGGGAAAAGGAGTGAGTGGGCACGACCATCGCAGCTGGTCAGGGGCTGTGAAGACGACAGGGGCGCGTAGGGAGGTGCCAGGTGCCGAGGTGAGTCCCGCAGCAGACAGCCGTCGAGGAGACCGGAAGGGAGAAGCCAGAGAGGCCGACAGGGCGTCCCCGCTGCCAGCCTGTCATGGCCACGGTGGGGCTCCCAGTGGACCACGGTGGGCAGGGAGGGGGTGGGGCCCAGAGGGAGGCTGTGCATGGTCAGGAGGGGTGGTCTTGGGGTGCAGGCCCTATGTTGAAAGTGGACGGATCAGTGGTCAGGGTGCTCAGAGAAGGCCCCTGGGCAGGAGAGTGGAAGCGAGAAGGAAGGGACGCAGGGGAGAGGCTGATGGCCCGGGGCACGAGGTCTTGCCTGGCAGAGACAGGGGCCCAGCGTGGCCTGGGTGACGGTGCCAGGCGGGTAGGGCTGGGCTCGCGGTGCCTGTCGCCAGGGGCGAGGAAGAGAGGCTGGCCCAGACAGACATGGGCCTGGGGGAGAATCCAGTGCGGGCACTTGACAACGCAGAGGATAGGCCGCGTCCAGGGTCAGGGCCCGGGGCTCAGGCCGGGGAGGCATGCTGAGGGCCTGCCGCCTTGCTTGGCGCCTCGTCACTTCCACATTTTTTACCTGGTTTGTCCGTGGAGCACAGGGTGAAAGCCCCAGAGTCCTTCCGGATCAACGTTGAGGCCAACGGCGGCCCCACCAGGACCAGCTGTGTGGCCGTGGGCAGCCCTGCACCCCACAGAGCTCGGTCTGCACCCCCACGTGATGGACACTGAGCCCCGCAGGCCGGCCGTGGGGCAGGGTGTCCAGCTGACACCAGGGTCCCCGTGCGCAAACAGCGGGAGGCATCAGACTCTTGCAAACGCACCAGGCGTGGGCGCTCACGCGCTTGTGTGTGTATTGGGACGGTGCCCAAGGCTGCGGGCTGGCCGGCAGCCGAGCTGGGTCCACACCCAGGGCTGTTGCCCACCCCCTACCTGGGGCCGCTGGGGCTCTAGGTTGCCTCTTCCCAGCTCTGTGAGTGGCCCTGGGCCCCATCTGGAGCTGGGGGGAGCTAACAGGCACCCCCCACCCAGAGGTGATGATGGGGTCTCCTGAGAGCCAGGGAGGCCTGCACCTCGGTGGGGGCATTACTGCCGCTGGGTGGGCTCTGGCCAACGTGTCATTCACTGGGCGGGAAGGAGGGAAATGAGGCGGCCTGGTCAGTGTCACAGGCCCCCATCATTTGCATACATCACCCCTGGTGATGAGGCCTCCCCCGAGACCATGGGGCAGACCCAACCCAGAGCCCCCCTCTCCCCATGCTGTGTCCCAGAAAACTCCCTGTGGAGGGGACACATGGACTCTACCCCGGCATTCCCGGCTTGAAGCCTGCCTCACCCAGGACCCTGCCCCCCGGTCAGCGCTGCCCTGACCCTTACCCTCGCCCTGGCCTGGAGCCCAAAAGCGGGCCGGAGGGGGTGGGCCTGCGGCCCGAGGGCCCCGCCCCACCAGACAGGACACCTGGTCTCTCTGCAGCCCCTGCACACAGTGGGCCTCCGCCCCAGCCTCCGCCAGCCATGTGCGGCCTCCAGGAGCTGTGCTCTGGCCTGCCCGTGCGGCCCCTCCCCGGAGAACCGGGGCCGGCAGGCCGGGGTGCCCCACGCCCCGGTCAGGACCCCCTGCCTCAGCCCCGCTGAGGAGCAGGTGAGAGGCTGGGCCCCCCGCCCCGCAGGACTGCTCGCCCTCTGGGAGGTTCAGGAGGGCTTTGCCCACCAGCTGCTACCTGCCACCCCAGCCCTGGGGGCTCCCAGTGAGGGTGGCTGTGGGCCAGGCACCCCCGTGCCAGCCTCCATCGCACCCACCTCCCTCCTCCCGGCTGCCCGGGGGGCGTCGGCCTCTGGTCCCCACTGACGGAGAGCCCCTGAGGCTCGAGGTCACGGGTGGGTGCCATCACCTCGACCTTGGGCCCCCAGGGCCCAGGGGGCCTGCTGCCCGCTCCTCCCAGGAGCACCCACTGGCCTGGGGCCTGGGACCTGGGGGTGGGGGGAGGAATGGGCAGGTGGATCCCTGCACCTCCTCCTTCCTGCTGGCGTTTGCTCTTTGACCCGGTCTTTGACACCGAGCTCCTAAATTGGCTTCAGTTCCCTGGGCGGTGGGGGCTCCTGGCAGGACTGGTCACTGGGTCCAGGCCCTGGTTACATGCTGGGCCTTTCGGCCCCACCCCCAGCCTCCCGAGAAGGGTGGAGGCCAGGGAACGAGGGAATGCGTCCTTGCAAGGCCTCTCCCCAGGGTCGGACAGTCTGGGTCTCTGAAGTGGAGCAGGTGCTGGGGCGGTGGGCGCACCTGGGAGGTCCCCCAACCCCGGGTTCCTGCTCATCAGCTCAGCCTTCGTCACATCCTTTCAATACAAAAACCAAGGAGAGTGTCCTGAGTGCTAGGGGCTGTGCTAACAGATTACCAAACCCCCAGTTCTCACTGGCTGTTCATGAGCACCGGTGACAACCGGGGTGTGTGATCAGGGGCTGAAGTGGGGGGTATCTCGTGGGCCCGAGCCCTCAGCCTGTGGCCGGGGTCTGGGGGACTCTGGTCGACAGTGCCCCAGCGGGGTCGGGGGAGAGGCGGGCCCTGGAGGAACCACACATCCAGTCTCCGGGGGGCATGCCTGCAGGAGGACCCTGGGGGTCTCCTGGACCACCCCAAACCTGGCACGGTGTCCTCAGCCACAACCTTCACACTTTCCTGGGGCTGCTTCTCTGTTTTCTCTAAATGTGCCTTTGAATGTCATCATCAGCTTTTAAAGGTGGTTATAAGAGAGACGCAAGTCACGTGTTGTAACATTCTATAATGTTTGGTGTCTCCTTCCAGACACATTCTGGCGCACACAGGTGTGTGTGTCCTTCTTGAATCTCTCAGTGGGAGCTGTGCCACAGGCTGGTTTCTTTTGAGGCTGCTCCGCATCGGTGTGTTGTTGTTGAAGTTCATGGTCGATGAATGGAAACGCGCTCCCCTCTTAGTTCTCTTGTGAGTAGTTGTTGAGTCGCTCAGTCATGTCCGACCCTGCGATGGACCGCAGCACGCCAGGCCTCCCTGTCCCTCACCAACTCCCGGGCTTTACTCAAACTCATGCCCATTGAGCTGGTGATGCCATCCAGCCATCTCATCCTCCGTCATCCCCTTCTCCTCCCGCCTTCAGTCTTTGCCAGCGCAGGGTCTCCCCCGTGACTCGGCTCTCCGCATCAGGTGGCCTAAGCACTGGAGCTTCTGTAAGTAGATTTCTGTTCACCTGCAGAGCGTGGTCGGCTGTGGTGTGGAGGGAGATTCCTCTCACATCCATGAGAATCGTCCCCGGCATCCCTCCCCGCCCATGCAGCTGCTCTTGGTGACCCTAACCCCAAACCACACCCTACCCTTGGAGGCTGTGCTGGACCTCACACCCCAGGTCCGGAGACCTCCCACCACTGCGGACACAGTGCCTGCAGCTTCTGGAGAGTGGGGCCTAGGGGGCTCACTTCTGGGTCTTAGGTGACTCTAGAGTCGTCTGCTGAATGAACGAACAGGAGTGTATGCCAAACCAGCACGCTGAAAGAGCTCAGTGGGCAGAAGAAACCTAGAAAGGCTTCTTGGAGGAGCTGGTCTTGGCGCCAGGGGCAAGGTTCCCAGACTGGGGAATCTGAGCAGGAGGCTATTCTGGAGGTCATGAGTGACCACGTGGAGACGGGCCAGGGCAGAGCAAACTGGGGTGGATGAGCCTTGTGTAGGCCCAAGCTGGGTGTGGACCTGGGAAGCCAGGCCTGGCCTGGTCACAGAGAAGCTGAATGCCACCCTTGGGCACTGCGTCAGGCAGGGGCTGGCCTGCTGCCCACAGAGAGCGAGGCCCACATGGAGCTGGGGGTGGACAGACGCCCTGCGTGGAAGCCGTAAGCGTGGAGACAGTCATTCCGGCCGCTGGCCCTGGGCTGTTCATGCGTGCCAGGCGCTGCCCATGTCCACTCGGCCGGGTCCCCAGGCAGCCCTGTGAGGCGGTGCCTTCTGCTTGTTTTCCGAAAGAGGAGACTGCAGTTCAGAGAGATGCGTGTGCGGGTTGGGGACCCGCAGGGACAGACTTGGGTGCAGGAGTCTGGGCCCCGAGGCACAGTCTCTGGAGAGGCCCCCTGCCCCGCCAGGAAGAGCCTGACTCACAGTCTGGACCTGGTGGGTCTGGCCTTACTTCGGCCTGGTTCTGGTGAGGGCCGGTGGGGCTGGGCTCCAGGGGTGTGGGGGCTCAGACAGGCTCAGTCTATCAGATCGTTAGAAAAGGGAACAGAGGAAGCAGAGTCCGGCGGGATGTGTTCGGGCCCGTGTAGTAGGTCAAGCGCCCCACTGGGAGGGTGACTGTGTGCCTGTGATGTGTTGCCTTTGAAACTTCTGTCAACGTTTGTTTTCGCTTGCAAGCGCTGATTACAGGCTGTTCACTGATTTAAAAAAAAGCACGCAGTCTCTGTGTCATGGGCCAGACATGACCTTGAAGGGCTTGACCTCCAGCTCACACCAGGCCCTGCCTGCCCTTGAACCTGAGTCCGTAGCTTCCTGCCGTGCGCCCCCCGTGCCCCTCCCGCCCCGTCGCTGCGTGTAGCTTGCGCGTTCGTCCTCGGGCCCTCCTATCCTGGCTCCCTCCCTGGAGCCCTGGACCAGAAGTGGCATGGGGAACACTCCAGAAACGACTCAGGGACATTGCAGGTGGCCACCCGATGCGCCTGACCCTCTGGGTGAGCCCGGGAGCCCCCTACGGGCAGATTCCCAGCCACCTTATGAGAGGGAGACACACACGTTTCTGATCGTTTTTCCCCAGAGAGCAGGAACCATGCGCTTTTATTCCGCGTTGAAGTCACCCAGGGGCTCGCCACGCCAACCTTTCAAGTTCCCCTCACTCCTGAGCTGGGGTTTCCTCACTGCCCTTCTCACCCTCGACTTCTTCCAGAATCATCTTTCCCCCACCCTTCCCATGCACCCCTCGGCCCCCAGGGGCACCCTTGATGTGCAGTGTTGGACTTGGGGTGCACAGGGCAGGCTGTCCCCCCACCAGGGTTCTGTCATCAGCCCCCTGGCCACCTGGCTCTGGCCGGCCCAGCTCTCAGTCTCCAGGGCAGCCCTCTGCCCTGCCCACCTGGTGCCTCAGGCCCAGGCCGGGCCGCAGGCTCCTCTCCTGTTGCCTCCGCCACCCCCTGGTCAGTGTCTTGTCCGAGGCTCGAGCTCCCTGCCCCCTCGGTGGATGTGTGCTGCATGAATACGTTCACACCAGCTCCTTGTCACGCTCCTTAAAGGAGCTTGTTCTGCAGGGTCGGCTGGTGCAACATGTGGCCTCAGTGTCCGCCCCTGACACCTGGGCGTCACTCCACTGCCCACCTGCAGGCCCCTGCCGGGTGCTAGGAGGGAGAGAGCAGGGGATGGGGGGATGGTGGGACCCCTGCCCGCCTTGAGCCCAGGGAAGACTGAGAAGCAAGGGAACAAACCCACTCTGGAGCATGTGGAGACGCTCAGCCCGGGGAGGGGGCCCCAGGGAGGCAAGCAGCCCCTCCCACTGTAGCCCAGGCCGCGGGCCACATCCTTCTCTGGCCCTTGCCAGGGCTCAAGCGGCCTGGTGCCTTGTGAGCACGCAGAGGGAGGGACTGGAAGGCTGCCGGGAGAGAGCTGGAGGGCAATCAGGGAAGGCTTCCTGCAGGAGGTGACAGGGTAATGGCCTGGGGTGCGAGCTGGGCAGTCTCGGGGCTGGGCCCTGGGCCTCCTGAGTGGAGCAGGGGCACATCCGGAGGGCAGAGCTCGGCCTGGAGCCTGCACACCCCGCCACCCTCACCACTCCCCACCACCACCCCACCAGCTGGCGCTGAAGAACGCCCTCCGCTACTTCCCCCCGGACGTCCAGGAGGTGCTGGCCCCCGAGTTCGCCCAGGAGCTGCGGCTCTATGGCCACATCTACATGTACCGCTTCTGCCCCGACCTGGAGATGAGGTGAGTGCCGCGGGCTCGGCTTGTCCTCCTGGAACAGAGACCTTGCTGTGAAGCGCGCCTCCTCCGGGCTGGAGCCTGTCCAGTTGTGGGGAGGGGCTGGCCCACGGCACCTCCTGCTGGTGGGAGCTCCAAGGGAGGGGCGCCTTCTGCTGATGGCAAGGCTGGCCGTCCACACCAGCAGGGCCAGGGGCTGGGCCAGGACGAGGCGGGACCCGACATTCCAGGTGCCTGCCCCTAGACTGGCCTGGCAGCTAGACCCCTTGCAGGGCCTACCCGGTGGAGCGATATCCCTGCCGGACGAGGGCGGCTGCAGCCATCATGCTTATGATCATGAACAACCTGGACCCGGCCGTGGCGCAGGTAACGGCCCGGACGTGCAGGTGGGGTTGGTAGTGGGAAATCAGCATGCAAAACACACCCAGCACTCACGACACTCGCAAGCTTTCTACTTGGAAACAGTGATAGATTCAATAGATACACAAGTCGCTTGGTCGTGTCCGACTCTTTGTGACCCATGGACTATACAATCTCCAGGCCAGAGCACTGGAGTGGGCAGCCTTTTCCTTCTCCAGGGGATCTTCCTGACCCAGGAATGGAACCTGGGTCTCCTGCATTGCAGGCAGATTCTGTAGGGAAGCCCCGAGGGAAGCTGCAAAACCAGCGCGGGGAGGGCTCACTGCCGTCTTCCGGGCGCTCCCCCTTTGGTCGTTAGGACAGCATCAGCACCACGACACCAGCCTCGGCGTCAGAAGGTGTCGCTTTGCGTCTGATGCGCGCGAGCTTAGTCAGTCGTGTCCGACTCTGCGACCCCCTGGACCGCAGCCTGCCAGGCTCCTCTGTCCATGAAATTCTCCACGCCAGAACATAGAAGTGGGTAGCTACGTGAAAACTGGAAAGGAACAGACTGAATGCTGTGGTTGGTTGCAGTATATCCAAAATACCACAACATGTAATCAGTATAAAATCAAGATATTTTACAGCGTTGTTTCCCTGCCAAGTCTTTGAAACCAGCGGTGGGTGTCATGCCTAGAGCTTGTCCCGTGGGCTGTGGCTCGAGGCACAAAGGCTGCTGGCACAGCAGGCCTGTGGCCGTGCTGTCCACGCGGGTCTGGCCACACGTGCCTGTCCCGGCGTCCTTGTGCGCCAGTGTGTCCTGCAGCAGCCTATTCCAGAGAGGACAGCCTTCAGGGGGACCTGAGAGTTTGCTTGAGGGCAGGAGGGTCCCAGGATGTGAGTGCTCCGCTGAGCCCTGACCGGGTCTCCCCTCCTCAGCCCCCGACTCCTCCTCCAAGGGCCATCAGCCACTTGGCGGGGGGCCATGACCCCTGAACCCTGCCAAGCTGGGGGCCTCCTTCCCCACACCCCTGTCTCAGGCGGCCCCGCATCCTCCACAGTTTCCCCAGGAGCTCGTGACCTACGGAGGGAACGGGCAGGTGTTCAGCAACTGGGCGCAGGTATGGACCTCGGACTATCCGGGCAGGCGGGAGGTCCCCACCACAGGCCAGTCCACCACCTACCTCTGCCCTGGCCTCTGGCCTGGAAGCGCCTTGCAGACCAGCTCAGGGGCTCGGGCTCTGCCTCCCTGATGCCTGAGAGCCAGAGGCCAGAAGTCCTGCGGTGGGACCACTGGAGGGGAGTCGGGGGCCTCGTGGGGGGACTTGGGGCCAGTGTGGGGACCCCCCTCACCACCCCTGTGCCTTGTTCTCCTGCAGTTCTGGCTGACAATGTCTTACTTGGCCCAAATGACCGAGGAGCAGACGCTGGTCATGTACAGTGGACACCCGCTTGGCCTTTTTCCCAGCAGCCCCGAGGCCCCCAGGCTGGTCATCACCAACGGGATGGTGGGTCCCGGGGCCGCAGGGAGGCCCAGCCGCCACCCACCTGCCGAGCCGTTGCCCCTGAAAGCCACGGTGCGGCCCCCAGCCCTCTGCCCGCGCCTCTCTTGCAGGTCATTCCCAACTACTCCTCCAGGGCAGAGTATGAGAAGCTCTTTGCCATGGGGGTTACCATGTAAGTGCTCTCTGTTCACGCTGGTTCAGGCCCTACGGTTAAAGCAGCGCAGCGCTTGTGGCTTCAGCTCTGAGAAGCCCAACCACCAAAGCTCTGTAGCACGAGTCCGCATTTACACATGTCCTGCTCGTTTTCATGGATGTCCCTGCAGGTTTTATACATGTGTGAGTGAGCGAACATGCAATTTGAATCCTATTTTCTGCAAGGACTCAGGTCCTGGCTGCAAAGGGGGTGTGGTGATGGCTCTGGCCCCTGAGCTGTGTGAGAATGAGTGGGACCCCGCCTGAGTGGATGGGACCCTGGGGGAGCACGCCCCATGGCGGGCTTTACCCGCCTCCCTGGTGGGTGTGAATCGTGTCTGTACAATTGTTCTATTCACGCAAGCTTGCACGGCAAGGATAACCCATGCCCCATTTATCAGAAGAGGAAGTGGAGGTTCCCAGAGGCCCTGCGCTTGGCCCAAGTTCTGGGATTGACTTGGAGTCTGGATGTGCCAGGATCCGCCCTCACAGAGGAGAGAAGGGACTGGGGAGGCTGTTGGGGGCTGGCGGACCGGGTCCTCGCAGTCATCGGGGGGGCGCACTCTCATTTCCTGTCACGCAGCCGAAGACGTCGATGCTGAACGGCCACCGCGTGGTGCACGTGGGCGCCTCCTCCCACGATCTAGCCTAGAGCGCTCAGCAGGCCGGGGGCTCACTCCTGGGAGCCTTGTTCTGTGGCCTGCCGAGCCGCCCGCTGACCGGCAGAGAGAGGGGCTCCTGCAGCCTGCAGTGGGGCTCACTGCGGGTGCTGACGTGTGGAGAGGTCCCCGCCGGCCTGGTCGTCAGAATGGGGCCCTTTGTGTAAATGACAGCAACCTCTCGAGTGCTGTGCCCCGACTCTGCCAGAAACTAGGGGACTTGCCTCTCCTACAGGCTTCTGTTTTGACTAATTAATGAGCTCATCTTTGGCTGTGCGGGTGTTGCTGCACGCGGGCTTCCTCCAGTTGCGGAAAGCAGGGATTGCTCGCTGGGGTGGCTCCGGGGCACACGGGCCTGGGTGGTGGCTTCAGGAGTTGTGGCGCGTGGGCTCACCTGCCCTGAGGCACGCGGGATCCTTCCAGACCTGGGATCAGACCCACACCGCTGCCTTGGCAGGTGGACTCCCCTGGACCAGCAGGGAAGTGCCTCCTTTTGTTGTTTAAGGAGAACACTGATGCCTGTGGGGGCAACAGAGCTCCGTAGACCCCGGGGAGTGGGGTGGGGAGACGCCACTGCGGCACCCGCTCATGCCCCTGCGTACGCGGGCAGGTACGGCCAGATGACAGCAGGCAGTTACTGCTACATCGGCCCCCAGGGCATCGTCCATGGCACGGTGGTGAGTGGTGGGCCGTGGGGCCGTGGGCCTGGGGGACTGAGCGAGTGTGGGTGGTGACTCGTCCTCCTTCCCCTGCAGCTCACTGTGCTGAACGCGGGGCGGCGCTACCTAGGGCTCCAGGACCTGGCGGGCAAGGTCTTTGTCACTTCCGGGCTGGGCGGCATGAGCGGGGCTCAGGCCAAAGCCGCCGTCATCGTGGGGTGCATCGGTGTGATCGCAGAGGTGGGCCCGCGGGAGCAGCCCCCCACCCCCTCAAGAGCCCCCCTGCCGCCCTCGTGCTCCCTGCTCTTGCCTCTGCTCTCCCAAATCCTCCCATCCCAGTGTGGGTCCCCACAGCAGCAGACACCCCTGCCTTCCAAGTGCCCATCACTGCCAGGCCCAGAGCCACGCTCCCAGGACCCACGCTCCCACGACCCAGCCTCCCTTGCCTTGGGGCCCTGGGGTCCAGCCAGGAGACGGTAAACCTGTGAATAAGTGAGCAGAGACTGCCCCCTCCCCATCTGGACAGAGCTGTCAGGTTAGGGGGAAGAGTGGACGAGGGCCAGGTCTCTTGAGCGTCCCTCCTGGATACAAAGTGGCTTCCTCAGCTCCAGCCACCTCATCTATATTCAAGGCAGACAGAAGGGGAAATGCCAGCAATGGCTGACTCTAGCAGAAAAATAATGCCATAGAAACTCGTTTTCCCACGTTGGTCAGATGGGCTCACAGGGATGTTGTCGTCTACGAGGGTCGAGAGAAGGCGTAAGGGCAGATGGGATTAGCTGGGAGCAGAGCGTCTCCCTGAGTGAAGTCAGGGTTTGTTGACGTGGAGGCAGGAGGCAGCTTGAAGCAGCTCATAGCGTCCGCCCCGCCCTGTTGGGAAGCGGGTGATCTTCACCCCTGCCCCGCGGTCGCAGGTGGATGGTGCAGCCCTCATGAAACGCTACAGGCAAGGCTGGCTTATGGAAGTGACTGACAGCTTGGACCGCTGCATCGAAAGACTCAGGTGTGACGCCTGGCGCGGGGGGAGAGTGGGCTGGGAACCCTTGATCTCTGCTTGTCACTGGTGGCTCCTGGGAGTGTGGGGTGCCCGGGTGCGTCCACGCTGCCCACACACGTGGTCTCACAGACGTCCGTTGTCCTGCGGGTGGCCCCTCAGCTCAGCCACGGTTTGGCAAAGACTGTGTCTTATGTTTCTCCCTTCTGTGCCTTGGTGCCCAGCCCAGAGCCTGGCACACAGGAGGTGCTGCTCGGAGCTGCTGAACGTCCACAGGATCTGTCCGGACCTGCGGCTCCTCCCCAGGGGGCCCAAGGCTGGTGCAGGGTCCCAGGACCCTTCCCAGCTGCATGCCGTCTGCTGAGGTTTCTCTATGGGGACAGGCAGGGCCACCAGGATCCTGCTCCTCAGATGCTGTCTTTGAAGCATTCTCTCAACTGACTGCTCTGCAGAGCTGAGCGCCTCCTGTCTGGGGAGTTCGCCTCGGCACAGCGGGCTTCACCTGCTGTGATTAGACCTGCCCAGGAGCGCAACGGAACTTAGGTGACACTGTCCAGAGACACAGAGAGTTTAAGAAATACTCCCATTACTGAGACTGGAGACTCTTGACACAGATCTTTTAAAACTTGCTGAAAACCCTGCATTAATTACTGGAGAAATTCTAAACTCCTCGTGTGGCAGAGAGGGTCTTAACGTGATCTGGCTCTGACCCTGTGGGTGCATCTGGAACATAGGTGCACAAGCACACACTTGCATACACACACACACTTTGCACACACACGCACACTTGCACACACTTGCACACGCACACACTTGCGTGCTCATGGGCACGCGCACACACACACGTCCAACCACTGTGACGTTTCTGTCATCTCTGAATTTTTGTCACTCACACAAACGTTGGGCACTTAACTCCCACAGTCACACACAGACACACACACACACAAGTCCAAATCAGAGCAACAAACGCTTCCGCAGCCGCTTTCATGTATTCAGGTCTCCTGTCCCCCAGACATGCTGTAGTTTTTCCAAATCAGGGTCAGAATCATCTTTCAAACCATCTGCAACTTGAGGATCGCCTTGAGCGACTTCTACCAAGATCCCTGTTAGAGCCCTAGGAGCAAGGGCTCTAATGCTCAGGATGGAATTCTAGGCCTCGCAGAGGGGCGGGGCTGCACCTCTGTCAACAAGTCCTCAGTGAGGGCCCCTGGTCCGCTGTGTCCCTCAGCCAGGGGCCTCATAGGTCCCCAGGCCTACACTCACGTGGTGCTGTGGGTGCCTTCTGGGCCTCTGCATCCTCACCAGCTGGGCACAGGGGTTCGGGGTGTTGGGGTGTTGCCCTGGGCAGGTGTGACTGGGCCGCCTGTCCTGCCCCTTGCAGGGAAGCGAGGAAGAGGAAGGAGGTGCTCAGCCTTGGTTACCATGGCAACGTGGTGGACCTCTGGTGAGTGGGGAGCTGGTTGCCTTGAGGACCCTGGAGGAGCCCTCGGCTGCAGCCCCAATGCTGGTCTGGGGCTCCTGGCTGTTGCAGCCCTGATCCTTGGACAGCTCGCAGCAGACCCCCCCACCCCCGCCAGAGGGTGCAGGATGAGCCCCATGCCTGGCTACGGGGCCTGTGGGCTGGGAGCACCATGCGCCCTCCTGTCTGGCCCCTGAGCTCGGGTGCTGGCAGTACCCGGCCTGACCGGCCGTCTCCCCGCAGGGAGCGCCTGGTCCACGAACTGGACACGACGGGGGGAACTCCTGGTGGACCTGGGGTCCGACCAGACATCCTGCCACAACCCGTTCAATGGTGGCTACTATCCTGTGCAGTTGGGCTTTGCAGAGGCCCAGAGCCTCATGGCCTCTGACCCTACTGCCTTCAAAAGCCTGGTCCAGGAGAGGTGATGTGGGCCCGGGGCTGCCGGCGCAAGGGGTGGGGGAGCACACGGCCTGCTGGGGCTGTGGATGGGGTGGCTCCGGCCTCCGCCCGGTTCTCCCACAACCAGACCCTTAACCTCTCTGCTCCTCTGTCCCTGCCTCTGTCAGACAGGGTCATGAGTGTGCTGTTCCATGGGGATGTTGGGGACAGGCTGGAGTGACATCTGCAAAACACTGGGGGCAGCTTCCAGCACCTGTGGGTGCTGAGTACATGCTGGTAGAGGGCAGCCCAAGGCGCTTCCAGAAGAGGTCATTGCTTGTTCAGCACAGAGCCTGGGCCCTGCGCCTGGCTGGCTGGGACCTGCAGGCACGAGCTGAGGGACTGCCTGCAGCGTCTCCCCTGAAGGGGGAGTGGCTCTGAGGAGCCCAGGGGTGGGGGCTTCCCAGTCGGAGGCGCTGGAGGTGGAGCAGGCAGGGGCGGGGTCAGGAGGAGTGGAGTCAGGAGGGGAGGAGTCCGATGGGGGTGGAGTCTGGATGGGAGGAGTCAGGAGGGGAGGAGTTAGATGGGGTGCAGTCAGGAGGGGAGGAGTCAGAAGGGGGAGGAGTCCGAAGGGGAGGGGTCCGGTGGGTGGAGACAGGAGGGGAGGAGTCCGAAGGGGGTGGAGTCAGGAGGGGAGGAGTTAGATGGGGTGGAGTCAGGAGGGGAGAAGTCAGATGGGGAGGGGTCTTATGGGTGGAGTCAGGAGGGGGAGGAGTCGGGGGGGGAGGAGTTAGATGGGGTGGAGTCAGGAGGGGAGGGGTCCGATGGGTGGAGTCAGGAGGGGAGGAGTTAGATGGGGGTGGAGCCAGGAGGGAGGAGTCCAAAAGGGAGCAGTCAGATGGGGGAGTCCAAAGGGGAGGAGTCAGAGGAGGAGTCTGATGGGGTGGAGTCCGGAGGGGAGGAGTCCCATGGGGAGGAGTCCTCAGCAAGCAGAGTCCGAAGGGGCGGTGTCCGCGGGCAGTGGTGCTCGCGCTGGCCCTGACTGCTGACCGCTCCTTTGCAGCCTGCGGAGGCACGTGTCAGCCATTAACAGGCTGGCCCAGGAGCACTTCTTCTTTTGGGACTACGGCAACGCCTTCCTCCTGGAGGCCCAGAGAGCTGGTGAGAGAGGCAGGAGGAGCTCGGGCACACTCACCTCCTGCAGGCCTGGCCGGCCCGTTGGTGTGGCCAGCAGGATGGGCCCTGGCATACCTTCTAGGGGTGGCCCTGCCAGGCCTCCGCCTTGCCCGGCTTCGGTCTCTCCCGGTGATTCTGGCCCCGTCTGTGCACGCAGGGGCCGACGTGGGGAAGCCGGGCGCCAACAGGACAGAGTTCCGCTACCCTTCCTACGTCCAGCACATCATGGGGTGAGTGGGGACGCTCCCGGCATCTGTCCTTAGACACGCAGGTCAGCAGATCTGCTCACACTGACCAGGCTGCCTGCTGAGACCTATGCTTGGTCCCAGGTGGCCGCAGCCTGGGTCATGGGGTTTCCACCCCAACAGGCAGGGGGAGAGGAGCTGAAAACGTGAGAGTCTGTGCAGGGCCTCAGGGAGAGGAGGGGGGTGGGGGCCATGCCTGAGGTCGCCTCTGGAGAACACCCCAACCTACGGGTGCTCAGGGCTGACCCGCCCCCCAGGTCCTGCACACTGTGGCAGAGGAGCTGTGCGTCCCCCAGGTGCGCCCCAGCCCTGGGCGGATGGCTGAGGGCCCGGTCCCTGCAGTCCTTGTGCCTTCCTGGCCACCGGGGGCCTGAACTCGCAGGGACAGGGCAGCTGCTGCAGGGAGAGGACAGGCTGGAGTCCGGGCTGGGGCAGCCGGGCGGGGCGGGAAGCCCCCGGGTCTGCAGCAGAGGGAGCCCTGGCGGGGGCTGAGGTGGGTGAGAGAGGCCAGCACCCTTCTTAGGTTCACTGTGGGAGGGGACAGGGCCAGAGTGGGGGGGGGCCCAGCAGAGGCTGGATGGGCACGAAGCCTAGGGAGGGCCTGCTCCCTCGAAGGTCGGCTCACAGCAAACAGGGCCAAATTTCTATTTATTGTGCATTCTCACGAGCACTGCCTGGTTTTCAGGTTGTCTCTAACCTTGGTTTAGGAAGTTCTGCTTGTCTGTGTCCTGGCTCCCTGCTCCTGCACCCAGAGAAGCTGCAGCTCTGGGAGGGATGCTGTGGTGATGGAGGGGGCAGGCAGGGTGGGGACCGCTGCATGTGCTGGTTGAGAGGCTTCCGGCAACCTTGCCGGTCGCCGATGCTCTCACGACACAGGCCCCTGCGCATACACCCACTTCGTGCACAGCCTTCACCCCGTCCGTTCTGGAGCATCTGCGGCCTCCCTAACCTTGGACCATGCTGACCCCAGCCCCAGCCCGGCCAGCCCCAGGTGACGAGCCATCTGCCTTTGCAGGGACATCTTCTCCCAGGGCTTTGGGCCTTTCCGCTGGGTGTGCACTTCGGGGGACCCCCAGGACCTGGCGGTCACAGATCAGCTGGCCACATCTGCGTTGGAGGAGATTGTTGCTGCTGGAGGTGAGGCTGCCGGTTGGAGATGCTGATGTGTGGGTGGCACCCCTGGCTGGCAGTGCTGGGAGCCTGGACGCAGGGTCCCCCGCCTGGCGCCGTGGGCCCAGGGCACGTTCTCAGGGGTTGCCTGTCGCGTGCTCGGGCCCCTGTCGCCGGCCCTGTGCTGCCCCGTCCACGTGTCCAGGCCACTCTGCTGTCTCCGCGGCAGAGCTGCCCCAGGCCGTCTGTGGACACAGCGTGGCTCTGCCCTGCCCTGGGTGGCCCCGGCCCAGCCGCAGACCCTCCTTGTGTAGTGGACGGGGCAAGAGGACGCACCTCTTTATGGCACCTCCCTGGCCCCCTGCCTGTCACAGCTCCTGCCCTGTTGCTCTGCGGCTTCTCCCTGGGCCCAGGCAGCCTTCTCTGGGATTGTGGGTCAGCCTTTGCAGCTTGTTGTAAATCCTCCGGGCCCAGTTTCACCCCGCCGCCCACATCTGGGTTGAGTGAGCTGAGTGGCAGGGGCTTAGGGTCAGGGGACCCAGGAGGAGAGCCTGATGGGCGGAGCCACGTTTGTGGGCGGGGCCACGTTGTGGGCGGAGTCACCCCTACTGGCTCCGGAGGAAGTTCAGTTCAGTTCAGTTGCTTAGTCGCGTCCAACTCTTTGTAACCCCACGGACTGCGGCACGGACAGTCCTCCCTGTCCATCACCAACTCCCGGAGCTTGCTCAAACTCATGTCCATCGAGTCAGTGATGCCATCCTACTATCTCATCCTCTGTCGTCCCCTTCTCCGCCCGCCTTCAATCTTTCCCAGCATCAGGGTTTTTTCCAGTGAGTCAGTTCTTCGCATCAGGTAGCCAAAGGTTTGGAGTTTCAGCTTCAGCATCAGTCCGTCCAATGAATACAGGACTGATTTCCTTTAGGATCTCCTTGCAGTCCAAGGGACTCTCAAGAGTCTCCTCCAACACCACAGTTCAAAAGCATCAATTCTTCGGCGCTCAGCTTTCTTTATAGTCCAACTCTCACATCCATACATGAGTACTGGAAAAACCATAGCTTTGACTAGACAGACCTTTGTTGGCAAAATCATGTCTCTGCTTTTTAATATGCTGTCTAGGTTGGTCATAGCTTTTCTTCCAAGGAACAAGCGTCTTTTAATTTCTTGGCTGCAGTCACCATGTGCAGTGATTTTGGAGCCCCCCCCACCCCAAATAAAGTCTCTCACTGTTTCCATTGTTTCTCCATCTATTTGCCATGAAGTGATAAAGCTGGATGTCGTGATCTTAGTTTTCTGAATGCTGAGTTTCAAGCCAACTTTTTCACTCTTCTCTTTCGCTTTCATCAAGAGGCTCTTCAGTTCTTCTTCACTTTCTGCCATAAGGGTGGTGTCATCTGCATATCTGAGGTTACTGATTTTTCTCCTGGCAATCTTGATTCCAGCTTGTGCTTCCTCCAGCCCAGCGTTTCTCATGATGTGCTCTGCATATAAGTTAAATAAACAAGGTGACAATATACAGCCTTGACGAACTCCTTTCCCAATTTGGAACCAATCTGTTGTTCCATGTCCGGTTCTAACTGTTGCTTCTTGACCTGCATACAGATGTCTCAGGAGGCAGATCAGGTGGTCTGGTATTCCCATCTCTTGAAGAATGTTCCATAGTTTGTTATGATCCACACAGTCTAAGGCTTTGACATAGTCAATAAAGCAGAAGTAGATGTTTTTCTTTCTGGTACTCTCTTGCTTTTTTGATGATCCAACAGATGTTGGCAATTTAATCTCTGGTTCCTCTGGCTTTTCTAAATCCATCTTGAACAACTGGAAGTTCATGGTTCACATACTGTTGAAGCCTGGCTTGGAGAATTTTGATCATTACTTTGCTAGCATGTGAGATGAGTGCAATTGTATGATAGTCTGAACATTCTTTGGCATTGCCTTTCTTTGGGATTGGAATGAAAACTGACCTTTTCCAGTCCTGTGGCCACTGCTGAGTTTTCCAAAAGTGCTGGCAGCACTTCCACAGCATCATCTTTTAGGATTTGAAATAGCTCAACTGGAATTCCATCACCTCCAAAAGCTTTGTTCACAGTGATGCTTCCTAAGGCCTACTTGACCTCGCATTCCAGGATGTCTGGCTCTAGGTGAGTGAGCACACCCTCGTGATCTGGGTGGAGCCTTCTCCAGCTTCCGGACGTTGGTGCAGCTGCAGATCCTCAACCTGCCCAGCGACTGCTGGTGTTCCCATCATGACCACCCTCCAGGGGTGATTTCAAGGAAGCAAGGCTCCACGTGGAGCAGGATCAGGGTGTCCACCAGCCAGAAAACCTCAGGGCACAGCCCCTAGTAAGGGGTGGGGACGTCACTAAGTGATGTGGGAACATTACTTTCATTTTTAATACAATGTTTTCAGTTTATTTGACTGAAACGTTATAGTCATCTGTAAACCACAGGCTCACAGAATTCCTGCAGATTTAGCAGTCTGTTCCCACGAGCACCTTGGCAGACCCCCCTCTCCAGCCCTCCACTCTTCAGCCCTCCACTCTTAACTGCCAGCCTGTCCTACCTCGAGAGGCTCAGCATCTGTCAGCCTCAGAGCCTCTGTACTCACTGCCCCCTCTGCAAAATGCTGTTACCTCAATCCCATGTAGCTGGCTCCTCTTTAGCATTTAGGAGACTTGCCCTGAGTGTCATCTCCCCATAGAGGCCTCTGGTCCCCCTGAGCCCCCGCCCCAGTCTCAACTGCACTTGTTTCCTTCTCAGCCCACAGTAGTCTTGGCTCTGGTGCCTGGCACGCAGCAGATGCTCCTTAGATATTTGCTGCAGGTCGGGCCCTGACTCACCCAATTGCTGGCACTGCCATTGCCGGAAGTCAGATGGGCTGGTGGGGAGCTAGGGATGGGGGCACCCCGACTCTGCTCGGGGCCCAGTGGTGGGTGCAGACGGGTGCCTCAGCCCAGCGGCCTTGCAGCGGGAGTGTGCACCCCCATCGTGGGGCAGGGGCTCTAGTACCTGTGACACCCCCTCCCCTGCCTGCAGTGACCCCGGCTGTGAAGCTCCAGTACGTGGACAACATCCGCTGGATCCGGGAGGCTGCCAAGCACCAGCTGGTGAGGGCTCTAGCTTGGGGGCAGGGGTGGCAGTGTGGACCTTGCCCCAGGTGAAATGCTGCTCACCACCTGAACAGCTTGGGGAGTCCCTACTGGCCACCTCGCCCAGGGGCCACCTTTCAGAAGGTGGCCTGGACTCTGGGGCAACGACCTGGGTCAGGTAGGTCCTTCCTCCCATCATTGCCCAGCAGGGCCCTCGAGCCAGGCCTCCTGATTTCTCAGTTGTGTGACTTGGGGTGAGTGGCTTGGCCTCTCTGGGCCTCCCCTCCCGTCTGCACAGTGGAGATACTGGAGGTGGTACGGCCCCTGGCTGTGGTGCAGGGTTTGGAGCACGACCTCTGCGGGGCCAGGGCAGGGCAGATAGGTGTTTCTGTGCCTGTGATCGTGACCACAGATCAGATGACCCGGGGAGGTGGGGGTGGGGGTGGGGCAGTGTAGCAGAAAGGTGTCTCTGAGTAGCTGACTTGCAAGTTCAGGCCCAAGTGGGGCTGAGTTGGGGGGGTGACAGTTGGGAAGCAGAGGGACCAGCCAGTGCATAGGCCTGGGGAGGCAGCCGGCTGGATGCGCCCAGACCAAACAAGGGACGGGCATTTGGTTCTGATGGCTGATTGCTGCCACGTCTACACCAGCGGGTCCTTGGCCTGCGGTTCAGCCGCGCCTGCCCCAAGTGGTGGCCCCCGCCCTGGGCTTCCCAGTCCAACCCCAACCACCCAGTGCCTGAGATGTCCAGGGCGATCGCCGCTGGACTTGAAGACCTGGGCCTGGGGAAGGTGGGGCTGGAGGTAGAGATGGGGGCGGGGCCTGACGGAGATGCATAGTAAGTCACCTCCCAGGACACGGCCGGTCAGCCTGGAGCCCCTGGGGCTAGCCCTGCGGTGACCGGTCAGGAGGGACATCTGCACTAGACACCCCCAGACTGCACTAGGCACACGGGCCGGGCGTGGGGGCCGGACTCCAGCGACTACCGTCCAGCGTCTGGGGGGGCGTGTCTCCTGAGAATCACCCTTCTCGCCACAGGTGGTGGGCTCCCAGGCCAGGATCCTGTACTCGGACCAGAAAGGCCGTGTGGCCATCGCCGTGGCCTTCAACCACGCCATCGCCCGTGGGCAGCTCAAGGTGGGCGCCCCGCCAGGCCAGCCCTCAAGCCCGGGTTCTGCTGTCGGCCCTGCCGTGAGACTCTGGGCAGTCAGGGGCCATCTCTGACCCTTGTAACCTCAAAGCGTGGCTTCCCCTCCAGTGTTTCTGGCTGTCTTTGTCGAACTGTCCCTTTCGCATCACTGCGACCCCAACCGCGTTTCGCTCTCCCTAGCGCTCAGCCCCGCCTACCTCGCTCAGCGCATGCGCACATGGCGCCACAGCTGTGGGCCATACAGCCGTGTGGCGCTACAGCTACAGCGCTTCATCCCCCCTCCCTCTCCGCCTCCTCCTTCCTCCCGACTCCTTCCGGCCAGCCCCGCCCACCTCGCTCAGACACGTGCGCACTTGGCGTCTCTTCGCCCCCTCCCTTCCTCCGCCACCCTCTTCCTCCCGCGTCCTTTCAGTCAGCTCCGCCCACCTCGCTCGGCGGCGCATGCGCGCAGAGCGCCTCCTGATCCCACCTCGCTCTCCGTCCCTCCTTCCTCCCGCCTCCTTCCAGTCAGCCCTGGTCACCTCGCTCGGCGCATGCGCACACGGCGCCTCTTCATCCCCAACCCTCCCTCTCCGCCCCTCCTTCCTGAGCGCCGCCCCCCGCACCAGGTGCAAGCCTTCCTCCCTCGCGGAACTCCGGGCGGAGCACAGGGCTGACAAGGTCCCGCCCAGTACAGGTGAAGGGACACTGTGGATGCGCGGGCAAGGCCATCAGTCCACGGTCTCTGAGCGTGCGGCGCTCCGCGGATAAAGTGGGCGAGGAGCGCGCGTAGGGGCAGAACTGGGCTCCGTGCTGCAGGCGGAGCCGTGAGTGTCCCCGGTGCCAGCGCTCTGGGCTGGGGGTCCCGTGCAGAGCGGGGTCAGGCCCGGCTTGTTGAAGCGCAGGGAAGCACCTGAGACCTCCGGTGAGAGCCGAAGTCCCTGCCTGTTTCTGCAGCCCTGAGATGGGGGCTCCGTAAAGTGGGCATGGTGACTGGACAGGGTAGCGGCGACTCAGAGCCAGCACCTGGGGGCGTACGGGCTCCGGGTGGACAGAAGGGGCATCTCTGGGCGGTCGTGGGGGGCGCTGAAAACCCCCTGCGCCCTCCTGCAGAAGGTCTGCTTCCCAGGGTAGTCCAAAGGGCGTCTGGCATGGCCTGACCCTTGAACTCTGCCCCGGGCCAGGCAGTGGACACCACCTCTGACTTTTCATGCCCTTCCACACCGCAGGCTCCGGTGGTCCTGAGTCGAGACCACCATGACGTAAGTGGCACCGACAGCCCCTTTCGGGAGACCTCCAACATTTACGACGGCTCTGCCTTCTGTGCAGGTGAGGCGGACAGGGCGACTAAGCTGTGTTTCTTTCTGTTGGATTTGAGTTTTATGTAAAAATCAAGTGGTTCATTCAGTCTGTCACGGTGCTGTGGAAAAGGCTGCTGGCTTCTGAGGGCGCAAGGCCCAGAGTGACAAGCCCACGATGGAGGCGGCTCTGGGACACAGGACACGGGAGACGGTTGTAAATGTGAGCGGGAGCCAGTGGACCAGGCCAGTGCATGCCCGAGACCTGGGCGCACGCCATCACGTGCCAGGTGGTCTTCAGAAGGTCCTCAGGGTCCTCCTCTGTGACGAGGAGCCAACAGCGGGTCCTTCTTTGCTGTGAAGGATGCACTGAGTTTGTGTGTGGGAGTCACGTCTGCTCCCCCAGGCCGGGTTCCATGAGGGGCTGTTAACCCCGACACAGAGCTTCTGCCTTCTGCTCCTGGGGGCTTTCTTGTCCCCAACACCCAAGGCTCCTTCCGTCACAGATGGGATCCCCAGGGAAGGAGTGGACACCCAGGATCACCAATCCACATCACTTTGAGGAGTAGGTCCATTTCATATAAGTTGTGAAGTTGGGATATAGAATCATAATCCTTTATTATCTTTCTAATATCTGTGGGGTTCACACTGTCTTTCCTGATGTTAGTCTTTTCTGTCTTTCTCTTTCCTTGATCAGCCTGGCTAGGCATTTTTTAATTTTATTGATCTTCTCAAAGAAGTTTTTAGTTATATTTTATTCTATTTATTTTTTGCTTTCAAATTGACTGACGTCTACTCTTATTTTTACTATGATCTTTTTCCTATTTACTATTTGGGTTTAATTTGCTCTTCTTTCTCCAGTTTCATGAGGTTTTCTTTTCTAATAAAAATGTTTTAATGTTATGAATTTCCCTCTAAACGCTGCCTTAGCTGCATCTTACCGATTTTTTAAAAATATATTTTTGTTTTCACTCAGTTCAGAACACTTTTAAATTTCCTTTGATACATCCTCTTGGAACCATGGATTATTGTGAAGTATCTTTTTAAATTTTCAAGTTTGGGGAGATTTTCCAATTATCTCTATGTTACTGATTTCTGAGTTAATTCCATTATAGTCTGAGAGCTTTATATTCATCCTGTTATTTTAAACTTGTGTTAAGGGTTGTGTTGTGGCCTCGAAGGTGATCCCTCTTGATGCCCCTGGGAAGAACGTGCATTCTGCTGTTACTCAGGGGCTTGTTTTTTTTCCTTCTTAAAAAAAATTTAAGAGGTTTTTTTGATGTGGACCATGTTTATTGAATGAGTTGCAGCACTGCTTCTGTTTTATGTTTGGTTTTTGGCCGTGAGGCACGTGGGATCTTAGCGTCCTGCCGGGGATGGCCCTGCAGCCCCTGCGCTGGACGGTGACTGTTTAGCCACTCGACCACCAGAGAAGTCCTGGGGGCTTGTTCTCCACCTTTCACCTGGGTGAAGTCCGTTAGTAATGCTCTTCCTGTGGTCAGGATCCTTGCTGACCTCTGCTGCCCTGTCCCCTAGATGAGAGAGAGTGAGAGGATGTGCCCGACTCTGTGCTTGTCTGCCCCCTCTGCGGGCGTGCGCTGTGCCTCGGGCGCTTTAAAGCCACATTGTCAGCTGTGCTCTTGTTTATGTGTATTGTCTCTTCTTGGACAATTGACCTCTTTACCATCATGTGCCGGCTCTCTTTATTTGTTTTATTTTAAAACATTTTTTGGCCGCGTCATGCGACACGTGGGATCCTAGTCCCCCGACCAGGGATCAAACCCTGGGCCCCCTGTGTTGGGAGCGCAGAGTCTTAACTGCAGGACCACCAGAGACGCCCCCCTTTACCCTTGATGATGCTGCCGGCTCTCACGTTCTCGGACGTCAACGTAGTTTACATTGGTATTCTGCCAGTGGAACAGCTGACCACAAACTTAGAGGCTGGAAGCAGCAGGAGCGTGTTCCCTGAAGTTCTGAAGGCCCAACGTCTGAAGTCAGTTTCTCGAGGCCTGGGTCGAAGCGTGGGCAGGGCCCTGATATCTCAGGAGGCAGCCAGGGGCGGGTGGGTCGCTCCTTGGCCTTTGCCAGTTCTGGAGCTGTTCTGGTGCGTCTCACAGTCCCACGCTAGACGAAAGTCATTCCCAGGACCCCCGCCTCTTCTCTGTGGGGGCTTTGGGGAAGAGCCCACCAAGGGCCAAGCCCTTTGTCCCTGGCCCAGGGGCATGGGTCTCAGGGCGGCTGCAACTCTCTCAGCAGGCCCTTGGACAGGAGTGAGGCTTGGTTCCCTTCTCTCTGCGGGTGCCTGTCTCCCTGCAGAGTCCTGTCTGGTTACCTGCTCCGGGGCCTCGCCCAGTGATGCCCAGGAGCAGTCGGCGGCGTGCAGCTTGTCCCCCGCTGTCGGTGTGCTTCTCTGAACTGTTTGTCACCTGAGCGACGGTCCCTCCCCGCTCAGGGCCTCTGGGGCGCTGCACCTGTGCCTGTGCTGGGCAGGTGGCAGCGGGACTCGGGCACTCGTTTCGTGCTCCCGCTTCACTGGGCTCTGAGAACTCAGTGTCCGCCGTTCCTACGGGCGCCCTCCACGGTTCCTGTCTGACCACCCCCGACCCTGGCCCAGGCTGGCCACCTTGCCCGGGGCTGACTGCGCTCTCTCTCTGCAGACATGGCTGTGCAGAACTTTGTGGGCGACGCCTTCCGTGGAGCCACCTGGGTCGCTCTGCACAACGGCGGGGGTGTCGGCTGGTAAGAAGGTTCCCCAGGGCCAGTGGTGCAGGTGGGGGCTCCCTGGAAGTCTCGGGGGGCCCTCCCAGGTCTCGTGTCTGTCTCTCTGAGCTCTCTCTGCTGAGGGCTCCTCTTGTGAACAGGACGTGGGAGCCTTGCTCAGCCTGCACCTGTGCAGTCTCCTGCCTCTCGCAGGACGCTGTGAGTCATCTTTTCCCATGTGGTTCTCCTGCTGCTGTGACAGGTGTTCTCCAGGGAAGCCTCAGAGTCATCCTGGCCCCGTCCTTTGACTTTGCCAGGGTGGCTGGGCTGGGCGGTGGGAACCTAGATCTGGGCTCCCTGGCTCCTGGCCCCGTGCTGCCCAGCCAAGCCTATCTCCAGCCCGAGCCACGGACCAGCTGGGGTTCTGGGAGGCTCCCTCCTGGGCTATAGACAAGTGTCCTCGTGAGGTCATCCCTCATTCTGCACCAAGTTTCAGCCCGTGGGCGTTTCCAGCATCAGGTGTCCTGAAGCTCAGCTCAGCTCTGGCCCCATGCTTTCAGCCTGGAGATGACACCACATCCCACAGCTGGGGGCTCAGTCCCTCTGGGCCGGCCCCCTCTGCTCACCACCCCATTTCCTGACTCCAGTCGCAGGTCTGCAGCATCACCTGTGCTCCCCCCGCCCCCCAGCTGGAGATCACAGGTCCCTACGGCCCCCCGCTCGGTTCCCCTGCTTTGCTGAAGCAGCTCACGGAAGGCAGGAATTTCTGAAAAAAATTACAAAAGACGTCCAAGGGTGTGAATTAGTAGCCAGAGGAGGAGACGCACGGGGTGAGCAAGCAAAGGACCACCTGACGGTGGGGGCTGGGGCAGGCGCGGCTGCACGTGCCTGTGTTCTGGTTCCCCAGCCGGCCACTCTTAGGCCCCTCCTTTGGGGCTTCCCTGCAGAATTCCGTCCATGGGTGTGACTGACTCCATCACTGGCCACAGGTGACTGGTTCCACCTCCAGCCCTTCCCCCTCTGCGATGGTCAGTGGCTGGGCCCCAGGTTCCAAGCATGGGCCACGGGGTGGCTCCTCTGGCAGCCAGGCCTGCCCCCTTGGGTGAATTCCCAAAGTCACCTCATCAGCAGGATGAAAGACACCTTCACCCCACTCGTCACAGGAAATGACAAGGGTTTAAGGAGCTCTGTGCTGGGAACCGTGGACAAAGACCACATGTGTATTTCTCATCATAAGTAACGATGTCCAATTCGCTGCTGAGAAAAACGAAGAACTGGTGTCCATCCTAAAGGAGATCAGTCCTGAATATTCACTGGAAGGACTGATGCTGAAGCTGAAACTCCAATCCTTTGGCCACTTGATGCAAAGAGCTGATTCATCTGAAAAGACCCTGATGCTGGGAAAGATTGAAGGCAGGAGGAGAAGGGGACGACAGAGGATGAGATGGTTGGATGGCATCACTGACTCGATGGACATGAGTTTGAGTGAGCTCCCGGAGTTAGTGATGGACAGGGAGGCCTGCCGTGCTGCAGTCCATGGGGTCACAAAGGGTCAGACATGACTGAGCGACTGAAGTGAACTGAACCAGTGTTTATTGCAAGTGGACACGTGGCAAGCGTTTGGATCTCCTCTCACCTAATCTCGGAGAAGAAACACAGATGAGAAAACTAAGGCAGCGGGCGGTTCAGGCTGCACCTGCCAGGGTGCCCTGGCTGGGGGCGGGTGTCGCCTGGGCGGCTCCCTGGACCCCTGGGCCCTTGCAGCAGCAGGGGGCGCTGTGGCCCTGCACAGCAGGACAGCTCTCCAGACTGCCGCCTCTGAGTGACCTCCCAGCCCGTTTTGGCCAGAGCAAGCCTGGCCGTGCCTTCCAGAGCCCAGTCCTGCATGCTGCAGCCTCCGGAGCGTCCCTGTGGGCCAGCTTGGCCTTGGGCCCTCTGAGGCTGGAATTCTGAGCCTAGCCCAGTCAGGTGGCCCGAGTGAATGGAAAATGTGACCGGAGTGCGTGGCCAGAGCAAACCAGGAAGAGAGGGATTGGGCCCCGTCACCGGGCGCTGGCCTTTTGGGGCTCAACTTGCTGAATGGGTTCTGGAGATGACAGGATGCCTCTGGCAGGGGCCAGAGCCAGCGGTGGAACTGGATCTGGATTCAGACCTGTCGTCCCCAGATTCCTGAAATCGGAGCCAGGAGGGCAGAAGGCAGGCGGGGCAGAACATGAGGGCCTCGGAGCACTGCTTGCTGTGGGGGCCCCCCACTAGGCTGCCCCCCAGGCTCTGACGGCACACCCCATGAGGCGCTGGCACTGAGGCCATTAGTCGTGAGGCCCTAGGGGGCTCCTTTGGGAAAGTGCCTCAGGTTCACTGCACAATCCGCGCATAATTTAACCCACCAGATACTCCTGCAAACTTTCCTGGAAACGCAGTGGGGAAAACCACCCCCCCCCCCGCAGTCTTCCTTCCAGCTTCAGCCGCATCTCTTGCTTCCAAGTCATGGTTTCCCCTGACGTTTCTCAGTTCGCTCCAGGTTTCTCCATTGCACGTGGGCTCCCTGTTTCTGAGCCGATCCGTGTCAGCACTGGGTCCCCTGCAGGCCCCACGCCCTGCCCTGTCTGTTCTGACCACGTGCTGGGGTCCGGCCCATGCTGTCTGCCCTGTGGTCCCAGCTGGCAGCTGCTGTGTAGATGGGGACCGTGGGCTGCAAAGCGGGATACTCAGCGGTCAGGCTCTGCTCCATAGAGACAGTGGACCCCGGTCCCTCTGGGGATGGTGTGCAGGTCCCTGCGGGCGGAACCAGCCCCTGGGCCCGTGACTCTGAGGAGCAGATGCACTGTCCAGGTTCGATCCCTGGGTCGGGAAGATCCCCTGGAGAAGGGCATAGCTACCCACTCCAGCATTCCTGCCTGGAGAATCCCATGGACAGAGGAGCCTGGCGAGCTGCAGTCCGCAGGGTCTGGGACACGACTGAGGCACTTCTCTTTATCCGGATACTGATGCTGCTTCCCCAGCAGAGTGCATCTTGGAGCCAGCTGTGTGTGGGCGTCCCCGCGGGGCCTGTTAAGATGTGGGTCCCGACGGCAGGTCTGGAGTCAGGGCGAGGGGTCCGCATCCCTGCCCAGCTGTGGGTGATGGTGCCGTGGGGCCCCTGGGGGGTGGCAGCCTAGATTCTGAGGTGACCTGTCCACTCAAGCCTCACTGTTTCTTGGGGACAAACGGCTGCGACAGCTGCATGCTTCTCAGGCTGCTAATGGTGAAGACCCCTCACGGGAGCCGCGGCTCCTGCAGGGCCCACGTCGTGCACGGGTTCTCCCAGGACACTTAACGTCACTTCCTGTCATCAGCTTGATGTCCCACCTCAGAGGCAGCTGCACCCAGAGCTTGACTCTGCAGACGCTGACTGCTCGGCCACAGTTCCCGAGCGAGGACTCCTGTTTGCATAACCTCCCCAGCCCCGGCCGCTATCATATGTCAGACCTGGGGCCGTGGGGTTAGTGGCCGAGAAGTTCCAGCCCTGTTGTCTGGCCCTGAGTTGCTCGCTGTCTCCAGGGCCTCGTGGCTGAGTTCTGCCCACTTTTCTGCTCATCTCACGGTGTCGAGTGTCTCCGTAGTACAGCCAGCACAGACCTTACATGTGACCTTCTCCCTGGGACCATTCTCTGGCCAGCAACTGCTCCATGACGCGAGAAGGCTCCCCTTCTCTGGTCGTCCTCCTGGGCCCAGGGCTCCTCCGACTGGGTTTGCAGAGGCCGCCTGGAGCTGAGCACCTTTGCCCCTTGACTGTCTGTGCCCGGGAGTGACCCCGAAATCCTCTGGCTTCTTGCAGGGGTGAGGTGATCAACGGGGGCTTTGGCCTCGTGCTGGACGGGACTGAGGACGCCGAGCGGAAGGCCAGGCGGGTGCTCAGCTGGGACGTCACCAACGGAGTGAGTGACCGCCAGCACCCCCAAGGCTCTCCCCTGTGCAGACTGCAGACCCTCCTCCTTCCAGAAAGGTCTGCGGCCCTCCTGCCACTGCGGTGTTTCCCTCCAGCCACTGCCAGGGTGGCCCTCCACGGCAGACAGCCCGCGTTTCACCCGGGCTGTTTCCTGTCCAGCCCGTGTCCACGGGGCCTGGGCAGTGTGCCCCTTCCCGACACTGCCTCTTTGTGCATCTGAGAGCACAGCTGCGTACACTCGTGTGTGTGTCCTGACACTGTGTATGTGGTGCGGGGCCCCATCCCTGAGGGACCACATATCAGGGCCTGAAAGGGGAAGCATCACAGATGGGGGTCGGGGTAATGGAGTGGGTTTACGGGATGTGAGTGAAATGGGGAGGGGGCTGGGGAGCCCAACTGCAAGGGTCCAAGGGTTAGACCAGGAGGCCTAGGAGAGCAGCCGGGCGACTCCCGGGAGCATCTGGGCTGGGCTTCCTCCTGAAGGCTGGGAGGCTGGAGGGAACGGGTAGGGCTGCTGGGGTGCCAGGGCCATGTCGGGGGGGCCCTGAAGACACAGGCCAGATGGGAGGAAGGGAGCGGCTGGGGAGGACCTGAAGCGGAGCAGAGGTGGCGCTCCGGGAGGGGCGGGCGCAGGGTACGCGTGGGCTGGGCGGGGCCTGGCACCGAGGACACGCCCCTCACGCCCCTCACGCCCCTCCCGCCCCTCCCGCCCCCTCAGGTAGCCCGCCGCTGCTGGTCCGGGAGCCCCACGGCCTATGAGGTCATCTGCCAGGCGATGCGGGAGGACAGTGGTGTGGTAGTGACGCTGCCACACGCCGTGGTGGACGAGCGTGTGCTCCAGGCCCTGCGGCTGTGAGAGGACTGGGCGTCCCCCGGTGCCCTGGGCCCCGGGTCCCGCCCTCACCTCACATTCCCCGCCCCCTCCACTGCTCGCCGTGCTCCCCTGGGTCCGGAGCTTTGCACAGGGGCGCGCTTGGACGCGTGCACACACACACACACACACACACACACACACACAAGCATGCCCTCTCCGTCTCCCCACCCCGGAGGCAGCCACTGCATCCCCATTTTACAGACTAGGCAGCGAGGCAGGGCCCTTTGCTCTCACCACGCGGCTCCCCCGGGGACCTGGAGGGCAGTGAGGCGCTCGTTCAATGCGGGGTGCTCAGGCGTGCCGTGGAGGGGACTCCAGGGGCTGGTGCCCAGAGCCTGGCTGAGTGGGGCGCTAGCCAGCCCACGGAGCTGCCTGCATTCCCCCTCCCCCCAAGAGAATCACTTGGCCAGGTTCTCATCTGACGTCTATGGCCCCCCAACCCCTGACTAACTGTCCACGCCAGGGACCCACAACTTCGGCTCACAGGCCAGCCTGGCTCTGACCATGTTCCTTATTCTTTGTCGTCCCAGCCCTGCTGGGCCCACGACAGGCTTAAACTGAGAGAGGCTTTGGGGCTGGGTCTCCAAGGAGACCCCAAAAACTTCACCTCCACCCCTCCTGTGTCTAGTCTCAACCACGCAACATGGCCTGTCTCCTCCCCACTGGCCATTCTGCCTTTGCCTGAGCTAACAAAACCCCAGTGTTGTCTGGGTAGCAATATACACAGAAGAAGTAGTTGATTTTCCAGCCTGCCTAGTAATCAAGAATAACCATTGACCTGGTTCCAGCCCAGCAGACTGTGGAAGTCTGCTGGATGGGTCTGCTGGGAAAGCTGTAATAAAAATGGACCAATGTGGCTGTGTCACAGTTTTGCTTTTGCCCCTTCTTTCTGCCAGAATCTCAGGTGTGATGCCTGGAAGCACAGCAGCTCTGCTGTGACCATGACGGGACCACTGAATGCGTGGAGGCTTGTGGAAAGGCAGAGGTGCCTGGGCTCCTGGCAGCCTGGGTGCTGCCGAGCCAGTCCTGGGCGCCTCTCCTTTCCTTGGTCCTCACCTGCCCAAGCCACCCTTGCAGGCTCCTGCTGCACTTGGTGAGCGTGTGGTCCAGATGTGGAGGAGGGCTCCACTCTCTCACCATGGGCTTTCCAGAGGGGTCCCCCATCCTGGAATGTGGGGCCAGAGTCCTGGGGTTGAAGCTTTTTTCTGGCCACCCCCCAACTTAAAGTTTTTTGACTTTGTCACCAATTTTTGGAAATTGGGAAATCTCACTTAAAAAAACAAACCCGGATTTTGAGTTGCTTGAAGTCAGGAGAGTAAGTGATACTTGTTGATACAAGTGTGCTTGAAGGCCACCCTGTTGTGTGTATCTGCACAAACATTCTCTGTTTCTCAGGGGAAACAAATGTGTGTTCAGTTTGAAGACCAGGATCTCCTGTCATCCTTTCTGCCCGGCACCCTGAGTCCTTCAGGATGGCCAGGGCTTGGCCAGACTCAGGGCAGGGTCTCAGGAGGCTTGTGGCCATGTTCAAGGGCTCCAGACCCTCCCTGGGCTCCCACTGAGCCCCCCAGTGAGCATGCCCCCCACCCCCTGGTCTCTGCTGCAAGCAGGGAGAAGGGATGGCTGCCACCGCCACCGGGCCCAGGAGGGCGGTGGAGCAGCCAACTACAGACTCGGTAGCTGTGGAGGTGCCAAAGAAAGTGTGCCACCCCCACCGGCTCTGCAGTGACTGAGTCCCCAGCCACTGCAGCCACTGACCTTCAGCACACCTGCAGTGTTTAGGGCGAAGGTCAGGACGCGTCTCTCCGGGCTCCGGGAGAACTGGCGCGGCAGGCCCTCAGCAGTCAGATATTTCCTGAGAAGTTGTTTATAAACCCGGGTTCTGGCCTCTTATCACAGTTAGGAAAGCACTAAAAGCCACTAGCTTAGGTTCCGCTCCCCACAACCTGCACCCGCCTCCTGCCAGCCTTCTGTAAGAAAGCAGGGGAGCGTCGTTCACTCAGCAGTGTGTTCGAAACGATGAAGAAGGGAACCAGCTGGCCCCGGTGGGGGTGGGCCTGGCTGCCTTGAGAGCTGCAGAAGCCTCAGGGCCCTCCCTGGTGGCCTGTGCTCTCTGGCACCTAGGACTGCCTGGGACAGACTTTCCCTGCCAGCCAGCCCAGGCCAGGGCAGGAGGGCTCTGCGCTGTTGCCCTGGGCTTTCCAGAGGGCACCCCTATCCTGGGTCTGAGGCCAGATTTGACTTGGGGTTGCGTTTTATTTGCCCCCCACACCTTTAAAATTTGACTTTGTCACCAATTTTTAGTTATTGGGAAATTCCACTTTAAAAAACAATCCAGATTTTGAGTTACTTAAAAGTCGATTTTAGGTGACCGCGTGCGCTCACCACCCCTGCTCAGTCATCACCTGGAGGCCCCTGGGGCCTGGGCTTGTTTTATACAACTTGCCACAGTCCCCATCGGCCTCTGGGGCTAACCAGGGTGTGCGAGTGTAAAGAAGCTGCGTGCCAGTGCAGGAGCCAGGAGAGACATGGGTTCGATCCCTGGGTCAGGAAGATCCCCTGGAAGACGAAATAGCAGCCCACGCCCAGTACTCTTGCTTGGAGGATTCCATGGACAGAGGTGCCTGGCAGGCTACAGTCCATGGGGTCGCAAATAGTCGAACATGACTTAGCGACTTAGCTAACACACATGCCACCAGTCTCTGTGGTCCAGCAGGGGCAAGGCCAAGTGTGTTTGTTGTTTATTCCTGGACAGGAGCCTTCTATTTCTTAGTGGTGGGCAGGCCACTGCATGATGGGAGGGCTGAACTTTCAGTTTTCCACCCCGACCTCCAGGGAGGGGAGGGGGCTGCCAGTATTTCACTTGGCGCAGGACCCTCAATGTTTATCCACGTTGTCCTATGTGTCAGCGTTTCCTTCTTTTTTAATAGTGAATAACCTGTTGAATCCATAATCACACTTTCTTGAGTTGGCCAAAAAGTCCGCCCATTCTGGACATTTCACATGAATGGAGTCCCACAATGTGTGGTTTCCAGGGTCTGGCTTCGTTCCCTTGGTGTGTTTTCAGTGTTCATCTGTGTGGCAGCGCGTATCAGTGCTCCATCCCTGTTTATGGCCAAATAGTATTCCTGTGCATGGACAGGCCGTATCTTGTTTACCACGTTGTCTGTTCATGAACACTTACCTGTTTCCATCTTTTACATTGTATCAGTATGCTACTGTGAGCATTCACATGCAAGTTTTGGATGGTTGGGATGGGTTTGGATGGGTTTTCATTTGTCTTGGATGCATGCCTGCAAATGGAATTGCAAGGTTATAAGGAAATTCTTCCCAGGTGGTGCTAGTGGTAACAAACCTGCCTGCCAAAGCAGAAGACAGAAGAGACGTGAGATCAAGTCCAGGGTCGGGAAGCTCCCCTGGAGGAGAGCATGGCAACCACTCTAGTATTCTTGATTGGAGAATTTCATGGGCAGAGGAGCCTGGCAGGCTGTGGTCCATAGGGTTGCAAAGAGTCGGACAGTAGTGAAGTGAGTTGGCACACAAGGAAATTCTATCTTTAACTTTTTGAGGAACTGCCAACCTTTTTCACACAGTGACGTTCTCCCCGGAAATACAGGAGGGTTCCAATTTTTCCACACCCTCACCAACACTTTTTCTTTGTTTAAAAAATTGTAACTATCCTAGTAGGTGTGAAGTGGTATCTCATTGTGGTTCTGAGTTGCATTTCCCTGATGACTAATGAAATCGAGCTTCTTTTCATGGGCGTATTGGCTAGTTCTTATTTGGAAAAATGTTTATTAAGATCCTTTGTGTATTTTTAAATTGGGTTGTCTTTGTGATTGACTTACAAAGTTTTTAAAAATATGTTCTGGATAGTAGATTCCCACCAGATACACGATTTGCAAATTTCCTCCCATATTATGGGTTATCTTTTCACTTTTTTGTTCCTGTTCTTGACTCAAATTTTTTAATTTTCACGAAGCCCAGTTTGCTTCTTTGTGCTTTTGTTTTCACATCTGAGAAGCCATTCCCTCATCCAAGGTCACAGAGATCTACGGTTATGCTTTCTTCTAGCCATTTAATCAGAGAAGGCAATGGCACCCTAACCCTTGCCTGGAAAATCCCATGGAAGGAGGAGCCTGGTAGGCTGCAGTCCATGGGGTCGCTAAGAGTCGGACACAACTGAGTGACTTCACTTTGACTTTTCACTTTCATGCATTGGAGAAGGAAATGGCAACCCACTCCAGTGTTCTTGCCTGGAGATTCCCAGGGACGGGGGAGCCTGGTGGGCTGCCGTCTATGGGGTCGCACAGAGTCGGACACGACTGAAGCAACTTAGCAGCAGCAGCAGCAGCCATTTTATAGTTACAGCTCTTAGGTTAGACCTGGGATCCACTTTGAGCTCCTTCTTGTGTCTGGTACACAGGCAGAGGTCCAAACCCTCTCTGCTGTGTGTGACTATTCAGCGATCCCAGCATATTTATTGAAAAGACTGTTGCCTTTATTGAATGGTCTTGGAGCAATTTATTTTTGGCACAAACATATATATATATGTAGGTTCAGTTCAGTTCAGTCGCTCAGTTGTGTCCAGCTCTTTGTGACCCCATGGACTGCAGCACGCCAGGCCTCCCTGTCCTTCACCAACTCCCAGAGCTTACTCAAACTCATGTCCATCGAGTCAGTGATGCCATCCAACCATCTCATCCTCTGTTGTCCCCTTCTCCTCCCTCCTTCAATCTTTCCCAGCATCAGGGTCTTTTCCAGTGAGTCAGTTCTTCTCATCAGGTGGCCAAAGTATGGGAGTTTCAGCTTCAGCATCAGTCCTTCCAATGGATATTCAGGATTCATTTCCTTTAGGATGGACTGGTTGGATCTCCTTGCAGTCCAAGGGACTCTCAAGAGTTTTCTCCAGCACCACAGTTCAAAACCATATGTAGGTGTATTTCCTATTCTTTTCAATATTATTGACGTACTTTTGGGGGGGCTGCACCTTGGGGTTTGGGGGGATCTGAGTTCCCTGACCAGCTGTGGAAACGGAGTCCTAATCGCGGGAATTCCCTAAGTCCCTTATTCTTAAGGTGATTTTAATAATAAAGCGGTCACCAACGCACCACACGTTGGCGGAGTCTCCAGTGCTGGCCTCAGGGCTGAGCTGTGGAGGGCTCCCCAGAGTCTCCGTCCTCACGGGCCGCACAGGAAAAGGGACGAAGAACACCAGGGCGCCGTGGACACAGACCCTGCGTGGATCCCGCAAGAGCGGGGGGCAGCGGGGCGGTGGCGGGACTTTCGGCGAGGGAAGCGAGGGCCGGCAGGGCCGCACGGGGAGGCGGCGCGGCGGCCGCGGGGTCATCGCCCTACGCGGGGGGTTGGACTACGAGCCAGGCTGCAGGCCCGCCCTCAGCGAGTGGCCGCCGGACGGCTCCGCCCCTCCAGGCTGGCTCCGCCCAGTGGGACGTCACGCTCCCGGCGGGCCCTGGGCACCGCCCGCCGCCCGCGCATGCGCGCCTGGGGCGCTCCGCCGCGCGCTTGGGCGCTGACTAGCCTGCGTCGCGCACGGCGTCGCGCTCGGCGGGTGTGCGTGCGGGGCGGTGCTTCCGGCGAGGCGGTGGCTGGACGCGCCGCGGCCCAAGATGGACGCGCCGGCGCTGCTTGCCGCCGCGGCCCCGAACGCGCTCGGGCCCCAACTCGGCGGTGTCCCGGGCCGGCCCCGCAGAGCCCCGGGCCCCGCGCGCCGCCGCTTGCTGCTGCTGAGGGAGCCTGAGGGTGGCGTGCGGGGCCCGGGCTGCGGGGAGGCCGGACCGCCGGCCGCCGACGGCGGGGACTCTCTCGTGGTGCTGCTGGACGTGGCGCGCGGCGCGGCCGCGGCCCCGGGGCGGCGGGAGCCGGAGCCCGAGCCCCGCGCCGCCTCGAGCCCGGCCGGCCGCCCCGCGCCGGCCCCCGGCGCCACGCCCCTCGGGGGCCCCGGGGCCGCTGGCCCCGAGGACCTGCTGGTGCGCCTGGAGCGCGGCGTCCTCACGCTGGCCGCGCCGTCCCGGGGCCCGCCCCCGGCCAAGAGGCCGGCAGCCCGGCCGAGGCCCGCCGCGCGCCCGCCGGCCCCGGCTACCGATGCCCCGAGCCGCAGTGCGCGCTCGCCTTCGCCAAGAAGCACCAGCTGCAGGTGCACCTGCTCACGCACGGCAGCGGCCAGGGCCGGCGGCCCTTCAAGTGCCCGCTGGACGGCTGCGGCTGGGCCTTCACCACGTCGTACAAGCTCAAGCGGCACCTGCAGTCGCACGACAAGCTGCGGCCGTTCGGCTGCCCGGTGGGCAGCTGCGGTAAGAAGTTCACCACCGTGTACAACCTCAAGGCGCACATGAAGGCGCACGAGCAGGAGAGCCTGTTCAAGTGCGAGGTGTGCGCCGAGCGCTTCCCCACGCACGCCAAGCTCAGCTCGCACCAGCGCAGCCACTTCGAGCCCGAGAGGCCCTACAAGTGCGACTTTCCCGGTGAGCGGCGCGGGCGGGGCGCGGTGTCTCCTCTCCTCCCGACCTGGGGTCGTGGCGGCTCCCGGACCCCGCTTGGCTGCGAAGTAGCTCGGGGCATCTCGGAGCCCTCCCCCGGGTGCGTCCGATGAGCGAGACCACAAGGCGTCTTCCTACCGACGGAGCCGGAGGCAGGTCTGGTCACTGGGAAGTGCTCAGTCCGGCTTGCGGGCGCGCACTCCGGGCTGCAGGAACGCAGGGCCGCCTCGCAGCCGGGGCGAGACATTAGGGCGCCCCAGGGGATTATCGCCCGGTGCGGCGCATCCGCTTTTTATGCCGTTAAAACTTTTGTTTCGTTTGGACTTCACTGTTGTGTGAAGTTCTGAAACTCGTCTTCATCTTCAGATGGAGACTCCCGGCGAGGTGGGTCCGGTGGGTGAGTGTCCATGGACTCTCTGCCCCGATAGGCGGCTCCAGCAGCGGAGGGCGTGTGCCTGCGAAGGAGGGGCTGGGGGGCTGGGGCCTGCCGCGTAGCCAAGGCAGGGAATATGGGCAGGTGGAAGGCTTCTGGAGGGCCTTCCTTAAAAGAGAAGCTGGAGTGTGCGCCTGGCAATTGGTTGATGTGTTGTGGACCGGGAGTGCGCTCTGCGTAGTGTCCAGGTTACGGAAGTGTACCGGAATGGGGGATTTTGAAAGGGTGGAAGAAATGTCAGATGTTCGTGAATTCTCTCTCGTCTTCCCCTGTGCCCTGGCCGGTCCTGTGCACCCCGTCTCCGTGGAGAGCCTGGGTGGAGGGCACTCTCTCTGTCCCACACTCGGCACCTGAGGGCGGCTTACAGACCGCTCTAGTGAAAAGCTCAGAGGGCGTCCATCTGAGCACAGTGCTAGCAGGATCAGGGATCCACTGCTTTGGGCACGGGGTCACCCTGGGGGTTTTGAGGTGAGTGATCTGTGGGGTATCTGTCCCGGGTGGGCGGAAGGAGGAGTGGAGTGTTCCAGACCGCAGGGGCCTGAGGGCTGAGCCAGGCGGAGGCTGTGGGTCCCTGAGCGGCTCCAGCTGGGGAGGATTGAAGCGCTGGGCCCTGGGGCTTCTCTGTAGGTGGGGGAGGGTGTGTCTTGCTGAGGCAGACTCCGACTTTGCCTGTTTAGGTGTGTCTACCTGACTGAGGGGCAGCCCAAAGTGAGGGTTGGCCGGGGCTGCTGGGAAGGGACAGATGTGTACGTGAGGAGGCTTGGGGGGCGTTTGGGGAGACGAGCGCTTCCCTGCTCACTGTCACTGCAGAGAGGAGGGGCGCCGGCTCTGCGCCCTCGGTGGCCCCAGGAGGGCTTGAGAGGGGCCATAGCACCCGCTGCTCACGGGCATCTTGCAGCCTCGTGGGTCCTGCCCGGTGTGAGCGCTGACCTTTTCTGTCGAAGGAGAGCTGGTTGTTTAGTAGCTAGGTCGCATCCAGCTCTGCTTCTCCATGGACAGCCTGCTTTTTCCACCAGGCTCCTCTGTCCATGTGATTTCCCAGGCAGGAATACTGGAGTGGGTTGCCATTTTCTTCTCCAGGGGATCTTCCTGGTCCTGGGATCAAGTTTGGGTCTCCTGCACTGCAGGTGGATTCTTTACCAGGGAGCCGCCAGGGGAAGGAGCTGATGGCTCCCGGCTCACCCCAGTGGGGAGCTCAGTGATGCCTGAAGTCCCGTGGGTCAGCCCGGGCTGAAGATGCAGATGAGGCCGGTGACTCGGGACAGAGCTGGAAACCCCAAGGCGACAGGCCAGAGGGAGGAGGAGCTCGCGGCAGGGGCCAATCTGCCTCCGGGAGGACATGCCCAGGGATGGGGGGTGTGCCTGATTCCACATGTGGGGGGACCTCAGGTGTTACTGCAGTGGCTGGCAGCCCTTTCAGGCTCAGCCTGACCAGACAGAATCTGGTTCCTTAGTATCTGGTTCATCTTGTTGGGTTTACGGGTAGTTGAGTTCCCACCAAACCTGGAGGGTCTGTCGTGCTGAGCCGGGAGCTGATGGGTGCATCGGAGGACAATCGGGTGGCCACGTGGGGCAGGTGGCCTGTGAACTGCCCCCAGCCGCCCCGACTTCAGCCTCCAGGGAGGCCCTCGAGTCGTCGTCCTCCTGTCTGCCCCGGTGCCCGGGGGTGACTGGGTTAGCTCTGTAGCGTGCCTTCTGTCCCGCCAGTGAGCAGCTCTGTGTTTCTCTGTTCAGGCTGCGAGAAGACATTCATCACCGTGAGCGCTCTGTTTTCCCACAACCGGGCCCACTTTCGGGAACAAGAGCTCTTTTCCTGCTCCTTTCCTGGATGCAGCAAACAGTACGACAAAGCCTGTCGCCTGAAAATCCACCTGAGAAGCCACACAGGTAACGAGCGCGGGACGTCCAGCCCTGCCCGCCACGCTCGCAGTTCCCGGCTGTGGCCACGAGGTGTGGTTTTCCTTCCCCAAGGTGAAAGACCTTTTATCTGCGACTCTGACAGCTGTGGCTGGACCTTCACCAGCATGTCCAAGCTCTTGAGGCACAAGAGGTAACCTTTGCGTTTGGCTTGGGTGCTTTGCTTTGAAAATGAGTGAGTTACTGGTCCGTAGCAGAAGCCTGCGGATGGGATAATCTGTGGGTTTCTTCAAGTTATGGAAAACAAGTGTGGATAACTTGGAAAATTCAGGAAGTTTATAAGAAGAAAAACACACAGAATCCAATCACTTCAAGTTAGCTTTTTCTGTGTGTACTTGTTTTTAAATTTAATTAGTATGCTTAACACTCAGCTTGATTTTTAGTAAAGATACGGGTGTGGACTAAGCCTTCCTCATGTCACCATCACTTCCGGGGTTGTGGTGACCCCTTGGGGTACTGGGCCTTGTGCAGGTGACCCTTGGCTCTTGGCCTTTGACCCGAGTTCGGCCTCTCGGCTGCTCTGACGCTGAAGTGCTTGTCCTCCTGCTTTGCCTGGGGACCCAGAGAGCTGGGAGGCGTTCTGTCCTTGCACAGCCAGGGCTGAGGGCACCTACGCGGAGAGAGACCGTGTGCATGTCAGGCGAGGTCCCCTGCCGCAGGGACAGCCTGTGTGGTCGGGTGGGGGAGGCGGCTGCTCCTTCCTGCCTGGAAGCTCTGAGTCTGACTGTGGTCGGCTCCATCAGGAGGAGGACTTCTGCCCATGAGGGTAGGGACCGAATCCAGGCTCTTCTGAGACGTGTCGCTTTCCCCTGTGATGCGGAGTGCTCGGGTGGCGCGTCTCGCAGAGCTGTGGCCACGGCGGTGCCGTGCGTGGTCACCCGCTGCCGTCTGTCCCGCAGGAAGCATGATGACGACCGCCGCTTCCCCTGCCCTGTCGAGGGCTGTGGCAAGTCCTTCACCCGCGCCGAGCACCTGAAGGGCCACAGCGTCACCCACCTGGGCACCAAGCCCTTCGCCTGTCCCGTGGAAGGTGGGTGTGAGCAGCCCCACGGCCGCCCGGCGCTGCGGGCGGAGGCGTCTGAGGTGCCTCGTGGGCCGGGGCCTGGGGTGGCTCGGCTGGTCTTAGCCGGGGGCGTGCGTCTTGGAAGCAGAGCGCTAGCAAGCAGGTGCAGAGTCTGACCGCTGGACCTGGGGCCTGGGGCTGTGGCTCTGCCAAGTCCCCGCTGGCTTGACGCTGGTGAGGATTTGGCGTCATGCTGTGGGGAAGGTGCTGTTCAAAGGAGACACTGCAGACCCACCTGAAGCTGAGCGTTCCCTGGAACGTGGCCAAGGTACCCCGGTGGTCTAAGCAGACGCAGACCTGCGTCTCTGCAGGGCTCCACTCGGGGGGCGGGCCACAGGCGCACAGCCAGCGTGTGGGGTGCTGGGGATGTGACGGCAGTCACCCAGACTGTGCCGGGGTGGGACGGGGAGGGGTTGGAGACAGAGAAGTGCCGGTGGCGGGCTGAAGACGGCCTGGGCCTGGCGGGGCTTCTCCCGGTGTGAGTGTGTGCGGCCCCCTGGGAAGGTGGGAGGGAGTTGGGGTCCGCAGGGAAGTTTGTCTCTGGAGGGTCGTTGCTGCCTTTCCCTTGGGTGGGGGTAGCTTGGAAGAAGCGTAAGGACTGTGGGAATGTCTTTGTGAAGAGGTGACGCACGTCTCAGTAGACCGCTACACTCAGCAAGAGGTGGTCGTTGACACACGTGGACACGCGCGCGTGCTGCTGGGCATCAAGGAAACCTGGGCAAAAGTGAGATCCTTTGGGCTGGCCAAAAGTTTCCTTCAGCTTTTAAGTAAAAATAAAAGACACGTTTCTCACATTCACCAAGAACTCTGTTGAGTTCCTCACCATTTTGTTCAGCTACCCTGTGGCATTTCTCAGCTGGCATCATCATTACATCTTCCCGAAACTTACCCCCCCCACATAGCATTCTTTATTTCAAGGTCTCATAGCTCAGTAAGAACACAGTTGCTGGCATTTACAGCGTTTGGGGAAGCCCTTGTGTTCCCCTCCAGCCGCACTCTCTGGTTCATTTGCAGCAAGAACGACAAAACCAATGCAGCTGGACAATTCTTTCCATTTTGTTTAGAAACTGGAGCAACCCGTTTTCCCACATTCTACAGTAGCCTCACTCCGTCCAAACACCAGTCAAGCAGAAGAGTTCTCAGCGAGTCTTCATCCAGGTTCTGCGTGCGCTCAGTCTTCCGCTGGGTCCAAGGGGTGGCGGGTCACTGGAAAGCCGCTCGTGTCAGCAACTCTTGTGAATCAGAATTACGTTCTCGCGGTGTAGTCCCATCAGCAGGCCAGCATTTCCTTGTGCCCTCTGTTGTTTCTTCTTTAACTTTTCATTCTATCTTGGAGGCCACCTCATTAGTCCTTAGCAGTGTTGTGAGAGTTTTAGGTAGATGTTGAAGGGACTGGCCGCGCACACACAGGCGCGTCCCTTCTCCCCCGTGACCCTGAGTGGAGCCCCGTGTGCTGTGCAGTGGGGCCTTGTTGCTCACGTGTGTGAAACACGGAGCGTGTGTGCAGGGCGCCCCACCCCCAGCTCCATCCTGCCCCGACACCCATAGGCTCGCTCTCCCAGCCTGTGAGTCTGTTTCTGGTCTGTGAGTGAGCGAGTTTGTACCGTTTCTTTCTCAGACCCCACATATGAGGGGTGTGATGTGACATTTCCCCTTCCCTCCCTTCACTTGGCAGGAGAGCCTCTGGGTCCTCCACGCTGCTGCCAGCGGCACTGCTTCACCGTGTTCGTGGCCGCGTGGTACTCCACGACAGGCGCGTCCCAGGTCTCCTCCATCCTGTCCTCTGTCAGTGGACAGCTCAGCTCCACGTCCTGGCTCTTGCAGACAGGGCTGCAGTGAACACTGTGGTGCGTGTCCTTTTGGATCGTGTTTTTCTCGGGCTGTGTGCCCCTGCGGGGTTGCAGATCGCATGGTGGCCGTTTGTAGTCGTTTCAGGGCCTCCACACTTGCGCAGTGGCCGCACTGTGTGCGTTCCCTCCCTGTCCTCACCTGCGTTCACTGTGTGTGGATTTGATGGGCTGTGTGTGCCTGTGCGGGGCCTCTGTTGCCGTGTGGGTTTTTCTCTATAGCGAGCAGAGCTGCCCATCGCTGCGGGGGCGGCGGCTTCTCTCGCCGTGGCGCCTGGCCTTCAGTGGCGCCTGGCCTTCAGTGGCCGCAGCTCCTGGGTGCTGGAGCACAGGCCCCGTAGTCGTGGCGCGTGTGTGGCGTCAGTCGCTCTAAGACGGGCAGGATCTTCCCAGGCCAGCCATTGATGTCATCCCTCCTGCACTGACAGGCGGCTTCCTCACCGCTGAGCCGCCAGGGAGGCCCTGTGTGTGCAGTTTTTGATGACGGCCCTCCTGGGTGGTGTGAAGTGTTCCCTCTCTGTGGTTTTGATTTGCATTTCTCTGATAATTGGCGATATTGAGCATCTTTTCATGTGCCTCTTGGCCATCTGTATGTCATCCTTGGAGACATGTCCACTTAGGTCTTCTGGCCGTTTTCCGGTTGGGTTCTCTGTTTTGATGATGCTAAGCCTCGAGAGCTGTTTATAAATTTTGGAAACTGATCCCGTGTCAGTTACATTATTTGAAAATATTTTCTCCCTTTCTGTGGGTTGTCTTTTTGTTTTATGGTTTCCTCTGCTATGCAGGAACTTTTGAGTTTAATTAGGTCCCTTTTTTTTTAATTTTTGTTTTTATTTCCATCATTCTGAGAGATGGGTTGAAGAAGATACTGCCGCAATCCAGCGCAGAGGATGTGCTCTGTTTTCCTGTGGGAGTTGTGCAGTGTCTAGTCTCATATTTAGGTCTTTAATCCATGTGGAGCTTACCTTTGTGCCTGGTGTTAAAGAATGATCTGATTCCTTTTTTTTTTTTTTTAGCATGTGGCTGTGCAGTTTTCCCAGCACCATTTGTTGAAGAGACTGTCTGTACAACACTGTGTAGTCTTGTCTCCTCTGTTGCTGATTAATTGCCTGTTCAGTGTGTGGGTTTATTTCTGGGCTCTCTGTCCTGTTCGTTGATCTGTATTTCTGTTTTTGTGTGGGGACCATCCTGCTTGACGCCTGTACCTCTGCAGTGTGACCTGGAAGGAGTCTAGGAGCTTGAGTCCTCCGCCTCTGTCTTTCTTTCTCAAGATTGTTTTGATGATTCAGGGTCTTTTGTGTCTTCATACAAATTAAAAAAAAATTTTTGGTATAGTTCTCTGAAAAATGTTGGTGATTTGATAGGGATTGCACTGAATCTGTAGATTGCCTTGGGCAGTATTTTGTCACTTTGACAGTATTGATTCTTCTGCTCCATGGATATGGTACATCTGTTTGTATCTGCTTTCACCAGCATCTTACAGGTTTTGGAATACGCGTCTTTGGTCTCTTTAGGTAGGTTTGTTCCTGCACAGTTTTATTTTTTCTAGTGTGGTAAATGGAGCTGCTTCTTGAATCTCCCTTTCTGGTCTCCATGTCAGTCTGTAGCAGTGCAGCAGGTCGCTGTGCAGGACTTTTCTAAGCTGCAGCTTCGCCAGATCCCCTGGCGAGCTTAGGCAGCTTTCTGGTGGCATCTTTAGGATCTTCTGTGTGTAGCATCATGTCATCTGCAAACAGTGACAATTTGCATTCTTCTTTTCCAGTTTTGAATTCCCTTTGCTTCTTTTTCTTCTGATGACCCTAGCTCGTACTTGCAAAACTGTGGTGAATAAAAGTGGCAAGGGTGAACATCATTGTCTTGTTCCTGATCTTAGAGGAAATGCGCTCAGCTTTTCACCATCTAGTGTGATGTTGGTGTGTTGCGTGAAGTGATGGTCTGTTGTATCCGGCCTTTATTATGTTGGGGTATGTTTCTTCTGTGCCCACCTTCTGAAGTGTTTATCATAAATGGATGTTGAACTTGTCAGAAGCTCTTTCTGCATCATTGAGATAATTGTGGTTTTATTCTTCCACTTGGCGGTGTGGTGTGTCGCACTGGTTGATGTGTGCGTCCTGAAAACCCTTGCATCACCGGGAAGGATCCCACTATTGCAGTGTGTGACCCTTTTAATGTGTTGTTGGATTCCAGTTGCTCATTTTTTATCTTTTTGAGCAAAGAGCTCTTGCAAATGCCTTCTACAGTCTTCCAGGGAATAGAAATTTCTTGCACTGAGAGAGTTTTGTGCAGATCAAGTGAATGGACCTCTGAAGGTGCGGTGTCTGGTCAGTAGGGTTGGTGAATCAGGACTTCGCAGCTGAGCTGTGACAGTTTTTGTCTGGTCATCAAAGAAGCACACGGTCTTGGTTATCCTGAGGGAGGAGCGTGTGTTTTCTGCTGCCTGACTCCACGCGCTGTTTCCTTGAGTGCCGCTTTCAGTTGGCCTTGTTGGGAGCAGTGCTCGTTGGAGTGAATCATCTGGTTTTCTGGAAGAAGCCCATGACAGAGGACTCCCTTCCAGTCCCACCACAGCCATGACGTTGCCTTCTAGGATGAAGACCAGCCTTGATGTGTGGGTGGTGGCTCGTATCACCTGCTGCACGAGCTCCCTCGCTCCACTTTCCCATACAGCACGCACGTGTCATTGCTCGTCACAGTGTGCTTGAAAAGTGAAACGTTTCCATTACGTTTCAGTAGAGACTCCCATGTAGGATATGGTCAGGAAGGTTTGTCTGTTTGTGAGAAACCCAGCCTTCACAGCGATGACCGTGACCGCGGCGGCGCCGGCGCCTCTCACGCACGGGGTGGTGACCGTGACCGCGGCGGCGCCGGCGCCTCTCACGCGCGGGGTGGTGACCGTGACCGCGGTGGCGCCGGTGCCTCTCACGCGCGGGCTGGGCGCGCTCAGTGTGTCTGCCGTCCCCACGTGCTGCGCCGCTGGCTGTTCTCAGGGTCTGAGTTTGGCTGCTTCAGCTCCAGCCGGCCTTCCCAGCCGTGGAGCACTGTCCGGCAAGGGGCCTCCACGTTTGGCCGTCACTGCACCTTCTCTAACTGAGCGACTCCACTTTCACTGTTCACTTTCACACAATGGAGAGGGAAATGGCAACCCACTCCAGTGTTCTTGCCTGGAGAATCCCAGGGATGGCAGAGCCTGGTGGGCTGCTGTCTGTGGGGTCGCACAGAGTCGGACACGACTGAAGTGACTTAGCAGCAGCAGCACCTTCTCTACACGCTGCGCAAAGCTCTTTTTCTGTCTCAGTTGCATTTTTATTTTTCTTGAAATGACAAAGCATGATATGCTGGAGTTGTTACTTTTTCCCTTCCATGTTCAGTATTAGAACGGCTACACGAGAATTCACCAATCTTGGTGCTTTTTTGTTTGTTTTTATGCACACCGATTTGACAGCTGTCACAATACAATCTAACAAAATTGTTTGGATGAAGTCACAGACAATGAAGCACTACTATAGCCATCTCAGGGAGAAAGTCGAACAAACCCTCTGGCCACCCGACATCTTGTTCTCTGTTGAATTTGTAAGTTTCTGCAGCTGGAAGCTGCCTTCTGGCAGGAGCCAGGAGGAAGTCCCTGCTGTGGTCAGGCCAGTCCTCAGCAGAGTGGTGTGACCTGAAGTGCGCTCAGCACCGCTGCCGTGTGGCCGGCCTCTGTGAAGGTCCTGGCTGGAGGGGTGGGAGCCCAGCACGCTCACCCTGGGACCCCTGGGCTGAGGCCAGAGGGGTCTCTTCTCTCTGTTGTATTTCCCAAGCGCCCTGTCCTGGGTCTGACCTCAGGAAACGTGTTTGAAGTTTTGTTTGCAAATGACCTCAGTTCGGAACTCTCCTCAGAGGCAGCCGACCCTGGCTCCTGGGGCTGTGTCCTTGCTCCGGAGCCTCTTTCCCTGCAAGAACCCCTCCTGTCTCGAGCTATCCTTCCTGACCCGGAGCCCCGTCCCATCCCTGCTTTATGGACAGATAGCACATGCGGGGCCATCAGGTCCCTCCCACCCCGCTGCAGACCCTCGGCCTCAGGCCTCTGACAGGCCTGTTCCTTGTCACCTGGAATGTGACGTCTCTGCTGAGACCTGTTCCTGCCCTGCAGGTGGACGCCGCCCTCGGGCCCAGAGTGCTGGGCAGCCCGGCCCTGTCCACCTTGGTGGGCTGCTGTCCACCTCAGCGAGGACAGCTGGCTGCCTACCGCCATGCTGAGCTCCGGCACTGGGGCCTGGGCCATGGCGGCTGGGCGATGGCCTCTGTGGGTTGCTGGCTCCCTGTGTCCCAGAACCGTCCGTGCTGTGAGGCCCTGGTGGGCATGCGCCACCAGCCAGGCAGGCCCAGCTCCGGGCCCTCCTCCTGGTTCCCGGCCATCTGCCTGACCCACCTGGCAGCAGCTTCTCAGTGGTGACATGGGAGGAGGTTGCTTCTGGGGTCAGTAGGGACAGTCTGCAGCCTGGATGTCTTGGGGTCGTGGGTTTTCCTCCAGTAGCAGCATAGCAGAGGTGATCCGTGTTGCTCGGCGGTGGAAGGCGGGAGATGTTGGTGTGGCCCCGAGGCTGGGGGGCAGCTGCGTGTCACATCCGGGGCGCGTGCGGCCGTCGGGGCGTCTGGGCAGTGCCCAGGGCGGGGGCCCTGGCGCCTCATGTGGCTGTCCTCTCTCCGCAGGGTGCTGTGCCAGGTTCTCGGCGCGGAGCAGCCTCTACATCCACGCCAAGAAGCACCTACAGGACGTGGCTGCCCCGAAGAGCAGGTGTCCGGTGTCCAGCTGTGACCGGCTCTTCGCCTCCAAGCACAGCATGAAGGCCCACGTGCTCAGGCAGCACCGCCGGCCCCCAGGTGGGTCCCTGGCGGCCGCGGGCGTCCCCCGCCGGACCTGGGCAGTGAGGCCCCCGAAGCGTGCCTTGACCTCGTCCTGTGTGCCGAGCTGCCCCTCCAGCCCCTCCTGTCCAGCCCTGCCCGGGACAGTTGTGGGGACAGAACAGACCGTTCTGGATGAGCGCAGGGGCAGAGTGCGAACCGTGACCGGTCCCGCGGTGACTCTGCACATGGCCCTGGCCTTCCTGCCTCCTGGGCGCTTGAGCAGCCTGGCTTTCCGACCGTGAGCCCAGGCCCCCAGGCGTGGCGTGCAGGGGCTGGGTACCGACAGCAGCCTCTCCCCACAGCCATCCCGCCGCCTGCTCCCCAGAGCCTAGTGGGTGTGGTGCTCCTGCAGCGCCTCGAGGGTGAAGTCCTGGCTGCAGGCACCCGACAGCTGCTGCTGAACTCTGCTCAGGGCTGCCTGCCCGCCTTGGGCATAGCCCCCGCCCCGCTCTGGGATCCTGGGAGGGGAACTGGCACGCAGGGCACGTGTCAGGAAGGGAACTGGGAGAGTCCATGTCTGTGACGTGACGTGGTCTTGCGTCGTGCATGGACGTCCTGGATCTGTTACGTGACGTGGTCTTATGTGAGGCGTGATGTCCTGGATCTGTTATGTGACGTGGATGGGTTCGGGCGTTGGACGTCCCGGTTCTGTGATGTGACGTGGTCTTGTGAGGTGTGACGTCCTAGGTCTGTGAGGTGACGTGGTCTCATTTGGGCGTGGACGTCCCGGGTCTGTGAGGTGACGTGGTCTCGTGTGAGGCGTGACGTTCTGGGTCTGTGAGGTGACGTGGTCTCATGTGGGGCGTGACGTCCCGGTCTGTGAGGTGACGTGGTCTCGTGTGGGGCGTGACGTCCTGGGGCTGTGAGGTGACGTGGTCTCGTGTGGGGCGTGACGTCCCGGGTCTGTGAGGTGACGTGGTCTCATTTGGGCATGGACATCCCGGGGCTGTGAGGTAATGTGGTCTCGTGTGAGGCGTGACGTCCCGGGGCTGTGAGGTGACGTCGTCTCGTGTGAGGCGTGATGTCCTGGGGCTGTGAGGTGACGTCGTCTTGTGTGAGGCGTGACGTCCTGGGGCTGTGAGGTGACGTCGTCTCGTGTGAGGCGTGACATCCTGAGTCTGTGAGGTAACGTGGTCTCGTGTGAGGCGTGGACGTCTGGGTCTATTACCTGACGTGGTCTCGTGTGAGGTGTGGACGTCCTAGTCTGTGAGGTGATGTGGTCTCGTGTGAGGTGTGGACGTCGGCGTCTGTTACGTGACGTGGTCTCCTTTGGGTGTGGACGTCCCGGGTCTGTGAGGTGACGTGTCTTGTGTCAGGTAGGTGAGGGAGTCTGTTGTGAGTGGGCAGGGATTCACAGCTGGACGTGACTGTAGGTGCTGGGGAGTGTGTGTCTTTCGTGGAGGAACCCAGCCTGACCTTAGAGGGGTTGGGTCCCTTCACGGTGGTCCTGAGTGGGGTCACGTTGCACGGAGGTGAGGCAGGGCAGTGCTGGTGTGGAGGGAGCTGGTTGCCTTCACGTGGTCGGTGTTAATGTTTGTGTATGGGTTATGACTGTGGCTCTTGCATGTGGTAGGTCTCCAGTAAACTTTTATGGAATTAACAAAATGCTAAACAGAACATTTATGAGCACGTTGGTGTTTCTTGACGTTTGCCTGGATTCAGTTCAGTTCAGTTGCTCAGTCATGTCCGACTCTTTGTGACCCCATGGACTAAAGCTTGCCAGGCCTCCCTGTCCATCGCCAACTCCCAGAGTCCACCCAAACTCATGTCCATCGAGTCAGTGATGCTATCCAACCATCTCATCCTCTGTCGTCCCCTTCTTCTCCTGCCTTCAATCTTTCCCAGCAGCAGGGTCTTCTCCAATGAGTCAGCTCTTCGCATCAGGTGGCCAAAGTATTGGAGTTTCAGCTTCAACATCAGACCTTCCAATAAACACTCAGGACTGATCTCCTTTAGAATGGACTGGTTGGATCTCCTTGCAGTCCAAGGGACTCTCAAGGGTCTTCTCCAGAACCACAGTTCAAAAGCATCAATTCTTTGGCGCTTAGCTTTCTTTATAGTCCAGCTCTCACATCCGTACATGACTACTGGAAAAACCATATTATCATTCTTGATTTTTTAATAGGGAGCTGAATCAGCAAGCTTGTCTAGGAAACTAGAAAGTTTTGAGAAAGAGACGTGTTTCCGATTTTACTATCTTCAGAGAGGCCCTGCCGTCGCTCCAGAATGTTCCCTGGTGCTGGGTGATCGTCAAGGCCCCAGTGGGCCAGCCCAGCATCTGAGCTCCGTAGCAGCACAGCCGCGGGCAGTGGCTCTCTGCGTGGCTGTCCTTCGTTTGCTCGGGGACAGCGGCTGGCAGCTTTCCTCCCTGGGTCCCCAGTGGAACCTCGTCACTGCTCTGCCGCGGCGTCCACGGGGCAGTGTGAGCTCTGGGCTTGCTCCGGGTTGGGGGTGCTGGCGCTGCAGGAGAGGCCTGTTGCAGTCCCGCTGGCTCCTCTGCCAGATTCTCGTGCTCCTGCCTTCCTGGTGGCTTGGCACCTGGCGAGCGCCCACCAGGATTTGGGATGGTGGGTGTTCTTGCGTCTGAACTCCAGCATGAATGTTCAGTGACATCGTTTAATGTCGGCATCATCCCTTCTCCCAAGGGTGACCTCACGGTTGGCGTTCCTTCACCGAGGAGCAGTTACTCGAGTGCTGGGCGCAGGTGCCGCTGTCGTCAGGGGAGGCCGCTTGGGGGCCGGGCCTGTGCCTGCTGTGGGGCGGGGGCATCTGGAAACAGGGCGGCTCTCCAAGCCTGTTGGGAGCCGCTCTGTCCAGGGGGACGGGGCCTGGGCTCAGTGCACGGGGCCTACCGTGTGTCTCTGCAGGCCGGCTGGCCAGCTGCTCCCCGCCGTCCTCCCCATCAGGTTTGGGAGAGGCGGAGACCAGGCTGAGAGGTGGCCTGACACAGCTGAACCCAGAAGGGTGCCCGAGCCGCGGGGTTGGCGCGGCCTGAGGTCAGCGGCTCGTGCTCTGTGAGCGGCTCAGTCTCCACGGGCTCCACGGGGCCGTGTGAGTGAAGGCGTGAAGCCTGAGAGACTCGGAGTGAAACCTTCTTTTACTGTTACCTGGGGAGCGTAAGCAGCCAGGGGAAGACTCGGGCTTGAGGCTCTGAGCCCCCACGCGGGCACCTGCATGTCCCCTGCGGCTCCTTCCTGCAGAGCGTGGCACCTTCAGGGGTTGGCAGGGGCTGCGGGGGGCATCCGTGTCCCCTCGCTGCGTCCTGTCCACGTCTCAAGCACAGACAGCCCTCCCATCTCTGGTCACCACGGTCACCAGTATTCCTTCCTTTTCAGACCTCTTCCCTCCGCTGGGGGCTCCGAGCACGCTGACGCCTGGCGGTGACCCTGGCAGCCCCGGGCAGGGCGAGTTCAGCCACGTGGACCTTGCGGTCCTCTTCTCCAACCCGCCGGCCGACGGCAGTGCCGCCCCCGGGGCCCCTGACGCGGCGCTGGGTGCTGGGATCCTGACCGTCGACGTGACTCCTGCGGGTGCCTCTCTTGGAGGGGACCTCCCTGTCGGTCAGGCTTCCTTTGGGCCGATGGACCCGCTGGTCTTGGTGGCCCACAGTGACGTCCCGCCTGGCCCGGACAGCCCCCTCGTCCTTGGGACGGCAGCTGTGGGTTTCCAGCAGGGCAGCCTTGCCGTGGACGACATGCCAGCCATGGGCACAGGGGCCGTGGGCTGTCTGGTGGCCGTGCCCGTGAAGAACTTGGGTCAGGAGCCCCAGGCTCTGACCCCGAGTGGCCCCCAGGGAGCCAGCAGCACTCTAGAGCCTCTGGTGCCCATCAAGGTGGAGCCAGACTCGCCCCCCCGCGCCCAGACCGGCTGGCAGCAGGAGCTGGCCGAAGGGGCGTCGCGGCCTGCGGAGTCCAGCCCCATGGAGCAGTGCAGTCCTCGGAGAGACATCGGGCTCGCGGCAGGGACCGGCGGCTTCTACCTGGTACGAGGCGCCCTGGGGTCACTGGCTCCTAGCTCGGCTCCTGCCCCGCCGTGCGGTGTCCTGGATTGACCGTCTACTGCAGACGCTTCCTAGGGGCTTGCGAGAGCATGGAGCCCGGCTACAAGTCTGGAAACCTGAATTCCCATCTCGAATCTGGAACGGACTAGTGTTTATGACCTTGAGCAAATCACTTAACTTGTCTGAGCCTTCCGTTCTCAGTTATTTCTGAAATGAGGGGCTTCGACACGATTTCTAAGGTCTTTTCGAGAGCTGTGGTTTTGCTGATAATGTGCCTTTTCCTGGGAAAACCTGGGATGTTCATAAGGTTGAAATGTCCAGGTTTTTGAGCTTATCACATAATGGCAGGTCCTCAGACGGACTCCTAACTGAGAGGAACTGCGACATCAACGGTGTCTAAAGGTTTATGGACGTGAAGACCAGGAAAAATTACCAGTTAGAACTGACGAGAAAAGGAGAGTGGTCTGGGAGCTCTGTCTCTGGAGGGTCATTACGCTTCTCCCTTGCGAGGCCTGACACTGACGTGCTGTGACTGCACTCAGGCCAGTTTCGTGTCCGCTGTGACCGGGAGTGACTCCAGCAGCATCTCGGGACAGCCTGTCTGCTCAGCCTCGGGTGGGGGTGGTCAAGTAGCTTTCCCTCTGTGGTGCAGGTTAAATTCGATAGTGATGTTTATGTTCCAAAAGTTAAATCTCACTTGGCCACGATTTAACGAAGAGCTAATCTGTGGAGTCCGCGTCCACCGTGAGGGACGCAGAGCTGGCCAAGGCCCAGGGCCAGCGGCGCGTGAGGCTGACCCGACCCTGTCCGTTCTCTCGCTAGCTGTGTGACTGCGGTCGGCCCGGCATCTGGGAGCCCGGAAGGCGCGCGGAGAGGGGCCCGCAGGTAGGCCCGAGCCCCCCAGGAGGAGGGTCGGCCATGTCCTCACAGGGCTCCCAGGCCTGCGCCCGCGGACCGGGCCCCTCACGGCGCTCCCAGCCCCGCGCCTGCGGACCAGGCGCTCGGGGACGTCCCGCCCTCCCTGGTGCACCGGCTGCTTGGCCGGCCGAGGCCCCGGGCGGGTGGAGGGCTGTGCTGAGGCCGTGGGGTGGTGGTCGGGTCCTGGTCACCAGGACTCGGGCTCTGTTTCAGGCAGCAGTGGGGTCTTGAGCTCACGACAGGCTGGTTTCCCTGTGAGGTGTTTCATACGTTTTAGACTCCGGAGGAATAAGCGTTGCTTCTCTGGATCAGAGTCACGTCGCAGCTGTAACTGGGCGCCCCCGTTGCCCCACGGGTTCGGTCTCTGACCATGAAACGGACCCTGCGCTCAGTTACCCCTGCTGTTTGGGTCCCAACTGATGACGCTTTTTTTTTGGATTCAGGAAGGTGGAGGCTCAGCGAGAACTGATTCCCAGTCTGTCCAGCAAGCCAAGGAGAAGAGGCAGAGAGGCGCTGGGAGCCGCGTGGGTGAGGCTACGTGTGCCGGGCCAGGGTGGCGTGGGGACCTGGGTGGGGCGCTTCCGGTTTTAAGATGTCAGCTGCTTTGTGGAGTTTCTAAAGCACACTGAGTGCACTGCACGGCCCCTGCTGGTTTGCGAGCTCGTCCGTCTGTCGGGGTGGCTGCACTTGGTGTGTTGTGAGGCTGATGCTGGCCTCCTCACAGAGCACCACGTGAGATACTTAGCTGCAGCTCATTTCAGAAGCGCCAGGAGTGTAGGGTCCGCGTGCACCGTCGTCTGTCCATCTCTTCTTTGAATGACGATGACACAATCTGTCCTGTTGGCTTTCTTCACGGAAACACTGCACCGTGGTGCCTGCGTGTGGTCGGTGTTCACAGGGGACGAGGCGCCTGATCCTCGAGCCCCGGGGCACAGACGGGGCGGCGTCTGTAGAGCGGTTTTCTTTCTTTGTTGTTTTTGTTAATACTTTAGCGTTATCTTTTTAGAAGTTAGGACACTTAGAAACACACCAGACGGGCTCATCACTAGGTTAGACGTTACCAGCTTGCCTTCTTTCAAGTCGGCGTCTAGCACGTGTCCAGTTTTCAGTCATAAGCGCCGTGAAGGTTTGTCCTTCTGTTTGCTCGTGTCGCCCGGGGAGGTTTGCGTCTCAGGCCCCCACGTGCGGCACGCTCCCTCGCCCTGGGCCCTCGCCCGTGTGCATGCTTGCACTGGCTGCAGAGTCGGGCAGTGTGTCCCTGGGCCGGCGGGCCTGTCAGCGTGCGAGTCCCTGTGCCGCGTGTCTCCCGTCACCCACTGGAGGCGCTGCCCTGGCGAGTTGGGCCTGGGGGCTCCATCCGGCCCCCGAGGCCCGGGCTGTGGGCCTGCCGCTTCCTCAGGGCTGCAGGAGACGCTGACGTCCCCCCGCCCAGCACTCACTTTCGGCTAGAAGACTTCTGCTCACTCAGGAAGGTCAGCAGAAATGTCCCCGCATCTGCCCGTGTTCGGGACAGGGAGCCTGCTACCCTGCCTGTGCCCTCCAGGGCTGGTCGGGGATGTTGTACCTGCTCGGTGATTCAAGCACCATATCGGCTTTCCAGACGGAGCCTGCCAGGTGTCCAGGCTTCCCATATGAGGCGGGGGGGAGCGTCTCCTTGAGTGTGAAGGCTCCCACCCCCACCCCCACCCCCAGCTTGAGGCCTGAGATGGCCAGCAGGAGGAGGAGCCTAAGTATGTGCCCACCGTCCCTTTTCCAGAGCCCCGGGCCAGCCTTGCGTTTCCCCGGAGCTTTGACTTTGGTGGAACTGCAGAACAGACATGTGGAAACGCTTCCCTGTGCTTTGTCCCTGGCCATGGTGCCCGACACGTCACCTCGCCTCCCCCATGTGGACCTGTCCTCAGACCATGCACGTCTGCACGGCTAGGGAAGGGCCGGGCCATGGTCCACTGATGGCTCAGATGTTTTCTGTGTGGGAGAGAGGTCCCTGGGGGAGAAGGGAGAAGGGGGTTCCCCTGGTGAGAGAGGAGAAAGGGGCCCCAGGTGAGAGAATGGGGTCTCCCCAGGTGAGAGAGGGGAAGGGGGCCCCGCTGAGGCGTGCTGGAAGGAGGGTTTGTGTGACTTTGCTCAGTTAAGTGTGTGCTGATCTAGTGGGCAGAGCTGACCGGGCTTGAGCTTGTGAAAACACAGAGACGTGCTAGTCGCTAACGCTGGACTGGTTTTTGAGCCCCGTGGACCCGTCCGTCACCAAGTGTGAGACAGGCCCTCAGTCACGACACCTAGAAGAACCAAGGGAGCTTATTTCTAACCTGTGCGCGGATTTTCCCTGTATTCTCCCGTTTGAGCAGCACGCGTGCACACAGCTGTGCGTGGAGGCGGAGCTTGGGTCCCAGTCGGGGTCTCAGAGGTAGCGCGGTGTGCGCCGTGTCATCAGCGTCAAGGAGAGGGGCTCAGACTCACCGAATCTTTATGATGTGACTTGGTGATGAGTAGGAGACACACATCGTGTAAACCTTGCCTATTTTAAAAACGTTGGCCGTGCTGGGTCTTGGCTGGGTCACACGGGCTTCTCTGGGTCACACGGGGGCTTCGATGGGTCACACGGAGTCTTGGCTGGGTCACACGTGGGCTTCGCTGGGTCACACGGGGGCTTCGCTGGGCCACACGGGGTCTTGGCTGGGTCACACGGGGTCTTGGCTGGGCCACACGGGGTCTTGGCTGGGTCACACGGGGGGCTTCGCTGGGCCACACGGGGTCTTGGCTGGGCCACACGGGGTCTTGGCTGGGCCACACGGGGGCTTGGCTGGGCCACACGGGGTCTTGGCTGGGCCACACGGGGTCTTGGCTGGGCCACACTGGGGCTTGGCTGGGCCACACGGGGGGCTTGGCTGGGTCACACGGGGTCTTGGCTGGGTCACACGGGGTCTTGGCTGGGTCACACGGGCTTCGCTGGGCCACACGGGGTCTTGGCTGGGCCACACGGGGTCTTGGCTGGGTCACACGGGGGGCTTCGCTGGGTCACACGGGGGCTTCGCTGGGTCACACGGGGGGCTTCGCTGGGTCACACGGGCTTCGCTGGGTCACACGGGGGCTTCGCTGGGTCACACGGGGTCTTGGCTGGGTCACACGGGGTCTTGGCTGGGTCACACGGGCTTCGCTGGGTCACACGGGCTTCGCTGGGTCACATGGGCTTCGCTGGATCACACGGGCTTTGCTGGGTCACACGGGGGCTTTGCTGGGTCGCACGGGGTCTTGGCTGGGTCACATGGGCTTCGCTGCTTCACGGTGTATGGGGATCTTAGTCCCCTGACCAAGGATTGAACCCCCGCGCCCTGCATTGGAAGGCAGATTCTTAACAACCAGAGACATCCCCATATTTTGTCTGCTTTTAAAAGTAACTTCAAAAGATGCACCACTGGGGCCTGCCCTCGTTTATCCCACGGTGGTTTCACGACGGGCTTCCTTGATAGACCCTGAAACGTGAGTTGGCATGCAGGTTGCCCATTTGGGTGTAAAGTGGAGTTAGACCCTCCATCAGCTTGTGTCTGACGGTACCACGTGGGCTTTGTCCAAAGCAAATGAGCTGAATCTGCAGCTGCAGGGTTGGGTTGAAGGTATATTTAAAACACGTGAGCTTTTTGTTAAAAAATGGCTTTGACAAGTCTCCAAGCTCACATAGACACGAGCTGCCTGGGAGCACGCCGGCAGTGCCCCTCGACACGTCGGCGGGGCTTCCCCTTTGACGTTTCATGGTTGCCATTTCACGCGTCTTCTCGATGGGTTTGCACTGCTGATAACCGCGGTGGTACCTCAGCTTCAGATGAAGAACGTTCACTTCTAGAAAGTCCATTTAAATAAACTTTAAAAATAAGTGAAGTTCCTATTTATGGACACGTTTGTAGCAGGGAAGTGTGCTGGGGAGATGGAAGACTTGGAGGCGTGATGAGCTCCCGAAGAATTCCAGTGGAGGCCAGGATGTGCACCCAGAGGCTGCACGGGGGCCAGGCGAGGCGTCTGCAGTGAGCCCCGCAGGCGCAGCCATGCCCGTGGGGAGGCTCGTTTTCTGTGCGAGGCCATTCTGTGCCTGTGTCCACCAGCCACCCGGGCACCTCGCCCTGGCACTCCCGCTCCCGAGCATGTCTACCCGCCCTGCCGTCCAGGGTCACGGGGAGTGGGCAGTGGAGCCAGGTGGGGCTGTGTTCCTGTGTCAGAGAAACCCTTTCTGGGGTTAGGAAATGCTTTCTGGTCCATGTTTTTTTAAGTGTATTGTTATAAAACCAAGACAGTGATGGTTTTTGTGAAGGAAGTTGGACCGAAAGAGCCGCTTAGCAGGTGTCAGGGTCAGGGGGTGCGGGTGGGGGTGGGGGAGGCAGCTTCCATCCGTCCTCCTCCCGAGAGCTCTGTGCTCCACATGTCAGGGACCCTGCGTGCCCCTGGCTGGAGGGTGTGCAGGGTGAGGTGGGGTCCGCCCCAGAGGGTGGGGGGCCCGAGTGCCGTGTGCGTGGAGGACACGGGAGGTCGTGCTCTGTTTCAGGAGCCACTGGGGAATCTGCACCAAGCCTGGGGGACGGTGATGTCTGTGCTGGCCCGGGAGCCTGGCTGTGGGGCAGCCTCGCTGTGCCTGGCGCCCTGCCGTGTGTCCAGGTGCAGCTGCTGCAGGTGAGAGCTTGCGTCACACAGACACAGAGAGACAGATACACAGACACACACCCAGAGGGACACAGACACCAGAGAACACACACATACACACACACACACACACACATCCAGAGACACACAGCACCCCACACCCCCCCCCTCCTGTCGTGCCCCGGTGTCCACACTCCCCCTGGTCAGGATCTGGGCTCCTGCATATGGCGGGACGTGGTCACCTTCAGCCTTGCCTTCCGGGGCTGGCATGGGATGGGGAGGGGAGGGGCGTCCACTCCGAGGATGCGTGGCTCTGACACCCGGCGTGTCTTTGCTGAGCGCCTCCGTGTCTGCGGCTATGGGCCTCGGGGCTGAGCAGGGCTGTGGGGAGCACGGAGGGCAGGCACCTGACCCCTGGCCCTGGTCAGCGTGGGCCTTGGGCCTCCCCGGAAGATGGGCTGGGCTGACGCAGCTGCATCTGGGGAGTGGCCTCCTGGGGCTGGGGTCCCTGACGTGGTGCTTTTGCTTCCACAGGACGAACCCTCAGGGGACGGGGTCTTGCCTCTGGCACTCGGCCCGCAGCCTCCCGCCTTCCACCCCTTGCTTGCTGTGGACCTGCCCGTCTATGTCCTCCAGGTTCGGTGCCCCTGTTCTCTGGGTTGGTTGACCCCACGCAGCTTCGGCTCCCAGGCTTGTCCCTGAGGTGGACTCGCCCCGGGTCCCCTGGCCAAGTGGCCAGGGTGTTTTCTGCAGAAGAGGGTGAGGGTCTGAGCAGTAAAGGCTGAGCCTGCAGCTCAGATTCATGTGTCTTGGTGGGTGAGATGGGATTTCACGTGTTCAAGTTCACGTGTTCAGGCCTGAGAGAGGGGCTGGCCGGGTTTCAGCCTGCGCAGAGATGGCCCCAGGCAGGTTGAACGGTTTTCTGGAGTCAGTGGTTAAGCTGCGTGTGGGTGGCTGGATTTGGATAGGTAGGGTGATCTCTGTACTTGATCAGATTTGAAACATATGTAAAAGTCAGACAGTAACTTTGGTTTTCTTATATTCACTTGGGCTTTGGTGTTAGAAGTGGACGTCGGATGGAGCTCGGAGGCCCCTGGTCGCAGTGTCCAGAAGGCCTCACGGCATCCCTCCTCCTGCGGGGCAGCCCTCGTCCTGGGCTCCTTCCTGGGGCGGCGGGGGTGGGGTGGGGGCGGGGAGGACGGTGATCAGTGTCCGTGGTGGCCTGGAGCCCAGTGTCAGGGCGGCTTCCTGGAGGCGGCGTCCGGGGCCTGTCCACGCAGGGCCGGCTGGGGTGGGGGGAACCCCTCTGAGGAGAATGGAGCCCGTCCACGCAGGGCTGGCCGGGGCGGGGGGTCCCCCTCTGAGGAGAATGGCGCCTGTCCACGTGGGGCTGGCCAGGGTGGGGCCCCCCGAGGAGAATGGAGCCCGTCCACGCGGGGCTGGCTGGGGTGGGGAATCCCCTCTCTGAGAAGGCTGAGGCAGGGATGGAGCTCGGCTCTCCTCAGTTTTGTTGGTGGTAGATTTTCCCCCTTGAAGCGACACGCGCTTAAGCTGGGCAGGGCGAGCTCACTGCTGTGCTTGCTTTGCAGGAGGTGCTGCCCACGGGCGGAGGTGCTGAAGGGCCCGAGGGCGTGCCGTGCTTGGGAGGCGTGGCTGGTCTGCGGGCCTGGCCATGACCCGCCCTGCTGGGCCAGGGACGCCTCTGGGCGGCCAGGCCCGTTCTTCAGACTCCGGGCACAGCGTTGAGTGCTTCTCTTCGGCTCTGTCAGGGACGGTTGGGGCTGGGCCTCCCGCCCCGACTGCGAGAGCAGGTGCTGGTCTCACTGCTCCGCCGAGTGCGGCCCCCGAGGACGCGTGGGGCCCCCAGCCAACAGGCCAAAGACACGGGCGGCCCCCCAAGCCCTGCTGCAGCCCCCACACCGGCCAAGTGTCGAGTTACACTCAGAGTGAGCTTTCTTAGTTTTTATTTGGGTGTCGGTACCTCATGGCAGCCGACAGCAGTTTGCAAGGTTGTCCTCCGAGCACTGGGGCGCATGCCGGGCCCTGGCCCTAGCCCGCTCAGGTGTGCACGCGTGCATGTGCTGGCTCTCAGTGCACGGCCCGCCCTGCGAGAGGACACGAGCTGTAACCATGCGCGAGTCACTGCCCGCTGGGGGCCTGGACGCGGGCCCCGGCGCTGGTCCCTGCGCCTCTGCAGGCATTGTCGTTCAGACGTTGGTGGTTCTCGCTCTGCTTTCTGTTTGTCTGCTGAGGCGTGAGCCTCGGCCTGTGGGAATGACCCCGCTTTCCACGGTGACCCCTGCTACCTGTGGGGGCAGGGGTGGGGGGCTGCACCCTCACTGTAGGTGGATCTCAGCCGCCTCACCAGCACCTCGGCTCCCCGCTTGTCCAGAGCGCCGGATACACAGCCTCCGGGCCAGGGCTGGACCTTTGTCCCCCGAGGTGCTCAGGACCGGCTTCCGTTTCCCAGGCACTGAGGTCCCTGCTGCTGTTGGGCCCAGCTCCTCGTGCGAGTGAATAAAAGTTTTTGTAGCTGAGCCAGAAGCCAGGCGTTCTTTTTCTCGACTACAGCTCTCGTGTCCTCTCCTTGCCGTGGTGTGGGGCCAAGTTCTTCCCCCTTGGGGTGGGCCTTGGGTCCAATCTCACCTTTACCCTCTTCTGGAGGTTTAAATCTAAACACAGGTTTCTGCTGATGACCAGAGATGCTGGGAGCAGATAGGGGAGCAGGCCTGTCCCCGGAAGAGGGGGAGGACGGCTCTGCAGGCTGAGGGTCCTGCCCCCCGCGCACCCCACCCCCGGCACGTGTGTGCAGGACAGAGGTTGCCCCAGCCCCGGGGTCTGGCCAGAGAAGCTGCATTGGGTCCGTGGGAGCGAGGGAGGGAGCTCCTGGGCCTCTAGGAGGGTCCAGGTGCTGGGTCCAGGGGGCCACTCGGCCGCACCCCAGTCCGCAGCAGCCCGTGGGCGAGGAAGCAAAGTGCCAACAGGCCGGTGCCCAGCAGGTCGCCGAGCCCTGTGAGGTATGGGATGCAGTGGTCATCCGGGTCCAGGGCCCGCCGCCAGGCCAGCCGGACCACCACGTCAGCCAAGTGCAGCAGGACCATCACCTGCGGGGGGAAGCGGGGTGATGGCCGCGCGGGAGGGGCCGCGGGCCTCTGGGTGGAGTGCAGGGGGGGCGTGGTGCCCCCGGCCCCATGCCAGCCCTGGCTCCCAGCAGCCCAAGGCGCATCTCCACCTAGAGCCTCAGGCTAGCTCTACTTCTGAGGCTGCTGGGAGTCTGTGTGGAGGCGCCCTGCGTGCGGTCAGGCCTCAGGCCCTGAAGCCGGTTGTCCAGGCCGTCTTCCCCGGAGCCACTCTGGACAGCCTCCTAGACTCCCTGCCTGCCCTTTGGGGTCAAAACCGTGCTGACACACCCTCATGGGGCCGCCCCCAGGGCCTGGGCAAGTGGGCTGCTGGCAGAAGCCCACACACACCTGTAGGACCCCCTGGCCAGCCCTGCCCATCGCGGGGCCCACCCTCCGCCGCTGTGCTGACCCTGCTGGGGAGAAGCGAGCAGTGCCTCTGGACATGGCCCCTGGGCCGGACCAGCGGACTGAACCTCCGGGAGGCGCGGACTACGTCCCGCCTGTCCATGGACCCCCCCCCCAGGGTGGGGCACGGTGCCCGTCCTCACCTGGACTAGGCCCGCCAGCAGGTACAGGAGCACAAAGGTTCTCTCGCTCGGGACCGACTGGCTCTCCAGCAGGGAGACGATGGAGAAGAAGGCCAGGTGGCCGGGCACCACGAGCACCAGCAGGACGCGGGCCGACGTGGCGCTGATTTCTGCAGGAGGCAGGGCCATGGCTGAGCAGTGGCTGCAGAGGCCCGGGCGGGGAGCCTGCAGCTCAGTGACCACACGCACTTCCCATCGCACGTGTCACGGAGCCGTTGCATGTCCTCCCCATGGGTGCGGCCAGCACTCCTGGGAGCCAGCATTGGAGCAAGAACAACCAGGATTGAGCCACAGCAGCAAGCAGGGTGACTAGGAGGCGGCGCGACCCGCTGTGACGAGGGAGGTGGCTGTAGCGGCTTCCGGAGGCCACCGTGCGGACGTGCTGGGACCAAGGCCGGGGCCCCCTCGGCACAGTCCTCAGCAGCTGTGCGCGCAGCTCTGAGGCTGCGAGAGACGCGCTTTCCTGCCAAGACTGCAGGCTGTAGAGCCAGCCTATAATGTGAGGGTCGTACTGGGCAGAAAGGGGCCTCAGTGAGAGCCAGGCTCCATCTGTGCTGAGTTAACACAGCGTCTCATCAGCTGGTTGAGGAGGGCGGCACAGTCTCATGGACACAACCATGAAACACCCTGGAGAGGCTGCGCCTGACCTCTCCACGGCGGCAAACTGTATGAGGCCTGATTGTTAAAAAGGATTTTTTAAAAAATAAACTTACAAAGGGAAAAGATAGTTGTTACTACTGGCAGATGACGTAAAAACTCAGGAAAATGCACTGAAAACCAAGCTACACACATTTTGCCCCAAAGCCCTGTGCTGTGCCCTGACCCCCAGGGGTGGAGTTACAGGTGACGAGGTCACGGGGTGACCCCCAAGGGCGACCCCCACCCCGGGGAGCGCGTCTGTGCACAGGTGGCAGGTCAGACAGGGCGGGGCAGACGGCCCGCCCCGGGGCCTAGACGGCATGCCTGGGGCCTAGACGGCATGCCTGGGCGCCGGGCCCTCCCTGTGCTGGGGGTCGGGCCTGGTGACAGACTGCAGTGATGCCATCCTCGAAAGAAACGACCGCGTGGTCCCTGGGAGGCCCTGGACGCACCTGAGCTGCAGAACGTGGAGCAGGGGTTGGGCCAGCACTTTTTCATCCAGAGGGGCAGGACCCCGGGCGTGCTCCACAGGTGCAGGTGCGTGGAGATCCGGCTGGTCTGAATGGCCACCAGGTTGCCACCAACACCTGCAAGGCAGCCCAGTTTCCCCTCCTTGACGTCTGTCTCGGAGCCTGTCCCTTAAGTTCAGCTCCTCCAGGAAGCTCTCCTTGGCCGATTCAGCACCTGATTTCCTCTTTCCCTCGCACCTGGCCACATGCCTTGTCTGGCTCCAGACCAGGCGGCCGGGACCTCGCAAGGGAGGCGTCCAGGCGGCAGCAGGGTCCCCTCGACAGGGCGCCTCTGAGTGAAGGGGCGTGACCAGCAGCCTCGGGGCTCAGTGGCTGATGCCCGGGTACAGGGGTGGGGAGGGAGGGAGGGGTGGTCTCAGGGAGCCGCTGGAGGAAGGATCCAGACTGCGGGCATGTCTGAGATAATGTCAAGGCCAGAAGGAGAGGAGACAGGGCAGGGCGGGGCAGAGCAGGGTGCACGCAGCTGAGCTGGGCTTGAGGGGCTCCTGGCATTGCCGGGAGCGGAACGTGCCGGGGCCAGAGGCCACTGGGCTCCTGAGGACGAAGGTCAGGGACTGGCCCCCTGCCACGGTCCCTCCCCTATCCTGTCACCCCAGCCCTGGAGGACCCCTCCCTGGGCCTCCCAGGGTGGAGGCCAACTGCCTGGGCTGTTCCGGAGGACTCCGAGGACGGCCGGGGCAGAGGGGCCTGCAGATGGGGCCGCGTGGAACTGGCTGCGCCCCTCACCGCTCCCCACCGCCCAGCTCGTCTCGCTGTGGGGCCCGGAGCTTGGCCCCTGCAGATGCTGAGTGGGGACCCCGGGGCCTCCAGGATGTGAGCCTGTGCGTCGCAGCCTCACTGCGCAAGAAGACAGGAACCTGGGCTTTTAATTGTAAATGTCTGAAAATGTTTCAATGCTGTCAGTGAATCTAAAAGGGAAGCCGCGTGGGGCCACAGATGCCAGCAGGTGGGTGTGGGTGACGGCCAGCAGGCATGGGCTCAGCCCTGGCCCTGGTGCTCCGAGGGCAGCAGTGCCCCAGGGGAGCCCCTGAGGACTGCAGCCTGGCCTCCCAGCTGCGTTCGGGCCGAACCCGAACCCCCGTGGCCACTGTTCTCCCAGCCCCTGGCCCCGAAGCCCCAGTGATGCCCACAGCACCTACCACACATGATGGGAGCAAAGACAGCCATGCCTCTGAACTGCGGCTGGGACAGGGTCTTGTTCAAGATGAGCCCCCCGAGGCTGCGGGCAAACGGCAGACGGTTAGCAGCACAGGCGTCCCCCACCCCCAACCCCGCCTCTCCCGCACCCTCTGGACCCCCGTGTGCATTTCCACTTGCGTCAGAGTCCCGCCTGTCCAGGACGCCCAAGGAAGATGTCACCCCCTAAGAACACCCCGGACCCACCCCAGGCCCCCGAGCGGGCCTGGATGTGCTGACTCCCCAGAGACGCTGCCAGGGCCCGGCGTGCGACCCCGCGACCTCACAGAGACCCCACGGCCTCCGCTCCCCACCCCGCAAATCAACCAGGAACGCATGTCAGAGGGGAGCGGGCGCCCGGGGCGCAGACCCCTCCGCCCTGAGGGGCCCACCAGCGGCCGTGCAAGGGGATGGCGCCCACAGAGCCGTGGTCTTGGGGCCGGGCCCGGGGCGACGGACAGAGAGGAAGGCGCACCTGCTGACGAGCATCGCCAGGACGATGGGGAACCAGCCGAACTTGAGAATCCTCACGACGGGCGGGTTCTGCTTCGCGATGAGGACGCAGGCGGGGGTGAGCGCCGCGAAGCCGACGCAGACCAGCGGCGTCAGGTACTGGCTGTCTGCGGGGGAGGGGGGCGGAGCTGGGGCGGGCTCTCGGCTCTGCCCCCACCTCCCCGGAGCCCGCGGCTGCAGTCCGCACTCTGTCCCTGCTCCCGACCGCCGCCAGCGCTGACCTCGGCACCTCGGGTGCCTGCTCCCACCACCCACTCAGCCGGCCGGGACTTCAGGCCTCGGGCGCACCTCTGTGTCTGTAGAAGAAGCTGCTGACCACAGCCAGCAGGGAGAGCGTGATGAGGTCGCCCAGGCTGGCCGCGATGGGCGTGGCGATGTTGTCCGGGTTGACCCCCAGCTTCCGCGCGCCGACCACGATGCAGACCATCAGCGTCCCTGCGGGCGGGGGCGGTGAGCGGGTGGAGGCCGCCCGGGACCGCACTGCGCCCACCCAGCCGTTCCTCCGCAGGGTCAGGCCCTCCAGGCTGCGACTCTGCCTTGTAGCTCCTGCGCTTGACACCGGAGCAGCCCCAACACGGACGGCCCTGAAGCGTCAGGCAGGTGGTTCCGGGGCTCCAAACCCCTGAGGACCTTGGGCCTCGGGGAAGACCCGAACTCAGGTCCTGGGAGGTGCCGCGGCCTCAAGGGAGGGGTCTTGAGCCCGCAGCCACGGTCCCACCCCTCCCTCCAGCGGCCGCCTGCACTGCGGCCCCGCCCCAGACCCCAGACCCCAGACCCCGCCCAGGCCCAAGATGTGCGGGTCCTGGTCACGGTGGGCATGAAGATCGAGGTGCACCCCATCCCCTGCAGGACCCCGAGGGCCACTCACCCAGGGCGCAGGCTGCCAGGGAGGCGGTGAGGACGCTGCTGGCGCACAGCACCTGGGCCTCCACCACATCCAGCCCCTGGCCCGAGGCCAGGCCCAGCAGCAGGGCCGCCACGGCCGCCAGGAGCCCCACCACGGCAGCCTGCACCTACGGGGCGGGGGGGGGACCAGGCTGAGACAGCCCTTCCTTCGCCTGGGAGCGGCGACCAGCACCCACCTCAGCCTGATGCCCAGCCCACCACCCTGACCTTCCCCAGCGTCCCGTGTTTATCTTTGGTCAGCTCCCCCTCTCGCAGGTCTGACCTCCAGCAGCACCCCATCCCCTGGGGCCCCAGGACACGCCCTGGCTCCGTGCACAGAATTCCCACCAGCATTCCAGGATGGCGCACGACAGCCCATTTTACAGTCACGTGTCACCAAGATGAGTGCGTGTGCCAGGACAGCCGCGGTAGTTTTGAGAAAGAAGATGGAGTGGCATCTCATTTGGGCATTTTCATTATGAGTATGTGTGTTAAAGCTACAGGAATGAAAACTGGGTGGCTTGGCAGAAAACAGACCAACAGGTTGGCAGGACAGAGCAGGGTCTGGGGACTGACTCATGAGTACGTGACCGTCCGCTGTGATCAAGGCGCATTCCCATCAGGACGGAGTCACCAGGGTGAGAGAAACTGCACGTTTGCTTGGGGAAAGGAAACGACTCTGACTTTCGTCACTCACACACATGTACTTGAACAGGAAAACCTGAGACATGAAAATATGGAATAGTACATGTTTCCGCTTTTGGATTAGGGAAGGCCTCTTCCTTCCTACAACATGCCAAATCTATAAAGAAAACTTCAGATAAAATGTATATGAAGTGCCAAGTATGACTCGTGTGACAAGAGACGGCACAAAAGAAGGACCGGGGCAGACTGGGAGAAACCACGTCCCTCACACAGCCGGTGAAAGGCCCCCAGGGACTCCCCGCTGGCCCAGGGGTGCCCGCCACGCTCCCGATGCGCGGGCTGGGGAGCTGAGCCATGTCACGCCACAACGAACACCCTGTGCGGCCCAGTAAGTGTTTTTAAAAAGATCTGCATCCAGAACCACGGGTCTGTCTCACAAGTCAAAACCACGATAAAAGGGGGATCTGAAGGGCGATGCTCGAGCGACAGGACAAGTGACTCACGGAAGGAAATGCGTGCGGCTAAGAAACAAGGATCAGATCCCCTCTGGGATCCTCCCGGGAACATCTAGAGCTGCAGATGGTTCTCACCCTGTGAACTCGCGGGAATTCTCGTCAGAGCACCGCGTGCAGTGTAATGTGTGCTGCAGAAGCCTGTGAGTGCAGGCCGCCCCCGCCCCGCCATCGAGGGTGATGCGTGCGTGTGGCCGGGCTGGGCTGGGCGGGTCTGCACGGGCCCCGCGGAGCCGGCCCCCAGCGGCTGCACGTCTGGCCTGCCAGTGACGTTCCATGCTTTGCCACTGTCAAAACGCCACTTGTCAAGAATTTTAAATGTGATTCTATATTTTTGTGACAGGATATGCTGAACTTATCCAAAAAGCTTAATTATGCAGTGTACAGCATCCTTTATGCTTTGATGTTAAGCTTTTTAGAAAAACAGGAGGCAGGATTGCGTCCACGCTGTGCTGGGACTGCGTGCCCACCCAGGGCCTGCCTGGAGCAGGAGCGGATGGGATGCTGGTTAAGGAGGATTCAGGAGGACACAGGAAGGCAGAGCTGTGAGCGTCACCGAGGCGACTGCGACCCAGTCGCTGGGCCGGGAACCCAGGCTGAGCCCTGGCCATGGAGCTCACCGTGCACGGGAAAGCCAGCCTGTTGGTAAGCGGCGGCCTCGCCTGCGGGCCCACGGGCCCGCTCCAGGTTCTGCATGTGGCCACAGGCTGCCCTGGCAGGAGGAACTGGACACAGATGCGTCCTGTCCAGAGGCACACAGGCCCACCCGGCGGGAGACTGTGACCCCTCCGTGAGGAAGACGCATGGGTTTGCAGTGACGAGCGTGGAGTGTGCGGGGCCGAGGGGAGGCTTACCTGCACGAGGGCCAGGTTGCTGCTCACCACCCTGTACTGCTCCCGGGGGTCATCCATCTGCCCGGTGTTGGCCTGGATGGGGAGAGGAGCCGACCTGAGGCCCCTGGGTGCGGCCGAAGGGGTGCCCCCTCCCTGGAGGCCCCAGAAGGTCAGCGGGGGCCCCTCACTGCCGCCAGAGTGGATGGTCCTGCCAGCTGTCAGAGAGCAACTTGGGCAGAGGGGTGGGGACGCGGGCCCCTGGAGACCAGGAGCCTCTCGCCCCGACCTGGGCCAAGCGTCCTGCTCAGGAGATGCACCCAAGCCCCTCTTCTCTTGTGATAATAAAATTCAGGTCAGAGACGCGCTCCCTCCTTGAGAAGCCGTCGCTGCTCCCAACGTCACGGCCTCTGCAGGCCAAATTCAAGAGAAGTTAAGAAAAGGTTCAAAGAAACTGCATCTCCTGGCTCCTGTGTACTGAGCTCAGATACTGAGCGCTGACTTCTCACTCCTTGTCTGATCTTTTCCCAGTAAACACTCCAGGTTGAGGATTGACCTTAACTGTCTCCTTCCTCGAACTGGAACACAGGAAAGAACTTTCAGGCTTTTATTTTCAAATAAATTGAGGCTTTAGAGTTCCATAGTTCGCGAGAGCCCCCCACACCCCCATCGCCCGGCCTCCCCTGACTCACGGCTCACGGGCGGCAGGTCAGCCCCTGGCTCCGTGACCGTGTGTCTGCACCGCCCAGCTTCCCAGCTCCGTCCTGACCCCAGACGTGGGCATGGCCGCCGAGCGACCTCCATGACCACCCCCAACCCCACTGGGTGTTCAGAGCCTGGCCCCTCGGGCAGGCAGGGTCGCTCACCGCGGTGGAGAGCCTCGAGGCCAGCGTCATCTCCAGGTTGCCCTTCAGGCCCACCAGGGGCGGCACCAAGGTCAACAGGGCCTTCATCTCCGTGAACACGGGCCAGTGCTGCGGGGATGGGCCGGGCTTAGTCCAAGCTCGTGGGCCGCGTGTCCCTGCCCCGGGTGCCCCCCCCGGGGCCCACCCCTCGGGCACCCCCTCTGCCCACATGGCTGCTGGGTCTCAGACTGTGCCCTGCGGCCCCGCTGAGGGCTGCTGGTCTTCCTGCAGGACTTTGACTGCGTTTTTCTGGAAGGTGCTCCACCTCTGAAGGCTTATTTCACGTCGACTATCGCTTTAGCACTGGGGAGTCACCTGCTCCACACCCGAGTCCCTGCTGTGGCGGCGGTGCCCTTGCTTCTCAGCCCTCCCCTTGCTGGTCTATGTCCTGGGGACAGAGTTTAGCCCTTCGTTCCTGCTCTGTAACCAGAGTCTGACGGACGTCCGCTCTCAGCCTAACTGGGCTCGGCCTGCGTGTCACTGCCCCCTTCCCGACCTTCTACAAGTTTACAACTGAAGGGACTTGTTTCCTCCCCCAGGCAGGAAAGCTGCGAAGTCTAATAACCGCCTCTCTGAGGCCACAGGCATCTCAGCTCCTGTGAAAGTCCCCACCTCCGCCCGCCCTGCGGGGACTCGCCCTGTCCACCTGGGGCTGCAGCGCCCCCAGGCCGTGACCTTCCACCCCGACCCCCTCCTGCTGGGGACCGAGGTCCTCCCAAGCCCACTCCCCAGCCCACAGGGGAGCAGGAGCTGAGCTGTCGGCTGCGACCCATCCTCCCCTCAGGGGTCACCTGGACCGGAAGGTGGTTGCGGCCAAGGAGGATCAGGAAGTAGGGTGTAGACACGTCTAGGAAGGTGACCTCTGGGGGGTGTGTGGGGACACAGCCAGCGATGCCAGGTGCCCGCAGGACGGAAGGCCAGGGCCCCGGGTGCCCGGGTCCAGGGGAGGGGCTGGCCCAGAGCTGGCTGGCCTGCAGACCCCCAGGGGGACCCTGGAGGCTCGGGGGTCTGCTGTCCAACCCCAGGGCACCTGCCCCCTGGCCTGACACCTGCCCTGGCCGTAGACGTCCCCTGGGCGCCCCGTCCCCCCGGGCTCCACGCCTCCAGCCCCCAGCCACCCTGTGGTCTTCAGCCGCACGTCTGGGTCACGTGGGCCCGAAAACTGGCAGGACGAGTCACTCAGCCCTGACGACGCCTCCCTGCGGTTCCAGTCCTGCACACACATCCTCATGTCCCACGGACACGCAGGAACGGGCAGGCGGGCGGGGAACCTGGGCGTGAGCTCTCAACCCTGCCAGCTCACCAAACTGTGTGCTCAGTGCAGTTGCCTCCCTCCCCTGCTGGTCCCCGTGAAGCAACGTGTTTGTGTTTTAGAACAAAGAGCCAGGACGGAGGCAAGAAGGCTTGGCCCTCAGCGTCTGCATCCTGGAGCCCTGGCCTGCTCCCCTCGGTCCACACGCAGGCCCCCTCACCTGGAGTGTCCGCTGCTGCTCACGCCCCCCAGAAACACCACCCTGAGGCCCAGCAACGTGCCCGCCAAGTCTCCCGCCCGCCGCCTCCCTCCCCGCCTCCCCACTGCCCTGTGTCTGCAGGGGGCCCAGCGGCCAGGACACAGATGCCAGGACGGTGGGGAGGCCTCTGTCTGCTTGGGGCTCAACCAGATACACTTGGAGGAACCAACAACAAGTGGCCTCGCCTGGCACGCGGCTCACCCTGACCTGAGTCCCAGGGAGGTCTGGGAGGGGCCACGGGATGGGCAGCGAGGGGCCCACAGGGGCGTGGCCAGGGCTTAGCTTCGTTTCATGGGGAGAAATGCCGACTCCCCAATTGGGTGGAAACGGTCTTGGGGCGATACCAGCTGACAGTCCAGACCCTCACAGGCCTCAGTCCCCAGACCCCCAAACGGGCTCCTGGCCCCAGATGGCGTGGGTGACCCTGGCCCCAGCCCATCACACGGCCACCTGGGGGCCGTCCATGGGGCCGGCTGTCAGGCCTGAGGCCGGGCGTGTGTGGCTCCAGGCAGCACTGGCCTGCACGTCCCAGGGCTGAGCCAGGCATACACCCCCCACCACGCGGGCTCCCCCTGGGAGCCCCAAGGCTGCAGCCGGGGGTGGGGGTGAGCAGGGAGTGTGGAGCGAGGGAGCCCTCACACACCGCATCTGCCAAGCTGGGAGCGGGGAGAGGCTGTGATCTCCAGGGCTGCTGGCCCTCATGAGGGCTTGTGCTCTGGGCCTCCTCCTGAACGGGACCCCAGAGAGTTGGGAGAGGTGTCCTGCCCTCCAGCCGGCTCTTCCAGTGTCCACAGGAGGGTGACCTGGGAAGGTGACCTGGGGGGCAGCTCCAGCGAAAAGCAGGAGGTGGGGACCCAGCTCCAGCTGGCAGCAGTTGAGCAAGGGCATCATCCAGTGGGCACCGTGCACTGGGCTGGGTGGTGGGGATGTCCCGAGAGCCTCGCTCAGAGCCGGGGCCCCCAGGGGGGACATCAGATGCCCCTCCAGCCCAGGGAGATGGACACCACCTGATGTCCCCTTGGGTGACTGGGTGTCGCGTCTGTGCACACAACGCAGTGTCATGCACACGCCACTCCCCCCAGGTGAGAGGTGACCCCCCCCACCCTGCATCCTCACGGACGTGCCCAGTGTCGCCACGACACACACTCCCTGCCTCTGTGACCCAAAGGGGGCTCCTGGAGCTGAACCCCAGCCTCCCAGCAAACACTCCTGATGGAGACCCCAGCTCCACATGCCCTATCCTACCTGGAACCCTGTGGTGCTCAGCACCCCGCCCCCCTGCCCCAAGAGGCCCCCCGCACCCTCGGGCCACCAGGCCAGCCCCACGACCCTGCCCAGCTCACAGGCAGAGAGGCTGAGGCAGGGACGCCTGACCCCCCTCGAGAGGGGACAGAGGCAGTATTCGAGCCCCCAGGCCCCACGTCCAAGCAGTTCCAGCTCCCAGGCTGTGAGTCCACGCAGGCTGACCGTGCAAGGGCATCAGGAGCTCTGGACCTCAGGTGCCCGCATCCCCAGGAGGACCCGCCTGCCCGTCCCCAAGCCTGGTCCCCCCGCCTGGCCTGGGCCTGTCCTGCGCGGTCTGATGCCTGGCCTCCCCCCATACGTACCTGCACGCAGTTCATCAGCAGCCCGGCCGCCACCACGCCCAGGCCGGACAGCAGCACCGGCACCAGGACCTGGCCCACGATGCTGGCAGCGGGCTCAGGGGGCGCTCCCCGGGGCCAGCGGGCAAGCTCGCAGTGCACGCCTCGAAGCCTCCCTCCCTGGAAGCGGAGCTCCAGGCTCAGCTGGGTGACCACCATGGCCAGGCCGGGACAGCCTCCCCGCCCGGGGCGCCCACACCAGGCTGTGTCTCCCAAGGAGTCCATGCGGGCGGAGCTGCCAGCCTCAGGGGCGGTCCTTACCACCCCTCGGCCAAACCTGGACTGAACAAGTGGGGATCAAAGGCGGTGACTCAGCCTGGGGCCACTCCTGCCGTGCACCCCCGCGGGCCGGGCTCTCCCCTCTACAGGAGCTGCCGTGTCCACTACGGCCTCCCCCAGCTGGCCGCCCACGCAGACACTCCCTGTCCTCCTGGAGCGACCTTGATGGCAGCCAGCTGCCCGGCCCACGCTGGCCGGGGCTGCCCCAGGGAGCCAGGCCACGTGAGGCCAGCCTGGCTGAGAGCGTGCGGGACCCGCCCCCAAGGCAGCTCCTAGCCCCTGAGGCCTGTCACCCCTCAAGATCCAGAGGCTGCATCCCACGGCCACTCAACCCCAGTGTCCGGGGCTCACGGCCACCGTGAGGCAGCACTCGCAGAAGGAAGGTGGCCCTGCTCTCCCGAGGGATGGAGACCCGGAAGGGGCTTCCAGGGCCCAGGCTCGTCCTGACATGGTCAGACCAGCCCTGACCCCGACCCCGACCTGAGGGCAAGGGGGTCCTGACATGTGGAGAGTGAGGGCCTGCTGTGCCTCCCGCAGGGGCCGGGGCAGCTTCCAGGCCTGGAGGCAGGCTCAGCAGGGTCAAGGCCACAGGGCACAGAGCCTGGACCTGCCCATGGCAGGCCTGATGTTGGCCAGAGGGGCCCCTGGGGCCAGCCAGGCCGATGCCACGGAAAGGGGAGTGGAATCATGACTGCGACAAGGACAGGACGCCGTGCACCGCGACTCACAGGGTGAACGGTCCTCCGTGACCCCGGCGACGCCTCGCACCCTTCACATGCACACAGGCCACAGCCTATCCATTACCAGACCCTCAAGACGTCCTCGGGACGCCCGCCAAGAAAGCATGGCCTCCGAAGGCCCTGAGATGGCTTGGCCCACAGCCACCCCCAGGGAGCAGCCCAGGGGGACCAACCCTGATCCGAGTTCGGCGCCCCCCGACCCCAGTGACCGCCTCTGAGATGAGGGTCAGCGTGTCCACATGGGCAGGGGGCTGAGAGCGCGGCACATTTCTAAGGACAGCGGGGCAGGGGCTGCGTGTGAGGCCACCGTGTTCAAGACAGACCCCCCTCTCGGCGGGCCCTGTCTGGACACTGGCTGCCCCAGGCCCTAGGCCGGCAGCTGGACCGGGCCCCCCGCAGCCACTAGTGGCCACCTTCTGGCCCCAGCACCTCCTGTGATCTCTTTCTAGTTCTGACCATGGTCCAGCAGCGTGCTGCTGCTGCTAAGTCACTTCAGTCGTGTCTGACTCTGTGCGACCCCATAGACGGTAGCCCACCAGGCTCCCCTGTCCCTGGGATTCTCCAGGCAAGAACACTGGAGTGGGTTGCCATTTCCTTCTCCAATGCATGAAAGTGAAAAGTGAAAGTGAAGTCGTTCAGTCGTGTCCGACTCTTAGCGACCCCATGGACTGCAGCCTACCAGTCTCCTCCGTCCATGGGATTTTCTAGGCAAGAGTACTGGAGTGGGGTGCCATTGCCTTCTCCTAATCATGCACCGTGGGCCTCTGAGCCACTCCCATCAGGACAGAAGATAAAACAAACAGGAAGAGGCCCCCAAGGGAGCACGTCATACATCATTACAACAACGTTTCTCATGTTTGTTCAAAAAACAATGAGAAATGAACACACACACACACAAGCAGTGAACAGTTCAGAAGGCTATACTGCTGCTGCTGCTAAGTCGCTTCAGTCGTGTCTGACTCTGTACACCAAGATGCTAAAAGGGGGTGTGCCTCTGGGGGTGGGGCCCTGAGTGACCTTTACTTCATAACTTTCTGGGCATCTACCGTGGCTGCTGGCTTCTGTGAACCATCAGACGCAGTGCGCTGAACGCAAATGAAAGAAGCCATTGTGTGCGGGGAGTTATTCCTCTCCCGGGCGGCTTGGGAACAAGATGTGTCCTAACCCAGGAAGCCAGGGGGGTGATTCCAGCACGAGCTCAGCGGGACTCTGGGCGGCGCTGGGCAGCAGGAGGGATCTGGGTGACCTTGAAGGGTCCTGCCCTCCCTGGGCCTCTGACTGCAGCCCCAGCCCCCCAGGAGGGTCTCAGCCCCCTCTGTCCAGAACCTCCCAGGAACGAGAGCCCAGCCCCCGAGGGCCCAGAGCCATTGTGTCAGAACCACCCCACCCCGACTCACCAGCGAGGACGATCGTCTCGGGGTCCTCTGTGGGGACTGCCTTTTCCCGGGAACACAGCCTCCCCACAGCCTCCCGTCCTCAAGGTCACCTTGAGCCTGGGCTGGTTCTGAGCAAACCAGTCACTCTTAAAGGCCTGAAAGCCCCCAGCCCATGCAGGCCCAGTGGTCAAGGTGGTTACATTTTCAGTAACAAACAGGAAGGTGGTCTTCATTTCTGCTTCCACCGTGGCCAGCTGGGCCCACCTGTGAACTCGCGGGACCGAAGCCCCCAGCATGTCAGCAGCCTGCCCCCTCGTCCGAGGCCTCCCCCAGACCCCCGCCCAAGGCCACCCAGCTGCCCCCACAAGGCTGCCGCCACCCAGCTCCGGCCCATTGTTCCCCCGGAGCCCAGGGGCCCCGCCCGGACCCTGACCACCCCGTGGCATCAGACGGGCCAGTCAGCCCTCGGGGGAGCTGGGCACACGCTCCTGCAAGCCTGCCCCCGCCCCAGGCAGTTCACACTCCTGAGCTCTCACAGGCAGGACCCTTCCAGGCCTGGGGAATGTGATGAGAAACAAAGATCTCCTCTGCCCAGGGAGGAGGGTGGCCACCCCCGGGACGCCCCGACCCTGACCCAGCTGCTTCCGCTGACTGACCAGATCCCGACACGGTGAAGGCCATGGGACGGAGCCCCGGGACAGAGGCCGGCTGAGTGGCCACCCTCCCTCTGACAGCTCGGTGTGGCCTGTTCTTAGTCCTGGACAAAAACAGCCTCACCATGGACGATGACAACCCTGCCGCTGGCGTCCCATCCGAGGGCCCACACCCAGCACCCTGGACTGGGGCGACGCTGACTCCCCAGACAGCAACCCTTAAGTGTGCCTGCTGCCGGGGGGCGGTGTCCACGCTCTGCACAGTGCCCAGCTCAACAGCCTCTCGAGGCCTTGCCCTTCACCTCTGGAGGTCAGCCCGCGTCTCCCGGGGGGGCCTGCCACCACCGGTGGCGTCACCACCAGCCAGCGATGGGAAGATGCTGGTCCTCGGACATGTCGTCAGCTGGCGGTGACGCCACTGTCTGCCCGCGCAGTCACCCTGCCTTGGAAACCACGTTCTGGGAGATGCCAAGTTTCCTTCTGACCCTGCCCACATGAGCTCAGGTTTCCCGGGAACTGCTGCGGCTGAGACTGCCCTGAAACAGCGGCGGGAGCCGGGTGCTCACGGGCGATCCAGGGCCTGGTGTCTACCCGTGAGGTGGCAGAGAAGGTACAGTGGCAGGAAGTCTGGGAGACCTGTAGCAGCCCAGTCGGGCGCCTGAGACGGGCCGGAGGAACACGATAGGGTCTCACAGTCTCTGTGGGGCTGTGATCCCGGGCGCCTGAGACGGGCCGGAGGAACACGACAGGGTCCCACAGTCTCTGTGGGGCTGTGATTCCGGGCGCCTGAGACGGGCCGGAGGAACACGACAGGGTCTCACAGTCTCTGTGGAGCTGTGATTCCGGGCGCCTGAGACGGGCCGGAGGAACACGACAGGGTCTCACAGTCTCTGTGGGGCTGTGATTCCGGGCACCTGAGACGGGCTGGAGGAACACGACAGGGTCTCACAGTCTCTGTGGAGCTGCGATTCCGGGGTAGGTTCTTACACGTGAGCACAGCACTACAACCCAGGTGGTCTGAGACCTGCGGCTCCATGTGCAACTTATAAACTGATATGTGTGCAAGGGATTTATATCTGTGTGTGTGAATGTACAGATCTGCATCCATGTGTGTACAAATGCACACCTGTGCGCGTACCTGCTCGATGATATGATATTGGTATGAACACGTGATGAAATAGGCTTTTTAAAAATCTCTGGGATAGAGAAGAGACTGCAGGGCAGGCGAGGAGGCTGGCGCCAGGGTGTGGGGAGGAGGAATTTTGCAGGGGAGGCCTGGGGGGCGCTTTGGGGCGTGGACGCCCCCTGGTGCTGACTCACCACCGGTGAGAGAAGCATGTGGGGCTGGAGGGCGCCAGGTCATGGGACGAAGGAGAGGGCAGAGGGTCTGGGGCTGAGTTAGCCCGGGGCAGGGACTCTGGCATCACAACAGCCCTGCTGGGGCCTGATGAGTTCCACAAGGAGCATGGGGGGCAGCCGGCCATCATGGGGACCTGGACAGGGCCCGGAAGGGCCACTGAGACCCCTGTGGTGGGGAGAGCAGGTAGTGGAGGGAAGTGGGGGGCATGCAGGATGGACAATGGGGACTGTGGCCACGGAGAAGGCAGTGACCGATCACTGTGGCCACGAGGGGACATAGGTCCAACATCAAGAAGGGTTGCCAAGGTTTTAAGGGCAAACAGGAGCCTGAATCTTTATGTGGCACCTCTTGATTTTTAAGTGTTGGTTTAAAAAATGTATGGATGTGAGAGCTGGACCATAAAGAAAGCTGAGCACCAAAGAATTGATGCTTTTGAACTGTGGTGTTGGAGAAGACTCTTGAGAGTCCCCTGGACTGCAAGGAGATCCAACCAGTCCATCCTAAAGGAGATCAGTCCTGGGTGTTCATTGGAAGGACTGATGCTGAAGCTGAAGCTCCAATACTTTGGCCACCCGATGCAAAGAGCTGACTCATTTGAAAAGACCCTAATACTGGGAAAGATTGAGGGCAGGAGGAGAAGGGGACAACAGAGGATGAGATGGCTGGATGGCATCACGGACTCAATGGGCATGAGTCTGAGTAAAGTCTGGGAGTTGGTGATGGACAGGGAGGCCTGAAGTGGTGCGGTTCATGGGGTTGCAAAGAGTCGGACAAGACTGAGCGACTGAACTGAACTAAAAAAGTTTAAAGCACCAGCCTTACCAGCTAAGAGGCAGACTAGGACTCAAACCCCGACTGGATCCCAATCAGTGAAGGGCAGGCCCAGGTTCCCTGGGCATGGGACCCTGCCACGAGCAGGAGGCAGGGGCCAGCCCACCCCATCTGGCCACCCGTCCCAGACAGTCTCTGTTCTCAGATCCTTCCAATCAGCAGGAACGACCTGGCTGCCAATGGCTTCAGGGATCCTTAGGAACCACGCCCTCCCAGGGAGAGATTGCACTGATGCAGGAACGGGGCTCTGACAGTCAGAGAACAAGAGAGGGGTGGCGCATTGGCCTCTTTGTCGTCTGGCTCCTAACTGTACGGTGGTCATTAGGGTATAAACCTAGGGCCTGCCTCCCCTCAAAGACTGACAAGAGACGTCAGCCCTCACGGAGTGATAATCAGAACAGGAGTGGACATTTGATGGCAGGGTCAATTCTGAGAGACTCCAGTGGGAAGAGGAGAGGGTGGAATGATTTGAGAGCAAAGCGCTGAGGCACACACAGTGCTACATGCAAACAAAACCAGTGAGAGGCGACGCACAGAGCAGGCACCCGACGCCAGCGCTCTGATGACCTCTGCGGGAGGGGCGAGGGAGGCGGGGGGCTCAGTGTGGAGGGGACACGGGCACGTGCTGTGCGTGCTCAGTTGTGTCTGACTCTGTGCCTCCCCATGGGCTGTAGCCCACCAGGCTCCTCTGTCCATGGGGATTTCCCAGGCAAGGCTGAGTGGGCTGCCATGCCCTCCTCCAGGGGATCTTCCCAACCCAGGGATTGAATCCAGGTCTCTCATATTGCAGGCGGATTCTTTACCAGCTGAGCGACCAGGGAAGCCTGGACACACGTATACCTATGGCTGATTCACACTGATATGTGGCAAAACCCATCACGACACTCTAAAGTGATCATCCTCTAATTAAATACATTAATTTTTTAAAAATTTGGGGAGACTGATAATGACAAACGAGTCTCTTGTTTTTCAAGAGCACACGAACAAAGCATTGACTGCCAGAGGCCACCCTCCCCTCTAAGCGTAGAATCTTGCTTGAACGTGAAACAGAGCTGAGAGAGAAAGAGCCGGCACTCTGATACCATTTAAGCACCTGGATCATGCCATGCCTGAAATCCAACCCCTCAGCTATTCCAATTATATGAGCTAATGATTGTCTTTTAAAGCGTACCCTGTGTCAAAGTTAGTATCTGTCATCAATAAGTGAAAGACTCCTGCCCAAATTATAGAGAAGTGGTTTGCGGGAACAGAAGGCCCCGCCCCCTGACCACAAGCCGGACAGTGTGCGGGCCTCCTCTCCAGGCGGGAGACTCCTGCCCAAATTATAGAGAAGGGGTGTGCGAGAGCAGAAGGCCCCGCCCCCTGACCACAAGCTGGACAATGTGCAGCGCCTCCTCTCCAGGAGGGCAGTGGACAGCTCCTCACCCCCAACACCCCCATCTGTCCCCTCCTACCTGGAAATAGTGCAGAAGGATGCCTGCTCCAGACAGCCCCAGGCCTGCAAACAGGAAGGGCAGGGTCACCTGGCTGCCGATGGACCAGGCGGTCTCCTTGCTGAGCTCGGGCCCCGGGGGCACAGGGGCCGCCCTCGGGCTGTCGGGGCCGCTCCCTGCTCCGAGGGCCTGCAGCAGGCCCAGCTCCTCCGGCCGGCGCTGGCGGGTCTCCATCGCGGCCACAGGAGCACAGCTGGGCCCTGACAGCCTCAACCTGGGGACACAAGAGACAGATGCAACGGTTGGGTCTTTGGAGAGAAAGAGTAAGTCGACAAGCCTGTGGCTGACCAAGAAAGACAGACTCCGGTATTTAGGAGGGAACGTTACTTCCAAACTTAAAAATTTTTAAATAATTATGAGAGAATCATAGGTGTGCTGACAAATTAGAAAACCTCGATGAAATTCACAAATTCCTAGAAACATACAGACTGACTAAAACAAAACTTTTAATGTAGAAGACCTAGAACAGAAGGCTGAATTAGTCACGAAAGCACTCTCGTAAAGAAATTCCAAAATCAGACGACTTCAGTAGCGAAGATCAAGCATGCAGGTTGAAAAGGAAGGAGTGTAACTACCTCCATGTAGAAATGGCATGTGCTGTACATAGAAAACCCTGAGGAATACGTATATACACGCACACACACATGCACACATATGTATACACACGCACACATACATGCACACTTATGTATACACACACACAACTATTACAACTGATAAACAAGTACATTAAGGTCGTAGGATACAAAATCGTTAGAAAAAAGTTGTCTTATTTCTATACACTAGCAACAAACAATCCAAAATTAAGAAAACAGTTGCATCTGGAATAGCATCAAAAAGCATAAACTACTTAAGAACACATTTCACAAAAGAAGCATAAAACTTTGACCCTGGAAACTGGAAAATACTGTTGAAAGAAAACATTATAAACCCAGCAAATGGAAAGATATTCCATGTTCACAGGTCAGAAGACTTAATATTTGCTAAGAGGGCAATATTTTTCAACTGATCTACAGATTCAGGGCAATCCCTGTTCAAATTTGGCCTATTTTGGTGAAAATGACATGATGATCCCAGACTTCATGTGGAAAGGCACGGGACCCAGAAAGCTAAACAGCCTTGGAGGAAAGTGTTCAAAGTTAGAGAACACGCACGTGAGTTCAAGACTGAACTATGAACTAGAGTGAACAAGGCCACACAACAGTAGGGTAAGACGAGAAATACAGGTAAATGAAACACAACTGAGAATCATGGATAAAGCCACACACCGACGGTCAGCTGATTTTCAACAAGGAGGCCCGCGCTATTCAATGTGCAAACAAAAGTCTTTTCAACAGCCCCATGGTGCTGAGACAGCACGTGCATAGGAATGAGTCTGGACCCTTACCTCCGATCACACACAAAAACTAACTCAGAACGGGCCAGAGACCTAACCCAAGAGCTAAAACCGCGAAACAGAAGAAAACAGGTGAGAACACAGGGACCTTGCATTAGGCTCTGGTTTCTTAGATGTGACATCCAAAGTACAAGGAACCAAAGAAAAATTAAGTAGAATGGGGCTTCATCAAAATGTCAGAGTTTGATATTTCAGAGAACTCAATCAAGAAAGCGAAAAGACCCCTCGCAAAATGAGAGAGGATATTTGCTAATCATATATCTGATTAGGGTCTGGTTTCCAGAATACAAAAAGAGCAGAACTCAACAATAAACCCAACTTAACTCTGGCATAGGAGTTGAATTCCCCAAAGAAGATTACACAACAGCCATAAGCAAGCACATTAAAAGATGCTCAGCACTAGCTATTTGGAAAATGCAGAACAAAACGACAGGAAGATGCCACTGAGGGTGGCATTTTCAAGGGTGTTCCACGTTGATAAACAAGTCAGCACACCATTCCTTTTTAAGGCTGAGTAACATCCCATCCTGTGGCTGGATCACAAATTGCTTAGCCCCTTGTTCTGGCTGTTGGGGCTAATGAGGCCCTGAACATTCTCGGGCAAGTCTCTGTGTGGACAGGGGCTTTCTGTCCTCCGGGAACTGGACATTTCATAGGGAGATTTTTGGTGATTTTACATCTCAGCAGAAAGTATATATGAATTGCTTACGAATTAAGGTCAAGAAGCAGAACGCCCCCAGCCTCCCCAAACCCCGAGCCCCTCTCTGAAACACCGGCTCCCCACCAGCGCCACACCTCCATGCCCTGCCCTTAGCTCCCCCAGCACTCACATCAGGTCTGGGACCGGATCATTCACTGGTGCTCGTCCACAGCAGGGGGGCAGGGCCACTCCTGACCACTCACTGGGCGAGAGATACTGGACCCAGTAGCTGCCTTCCCACCCTGCTGGCCTCCGCTTCAGGGAGCCCTGGAACCCGAGGCCGGGAATCCCAGCTCCTCCTCCCCACACACGCGTGTCCTCGGAAGAGTCACATTTCTGTGTCTCCGTAGGGAGGCGAAGAGGTAAGGGAATAAGATGACCTGCATCGCAGGACACGTGGCCTGCCCGCACCGGCACAAGCTCTCTGAGGCTCTGTGGTTTCAGGTCAGCGCTCTTTATTACGGCCTCAGGGGAGCGCCTGGGGGCCCTTTAAGGCCGGCGGCGCCGGACCCACCCGGACGCTTTCAGATCCGCGGCGGGGGAGGGGCGCGGGTCTCAGAGCTGCCCTTCTCCCGCTCCGAGCCGGGGGATGCTCCCCTCCCCCCGGCCGGGTCCCGCGGACCGAACCTGCAGCCCCCAGCCCTGCCTCTTCCGCGAGCGCGCTGCTCCACCCTCCCCCGGCCTGGACCCGCGTGCTGCCCGCTTCGTGCACCCCACCCCGGGCCTCAGACCCCCGTGCTGACCGCTCCATGCACCCCGCCCCGGGCTCAGCTGGCGCAGCGCCGCACTCACCGGATGCCCTCGGCGGCGGCGGGAAGCGGCTCGGCAGGAGGAGCAGCGCGGCCGCCGGGGCCACCGAGAAGGCGGGACGGCGACAGTCCACCCAAGCCCGCCCAGGACCCAGAGTCCCCGCCCCCGGACCTGAGTCCCCGCCCCCACCGCGCCCCGCCCAGGACCCAGAGTCCCCGCCCCCGGAACTGAGTCCCCGCCCCCACCGCGCCCCGCCCAGGACCCAGAGTCCCCGCCCCCGACCCGGAGTCCCGCCCCCGGACCAGGAGTCCCCGCCCCCGCCCCGCCCAGGACTCGGAGTCCCCGCCCCTGAACCTGAGCCCCCGCCCCAGTCCAGGGTCCCTCTGGTCCGGTGCCGCCCTCGCCCCGCAGGCCGCGCGGACCAGGACTCGGGCGAGGGCTGGGGGATGTTCGGGCCCCGGGGCGGGAGCTGGGGGAGGGCTGGGCCGCAGAGCGCCTTCCCCCTCCTCGAGCGGTGACGCCGGGTCCTCGGGACTCTGGCGCCGAGACCCGCCCAGCGCGGGGGTGGAGAGGGGCTCTGCCGGGGCGGACGCGGGGAGCCGGTCGGCCCGGGGGAGGGGCGTAAGGGCCCGCCTGTCCCCGCCGGCTCGTCCCGGAAGCGCTCGGGCGGCCTGGGCATGCGCTTCACTGCGCCCTTTTTCCCCCTCTGAATCCCGCTCCCGCACACATTTTTGTTTTTCCTCCTGCAGTCATTTTAAAGCATCCAGCAGACATGTTACACCTGTACATCAATTCAATCCAGTCGCTCAGTCGTGTCCAACTCTGCGACCCCATAGACCTCAGCACGACAGGCCTCTCTGTACATCACCAACTCCCGGAGTTTACCCAAACTCACATCCAAGTCGGTGATGCCATCCAACCATCTCATCCCCTGTAGTCCCCTTCTCCTCCCGCCTTCAATCTTTCCCAGCATCACCTGTACATAGTTAAGTCTTAAGTGGATAAAGCCAGTTTTCTCAGACACTCCCATAAAACCAGCATCATATTGACAAAGTTGACAACACCCAGCGGTTCAGTTTTCCCCGATGGACTCAAAACTGTCTTTTGACCATTGGCTTGTTCTGGCCAAGGTGAGAGAAAGGGTGAGAGACGCCCCCCCCCCCCCCCCGACGCCTCAGAGGGGTCTCAGGCGCCACTCACCTGCAGGGTTTCCTGGGAGCATGCTCAGGGTGGAGCCAGAACGGGGCTACCCTCTGCAGGGAGAGAAGGGTGCAGCCCGGCCCCAGAGTGACCCCCCCCAGGGACTGGAGTTTCGGACCTGCTCGCAGGGGAAGCCCACCTGCCCTTCGGCGCCGCTGTTCAACGGACCCCCGGAGCGCACGGCTGCCCCACCTCCTTAAGGCTCGGGGACCGGGGAGTGTCAGGTGCTCGACCTCGGCCTTCTTCCTAGCTCCTTGGAGGCGTCTTGGCCACGTCCCTGTGCTATATTAAGGAGGATATTTTTGCCTCTCGCACTGTGAATTCCCCAGGGGACTCTGTGGGTTCATCCTCAGGTTCCCACCTCCAGAAAAGACCTGGCAATGAGAGTATTGGGAGGTGGTTCCAGGAATCCCTGTAGAACACAGTGCAGGTTGGGCAGGCAGGGGAGGCAGCCGTGGGCTCCCGGAGCTCAGCCCGGTCCTGCTGGGACGCTGGGGGCCTCAGAGTACCCCCACCCCAGGCCCTGCACAGCTCCCATCCTGCCCATCCCTAAGTGAGGGCTGGTGTTTACTGGACTGCAGTGCCCTGGACCTTCAGGCCAGGCGGGTAGGTGGCTCTCCCCTGGCAGAGAGCCGTCCTGGGAATCCCCGAAGATCCCGTGGGCCGGCTGCACAGGTGCAGATGGCATGGTGTGTGCTTTCCGGACGTCACTGCTGACCCCCAGGGCCCCCTGCGAGCACTCGCACAAGCCCACGCCTGGAGAGGCAGAGGCAGACCGGACCGCTCTCTCCACCGGCCAGCTCTGTGGACAAATTCAGGACCTAGGTGAGCAAATGCAGGACCACCCTCTGGTCACCCAGGGTCCAGCTGAGAGGTGATCGCTCCATGGGTTATCTGGCTTTGGTATTCAATTCATATCACATGTATATATGAATCAGTAAAATTCTCAGGAATGAAATTTGTTTTCTGATGACCCTGAAAACACGTCAAGGCCCTTCCCACCTCCACCCATGAGGAGACAGGCCTGCCTTCCAAAGCATCCTGTGGTGCTGGCTCAAAGGTGGGGGGGTCAGAGGTGGGTGGGGGTCAGAGGTGGGGACCCCTGCCCCTGCCAGAAGGCTTCCCAGGGCAGGCAGGCAGGGCTTTTTTTCCACCCTACAGGCCAATTCCCAAGCAGGAGGACTTACCTGCCAGCAGTAACAGGGACTCAGGTGTGGCTGAACTGCGGGTCCCTCCTCAAGCTGGGGTGTCAGGAGCGATGGTTCGGCTTTCAGGACCCAACCTGGGGAGCTGCAGAGGGAGCAGCTGCCAGGAAGATGCCCCAGGGCCCTGGACCTGAAGGATCGAGGTGACAGAGCCACCACTAAAAATAGTCTCACAGGTCTGGCTGACTTCATGTTGCAGAGAGGCTGGCAAAGGAGACCTGGGGTCAGTAAGAGCCTGTCCCCTGGCGCCACCCCAAAGGCAACACCCTGGCGCGGAGGTTGGCAGGGTGTTAAAAAGATGAATGCCAGTGGGCTTGACGTACATCATCAGTGTCAGCGTCTGGGACAGTGTGATTTATTAGTAAGACACGCACTTGGTTTTCATCTGCGGTTCCCGGCACAGAGCTCCTTAAACCCTTGGAATTCCCTTCGGTGAGTGGGATGAAGGCGTTTTTTGTCCTGCAGATGAGGTGACTCTGGGAAATCTTACCCAAGAGGAGGGGCCACCGGCTGCCAGGGGAGCCACCGTGTGACCAGAGCTCAGAACCAGGGTCCCAGCCCCTGGCCTTGCGGGGGGGTGCTGGAGGCGTGACCAGTCGCCAGTGACAAGTCAGTTATGCCTGGGAAGGAATCCTCCAGGGAAGCCCCAAAGGAGGGGCCCAGAGAGCCTCCGCAGGGGGGCGACTGCGAGAGAAGTGGGGGCCTGGGGAAGGTGTGGGAGCTTGGGACCCTCCCACCTGCCACTGTGTCTCTTCCACCTGCCTGTTCCTGAGTCACAGCCTTTTATTAATATAAGGAAAAAACCTACGATCTAGCAAGTAAAGTGTTCCTGAATTCTGTGAGCTCCTCTGGCAAAGTAACTGGACCTGCAGAGGGGATCGTGGCGGGGTGGTCGGCGGGGGTGGCGGGAGCCGCTCTGCTCTGCAGCTGGTGGGTCAGGACCGCACATGCCCACCTGAGGCTGGGCGCGGGGAGAGCCTCGCAGGACCACACCCTTAACCTGGGGGAGACAGTGGCAGAACAGAGCTCCACTGGTGTCTGAAGTGGGAGTCTCTTGGGGCGAAGTCTCGCTGCGTCCAGGGAGATGGAGTCAGGACTGGCTTGAGCTGACCCAACAGGTGTCTGAGAACCGCTGGTGTCTGGGGACGCCCTCCACACGTATTGGCTGCAGAACCTCTGAGTGTGGAAGCGTGAATGCTCAAAGCATGATGTGACGTGACTGTGCTAGGCTTGCACCGTGACACCGATTTCTGAAACCTCAGATCTGCGGTGGGCAGTGTGGGCCTTTTCCCTCCTGGCGGGAAGTGGCAGCTCAGCTCCGTGATCACTGAGACTCTGTGAGTTTCAGTTCAGCAAGATGAGAGCGTTCTGATGCTGGTGATGTTTGTTTATATTTTTCTCGTCTTGCCTTAAAATGTGGATTTGATTTCATCACCACCACCCTGTGTAAAATCATATAAGACTGAAGAAGGAATTCATAGGGCCTGGACTCCGTCTTAGGCCTGTTCATGCTGATCATGCTCGGCCACCTTTCCAATGGACTCTGAACTCTGAGTTTAGTACCTATGAAAACAGCAACAGAAGGATAAGACCCCCTCCAGCAGGGGGACCTTGAAGATCATATCTAGGTTACTCATCGCCTAAGAGAAAACATACACTAATCACCCTTCCTCCAGACAGGCCATAAATTCTTCTGTATCTATCGGAGTGTAACCTCGGGTTTATTGATTATTGGCTAACTGTTTGACTGTTTGAGCACACAGCACGTGAATGAGGGGATTGTATTTTCCTTGGTTTATGTAAGTCTCAAGGAATTTGGAGTGGTGAGTTCAGACACGTACACATGGGGTATAAAAGATTTTCACAAATGCTGGTTGCGGTCCTTGGCTAAGAGGAGACTGCCTCGGGCCCACCGGTGTGATAGACTGCACTCCACTAACTGCACTGTCCTTCTGAGTGAGTTTGTTTCCCGGAACGCATGGCTACAACAAGACGGTGGTCACCACAATTTTAGGAGGATTAATACGTTTCAGAAGGACTCGTAAGATGAATTTCTTTCTCTCCTCCAGAAGAGCGAGTCTGTTTCTGTCCCACGGACGCGGTGGGTCAGGTCGCTGGCCAGGTCTCCTCCTCACGGCAGCTGGGACCCTCTGACGCTTCTCCAGCTTTAGAAGCAGGTTGTTTCCCCGTGGGTGTCTCCTGCACACCTTCCCACTGCATACTCTCTGCCCTAGTTCACTCATGAGTATTTTAACAGAATTATTTTTCTAAACTGCCTGGAATGCTTCTGTTAACACCGTGAGGATAAACACATTTAAACATTATACAGAGTGGGGTAGGCTCACTCTCCCCCAGGACAGGCTGCCGGTGGGTCCCCTCTGTGACGGTGGGTGTTCAGTGGTGTCTCCCCCTTCACCCAAGCCCCCTGCTACAGCCACATCTGCGTGTTAGGAAAATGCCCATCACGGGGTCCACGCTCACCCCGGGGGGGACGGCCTGAGCCCTGACTCCCCTCAGAGCCGGGCCTCGGGACGGTCAGGCTCCACGTCCCCTGGAACTCTGTCCACTCGACGGGGTGCCATGACCACTGCCTGGCTGCAGAGGAGGCTGGGAACTCTGCCTCCTTCAGGCAGCTATGAGCCCAGATAAAATCTTGAAGTTAGGAAAGGAGGAATAAAGGCAAACAAATGTCGATGACAGTCTGTGCTCCTTCCTGTGAGATAATAGAGACTGCACACTGGCCCCTGCCCCCAGGTCCTGGCAGTCAGCCCCCAGGCCCCTGCCATGCCCAGAGTGACAGGAACACCAGCAGCATCTGTTTATTGGGCAACTCTGGGGGCTCCGGGTGGGCTGCTCTCCAGAAAGACCCAGCCAGGACCAGGAGGTCCAGCTCTCAGTTCTGCCCCGACCCCATCCTCCAGAGAGAGGAGACAGGGCTGGAGACGCAGGTCACACCCCCTCGGACAGGGTGGGTCCCCTCTAAGGCTTGTTTCCACAATCAGCCCCAGGCAAGGGACAGAGCCTGAGAGCCAGGGCTCGCGGGCGGGTGGGGACACGGGTGCTGGCCAGGACCTTTATTCACGTGGGGTCACTTCCTGACCAAGCCAGAGGTCACACAGATTGGGCAAGGTGGGGGTCCCAGATGGGGACAGGGGCGCAGGCCAGAGGCTTCCACCGCACTCAGGGTCAAGCCCACAGCCGGGGACGGTCCTGAGACCCTCCTCAGTACTCGAAGGTGACTGTCTTGACCCGCAGGTACTCATTCAGGGCTGCCTCTCCTGCAAGAAACGCAGTGCCAGAGGCAACGTCACGGTCCTAGCAGCTGCTCTGGCGGGCGGCGCTGGCGTGCCCAGCACTGTGGTCATCTCAGAACCTCCGCACCACGTCACCTCCCACACCCGCTTCTTCCATGGCTCCGAGGGTCCTGCTGCTCTCCCGCACGTTGCTGCTCCCGCCAAGCTAGGCACCAGAGCTGATCCCCCACAGAATCCAGCCCCCAGCTGCTGGCTTCCACAGTGGCAGAGTGGGGCATGGGAGCCACCCAAGTCATGGAGTGGCCAGGGAAAGGGGGTACCGGGAAGAGGTCCATTTCCCCAGGAAGGCCGGGCCCAGTGCCACCCTTTCTGCCTTGGCACTCACGTCACCCTCTCAGGTTCGCCTGGCCCCCAAGGGCTCCCTCTATGAGGATGAAACCTGAGCCTGACTGGGGCTCCCAGGCCCCCTTAATCTTGCCCTTGCCTGCCCCCCGGCCCACTCGAGCACTCAGCCTCTCTCTGCAGCTCCAATAGCAGCTCCTCTAGTCACTCAGGTCTCAGCCCACTGCGGGAGGCCCATTCAGCCCCCAGCTAAAGCCACTGTCCAGCCTCCTGTTCAGACCACTGGACAGCTTCTAGCAGGATCTGACTCCCTGCCTTGGTCACCAGCCTGTCGGCTCCCAGAAAGAAGTAAGTGGCCATCTCATCAGCTCTACCCTGGCCCCTGGGCTGAGCGGCCTCTAACGGGTGCCTGTTGAATGAATAAATGAAGCAGGAATGGCTGGCTTACCCAGGTCTTTGCCGAACCCTGACTGCTTGAACCCTCCGAAGGGAGCGGCCACGTCAGTCTTGTTGTATGTGTTGACGAACACGGTGCCAGCCTCCAGCTTGTCGCTGATGTACAGGGCCTTGTTGATGTCCCTGGTGAAGACGCCAGAGGCCAGGCCGAACTCCGTGGCATTGGCCCGAGTCAGCACCGCGTCCATGTCGCTGCAGGGAAAACCAGGAGGGCCTCCTTGAGGAGGGCAAGGGCCCAGCCTTGGACGGAGAACACCAAGAGGCCTGGACCCCTGCCCCAGGCGGAGCCCGACACAGCAAAGGGCCAAGAACGGTCAGGCCTGCCGACCAGACTGCAGATTCACGAGTGAAATAAATGATGACCGCTGTGCGGGCCCCTGAGGCTCAGCCAGTTCACGATGCAGCCACTGGGACTCAAAGCGGAAGCCAGCGCACTGTGGAGCTGGAGAGACGCGGAGAACACCCCAGCGGGCCTAAAGCCCTGCAGCCACCGCAGCCAGGGTCTCCTCTGTGCCGAGCGGACTTGGCGGGGGTCCAGCTGTGTCCACAGCCCCACCGGTCTGAGCTCCCTCCCCGCAGCTCACGTGAAAACCCTGGTGACCAGGACGGGCTCTCAAGAGGCCTAAGCGGGACCCCTACCCGTCGGCAAACCGAGAGATGATCATGACGGGCCCAAACGACTCCTCCCGGGCTATGAACATGTGGTCCTGCACGTCTGTGAAGACCGTCGGCTCGAAGAAGAAGCCTGGGGGGAGACGAGGGATTTGAGACCCGCCAGTGTCACTAGGACCACAGCCTTGTCTAACTCAATGAAACTAAGCCATGCCTGTGGGGCAACCCAAGATGGGAGGGTCATGGTGGAGAGATCTGACAGGATGTGGTCCACTGGAGAAGGGAATGGCAAACCACTTTAGTATTCTTGCCTTGAGAACCCCATGAACAGTATGAAAAGGCAAAATGATAGAATACTGAAAGAAGAACTCCCCAGGTCAGTAGGGGCCCAATATGCTACTGGAGATGAGTGGAGAAATAACTCCAGAAAGAATGAAGGGATGGAGCCAAAGCAAAAAGAATATCCAGCTGTGGATGTGACTGGTGATAGAAGCAAGGTCTGATGCTGTAAAGAGCAATATTGCATAGGAACCTGGAATGTCAGGTCCATGAATCAAGGCAAATTGGAAGTGGTCAAACAAGAGACGGCAAGAGTGAATGTCAACATTCTAGGAATCAGAGAACTGAAATGGACTGGAATGGGCAAATTTAACTCAGATGACCATTATATCTACTACTGCAGGCAGGAATCCCTCAGAAGAAATGGAGTGGCCATCATGGTCAACAAAAGAATCTGAAATGCAATACTTGGATGCAATCTCAAAAACGACAGAATGATCTCTGTTCATTTCCAAGGCAAACCATTCAATGTCAGAGTAATCCAAGTCTATGCCCCAACCAGTAACGCTGAAGAAGCTGAAGTTGAACGGTTCTATGAAGATCTACAAGACATTTTAGAACTAACACCCAAAAAAGATGTCCTTTTCATTATAGGGGACTGGAATGCAGAAGTAGGAAGTCAAGAAACATCTGGAGGGAAGAGATAAGTCGCTTCAGTCGTGTCCGACTCTGTGCGACCCCAAAGACGACAGCCCATCAGGCTCCACCTTCCCTGGGATTCTCCAGGCAAGAACACTGGAGTGGGTTGCCATTTCCTGGAGTAACAGGCAAATTTGGCCTTGGAATACAGAATGAAGCAGGGCAAAGACTAATAGAGTTTTGCCGAGAAAATGCACTGGTCATAGCAAACACCTTCTTCCAACAACACAAGAGAAGACTCTATATATGGACATCACCAGATGGTCCACATTGAAATCAGATTGATTATATTCTTTGTAGCCAAAGATGGAGAAGCTCTATACAGTCAGCAAAAACAAGACCAGGAGCTGACTGTGGCTCAGACCATGAATTCCCTATTGCCAAATTCAGAATGAAATTGAAGAAAGTAGGGAAAACCACTAGACCATTCAGGTATGACCTAAATCAATTCCCTTATGATTATACAGTGGAAGTGAGAAATAGATTTAAAGGCCTAGATCTGATAGATAGAGTGCCTGATGAACGATGGAATGAGGTTCGTGACATTGTACAGGAGACAGGGACCAAGACCATCCCCATGGAAAAGAAATGCAAAAAAGCAAAATGACAGTCTGGGGAGGCCTTACAAATAGCTGTGAAAAGAAGAGAAGCAAAAAGCAAAGGAGAAAAGGAAAGATATAAACATCTGAATGCAGAGTTCCAAAGAATAGCAAGAAGAGATAAGAAAGCCTTCTTCAGTGATCAATGCAAAGAAATAGAGGAAAACAACAGAATGGGAAAGACTAGGGATCTCTTCAAGAAAATCAGAGATACCAAAGGAACATTTCATGCAATGATGGGCTTGATAAAGGACAGAAATGGTATGGACCTAACAGAAGCAGAAGATATTAAGAAGAGGTGGCAAGAATACACAGAAGAACTGTACAAAAAAGAGCTTCACGACCCAGATAATCATGATAGTGTGATCACTGACCTAGAGCCAGACATCCTGGAATGTGAAGTCAAGTGGGCCTTAGAAAGCATCACTACGAACAAAGCTAGTGGAGGTGATGGAATTCCAGTGGAGCTATTCCAAATCCTGAAAGATGATGCTGTGAAAGTGCTGCACTCAATATACCAGCAAATTTGGAAAACTCAGCAGTGGCCACAGGACTGGAAAAGGTCAGTTTTCATTCCAATCCCAAAGAAAGGCAATGCCAAAGAGTGCTTAAACTACCGCACAATTGCACTCATCTCACACGCTAGTAAAGTAATGCTCAAAATTCTCCAAGCCAGGCTTCAGCAATATGTGAACCATGAACTTCCTGATGTGCAAACTGGTTTTAGAAAAGGCAGAGGAACCAGAGATCAAATTGCCAACATCCACTGGATCATGGAAAAAGCAAGAGAGTTCCAGAAAAACATCTATTTCTGCTTTATTGACTATGCCAAAGCCTTTGACTGTGTGTATCACAATAAACTGTGGAAAATTCTGAAAGAGATGGGAATACCAGACCACCTGATCTGCCTCTTGAGAAATCTGTATGCAGGTCAGGAAGCAACAGTTAGAACTGGACATGGAACAACAGACTGGTTCCAAATAGGAAAGGGAGTATGTCAAGGCTGTTTATTGTCACCCTGTTTGTTTAACTTCTATGCAGAGTACATCATGAGAAACGCTGGACTGGAAGAAACACAAGTTGGAATCAAGATTGCCGGGAGAAATATCAATAACCTCAGATATGCAGATGACACCACCCTTATGGCAGAAAGTGAAGAGGAACTAAAAAGCCTCTTGATGAAAGTGAAAGTGGAGAGTGAAAAAGTTGGCTTCAGGCTCCACATTCAGAGAATGAAGATCATGGCATCCGTTCCCATCACTTCATGGGAAATAGATGGGGAAACAGTGGAAACAGTGTTAGACTTTATTTTTCTGGGCTCCAAAATCTCTACAGATGGTGACTGCAGCCATGAAATTAAAAGACGCTTACTCCTTGGAAGGAAAGTTATGTCCAACCTAGATAGCATATTCAAAAGCAGAGACATTACTTTGCCAACAAAAGTTCATCTAGTCAAGGCTATGGTCTTTCCTGTGGTCATGTATGGATGTGAGTTGGACAGTGAAGAAGGCTGAGTGCTGAAGAATTGATGCTTTTGAACTGTGGGGTTGGAGAAGAGAGAGTCCCTTGGACTGCAAAGAGATCCAACCAATCCATTCTGAAGATCAGCCCTGGGATTTCTTTGGAAGGACTGATGCTAAAGCTGAAACTCCAGTACTTTGACCACCTTGTGCGAAGAGTTGACTCATTGGAAAAGACTCTGATGCTGGGAGGGACTGGGGGCAGGAAGAGAAGGGGATGACATAGGATGAGATGGATGGATGGCATCACCGACTCGATGGATGTGAGTCTGAGTGACCTCCGGGAGTTGGTGATGGACAGGGAGGCCTGGCGTGCTGCGATTCCTGGGGTCGCAGAGTCGGACACGACTGAGCGACTGATCTGATCTGAGTGTCTCCCCTGCCCTGCACACCAGCCACAAGCCTTGGGGCCTTTCAACCACACGCCTCAGTGACGGAGCTGCTCTGTCCACCGCCACGGGCCAGTGCTGTCTACTGGACACACCTCCTCCCATCCCGACTATGGCCCCACAGGCCCTGGCCACTCCACAGAAATGTTTCTGGTATCAGAAAGGCTTTCTCTAACTATTTCACCTCTGGACACAGAGTTGTGGGCCCTGAGACCCGTTGGACTGAGATTGAATTTGGCACAATTCAGGGAAAATCAAGATACGTGACATTTTCTCTCTATTTAGAAGAATAACAAAAAGATGAATTTAATAGTGTTGTTAGTTGCTTAGTTGCGTCTGACTGCAACCCCATAGACTGTAGCTCACTAGGCTCCTCTGTCCCTGGGATTCTCCAGGCAAGAATTCTGCAGTGGGTTGCCATGCCCTCCTCTAGGGGATCTTCCTGACCCAGGGATCGAACCCATCTTTACCCTCTGAACCACCAGGGAAGCCCCTATTAATTTAATAAAATATTCCATGTTTGTATATATTTACAAATTATAACAGCAATTATAATTTTTTAAATGTGTGTCATGTATGGACACTTGTTGACTCACAGGGTGTGGGTGTGGCCTGTATTCACTTGTCTGCAAAGGAAACGTGCCCCCCAGCTCTTGGAGCTCCACAGGCCAGTCTCTGCACCCTGCTACCCCATCCTGCTCACATCCCTCTCTGCCCCTCCATGGAGAGCTGCATGCTGGGGTTTGACCTGTAGCTGGGAGGAGGCTGTATGCAGGCCCTACACCTGATCTGGCAGGTGTAGGTCCCAACAGCCAAGCTCCTCCACCCCTGAGATCCTAGATGGGGGAGCAGAAGTCTGGGAGCCCGACTGCAGGAGCCTGGGCCCCAGACACTGCCCCAGAGGCCATGCCACCTGCTGCCTGGCCCGCAGGTCTCTGACCTGGCCGAGGAACCTGCTTCCCGCCGCACACCAGCGTGGCCCCCTCCTCCACGCCGCGCTGGCAGTACTCCAGCAGCTTCTGCAGGTGGGCCAGGTGATTCTGCGGCCCGTGGTTGGTGTCCCGATCCAGGGGGTTGCCAATCTTCATCTTCCCCACCTCCTCCACCTGCAGACGCCTCCGGGTCAGTATTGCCTGGGCTTTTGACCGCGGTCACTGCCTGACCCGCCTCCCACATACACATCTTTGGTGACCGACCACTGGGCCCTGAAGAAAGTCCACACGCCAGACGCTGGCCTCTGGAACCATGTTCTGGTTCCAAACCTGCCTTCTGGGTTAAAGCCTCAAATGCACCCTCTGTTCAAGGGCATCTGGGCTTGAGGTGGGAGCTGGGACGGTGCAGGCATGCAGGGAGGGAGGGCAGGTGTGCGGGGGAGTGGGGTAGGTGTGCAGGGAGGGAGGGCAGGTGTGCAGGGCCGGGGGCAGGGAGAGGCAGCATGTGGGTTGGAGCCGTGGGGCTGCTGCTTCTTGCTGAAATACTAAAGTCCAGGGAAGACTTGCCGTGGCCGCCCCGAGGGGTCCGGGACCCAAGTGGCTGGTGCCAGACTCCACTGCCTGGCCCTCCCTGGCCCCCAACACCCTGAAGCTGGCAAGCGGGCAGCACCAGGCCCGGTGATGGGACCTACCACTCTCCGCACAAACTGGTCGTGGATGGAGTCCTCCACAAAGAGCCGGCCGGCGGCGATGCAGTTCTCACCTTTGTTGAAGAAGACGGAGCTCATACCCTGTGCGGAGGGGAGGACAGCACTGGGTTACGACCCCTGGGGCAGCCCCCCTCCCCGCAGTGCTCACCATCTGCACGGCCTTGCCCAGGTCACAGTCTGCGAAGATGAGGAGGGGTGACTTCCCACCCAGCTCCAGGGAGACCTTCTTCACGTTGCTCAGGGCGCAGCTGAAAGGGACAGGGAGAGATGGGTGGGACACGGGGTGGGGGACATGGGACATGGAATGGGGGACATGGGATGGGGGACACGGGACACGGAATGGGGGACATGGGACACAGGACACGGGACATGGGGCACAGGACACGGGACATGGGATGGGGGACACGGGACACGGAATGGGGGACATGGGACACAGGACATGGGATGGGGGACATGGGACACGGGACACGGGACATGGGGTGGGGGACACGGGGGCTGAGGGGCAGCTCCAGTGCAGGGTCACTTGGAAGAGCAGCTGAGGATCTGAGCTGGAGGGTCCCTGTGAGGCCAGGCCCGCGCCTCCTCCCCTCCCCCACCCCGTCCCCCCACCCCCAGCACAGGCCTTGCTGTCGTGGCCCCCCACCCCCCACACCCTCTCTCCTTTCAGGCTGACCCCAGAAGGAGGTCATGGAGCCCCACTGGCCTGTGACCCCTGGCTGCCAGGAGCCAGCACGGGAGTTCCCACCCATGACAGAGGTCAGGAGGAGAGGACCTGACATGCAAAGGCGAATCAGGACTCGAGAGGCCCCCTGGAGCTGCCCGAGCATCTACCCCAAAACCAAAATCTGTCTGTTTTACTATTTCACGACTTTCACCAACTCTTCTGACATTAACGGGGGGCTATCTCCGACCACCTTTCTCTGAAGAAAATCAACTTAGAGCACTCTAGTTAATAAGTCTCCTGGGCATAATAGGAGTGTTTCAATTCAAACCCCTCTGATGACTTTCTAGCTTGCCTGGCAGGTTTGCTCGGACTCCTGCAACTACGCGTGTGATTGTTCACAGCCTCCCCACCACGAGAGGCACGGGAAGCTTAAGATACTCTAACAATGCAGAGCTTCTCAGAGAGTTTAAATTGTTAGAATAGAACTAGTAGAGGATTTCTTTGTTGAACTAATGCTTGCTGCCAAGTTTCCATATCCCTCACCTACTGTGTCCCTGGGAATGTATTGATTAATATAGTTGGTGTATAGAAATGTAAGTAGTAGCTTTAATGCTTGTAACCTTGGACCCTTGAGTTAATTCTTTTCTTGTTATAGCCCACCACACTTTTGCCCTATAGGAATGCAACTTTATCTAATGCTTTTGGAGAGCGGCACCTGACTTTAGTATAATCACCTTTAGAGAAAAATAAGTTTTCTGAAGAAAGGGTCATAAAATGTTAACAGGCCTCCTGGCCAGAAGATGATGTAAATCACTTAAAGCTTTTGCATATGATAAGTTTGCCAAAAGAAAGCCTGGCTTCGATAAGGATCAAGGACTGTTGCCCTTGCATGACTCTACCCACCCCCCACCCTCCCATTATCCTCTATCCACAACTTAAGGTATAAAAACTACTTTGGAAAATAAAGTGTGGGCCATGCTCATCAAGCTTGGTCTCCCCGAGTCGTTCTTTCTCTTTCCTTGTCCTTTTCAGATTGATTTCCTGGAGTGCAGGGGCCCTCTGCATTCACTTTCTGGCCTGGGCTTCTAAGACCCACTCGAGAAGGTTCCTAAGGTGGGGCACCCTCAGCTATTCGAGAGGGCGCCTGCGGCCTACGTGAACAGAGCAAGTCCCGTGTTGGGGCTTTACTGGCTTTCTGCGTAAACCAAGGAGTATCAGCCGCTTTTCTCTCCTCTATTTTCTTAACTGTAAAATTCTTTCCTTATCTCTTTCTCTATTTCTCTCAGTCATCAACACCATCCTCCTGAGGGAATCCCTGGATCCAACCGGGGCTGGACCCCGGTACCTGGCCCCTCTGCCCTCTCCACCACCTACCTTTTCATAATGTGCTTGCCGACCTCGGTGGACCCTGTGAACCCAATCTTCCGTACGTCTGGGTGATCTGACAGTCTCTGGCCGACCAGTGAGCCTGTGCAGAATCGGCGGGGGGAGGGATCAGGGCAGCCATGGAGCCTGGCCTCCGTCTCCAGACACCCCGGCCCTCCCCAGGGGCTCAGAACCTCCCCTGGGAGGTCTTCTAGCCTCTCAAATTCAGTGTGTCTGAGACTCAACTCCTAAGCTTCCCCAGTCCTGTTCCCCTTCCCTGTTCTTCATTCCGTCAACAGCCTCTCCTTGCAGTCAGCGGCTGCAGCCAACAGTCATGCTCCCCAACCCCCATCCAGGAGGCCCCCAGTCTGGGGCTCCCCCAGGCAGCACTCCCACCAGGGCACGTCACACGGCAGGCCTTGTGCCCCGTCCCCGGCCATACCGGATCCCGGCAGGACGTTGACCACTCCCTTAGGGATGCCCGCCTTCAGGGTCAGCTCCGCAAACTTCAAGGCCGTGAGTGGGGTGACCTGAGGATGCAGGACAGGTGGTCAGGTCCAGAGGGCTGGGCAGCGGGGACTGGGCAGCAGTAGCTGGGCACCAGGCTGCTTGCCTTAGCAGCCCATGCCAGGCTTGGGCCCCCTGCACCTTCCTCTCCTCCACCTGTTTCTGCCAAGCCCTGGGGCACCAGGGCCATGCCCAGAGGCTGAGGGCACTCCTCTCCCTGGCCCTCGGGACCACCAGCCCTCCTCTGCCGCTGCCCATGCCTGCTGGCCTCCAAAAGCTCCCTGGTGCCCAGCCTCATCCTGCCCGCCCTGTATGACGCTGCTGAGGCCAACCTGCCTCCACGGCCCCTAGTCTGGGGGAAGCCTGGTTCGGGGGTCTGCACCACCCCCACCCCCTGCCACCAGCGCTGGGCCTCCAGCTGAGCAGTGCCTGGGTGGGTGCTCAGATCCTGAGGGGCTGGGCGAGTGGACTCTCCAGGGACCACTGCCTTGACCTGTCAGCAGCCCCGCAGCCTCAAGGGAGAAGTTAAGGGTCACCTCAGGGGCTGCAGCGATGCTTCCGTGAACAGACATGTTTGCAAGTCAGTGGGGAATTCTTTGTGTGTTAAAATGCCTGAAAGTGCGGGACTCTGGTGAGCCAGAATCATTACACTGGTTTCCATTATGTTAATACCATTGAGGCCCAACCACCCCAAAGGAGCTGAGGGACAGAGACGTCCCAGCATCAGGCCTGCCGTGCCTAACTGATCTCTGTGAAGTCCAGACGAAGGATGGTGGCTCGTGTGGTGATCCCACCACAGGCCACACTGCACAGGCCGCTCCAGTGCAAGGACCCCGCCACGTGGCTTCTCCGAGAAGGACCCCCGCATGCCACGTGGCTTCTCCAAGAAGGACCCCGTCATGTGGCTTCTCTGAGAAGCCCGGTTGGTGGACATACAGGAGCTTCCCCCGGATGTTTGGGTTTGAAGCTCCAGCTTTAACGGTAGACACCCCAAGCTCACAGCCCAGAGTTGGGTCCTGGGGCACACGGTGGGGGGGCACACAGCTCAGTGTGGCTGAGCTGGTGTCCCCAGAAATGACGCGGATGCTCACCAAGAGGCCGCACGCATGTCCTGGCCAGCCTGACTTGGCCTAGGACCCAAACACACCAGGTCTGCCCTGTGGGCTGGCCCTCCCCGGCTGCTCTCACCTGCAGAGCCTTCTCCTTCCTTCCTGTGCGGGCTGGGGAGGTAGTGTGGGGGTTGAAGGGGCCTGTGGCCCGCCCCTGCCCTGCCAGGTAGCGCCCATGCCCTCCAAGCCCGCACCTACCTGGGCAGGCTTGATCACCACTGTGTTGCCCGCGGCCAGGCAGGCGGCTGTCTTCCAGGACAGCATCATCAGGGGGTAGTTCCAGGGGATGATGATGCCACAGACCCTGTGGGGCGAGGAGGCCGGTCTTCGTCTGTCTGTGCCCCCAGGGGCCCTGCCTGGGCCTCGTGGCCACCTCCCTCCTCTCCAGGCCAGCCCCTGCCCAGGGCCAGCGTGCAGCTGCCTGCCCAGGCAGGCTGGTGTGCCCAGTCTGCGGCAGCCCCTTCCCAGGAGGGGTGATGGCGGAGGACGCTGAGGTTTCTGCTGGGACACCTTCTAGGGACACAGCCTGGAGCCACCCCAGGAGGAGGACAGCAGGCAGGCACGGGTGAGGACAGGCAGGGCCTGGGAGACGGTCTGGGACCCAGGGGTGGACGTAGCCACGAGAGCGGGTCAGAGGTCATGTGTGTGGGCAGGAGGATATGAGAGATGGTCAAGTGTCACTTGAGTGAGTGTGTATGAGGGTCCTCCTGGGCATTAGGCCAGGGCCATCACCATGGGAACAAGAAGGATGTGGTCCATCTGGGGGCCTGAGGAAGCCTGCACGCTGTGTGCTGAGAGGTGGTGTCCAGCGTTGGTGCCTCCCCTTGTCCCAGACCAGCCTCTGGCTGGGCAGTGTCTCCACGGAGGGACCCCCACGTCCTAGGAGAACTACTGAGGGCACCACGTGGCCCTGCTTCCTCCTGACCCTGAGAACCTGGGGACGCAGCCCCTCTCTGTGGGTCAGCAAGACGAGCTCATCCCCGAGGGGGCCCTTCAAAGACCAGGCAACTGCCGTTTCCTCACTCCCACTGCCGTCTCCACCACCATCTCCATCACCGTCGTCTTCACCACCGTCTCCACCACCGTCTTCACCACCGTGTTCACCACCGTCCTCACCACCATGTTCACCACCGTGTTCACCACTGTCCTCACCACCGTCTCCACCACCGTCTTCACCACCGTCTTCACCACCGTCCTCACCACCGTGTTCACCACCGTCGTCTTCACCACCGTCTCCACCACCATCTTCACCACCGTCTTCACCACCATCGTCTTCACCACCGTCTTCACCACCATCGTCTTTACCACCGTCTTCACCACCATCTTCACCACCGTCCTCACCACTGTGTTCACCACCGTGTTCACCACCGTCCTCACCACCGTGTTCGCCACCGTCCTCACCACCGTCTTTACCACCATCGTCTTCACCACCGTCTTCACCATCATCTTCACCACCGTCCTCACCACCATTTCCACCACCGTCCTTGCCACCGTCTCTACCACCGTCTTCACCACCGTCTTCACCACTGTCTCCACCACCGTCTTCACCACCGTCTTCACCACCGTCTTCACCACTGTCTCCACCACCGTCTTCACCACTGTCTCCACCACCGTCTTCACCACCGTCATCTTCACCACCGTCTTCACCAGTCTCCACCACCGTCTTCACCACTGTCTCCACCACCGTCTTCACCACCGTCTTCTCCACCACCGTCTTCACCACTGTCTCCACCACTGTCTTCACCACCGTCTTCGTCACTGTCATCTTCACCATCGTCTTTATCACCTTCTTCACCATCATTTTCATCACCATCTTCTCCACCATCATCAGAGAATGGTTCCCCAAACAACAACAGCCTGGCTGAGCCCAGCAGTGGGATGAGGGTGCTCAGAGACCAAGGCAGACAGGTCAGTAAGGAGCCACTTGGCCGGCAGAGCAGGAGTGCAGTGCAGACTGGGGCCAGCCTGGGGCCCACACACCTTCCTGGGAGTGGTGGGGTGTGCTGAGGGGTTAGGAAAGCTGATGCCCACCCCAGATACACCCAGCAGACCCAGAGGGACTGAGCTTGAGAAGGAGCAGGGCAAGAGCCCTGGGAAAGAAGGAGAACTGGGCTGGGGGCTCCAAAGCTGAAACCTTGCAGAGACTTGCTGCCACCAGGGCTGGGTCGTGCCTGCAGCCCTGCCCGAGGGCGTGAACTTATCTGGAAACAGGTGTCTGGCAGGCGGAGTTTGCAAAGGAATGAAAGGTGAAAGTGAAGTTGCTCAGATCAGATCAGATCAGCCGCTCAGTCGTGTCCGACTCTTTGCGACCCCAGGAATCGCAGCACGCCAGGCCTCCCTGTCCATCACCAACTCCCGGAGTTCACTCAGACTCACATCCTTCGAGTCAGTGATGCCATCCAGCCATCTCATCCTCTGTCATCCTCTTCTCCTCCTGCCCCCAATCCCTCCCAGCATCAGAGTCTTCTCCAATGAGTCAACTCTTCGCATGAGGTGGCCAAAGTACTGGAGTTTCAGCTTCAGCATCATTCCTTCCACAGAAATCCCAGGGCTGATCTCCTTCAGAATGGACTGGTTGGATCTTTGCAGTCCAAGGGACTCTCAAGAGTCTTCTCCAACCCCACAGTTCAAAAGCATCAATTCTTCAACGCTCAGTCATGTCCAACTCTTTGTAACCCCATGGACTGCAGTCTATGAGGTTCCTCCATCCATGGAATTTTCTAAGAGTACTGGAGTGGGTTGTCATTTCCCTCTCCAGGGGATCTTCCTGACCCAGGGATTGAACCCGGGTCTCTAGCATTGCAAGCAGACGATTTTACCGTCTGAGCCACCAGGCAAAGGAATAGCTGTCTGATAAACATGTGGCCGGGGAGAGACCTCTGAGCCCCCACATGCATTCCTGGGAAGTGCCCAGCCCATGACTCACCCGATGGGCTCCCTCCGGGTCATGGTCAGGTTCCGGTTGGGTCTGGCCTGGTTGATGGGGATGGTGGAGCCCTGGATGAAGCAGCAGTGGTGTCACTGGGGGGTTTCTGGCCACCTCCTGCCGGGCAGCTCCTTGCACCCAGGCCCAGGGTGGGATGGGACTGTCTGTCCTGAAGCCCCAGCTGGAGTTGGACAGGACGGCTGAGGCGCTCAGAGCCCCACCTGGATCTTGTCGCACCAGCCAGCGAAGTAGCGGAAGGTCTGGATGGACATGCCCACATGTGTCTTCAGGGCCAGCGTGTAGACTGCACCTGCGTCCAGGGCCTCAATGGTGGCCAGCTCCTCCTGGTGCTGCTCCATGAGCTCTGCCAGCCTGGAGCAGACAGCGGGAGTGGGGTGGGGAGGGGCCTCAGGACGGCACAGCCCGCCTGCCCTCTTGGGGGTCTGCCCCCGACTCAGTCTCTGGCCTCAGTGTAATCAACTGGAGGGGCTGCTGTGGGCTCCTGGGAGGTGGGATGTCCCCCCATGTGAAGGCCTCACCTCTGGGAGCAGGGTTGGGGGGTCAGGTAGAGACCACCCATCCAGAGCCGCCCTCAGCCTTGAAGGCGGCTGACCCGTCCTTCTGATCCAGCTACTGGCAGGCCCTAACACCCCCGTCTGGTCCTAGCTTGCTGGCCCCTCCAGGGACCCCCAGGGAGGCAGCCCCCAGCTCCTGTCTGGCTGAGCGGCCATGAGAGGGAGCACTCCACGTCCTCCCTGGGTTCTGCTGGCACCTGGCTTCACCGGGAGGGGGCGTGGCACAGGGGACTCCTCCCCGGGGCCACTGGCTGTGCAGTCGCGAGGCCTCCCAGAAGGCTCCTGTGCCTGGGGAACGGGGGTGGGGGCGGGGCTGGCACCTGTACAGGAGGCGGCCGCGGTCCCGCGCGCTGATCTTCCCCCACAGGCCGTTCTCAAAGGCGTCCTTCGCAGCAGCCACGGCCTTGTCCACGTCGCTGACCTGGGCCAGGGACACCTGGCAGAGGACCTGCGGGGGCGCCGAGCCCTGAAGCCCTCTGGGCCCCCTGGGCGGCCCGCAGGGGAAGGCCGGGCTCATGCGGGGGTTGGGGGTGGGGGGGTCGTGGCTGGCAGGAGGGGCTGTGTTTCCATGTCCCCTGGGGCCTTTGCCGCCCGACCCCAAACAGGGCGACAGACACAGACTGCAGCTCAGCGTCTTTAACCAAGAGCAGAAGCAGACCCGCACGCTGAGGGGGTCCCGGCTGGGAGGTCTGTTTCTTAATAAGCCTGCCCGAGCCCCTGGATCCTGTGCTCTGAGGATGCCCACCTGTCCTGCAGCTCAGGCCTCCACTTAGGTGGGCCAGGGGTGGGGGTGGGGCTGAGACTGGCGTCTCCAAGCCCACGGCCCAGGAGTCCACACGGCCTCCCGCATGGGGTCCCCAACGGTGGCCTGGAGGTGCTGACAGCCCCTGACAGGCTCGCCTGGGGGTCCTTGTCTGGGTCCACACAGCCCACCTGTTACTCTCTTTGAACCCCCTCAGGACCCACATTCTGCGTCCCAGTCCTCTGTAGGTGTGTGTGTGCAGAAGTGTGTCCATCTCAGAACGTGTGTGTGTGTGTGAACTTGACCGCCTCTGCTCTGATGTGATGCCTGATGGCCACAGCCAAGGAGTCTGACAACCTGGGATGCTGAGGGCCTCGGTGAGGGGGGGCACTTATTCGGGGGGGGGAGGGGGAGGGGAGGGGGCCTCCCGACACGGGGGATGTCAATGGACAGGAGAGGGGCCCCAAGAGGTCATGGAGGGTGGCGGGGGCCTAGGGCCTGGGCCTGCACTCACACTTCCGTCTGTTGGGTTGATGGTCTCGTAGGTCTTGCCACCCTCGGCGTCCACAAATGTGCCCCCAATGAATAGCTGATGGGGCATCTGGAGGGTCAGCTTGTTCACGGCTTTTTCCACCTGGGGGGCAAGGACCTCAGGCTGGAGCTATAGGGGCATCCCTGACAGGCAGGGATCCCCCCAGAGACATGGGGACTACTTGCCACACCAACCCTTCAACACACAAGCAGGGCCCTGGGGTCTCCTCACGGATCCAGCCCTGCTGCCTGGGGCCGTCATGCAGGGTGAGGTGATGGCTGAGACAGAGACGCAGGGCCAGCCTGCCGGCCGAGCCACCCCGGCCCCAATGCTTGGGCTCCACACTCAGGAAGTGGCATGGCCCCTGCCTCATCGCACGCACACGGGGCCTTGGGGTGGCTTCTCACCTAAAGTCCACGACCCAAGGCCAGCCTGGCATCCACCCCGGTCTCCTCTCCTTCCTTCATCAGCCTTGCTCCCAACTCCCAGCCAGACAAACCATCACAAAGCCCATTCCTATAAGAGCTGTAGCCTAACTAGACACTCCAAGGGTGGTTTTTGCAAAGTTTCTTTACAAGTGCGTTACTTCCTCGCACTTCACACACACACGAGCTGAATGTACAGGGCCGTTTGTTTTCTTTCTTGGAAGCGAAAGTGTGAAAGTTGCTCAGTTGTGTCTGACTCTTTGTGACCCCATGGACTCCAGGCCAGAATACTGGAGTGGGTAGCCTTTCCCTTCTCCAGGGGAGCTTCCCCAACCCAAGGATCAAACCCAGGTCTCCCGCATTGCAGGAGGATTCTTTATACCAGCTGAGCCACCAGGGAAGCCCTTCTTGGGATCAGATCAGATCAGATCAGTTGCTCAGTCATGTCCGACTCTTTGCGACCCCATGAACTGCAGCACGCCAGGCCTCCCTGTCCATCACCAGCTCTCGGAGGTCACTCAGACTCACATCCATCGAGTCAGTGATGCCATCCAGTCATCTCATCCTCTGTCGTCCCCTTCTCCTCCTGCCCCTAATCCCTCCCAGCGTCAGAGTCTTCTCCAATGAGTCAACTCTTCGCATGAGGTGGCCAAAATACTGGAGTTTCAGCTTTAGCATCATTCCTTCCAAAGAAATCCCAGGGCTGATCTCCTTCAGAATGGACTGGTTGGCTCTTCTTGCAGTCCAAGGGACTCTCAAGAGTCTTCTCCAACCCCACAGTTCAAAAGCATCAATTTTTCAGCGCTCAGCCTTCTTCACAGTCCAGCTCTCACATCCATACATGACCACCGGAAAGACCATAGCCTTGACTAGGCGAACCTTTGTTGGCAAAGTGATGTCTCTGCTTTTGAATATGCTATCTAGGTCGGTCATAACTTTCCTTCCCAATTCCTCTCTCTGTCCCACTCGGTCTCTCTCTCTCCTGCGTCAACCAAAGGCCTTTAATGCAGTGACTGGTCGCCCGGGTGATGGAAGAGCAGGAGGCCGAGCCCAGCAGGAAGCCGCTGCCAGTGCTGAGTCAAGACGAAGGGAGGAGGTGGCAGAACCCGAACGAGGGGTGGAGGTCAGCAGGAGGTGCAGGATGGGAGCTGGAGGCCACACCAGAAAACCACCAGTGGAGGAGGGGGCAGGAGAGACGCGCTGTGGACATGCCTCCTCGACACCATTTCGTGCCCTGAATCTTAGACAACAGCGTCCTCTGTAGAGTCTGCCCCTCTGCCTGGCATCTTCAGGCTGCTCAGAGTTACCAAGGGGAGCTAGATCACCAAAGGGCAGGCTCTTGGAGTCCTGGCCTTCCGGATGCCCAGGCTTCCCTGGATGTCCCCTTGGACCCACAGACGTGGGTGCCTGTGGGTGTGCAGGCTCACACAGCCTTTACGCCCAGGCCTGCCTGCGGGGCTCCCGGGACTCACGTAGTCGATGGCGCACTCGGCCTCCTTGCCATCCCCTCGCAGCCTTCTCACTAGCAGCTGGATGAAGTCCCCGAAGGTGGTCGCCATGTAGACATCTTCATTTTCCAGTTCCAGGCCGTCACACAGCTCCTTGACTTCCTCCACCAGCCTGGAGGACAGAAGGGGGAGAATGGGAGCCTGGACAAGGCCCGGAGTCCTGCCCTCCTCTCAGCAGAGCTGGTAGTTCTGCTCAGCACCCAGAGCATGGGTGTTGGTCTAGAATCAGTCTCGAAAGCCCAGTTTGAGGGTTCAGAGGCTCTGGTTCAAGTTCTGGCTCCATCAGCACTAACTCGTGGTCAGTTGCTTTGGGAGGGCTTGCGATTGCTTTAAAGCTGCTCCACACAGTTTGCTCTTCCTCCTGTGAGGGTGGGGTCTCAGCCCCCTGCCCTGCCTGTGCCTGCCGAGAACTTCTGGGGCGGTGGTCCTCATCTGTCTGCTTGCTGGGCTCCCGCTTGCAGAGCCGTAAGCAGCCGGCTACATGTCCAGGCCCATAGTGGCCACTCTGGGGCCATAAACCCACCGGGGATGCACGCGCCCGCCCACCAGCTGTCCCACGCTGGGTGGGCACAGGCCTGCACACCCTCATCCTTTCTGGATCTCTGACCCACACAGTGCCCGCTCCTCAGTTTGGGGGTGACTTCTGACTCAGAGACCCTGGGGCTCCACCCCTGCCCCCCACCTCACCTAACGACGTCCACGGATGCAGCCCCCGACTTGAAGAAGTCCGTGGACTCGTCCACCTCCGGCACGCTGGGGAGGATCCGCTTCCAGGCACCCTGGAGGGCCAGGCAGTGAGAACGAGCCTCTAGGCCCAGAAGGCAGCCCCTGGTGCAGCCTGGCCCCAGGCGGGCCTGTCCCCTCCGAGCTTTGCTGCACCCAGGGCCGGATGGTCCTTGGGTGACCACCTCCCTCCCAGCGCCTGGCTGCAGGCCCTCATGCCGTTGGGCGGTAGGACCTAGCAGAGGAAGGAGGGCCAGGGGACACCTGGAGGACAGAACCACGGCGTGCCTGAGGCCAGGACATATGGACTCTGGGTGTGCACGCCCCGCCCCCAGCAGAACACACACCCAGTGCGTGCATGCCCCCACCACAGCAGCCCCGCCGGCTGCTCACCCGCACGGCCTCCGCGGTGCCCAGCTCCTCCTCTGTCAGCTCCAGGGTGCTGCTCTCTGCCCTCCGGAAGAAGTGTGCAGCTGGGATCATCCTCCCATCCTCCAGCTGGATGCTCTTCACCAGCAACTGCGACGGGAGGGCCATCAGTGCCCCCGGGCCACCCCGCGGCGGGCACGCACTCGCCCCCATTTCTCCCCTAGGCGGGCCCGGACGCGAGCAGGGCGTGAGGAGACCAGACGGGTGGGGGTGTGGGCAGTGATTGGGGGGACCCGTGTCCTCCACACCAGCACGCTCTCAGGCTTGGAAACCCACGATGGCTGTATTTGGAGAAGGAAATGGAAGCCCACTCCAGTATTCCTGCCTGGAGAATACCATGGACAGAGGAGCCTGACGGGCTGCAGTCCGTGGGGTCACAGAGAGTCGGACATGGCTGAGCGACAATGGCTGTATTATTCTATAAAACCGATGCCTGCATGTGAGACGGAAGGCATCCCAGCACTGCCTTGAGGCCAACGGAGAACACAGCTAGTCACCCAGCACCCATCACCCAGCTTGTGGAAACCGCGTGGAGACTGGCCCCGGTCGCGAGGCTCCCTCTGGGTGGGGGAGCATGTGTGCTCACCGCAGAGAATGTGTCAGCCAGGTGAGACGTTCTGTGAAGAGTGCCCCCCGCCCAGAACTGGAGCCGGGCTCCCTGCTCACTGCCCCCACCCCCCGACTGCTGCCTCCCTGCGTGCTCTGGAGCCCCAGCCCAGCCAAGCCTGGCTGGATGTTCCTGAAAGACCCTCAGCCAAGGGCCACCACGACTGCCGCTTGGCCTCGCGGTCCCTCAGGATGTCAGGGAGATTGCGGCCCAACCCACATGGCTGGTGCCTTCCTCCGGCGGCTGCTCTAAGACCTGCACCCAGGCCTGTCCTCCACCGCTGCTGGCAGCTAAGCTCGGCCCCGGCCAGCAGAGAGGCCCGCCTCTCTGTGACCACCGTCCTCCTCCCGGGCTGCCTTCCTCCATAATCCTGCCTGGGTCTGCTGCGGGAACCTGGCCCGAGACAGATGCCCTCATTCAACTGCAGCACCGCTCACGAAGGGGCACCCAGGCGCTGTAACCGCAGGTGGCCTGGGGCCAGCAGGACAGGCACCAGAGTGAGCTCTCACCGGTCCAAGCCAAGCTGCTCCCTGCCCTGGCCTGTTCGCACGGCCGCCACCACGCGTTCGGCATCCGCAGAGTCCCCTGAAGTTCCCCTGGTGCTCCAACACCCCTGCCTGCCCTCCTTCTTCACTGGCCCTGGTGCCTTAGGGCCCAGGCCACCTGCCTACCACCTCGCGCAGTGAGTGTCACGGCGAGTGGCAGGCCCGGAGCCAGCAGGCAGGCCCAGAGCGCAGCTCCGCCGCAGACGCGTGCGGGTAACAATAGACAGGGATCTGAATTTCTTTGCTTCAGTTTTCTACTTGGTAAAATGGTGAAATGCTAGCACAGATCTCATATAGCTGTGGGGAGAACTGAATTATTTTAAACAGAGCATGGCTCTCAAGCACACATCAGTATTTAGTTGCATAAATCCTGGGTGTCACCCTGAGCTGCAGTTGCTAAAGTGGGTCAGAGCAGCTTATGTGCTGGGCGGGACTTCTGTTCAAAGAGAAGGAAGCTGAGCTTGCTCTGTGCACCTGGACTCTGCTGGGCTTAGACAAGGCCCGAGCACAGGGCTCCCTGGACAAGACCCCCGATGCTGACACCCCCCAGGGCCCCCAGCTCAGGACCCCCAGTTACGCCCAGGCACAGGGCTCCCTGGACAAGACCCCCCAACTCTGATGCCCCCCAGGGACCCCAGGTCAAGACCTCCAGTTACACCCAGGCACAGGGCTCCCTGGACAAGACCTCCCAACTCTGACGCCCCCCAGGGCCCCCAGCTCAGGACCCCCAATTACACCCAGGTACAGGGCACTCTGGACAAGACCCCCCAACTCTGACGCCCCCAGGGCCCCCAGCTCAGGCAGGGCGCCTGGCCAGTAAGAGCCCAGGGCCGGCCTTCCTGGGATGGAAAAGTGCCCGACCCAGCAGGTGAGGGTCTTCCCTCCTTTCCCTGTTTTCTCCAGAATGGCCAGGAGTCTCCCTGCGGGGCCCGAGCCCACAGTACAGACCAGGAGTAGCAGCAGCACCCTTACCATCCGGCCGTCGTTCCCGAAGAGGATGAGGCCCGCTTTGGTGACCACCCCTGGCCGGTGGGCGCCCGGGATGGGCAGGTCCTCTCCCTCAGGCTCCAGGCCCACAGTGCTCAGCGTCGAGTTGAAAAATGTCAGCTTCTGTTGGGGACCGGAAACCAGAAGGTGGAGATGAGAGGGGAGCCCTCGAGGCCCACCAGGCGGTGCTGAGCGGGTGGGTGATGACGGCTGTGACGGTGTGGGGCCAGGCCAGCCCAGGTGTCAGCGCCCGGGGCACAGACGATACCTGGGCAGGCGGGAGGCCCCAGAGCGGGCCCTTCCCACTCACATGAGACCGTGACCTCCAACCCCAGGCTCAGACACCTGCAGAAAGTGTGCTCAGCCAGCACCGAGCGAGGGCCTGCCTGGGGACGCGTCATGCCCTGGCCATGGTGCACAGGGGGCTGGTGGTGGCAAGGCCAGAGACCCTGGACAGTTTGGAAAGCTTGCCCACAAGCAGTGGTTCGGATGGTCAGGGGCTTCGTGGGGGACAGGGCTGTCCTCGAAAGGGCCTGGCTGAAGCCCCCCCAACCCCAGGGTGAAGGCGAGTCAGATTTGGACTGGGGTCTCTGAGGGCTTCTCAGTTCAGTTCAGTTGCTCAGGCATGTCCGACTCTTTGCGACCCCACAGACTGCAGCACGCCAGGCCTCCCTGTCCGTCATCAACTCCTGGAATTTACTCAAATTCATGTCCATCGAGTCAGTGATGCCCTCCAACCATCTCATCCTCTGTTGTCCCCTTATCCTGCCTTCAATCTTTCCCAGCGTCAGGGTCTTTTCCAGTGAGTCAGTTCTTTGCATTAGGTGGCCAAAGAATTAGAGTTTCAGCTTCAATATCAGTCCTTCCAGTGAATATTCAGCACTGATTTACTGTAGGATGGATGGGTTGGACCTCCTGGCAGTCCAAGGGACTCTCAAGAGTCTTCTCCAACACCACAGTTCAAACGCATCAATTCTTCGGCACTCAGCTTTCTTTATAGTCCAACTCTCACATCCATACATGATTACTAGAAAAGCCATAGGTTTGACTAGACAGACCTGTGTTGGCAAAGTAACGTCTCTGCTTTTTAATATGCTGTCTAAACGGAGAACGGCCTTGGAAAGCCTGGAGCAGACGACACAGCTCAGTCACACAGCAGAGCTTAATTTAGTTTCTTTTGCAAGACAAGCAGGACCAACTTGACCTCAGTCACTCCTTGCTTGTGTCTCTGGAAATCATGAGCAAAGTTTAAACTGTTCCTCAAAATTGAAATTAAGTGATCTTTAGCCAAACCCCTATCATTTAAGAAAACTCTTGTGACAGCCAGTTATGGCCTCCTCACCGTATAGCCTGCTTCGTGTCAGCAGACTGTTCGTGGTCTGGGGGCTCCTGGCTCCAAACCATCTTTTGTGTGAGTACTCAGCACACTGGTACTAAGTACCACGTTGGTGATTCACTGCTTTTAGTTCTGCTGTTCGGAACTTTTGACCGCCGGGGGGTGAGAGTCTGATCCCAGAGCTGCTGCCTGGCCTGGAGGCCTTGTGTGTGCGGACCCCACCCCTCCAGGACCCGGGGGGCTGGGGTTGGGGTCTGCCAGTGGCTGGTGACCACATAGCTCACACTTTCCAGCAGTTCAGCAGCAGGGGGCCCAGGAGCACGGCCAGTCCGGCCTCAGGGACACACCTGTCCACAGGCCTCCGTCCAGGCGCCCGGCACCTTGTCGTTCCCACGGATCCAGTTATGAATGGCCTCTGCCGGCTGGTCCCAGTTGATCTGTAGGGCAGGACGTGTGTGCTCAGCGGGCCCTCCCTGCACTCCGACCACCAGGGCCCCAGCCCTGGCCTTCCCTCCTCCCCATGGGCCCTCCTGACGCTGGGTGGAGCCTGGGAAGGGGCTGAGGAGCTCAGCTTCCTCTGAATCCCAAAGCTGGGCTGGCTTCCCCCTGGGGCCCAGCTCTGGGTGTGCGTGGACCCTCAGCCTTTCATGGGATATGAAGGGCAGGATGGTTTGTGGGGAGATGATGTTCTATGGTCACGAGGACCAGGGCCCGACACACAGGGCCACCCCCCAGTTTAGGGCGGCCCCACAGGGGTCACCAGGTCCCTGGAGAGCACCCGCTTAGCCCCGATCAGAGACCCAGCCCTGCACCCCCCGGGATCCCCAACTGGGGCAGCTCCTAGGAGCCCGAAGCCCTCCTGGGACTCATCTGGCAGATGATCGCCCTCCCGCCAGCCCGTCTCACTGGGGCCTCCGCCCTCCCTAAAGAGGACCAGGGAGAGTGCAGACACCTGGTCCCCTGGTGCTCACCCTGGCCGTCTCCTTCCTCTGAATCCCCTCGTAGGTGGCGCCCTCCTCGGGCTGAGGGAGTCTGGGGGCTTTGCCCTCAGCAATCAGCTTCACAGCCTGAACCTGGGAGGTGGGGGTAGGGGTGTCAGGCATCAGGACCCTCGCCTCGGCCCAGGGCTCACAGTCTGAACGGTGGGATTGCGTAGACCCTCCCGGCACCATGCCGGGCTCGGGACAGGCACCACGGGATCTGCTTTGGGAGCAGGTGGACCCGTGGCTGAAAGCAGGGCCCAGGGCTGGGGGGTGGCCCCCGCTGTGCTATGGAGATGCCCCCGTCTGCCCCCTGTCCCGCCGCCTCCCCTTGGGGCTGCACAATGGCTCCGACATCACCCCCTCGGGTCTGCCCTCTCTGCCTCCAGCTCCTCAGAACCTCCTCGGACTTTCCATTCATGAATTCTTAGGGAAAGAGGGTTTCTTGTCCCCTGGAATCAGGAGGTGTGGACCTTGAGCCACCAGGGACAACTTCTCCTCCTGACCAAGGGCGCCCAACCTGAGGAGGAAGCTAATCAAACGGGAGGCAGAATCAGGGTGAAGAAACAGAACCCCCGACAGGCCCAAGCCTGTGGGCTCAGCCAGGCTTGAAGATGTCCCTGTCTGGAGTTTCCTCTCGGAAAGGAACCCAAATGTGCCTTTTTGGGTAAGGTTTGTTGAGTTGTTCTGACAGCTGTAAGCAAGTCCCGTTCAATAGAATAGTGTTCAGTTGCTCAGTCCTGTCTGGCTCTTTGTGGCCCCATGGACTGCAGCACACCAGGCCCCCCTGTCCGTCACTATCTCCCAGAGTTTTCTCTGATTCATGTCTACTGAGTCATGATGCCATCCAACCATCTCATCCTCTGTCGCCCCCTTCTCCTTTTGCCTTCAATCTTTCCCAGCATCAGGGGCTTTTCCAATGTGTTGCCTCTTGGCATCAGGCAGCCAAACGATTGAAGTCTCAGCATCAGTCCTTCCAATGAACATTCAGGACTGATTTCCATTAGGATGGACTGGTTGGATCTCCTTGCAGTCCAAGGGACTCTCAAGAGTCTTCTCCATACCACAGTTTGAGAGCATCAGTTACATGCTCTCACCCTGCCTCTGTGAAACCCTGAACTGAGAGTCCCTCCCACTGCAGAATCGTAGCCAGCTCAGGGGAGTAGCTGGTGCTTGGGGGCCCTGGGGTAAGTGTGTGGCCCTGCCCTTACCATGCCTTTGACGCCTTCCGGGAAGAGAAAGCGGTTGTACAGAGAGCTGACAGTGTCGTCCGGGAGGACCACACACTCCTTCTGGAGCAGAAGGTCCCCGGTGTCCAGACCATCGTCCGCCCAGAAGATGGTGAACCCCCCTTTCTTGTCCCCATGGATGAGGGTCCTAGGGATGGAAGAGTGATGCCTGAGTCCAGAAGGAAGGACCATGGAAAAGGGGGCCCGGCGCCCCTCCCCGCCTCCCCGGGGGGATGTGAGAGGGAAAATGGCGTTTACTGATGCAACCGTGGGCCAGGTATCGGGTGGAAGAAGCCCCAATGCTTCTTCCTTTATCCTTCCTGCCATGTAACAGCCTCACACGCCCCTTCTACAGATGCGGAGACTGAGACCCAGTGAAGAGAGGCTATGTGTCTGGAGGTCAGGGGGCTGAGTTCCAACCCATCCAGCTACAAGCCCTCCCTGTCTTCTGGCTCAGATGCCCACCCCACTGATGGCGCCTCCAGCAGCTCCACCCTGCAGACTCTCAGCCTCTCATCTACAGCTGTCTGCCGGGTGTCTCTAGTCCCTCTCTCTCTCTCTCCAGATGGGCAGGCGGGGGTGGACAACCTTTTGCAGTGCTGACCCTCGGGGGCCCCGGAGCGCAGCCGCGGAGCCCGGGGTGGCCGGCCTGTCTCACCAGTTGATGGCGGAGGCGCCCCGGTGACGCGGCAGCAGACTCGGGTGGTAGATGATGGAGCCGTGCCGGGGGGCGCTGATGACCTCCATGGGGATGAACTGGCTGCAGAAGGGCAGCACGTTCAGCTCGGCTCCCAGGGCTCGGTACTGCGCCACCACGTCGGGCAGGGCCCGCCCCTTAGCCCGCCAGCGGGGGAACTTGAACACTGGCACGCCGTCCTGCTCAGCCTGCAGGCCTGTGGGACAGCGGGTGAGAGTCTGCCCCCAGCCTCCGAGCCCCTGCCTGCGGGGTGGGGGGCTCCTGCACCCCTCTCCAGGCCTGTCCCTCCCAGCACCCCCGCTGCCCAGCCGGGCTCTGCTGGGCAGCATGGAGCCATGGGCCCAGCCAGGGCCAGCCTCTGGGATGCCTTTGCCTGGACTGACCCTGCTGACTGCCAGGACCTCTGAGCGCCTCTGTCTCCCAGACATATGTGGCCCGTGACCTCTTTGCCTACAGGCCCCACAAGTGTGTCTCCCTGCCCCCCGGCTCTGATGCGCGGTCCCCACATCTCCAGGTTTGAGGATGGAGCCCCCCGAGTCTGCCCCACCGCCCCCTGCCCCCTGCGGGCACGATGCCCTGGGCTCTCTCCACAGCCTGCACCTGTCGGCTGCTCCCTGACAGGTCACACACAGCTGCCGTGTGGCCCTGGTGACCCTTGGCCTCTGCCCTGTGTGCAGGGAGGCGGGTCAGCGTGAGTGGTCTAGACGGTGACCCTCTGAGGCCAGGTCGAGCAGCAGGCCCGGGCAAGGGTCACTGTCACAGGCTGCACGGGGGCAGGAGTGGAGCAGTGGTGCCTCGGACTGTGATGCTCCATCGTGGGAGCCCCTTCTTCCTTTGGAGCCAGGTCCCGTGTTCTGAAACATTCAGCCCTGAGGAGGACCTGGGGGCCTGAAGGCCCAGCCCTTGAGCTGAGGCCCCAGCTCAGCAGCGATTCTCACACCATTTTCCTTCTGGAGAAGTGATGTGTCCCTGGAAGCTTGTTGGAAATGCAGACTCCCAGCCCCATCCCATCCTGGGGGCAGAAAGTCCCGGGCCCGGCGTGGGGGGCAGGGGCCTCTGCTCAATAGCTGCCCCTGCTGGAGACGGGGTGCAGGGCTCACTCACATCCAAGAACCTGACCGCGATGATTCCCGCCCGGCAGCCCTTTCAGAGCCTGGGTGAGGGGAGAGGGGAGCCCGGGGTGTTCGGACTGTGGGGTCCTGGGTGAAGGCCGGCCTTCTCTACCACCCTTCTCTGTGATCCGCTTTGTTCCAGAAAAGTGCGGCGGTCAGTGGGCCCTTAGCAGGACCCAGGGGGAACTGCGTGTGATCACTTCAGGCCAGGGCACAAGGCCCGCAGGCCCCGCTGCCACCGTTGCCCGTCAGGCACCACTCACCAAGGGGGTCTGCCTTCCCGTCCTTGTCGGGCACGGTGAACACGCCCACCACCTCATGGCCCTCCTTCTGCAGGCGGCGGTAGACCTCCTGGCCGAACAGGCTCTGTCCGATCACTGCGATCTTCATGACAGCGGGCTGGGCAGGGGGACCTGGGCAAAAGGGACATAGCGTTCCACAGGGCACGCTGGCCCAAGGCGGCAGCCTGCCTGCTCCACCCCACCCCCAGGCCCAGCTCTGGGCACCCTGGGTGGCCAGCTGCTGCGGTGAGTGGTCCACCTGGGGGGCAGAAGGGGAGGCCACAGGGCTGAGTGGTGTGCGATCACAGACCCTGGACTCCCCTGCTGACGCCCGGAGCCCCCAGCCCAGCACCCAGTGCAGTGTGCGGTGTCCTCCTGGGTCATCCGAGTGCATCTCTGCAACTAACCAGCCCTGCGACCTCAGTCAGGTCACATCAGCTTCCATCTCCTCATTTGCTGATGAGGAGGCTGCTCCTCAGAGGCTTCCAGCTGCAAGAAGGAGCGCGGGGCTCCGGACTTGGGGCCTATCCACTCCACGGCACTTTTGGATGAACCTGAGTTCTTAAACTGAGCACAGTACCCTGCACCAAAGTCCCCCTTTATGCTGAGTGGGCTTTGTATCCTGTTTAGGAAATCTCTGCCTCCTCCAGGTTCCTGCACACCTTCTCTTCACCTTCCAGTTGTCTGACAGAGGAGCAAAGGCAGTCTCCTCTACAAATGTTGCTGCAACTGCTAGACACCCACACGTGAAAGATGAGCCAGACACACATCAACAGTCTTCACAAAAAGTAACCGAAAAAGCACCACAGATGTGAATGTAAAATGCAGACGCACGAAACTTCTAGGTGACAGCAGAGGAGAACACCCAGGATGTGGTGCTTTTCAGATTCAACAACCAAGACAGGATTTAAAAAGAGAAAAATAAGCTGGACATCATCAAGATTAAAAACTCTGCACAAGACGCTGTCAAATGAGTGAGAATGGTGTGTATGTGGGAGGTATGTGTGTGCGGTGTATGTATGTGTATGGTGTATGTGCTGTGTGTGTGGTACATGTATTTGCACACATGTGTTTGGCAGAGTAAAGCCTGGAAGGACTCAAACAGAAGTATTAAGAGTCACCAGGCAGGGTTTGGGGGTTTGGAAGTCTTTTGATAGCCATAATTATCTTTTTCTTACCAGAATGTTGTTTTTGAGAATATTGGGTGTATATTACTTGTGGAAAATTAAGAGGACAAAGAAGGTCCCTCTGGGAGCAGGGAGGCAGGGTCAGGAAAGCCACTGTGGAGCTGGTGGGCAGGAGCCCTGGGTAGGGCAGCCCACCTTGAGCTTTGGTGCAGAGAAGGTCAGGTTGGGGGGTGGCAAGTGGAGGAGGGAGGAGACCCACAGCCCCTGGGGGGCCTCCTCCCCAGGTGGCACCTTGGTTCCCTCCTCCTGCAGAGCTCAGGGACACTGTGAGGCTGCGCCTGCAGCAGGGGGACCTTCGGGCTCCCCAGGCTCCCTGCCCAGTGGCCAGGCCCTGCTCAGAGCCCCTGTTCCGAGCTGCGGTGGGAAGGCCCTTGAGCTGGGCAATCAGCCACAGGCGTCGGTCCGCAGCTGCCTTTTGCTGGCCCAGAGCCACCTCGCGCCTGCCGTCTTTCCAGCTGGGCATCTGGTGGTCCACATGCCCGTGACCCCTCAGCCTGTGGGGTCACACTCCATCCACGACCCTTCCCACGGTACTGGGCAAGGGGATGGGCCACCGCGTTGCTGCCCTGCGTTCAAGATTTCCTTGTCTCCTAAAGGGACAGGGGCGTCTCCCAGCGCCATCGAGAATGTTCACGGAGGAGAGATTTGCAGAGGGTCCGCGGCCAGCGCTGGGTAGAGGCCCCAGATTTTCAGAATCAGCCTCAGCCGCTGAGGGCTATTATTATACCGCCTATCAGTTTTAGCCCAAGAAACTAAGATTCAGGGCTTAAGAAAGTTGCCTGATTTCTGGAAAATTGAGGGCGCAGGAGAACTGGGGTACCTGGTGGGGGTGCTTGCCTCCCCCACTCAGGTGGCAGGTGAGGGGTCCACCCCGGAAGGGCGTGGGCTGTGAGCAGCTTGAGTAACGCAACACCCAGACCAGGAAGGGGGCTACCCTCACCCCCGGCTAGGGTCTGGGGTCCCATCTCCTCCCAGTGAGGAAGGACCCAGGCAGGTGGACTGGGGCTGTCCAATCACGAGAGGTCCTTGCGCCCGGCCCCCCAGCTCTGGCCAATCAAGTAGGACCATCCCCAGTCCCGAGAATGGGGTGAGGGCCTTAGGAGACGGCAGGACCCTCTGGTCACCTCCCCCCTCCAGCCTTAGTTTTCTCTTCTGGAAGCAGGTCTGACGACGCCCACGGCCCACGGTGCGGCTTCGGGAAGCGCTTTTCTCTCCTCGCCCTCCCTCCTGCGTGATCCCCCAGGCGCTGGGCCCCTCAACGCGGTCCCGCGGCCAAAGGACCCCCAGCCAGGCTGGGAGCCTCCGCAGCCCCCAGCGGAATCCCACCTCGTTCCCCGCCGGGGCGAGAGCCGGGGCAGCCTCCCTGCCTCCCTCCAGGGGACTCACCACGGAGGAGCGCAGGCTTGACTGTCCAGAGGGACCTCTGAGTCCAGGTCCGGGCAGGGACGGCGCTGGCGCTGACCCGGCCTGGGCGGTGGGGAGAGGTGGGGCTGGTCCCCGCCAGTCCTGGAGCCCCGGCCAAGGCCAGAACCCCAGAGGGGAGGGGCGCGGAGCTGGCGGGAAGCCGGGGTGGGGAGGGGCGGCGGGGGGCGAGGGGGAGGGGGAGGGAGGACCCTTCCAGGAGTCACGGGTTCTCCGCAGGGCTGACTTGATCCGAGGACAGTGGCCCCCCAGAGGCCGTAAGTTCACTCAATGGCCTGGGAACTTGGCACAAAGCTGTCATGTCTTTCTGGGGAGACGCCCTGTACCTCGGGAGGCCTGTACTTCAAGGTCACATCCTAAGGGAAGCTTTCCCCAACCACACACCCACTAAGACAGACCCCCCTCACCACATGACCATAGAGAGCTTCAGGGTGCTTCTGCACCCTCTCAGCCACAGGTTTATCCCAGGCTCAGAGACTACCTGACTGACCTTCTCCCCCACTGCACAGTCTGCAGGAATCCCCAGCACCCACTGCCTGGTGTTTCGTGTTCCTGTTCAGTTGCCAAGTCCTGTCTGACTCTTGGCGACCCCATGGGATGCAGTCCACCAGGCTCCTCTGTCTGTGGGATTTTAAAGGCAAGAATACTGAGTCTCCTGCATTGGCAGTCAGATTCCTTACCACTGAGCCACTTGGGAAGACCCTTGTGTTTAACAGGTGCTCAATAAACTTTGTGTAATACATGAGGACCCTCGGGGGAGGTCTCCTGCAGCCCCAGCCCCGCTCCCTTCCCAAATTCATAGCACAGTTGTTCCGTCGCTCAGTCGTGTCTGGCTCTTTGCGACTCCATGGACTGCAGCACACCAGGTTCCTTTGTTCTCCACTATCTCCTGGAGTTTGCTCAAATTCATGTCCATTGAGTCAGTGATACCATCCAACCATCTCTTCCTCTGTCACCCCCTTCTCCTCCCACCTTCAATCTTTCCCAGCATCAGGGTCTTTGCCAATGAGTCAGCTCTTGGCATCAGGTGACCTAAGTTTTGGAGCTTCAGCTTCAGCATCAGTCCTTCCAGTGAATATTCAAGGTTGATCTCCTTTAGGATGGACTGGTTTGATCTCCTTGCAGTCCAGGGGACTCTCAAGAGTTTTCTCCAGCACCACAGTTTCAAAGTATCAATTCTTTGGCGCCCAGCCTTCTTGAGGCTTCCCTTGTGGCTCAGACAGTAAAGAATCCACTTGCAATGCAGGAGACCTGGGTTCAATCCCTGCCTTGGGAAGACTCCCTGGAGAAGGGAACTGCTACCCACTCCAGTGTTCTGGGCTGGAGAATCCCATGGACAGAGGAGCCTGGTGGGCTACAGTCCACGGGGTCGCAGAGAGTCAGACACACTAAGCGGCTTTCGGTTTCAGCTTCTTTATGAGCCAACTCGCACATCCATACACGGCTACTGGAAAAACCATAGCTTTGACTAGGCAGACCTTTGTCGGGAAATTAATGTCTCTGCTTCTATAACGCTGTCTAGATTTGTCATTGCTTTCCTTCCAAGGAGCAAGCAACTTTTAATTTCAGGGCTGTAGTCACGGTCTGCAATGATTTTGGAGCTCAAGAAAATAAAATCTGTTGCTTCCACTTTTTTCCCATCTGTTTGCCATGAAGTGATGGGACCAGATGCCATGATCTTAGCTTTTTTTTTTAAATGTTGGCACAGATCACACCATAATGCACTTTTCCGTAGGCTTGTCTCTTTTCACAACAGGAAGACCCCTGAGGTGGAGACAGGGTCTCACTCAGCTGTGTACCCTGAAACCCTAAGCAGGGCTTGCATCCAAGAGGGGTGAGCGTAGATGGACGATGCTCAGCCCGCGGTGGCCGGGGTAGGGAGGGGGTGGTCGGGGGTGCGGATAGTACAGTGAGGGCTATCTCAGCCTTCGTTGTGGGTGAGGGGCAGTCTGGGGGCAGCTTAGAGGAAGAGTCTGGCTCAAGTCAGGTGGACGGGTGGCCTGATGGAGGCTCTTTCTGTTGTGTAAGGATGATTCAGCGGTCCTCTAGGAATTCGGGAGCCAGTGCTACGTGTGTGTTGGGAGGAAACATTAACTCGGAGGGTGTGTGGCCTAGGACAGCGGCCGCGTGACCTGTTTCCCTTCCAGCTCCGGCCGCTGCTCCCTCTGGCCGGGTCCTAAGGTCTCCTGCTCAGAGGCGTGCTGCGGCTCCCCTCTGCCTTCCCTTCTCCCCGCCCTGCTTCTACCTGTGAGTTACTCACAGTGGCACCAGATGCAACCGATGCAACCCAGTGGCAACCGATAATTCAGGATGTCTTCCCGCAATATTCCCTTGGGATGGGCAATGTATGATTTTACATGTTGCCTTATTCAGGCTGGGGACACAATGCCACAGGCTGGGCAGCTTACAACAACACCCACTCATTGCGGGGGGCCTGGAGGTCTGTGGTCAGGGTGCCAGCCTGGTCCCGTGAGGGCCCTTTTCTGTGTCCTCACATGGCAGAGGCAGCGAGGGGGCTCTGGGGTCCTTATATGAGGGTGCCGACCCCACTCTGAGAGCTCCACTCTATGACCTGGCCACCTCCTGAAGGCCCCCCGCTTAAACCATCACATTTGTGGTTAGGAGTCAACATATGAACTGGGGGAGCGGGGAACAGCCCTTCAACCATAGCACAGAGAGGTGATGTCAGAGGGAGCCTTCATACAGCTCTAGGCTTGAACCAGGATCCACCCAGGGACCTGGAAATGCAATCAGGTGTTTCTGGAGAGTGGGCCGAGGCGCGCAGAGTGCACAGCTGTTCTCCTGCGAAGGCCTCATGTGGGGGCCTCTTGACCCTTCTGGAGAGTCAGATTCCGGGTCTGGGACAGGGCCCGGCCAGCAAGTGTATCCCCCACCCCAGGGCTTATCACAGGGAACAAATGAGAACTTGGGCAGCTTGCGGGGTGGGGCACAGGGTCGCTCCTGAAGGTGCTGTCAGTCCAGTGATGGGGGAGAAACCGAAAGCTGGGGGTTGCCGTGATGAGGGGGGAGAAGGTCAGGAGAGGGTCTTGGGACCCCTGGGGCCTTCAGGGGGGACAAGGTCTGGCAGGACTTGGGGGAGCCCCACCCCAGTACTTTTGCCTGGAAAATCCCATGGACGGAGGATCCTGGTAGGCTCCAGTCCATGGGGTCGCTAAGAGTCGGACACGACTGAGCGACTTCACTTTCACTTTTCACTTTCATGCATTGGAGAAGGAAATGGCAACCCACTCCAGTGTTCTTGCCTGGAGAATCCCAGGGACAGGGGAGCCTGGTGAGCTTCCGTCTATGGGGTCGCACAGAGTCGGACACGACTGAAGCGACTTAGCAGTAGCAGTTAGAGAAGCAGAGCAAGGCTCCAGATGGAGAGACAAGTAAGAGTGCAGATGAGGGGTGTGGGCGGGGCGCGAGTGTGAGATAAATAGGGATGTGGGGGGCGGGGCCTGCGTGGGGGCGGGGAGTGGGTATGTGGGCGGGGCGTGGGGCCGGGCGTGGGGCGGGAAGTGGGGTGGGCGGGGCACAGAGGTGAGGTGGTCTCTAGGAAGCGTGAGGAAGCGTGACTCGCCCGTGGTGGCTGGCTGATCCCTTAGAAGCTGCACACAAGGGGAGTCTGTTTACCCCTGAGGTCCAGTGGTGGCTGGAAGAGCCATTTCATAGACATTTGGGCAACTGACATTGGGTGGCTAACTTTTTATTTTGCAAAGAACGTCTGAAAAATAATCCATTTCCCAGACTACTCTTCAGGTTTATAAAGGAAGGACGCCCCGACATGCCACAACATGGAGGAACCTTGAAGACACTATGCTCAGCAGTGCCACAAGTCAGTCATGGAAGGACAAGCAGGGCGCGGTTTCACTCACACGAGGCCCCAGGAACATGCAGATTCACAGGGACAGAAAGCTGGATGGTGGGGGCCAGGGCTGGGGACCTGAGCAGGAGCTGGTGTTCGATGGGGACAAAGCGACTGTTTTACAAAGCGAAGCGTTAATTGGGTTGGATGGTGCTTGTGACCGCACAACAATGTGAATGTGCTTAACGCCACTGATCTGGACGCTTAAAAGTGGTTAAGATGGTACATTTTGTGTTATTTGACCAGGATTAATTTTTTTCAAAGGGCTTCCCTGGTGGCTCAGACAGTACAGAGTCTGCCTGCAATGCAGGAGACCTGGATTCCACCGCTGGGTCTGGAAGATCCCCTGGAGAAGGGAATGGCTGCCTACTCCAGTATCCTTGCCTGGAGAACCCAGCCACTCTTCTCACATGCTCCATCTCCCTCCAGCACTCTGTGGGTCGGGTGACCATAGGTCAGGGCCAAGAGGCCGCTGGACGCAGTCTTTCTGGGTCTGACTCCAGAGCAGCGAGGGAAGGAGGAGGGTGGGGAGCCCAGCAGGTGAGTGGGTCCTGGCCAGTCAGGAGAGAGCCCAGTGGGCACAGTGGAGGAAGCCGAATGGACAGCCACCGGTACGAGGGCACCAGGGAAGCTGAGAGTGCAGACGGGACACGGCGAGGCCCCGGAGGGCAGCAGACAGGGAGACACCACCCGCAGGCCAGGGGGACCGGGGCGGCCCAGGTCACAGGACAGGGCCGGTGCCCGGCAGTGTCAGACACACGTGCGTGCGCACTCAGTCATTCAGTGGGGTCCAACTCTGAGACCCTATGGACCGTAGGCTCTGCTGGTCAGTCAGACAGCGGCTGCCTGGGATGGGGCGCACTGGCTGGAAGGGCACCGGGGAGGCTTTTCTAGAATGACAGAGACACCTTGAGCTCTCTGGAATGGCAGCTACACAGCTTGTGCAATTGTCAAACCCCATCAAACTGGGCGCAGAAGATCTGTACAGAAGTCACGCAAAGGCTACAAGTTCACCACGGAAGTAATATGTGCTCAGCACGAACTGCGAAACAATCTGAAGATGGGTAAAGGAAGAGTTAAAAGTCCTCCTCACCACAGCTCCTCTGGTCCGCCTTGACCCTGACCCTGGCCATCCCAGACCTTGAGCCACAGGAGTCCCAGGACTGGTCCCTCTTCCCGGAGTCCAGGGTAGACCTCAGCGTTGCCCGCCCCTCCCCCTTCCAGCAGGACGTGTGTGCGCAGCGCCCCGACACTAGATCTCCTGTGCGGTAGGACATGCCCCTGAGGTGCAGCGTTTGTTTCTGCAAAACACAGTGGACACACTCAGGGCCGGAGGTGTTTCTCCGCCCCCCGCCCCCAGAAAACCAGGAGGAGTCAGGACGAACTGCAGAGCCGATCACGGGCCAGCAGGGGGCGCAGAGGAGCAGGCCTCGCAAGTGCACACACTTATCCTTTGGATTCTGAACTTTGTAAACCTATAATCGCCTCCAAAACCTTAATTAAAGGGGGAGAGGACACACGGAGCACCGGGGCTCCGCCGTGCGCCACCCACCCCACCCCGGCGTTCCTCCCCCAGCCCCGAAAACCCAGCCTGGAGACACACTTGGGACTGAGACTCATGCAGGACTTGGCCGAGCTGCGCTGTGCTCATCTGAATGCAGGAGAGTCCTGCTGCCCTGGCCGGTCCTCCGCGGCCGCCCTCCCAGAGGGGCCGAGGACAGCCTGCTTGTCCTGCTGAAAAAAATGGGGCCGGAAACGTGGGGCGGCTGGAGGAGGGGCCCAGCAGGCGCCCCCCAAAACCACCTGCCACAGTCTGCCCCCGGAGCCCAGGGCTCCTCCAAGGGCTGCCTGCTCTGGGACTGAGGGCTGCCCACTTCTCTGGCCACTGCGATGACCCCTCACACACATCGGAGCCCACACCTCCCCCCGCCCAGCCCCCGACTCCCTGCTCCCCGCCATCCTGTCTGCCTGCACACCATGTGGCCGAGGTTCCGGGCCTGCAGCCAAAGTCATTTTGCCCCAATTTCAAAAGGGCTGTCTCCCAGGACGTGCGCCTTCCTGCCTGGGAGCTCCGGAGTCTAAGCCACAGGGGAAAGGCCTTTGTGGGTCCTGGAGAGATTCCATCCCCGGGGCCCTCAGTGGCTGGGATGCTTGGGCCTGTGAGGTGCCGCCTCCCGCCCTGATGGGCTCTGCAGGCCAGGCTGCTCCCTTCCTCCTCACAGGCGTGGTCAGCCTCTGGTGGTGCTAGAGTTAAAGAGCCCGCCTGCCAGTGCAGGAGACTCGAGAGATGCCGGTTTGAATCCTGGGTCCAGAAGATCCCCTGGAGAAGGAAATGGCAACCCACTTCAGTGTTATTGCCTGAAGAATCCCAGGGGCAGAGGAGCCTGGGCTACAGTCCAGGGGGTCGCAAAGAGTCAGACACGAATAAGCTCTCACATACAGGCATAGTCTTGAATTCTTACTCATATGAGAACAGCTGTGGAGTCCGTTAAATAAAATACAAAGCCAAGCAGAACTGATCTACACAGCGTGGACTGGAGTGGATGTTTGGGTCAGTTCCCTTGGGGCAGGCACCTGGGTGGGGGTTGTGTGTCTGGATCTGGGTGCCCTCACACCAATGTTCATCACATAACAGTCCACGTACGTGTAAAACTTCATCACCTTGCCACATGGGGTGTGTGCATTCTGCCAACCATAGTAATTCCTGCCCTCTGTCCTCAGCAGAAGCCGGTGACCAGCTCTGGCCCATGAACAGGAAGCACTGGCCAGTCTGCCTGCTGGCCAGCAGTGAGACGTCGCTAATACTCTGCCTCCGGTGCTTCAGCTTCCTCACCTGCGCCGTGGGCATGGTGGTGCTACAAGGTCAGACGACTATCAGGAATATCAAATGAGGGCTTCCTTGCTGGCGCAGTGGCTAAGAATCTCGCTGCCAGCGCAGGGACCGTGGTTTGATGTCTGGTCTGGGAAGATCCCTTGTGCTGTGGGGCAGCTAAGCCTGTGCACCACACCACTGCACCCCACCTCTAGAGCCCGCGCTTCACGACGAGAGAGGAGCCTGCACTTGCAACAACCAGAGAAAGCCTGTGCACAGCAATGAAGACCCAGCACAGCCAAGAAATAACATATTTTTTAAAAAGAATATCAAATAAGGTAATGTGTATGAAGTGTAGTACATTTTTTTAAAGCTCTAGAAAGACCTCAAAATGTGTCCCCAAACCTCCAAAATGGTCTTGAGGTTTCCAAATGGTGTAGGTTATTTCTCCTTATTTTCTGGAAAAGTGAGTGTGGGGGCACAGCTCCAGAAATTGCATCCCTGTGGGGTTAGGCAGATCCACGTCACCAGCTACACTGCTGGTGGCAGGGGGGTGGGGGTGGGGTATCTGTTTCCAGCGTCAGACCTGCTAGGTTGAAGGGATCAGGAGATAGCCGGAGATGAGCAACTCTGGAATTCAGCAAGCAAGCAAAAACCGAACGTTTTAGGTGGATTTGTAGTGTGAACCAGGTGGATTTGTAGTGTGAACCAGGTGGATTTGTAGTGTGAACCAGGTGGATTTGTAGTGTGAACCAGTGATGGAGGCATGCAGGAGGAAGCATGCTGCTCACCAGAACGTAAAGATGGTAAGAAAGCTAAAGATGCTGCCAGAAATAGCTCCTGTGCAAGACACAGCTCTAGAGATGGGATTATCTGGAGAGAGACGAAAGCTCAGTTTCAGAGTTAGTGCTCAGGAACAAGCAGCCTTCTTCCAAAACCCAACCCAATTTTTGCCACTGACTGCTGAGGCTCCTCTCTCCAGCCAGAGAGCCTGAGCACGTGACGAGCTGAGCGCAGAGGCCTTGGCCTAGACCCTGGGAGAACTCTCCTGTTCTCCAAAGCCACCTTGTGTGCACACATGTCGGGATGCACCCCTGGGGCACAGGACACCCCGAAATCAGGCACATGGGAATCTCAGCAGGCAGCTGTGCTCACCCAGGTGTGCACCTGAGGAGTGTGAACAGCTGACATGAGCTCAGGACAGGGTTTGCTTCCCCAAGAGCATGCCACAGACCTACGTAAGACTTGAAGATTCTTGGCAGATACAGTATTGAAGGCCTGTGCTGTCAATCAACATTGCCCACAAAATTTCAGATAACGCAAAAAGACAAAGAAAAGAGGCAAAACCCTGGGCAAGGAAGGAGATGGGCGTGTCATTCTACCCATTGTCCATTTCAAAACAATAAGAGCGTGCAGATGGATTTCAGTTGCACTTTTAAAATTTGGTGTTTCATCTATGATTGTAACATGCGTGTGCACATGGGTGTGTGTCTGTGCACACTTGTGAAAATGGGAGCGTCCTTCCTCCTCTCCCAGATGGAGGCCGAGGATGGTAGCGGCCCTTGGCTGACCGATGCCCTGCTTTCTGGACTGCTCATTGCTCAGGCTTCCCCTGCGTTGCCAAGGGAGCCGCCTGCAGAGGAAGGGGTCTGCGGGCACTTTCTCAGCTGCAGAGCCTGAAAGAGAAGCAGGAAAAGACCAGACGAGATAATAGTGAGATTTACTGGGTCCCCGGAGGGGCCGTCTCCTTGCTAATTAAGAGGCAGTTAGGAGCCACTTCCTTCCTCAGGGTGGCAAGCACTAACATTGGTCATGAAGAAGTGTGTGACTATGCTTAACTCAAGAGCTACTTCTGTACCACGCACAAATTCATTTCTAGAAGGATTGCATATTTAAACGTGACAAACTAAGAAATAATTTCAATAAGATACACAGTAATCAAACCAGTCAATCAATCCTACAGGAAATCAACCGTGAGTACTCATTGGAAAGACTGATGCTGAAGCTGCAATACTTTGGCCACCTGTAGAGAAGACCCAGCTTATTGGAAAATGCCCTGATGCTGGGAAAGACTGACGGCAGAAGGGGAAGAGGACAGCAGAGGCTGCGGTGGACAGACAGCATCACGGATTCAATGGACATGATTTTGAACAAACTCCGGGAGACAGTGGAGGACAGGGGAGCCTAGTGAGCTGCAGTCCAGAGTCGCACAGGACGTAATGACTTAACAACAACAACAGAAAATACAGTAATCATTCTAAAAACAGAGTGAAAAGCATTTCATGCCTCAGAAGTCAGGAAGGAAAAACAGATTTAACTATAGCAAATGTGAATTTTTCATGCTAAAAAGTACCACAAATATTAAAAGAGGACGAAGTCACTGGTGAAAAAACTCACAACCAAGACAAATGTTGCAGAGTGCGACGGCCTGTATCCTTGTATCCACCCCACAAGCTGAGGTCGTAACCCTCAGCACCTCAGGACGTGGCCCTGCTGGAAAAGGGCTCTTTACAGGGGCAATCTAGTTAAAGTGAAGTCACAGGGCAGGCTCCAATCCCACACCTGGGGGTCTTATAAAGAAGAAAATTGGATGCTGAGACAGACACGCAGAGAAGCAGCTTGCGTACACACAGCCTGATGGAAGGTCAGGACGACACATCTTCCAGCCACGGAAGGCCAAAGGTCGCCAGCCACCTGCCTGCAGCAGGAAGAGGCAAGGAGGGCGCAGGCCCCACCAGCACGTTGACCTCAGGTTTCTAGTCTCGGGATGGAGACAGGTCATTTCTGTTGTTTTCACCCACCCAGGAAACTAATACAGGGATTTGGTGGCATTTAGGTATAAAAATTCACACATCAGTCGTCAAAAAGATGATGATGTAGTGTAACGGTGATCACAGGACAGAAACAGTAAGCCAGCAGGGCTTCCCTGGGGGCCCCGGAGTTAAGGGCGTACCCCCCAATGCAGGGGACACAGGATCGATCCCGGTCAGGGGAGATTACACACGCCACAGAGCCACTGAGCCTGGGCCACAACGATGTACCTCGTCCTCCAGCCCCAGGAGCTGAGGCCACTGAAGCCTGGACACCATAGAGCCTGAGCTCTGCAACGGGGACGGCTATTGCGATGAGATGTCTGTGCACCGCAGCAAAGAACAGTCCCTGATCGCCACAATTAGAGAAAGCTTGATTGTAGCAGCCAAGACCCAGAAGAGTGGGGAAAAAAAGAAGAGGATAGCAAAAATATCTTCCAGGCTTCCGGGGGCTTGGGTCAGCTGGGGCTGGCTTCCAGGATGGTGGAGAGCAGGGTGTTGGGGCGGCTTTCCCTGCCTCGCTGGAGCCCTGGTGGGGGCGCTGTCCCATGAGGCCAAGGTCCCTGCTGGGGCTGCCCCGTGTGCCTGCAGACCTCGTGGGTCCAGGACCCACTCCCCTGCGGGGCTCCTGAGCCGGCGGGGGGCAGGGGGGGCGGAGGAGAAGCCCCTCTGCCTCTGCCCTCCTCTCTGCAGATCACCCCCTCCCAAACCGTGTCTCCCACTGAGAGCACCTGTGGACTCTTCATGACAGACGTGGCACCTGGGACCCTTTCCTGCAGTGCTTACACCTGGACAAACGTCTCTTTGAGCAACGATACAAAGAAACTATAAGATAAATAAAAGTAAATAAAAGTGTGCATGCTCAGTTCAGCTGCTCAGTCGTGTCCGACTCTTTGCGACCCCATGGACTGCAGCACGCTAGGCCTCCCTGTCCATCACCAACTCCTGGAGTTTACTCAAATTCATGTCCGTCAAGTCGGTGATGCCATCCAACCGTCTCATCCTCTGTCATCCCCTTCTCCTTCTGCCTTCAATCTTTCCCAGCGTCAGGTTCTTTTCCAATGAGTCAGCTCTTTGCATCAGGTGGCCAAAGGATTGGAGTTTCAGCTTCAGCATCCGTCCTTCCAGTGAATATTCAGAACTGGTTTACTTTAGGATGGACTCATTGGATCTCTTTGCAGTCCAAGGGACTCTCAAGAGTCTCCTCCAACACCACAGTTCAAAAGCATCAACACTTCGGCGCTCAGCTTTCACTGCACTCAAGCCCTTTTGGAGCCTCTGCAAACCTCATGGTAGCTGCAGCTGTCTGGGGAGCTGAGGAATGCTGGTGACCCCTGAGGGTCCTCCCAGAGCCAGAGGCAGCCTGGGGTACAGACAGCGCTCGACCTGGAGTTTAGCACCTCAGTCCCGGGCAGCTCCAGCTCTTAGCCGGCCTCGGGCTAGCAAGGAGTAACTGCCTGGAAGGTTTAAAGCCAAGGCTCCCAGCCTGCCCCATTCAGCGAGGCTGCGTAATCTAGGCAGCCACCTAGGGCCACATTTGTCAGGGGAGAGGCGTGGCCACCTCTGTGGCTCAGCACGTGGCCTGTCACCAATGCCCTCCTGTCCCTGACCCCATGGCTATAACCACTGTCCCGAGAGGGATGCTTTTTGTGAAGCACAGTCCCTGCTTCTCTGTAGGACTTTCTGGCTCCAGGGAGGGGTTGGCTCTGTGACTTGGGCGAATGGCCAGCGTGGATGGAGAGACAGTGGTGACTGATGACCCGCATGTGGGGATGGAGGCTCAGCAGAGAGAAGGAGGGGGGCTGGGCTGAGACAAAGCAGGGGATCCAGGGCCCAGGCCGCTGAACGCAAGCTCTGATGCCCAGGGCATGGGGCTGGCTGAATGCTGGGTTTCTTGGGGCTCTCGCCCACATGCTCTGCCTCACCACCCGTCCACACGGACCAACCTTTCTTTGTCCTTCCCACTCTCCAGAAACGGAAGCGACCCCATTAGTGTAACTTTTCCTGGAGGTTGGGAAGGTTCTTCAATTGCCCTGACTCTCAGCGTCTAGAAGAGCTCAAAATTTCCCGGCCCAAGAGCTTGAGGTTTAGCTCAGTTCAGTGGCTCAGTCGTGTCCAACTCTTGGTGACCACATGGACTACAGCGCTCCAGGCCGGCCTGTCCATTACCAGCTCCTAGAGATGGAGAAACAGGCAGGTCTTACAGCGCTGGACACTGCAGGGACACGGGACAGCGCAAGAATGGTCCCGGTGAAGGAGAGCGGCAGGGAGCGCACAGGGAGGAGGGCGCGGGGCCCGGGCCTCCCCTGCGGATACCCTCGTAGAAATAACAACAGGGGGACTACAAGCCACCCTGGCCTCTTCCCTTCGCGGGGAAGGCCCGGCGCCCTCACTGGCAAGACCAGACCAGAGCCAGACCTGCGGGCGGACTGGCCAGCAGGGGGCAGTGGCGCGCAGCAGACCCTCCGGAACCTGGTTCTGCGGGAGACCTCTGGATGGGAGGCGGTGCCCCCAGGGTCGCGTTCCAGGGTCTGGGCGGACAGGTCCAAGCTCCCACGGAAGACACCTGCGAGTGGCTGGCTTGGCTCAGTCAGCACTTGCCACCTGGCACGGGGGAGCCCCTGGGGGCCCCAGATCCCCCAGGATGGAGACCTGCTGCTGGAGACCAGCTGGCACTGCCCGCACTTGCTCCACCAGAGACAGCGGTGGACAGAGAGGAGCACTCGGGGGGAGCACTCAGGGGGAGCACCCACGGGGAGCACTCAGGGGGAGCACTCAGTAGGAGGATTCGAGGAGGACTCAGGAGGAGCACTCACAGGGGACACTCAGGGGGAACACTCAGGAGGGGCACTCAGGAGGGTCCCCCCTCCTCCCCAGCCACACTCTCCTGGGCTCTCGGAGCCTCATCGCCTGCAAGTGAGTTTGACGGCTTGGCCCCTTTCGATTGACCGACAGACGGACCATGCGTGTCTTGCCCTCCCTGGAGGCCCTGTCATTCCATTGCACAACAGAGACAGGTTACATCACCTCAGCGCCTGGCCAGCAAGAGAACCAGCATTTCCAGGGCTTTCTCGGCTGCCTCCCAGGCTTGAGGGGCAGCAGGGGAGGGGTCCGAGGAGACCCTCCTGCCAGGAGCACGGCCCTGAGATGTCCTAGCCCTTGCTTTGGCCTCACAGTGCCTGTGGCCATTGCCTCCCCCTACACTGCTGCCCGGCCAGTCCCCGCTCCAACCCCAGAGTCTCCAAGCAGAGAAGGGCCTGTGCAGGGAGCAGGCTGAGCTCCCCAGGCTGAAATTAGGAAAGAAGCGTGAGAGTACAGTGCTGCAAAAGAAGTAAAATCGGCAAGGTTTTGATGGAATGAAAAGTTAGAAATTTCCTATAAAAAACTCAACATGAAGTCCATGTGTTCAGGACAAAGTTTAGTCCACAAGGAAGCAAAGGTCTTCAGTGGGATTCACCAGGCAAACTCTACCCTTCCCATCGTTGTTGTTCAGTCGCTAAGTTGTGTCGGACTCCGGGACCCTACGGGTTGCAGCCCACCAGGCTCCTCTGTCCTCCACTGTCTCCTAGAGCTCCTCTGTCTCCTAGAGCTTGCTCAAATTCACGTCCATTGAGTCGGCAATGCCATCTAACCCTCTCATCCTCTGTCATCCCTTTCTCCTCCCGCCTTCAATCTTTCCCAGCATCAGGGTCTTTGCCAGTGAGTCAGTTCTTTGCATCAGGTGGCCAAAGGATTGGAGTTTCAGCTTCAGCATCAGTCCTTCCAATGAATATTCAGGACTGATCTCCCCTAGGATGGACTAGTTGGATCTCCTTGCTGTCCAAGGGACGCTCAAGTCTTCTCCAACACCACAGTTCAGAAGCATCAATTCTTGAGCTCTCAGCCTTTGTAATGGTCCAACTCTCACATCCACACGTGACTCCTGGAAAGACCAAAGCTCTGACCAGACGGAACTTACTCAGAATTCTCATCAGTTGAGGAACACGCCTCCCCTTCCTGGGGCCTCCTCCATCCCCTGTGTGTTGGGAGGGAGTCAGCATCGTGTTCATCCTGGCGCTGACTGTGGGTTCAGGAAAGCTGGAGGCCAAGATGCAAGCGTGCGTGACCGTGGTCTCCCACCACCCACGAGCATCGTGGGATGGGCAGAGGGGCAGGCCCGCCCTAGGGCCAGGGGAGGGAGGGGACCACAGGCGGCTGGGATGCACGTCCACTTTCCAAGGGGCCTGTGGCCCAGGCGTGAGGACACAGACACGGGGCGTGAGGGAAACCGGCAGACTTCAGGCGCTGTATTGCGAGAGGGGGACGTAGCTGACCTACCCAGCTGCATCACCCTGATCGCGGGCAGGACAGCTGTGCAGGCACCCAGACCTCTGGTAGCACTTTTTCTCATCATCAGAACAAAGAGATAAGCGGACGTGAAGGTGCTGGGCCTGACCAGTCGGGGTAGTTGGGGCTGGGGGGCGTGTCTGGGTCACTCAGTCGGGCTCCGGACCTCAGCCTGCAGCCAGACGTCCCCTGATGAAAGCAGAGGATGACCTGAAATACAGAAATGTGGGCAGGTGTCATCAGCGACTCAGGCAGGCAGTGCCCGGGGCTCCGTGGGATCGAAGCCGCTGGGGTGGATGCCCCTCATCTGAAGCCTGGCTGAGCGGCAGCCCTGGGGAGGCGTCTCTGACGGCAGAAGGCAGAGCTCCTGTGTGGCTTCACGCGAGCTCAGCGCCTGAGATGTCTCACACTGCAGTCATTTGTGAAGAATCCGAGGCTCGTGATTCCCACTGGCTTCTCTCCTGAAGCACGTGGGCTCCCTGCCTGCCTCACGGTGCAAACACGTCTGCCCAGAGTTCCAAATTAGGGGAGTCTGTCTGGTCCCTCCAGCGACTGGGGGCTGTCCCTGCCCTGACTGCCGGGGGGTGTCCCTGCCTCAGCTGGGGGGCCTTGCCACCCCCCAGGCTGTCAGAAGGGGGCATCTGGGCAGGCTTTATGTCACACTTTACCCATTTTTCCAAAAAGGCAGAAATCTGTTTTTTTTTTTAGGAAATCAAAGGTTTGAAAATCACAGCAAGGCCAAACAAAGCCTATCTCAGAGCTGGACCATTGCAGAGGGTGGGGGTGGGGACTGGGGTGTCCCGAGTGAAAGGGGTGGGGTGCCCAGCATGACAAGGCACTCAGCAAGCACTCCTGGATGGATGGATGAATGGGGGGATGAATGGATGGGTGACGGACGGGTGAATGAGGGTTTGGCAGGATGCCCGGTTCCCATGGGGCCCAGAGGTTGTTTACCCTGTGTCCCGTGGGAGAACACGGTGTCCAGCCGGAGCGTGTTCACGGAGGTGCTGGAGCTGCAGGGCCTGAGGGCTGGCCGCCAGCCAGGCAGTGAGAGGCTGGGCGGGAGGTTGGAGCCCTGGGCTCAGACTCGGGCCCCCGAAGCTCCATTTCTCCATTTCGGGTAGTGGTTGCCTCTCCTTAACCCCCCATCGCGGTTCAACACAAACACAAAACCTCAGTCACTGCAGCCCCGGGGAAGCCTGGCCCCGAACACCCTCTGGCACAGCTCTTCCCAGGAGGCCTGGGGCCCCGGAGTCCAGGCCAGAGGGGCAAGGGCTGGGCTGGGTCAGAGAGGAACTGGGGTGCCCCTCTCCTGGGGGCGCTGGCTGTGTACTCTGTGTCCAGGACTTCAGGGCCAGCTGCCTTTGGCTTGTCCCCGCAGGAGACAGGCTGCTCAGGCCAGGCCAGGCCTCCCTCCAAGTGTGCTTGCGGGGGCGGGGGGGGGGGGCGGCGGGGGGGGGGGGCGGCGGGCGGGTCTCTGTGAGCCCTCCACTGCGGTGCGTATGTGCACGTGTGTGCAAGCCTCTTGCCCGTGAGTGCATGGCTGTGTGTGCGAGCACCCTTGCTCTCTGTATTTGTGGGGAGCACGGTGGGATGGTATAGACCTCTGTGCGTCGCACCTGTAGGGTCTGCGGGTCTCCTTAGTGCGTTCGCGAGCGCGCGCGCATCCCCACCCCCAGCGCGCGCTCAGCCCCGCCCGCATCTGCGCCCCTCGCCCGCCCTGCGCTGTCAGTATGGGCGGAGTGGAGCGTCGCCCGCCCTGGGGAGGTTGGTGCATTCCTGGGCTCGGGCTGGAGTCGGAACATTCCATTCATAACAGTCCTCAGAGCGGGGGAGGGCGGGTCGGGCGCAGAGTTAGTGATTAAACGGAGGGACAAGGAGGCTCTGCATGGCTGGGCGCAGGCCTGCGCTGGAGGAGAGGAGCGCATGAGCCCTCCTCTTCTGGAACTCGCGGGCGCTCACCGGTCGCACCCAGCGCCGCGGTGCCCTGGGCCCAGGGGGCAGTGACCGCCCCAGATGGCCTGAGCTCGGGGAATCGTGCTGCGCAGGCCCACCGCGAATTTTGCATTTACTCCCATTCTACAGATGGGGAGACTGAGGCTCAGAGATGAAGGAGCTTGTACCCTTCGCTCTCCCTGGCAGCATCATCAGAGTAGCAGGGGCCTTTGCAAAGCCCTGGCTTGTTCAGGGGAGCTTTGATTGCCTGATATTCACATCTGCCTTAGCTGGGTGGGACCTGGGTGTGCTGTCCCATTTGCCTTTGGTTGTGGAGTGGTGGTCTTGCTTCCCAGCTGAGCCATGCCTTCCCCAACAACAGGGCCCGAGTCCTGCCTGTTGGTGGGGGTCTACCTGGCCGGCCACGGCCCTACTGGAGACCGTGGCAGAGAGAACAGGAGAGAAGCCCTGAGTCCATCGGGGCTCCAGATGGACAGGGAGGTGGGGGACAGGAGGAGCCCTGGCTGTGGCCTCGTTTCAGGGCGGAGCAGGGCCGAAGTGGAAAAGGCGGTCTGTTCCCAGGCCTGCTGGCCCTGGCCACCTGGGTGCAGGCTCTGCTGCGTGTCTGAGGGTGGCCTTGGGGAGCTGGGGAATGGGGGGCCGGGCGCGGGTGGCAGGGCAGCTCTGGCCTGGGGAACTCTTTGGGGGGCACTGGAGGGACCTTAGATTCACGCAGCAGGCAGACGGTGGGTAGCGGAGGCCAGTCCCAAAGTCAGAGAACAGGGAGATGTCCACCCGTCCACTGCAGGTCTCATCCAGCTGGGGCTCTGTGACCCCCAGGCTAACCTGAATGGCGATGCGTGCAGGCCCTGTGATTAACGCGGAGCTGCTGGAAGCGGGTGGGTGGGGCGGGCGGTTACCGCTCAGTCAGCCAAGCATCAGCCAGGGCCCGGGTGGGGCCTCTCCCAGGCAGGCGTTCCAGCGCATCACTGTCCGGTCAGTCTCTCCTCTTCTCGACCCGTTAAGCAGCGGTTGTCCTGCTGTCTCTGGGGCAGGGTTACTGGAGGCAGTGGCGGGGGGCACTCAGCGAACACGCGGACTCCCCTGGTCCCCAGCCCTTCTCCTCCCGGTCCCTCATCACGGTGGACTCCCCGACCTGGACTCCGGGGGCTGGAGCCCAGCCTCTCCATCAGTGCTCACGGAGGCCCCTCCTCAGCAGTTCAGAGACTGCCTGCAGCTGGTCCTGCTCGCGGTGGTTCTCGCGGTTGGTCCAGAGAGCTCCGGCCCCCGAGGCTCTTTTGAGGGGTCTTTGGGGTGATAACCACGCTTGTGGCAGTGCCAGGAGGCTGTCCTCCTCTCTGGTCCTCTGCTGAGATCTCCCCGCATCTCCAGGCTGACGTGTAGGCTCAGGGCTGACGGCCGATGGAGCCGTGTCTCCTTCGCTTCAAAATCTTTCTCATGAAAATCGTGTGTTTGAGTCGCTGAGTTGTGTCCAACTCTTTGCAACCCTGACTGTAGCCCACCAGGCTCCTCCGTCCGTGGGATTTCCTAAGCAAGAATATGGGACTGGGCTGCCATTTCCTTCTCCAGGGGATCTTCCCAATCCAGGGATGGAACCCGGGTCTCCCGCATCACAGGTGGATTCTTCACAGCCTGAGCCACTGAGGGATCCAATTAATTCATTTAAAAAGGGATCTGGAGACCAAGATGTTTGAGAATCACCTGTTTAAACCAGATTCTGACCCAGGATCTGTCTCTGAATGTCTAGGAGCAGATACCTGCCACGAGGGCCTGAGGCTCCTCTTCTCAAGACGGGCAAAGTGGCGCCTGCTTCTGGTGCCCACCGGGCACGTGAGGCTGGAGATGGAACATGGCGGCTGGCACACCCAGCAGGGAAACCCGCGGGGCTTGGCCTCTCCCAGGCCCCTCTGTCCTGGGGGAAGCTGGCTAGCTCCCTCCAGGCCCCAGGCGCCCATGGGGTTTGGAGGGACTCTTAGCAGCTTTTCTGAGTCCAGCAAACAGGACGCGACGCAGCCCCTGCCCAGCGCATTCATCTCGCCTGGCACCTTCCCCAGGTGGGCACGTGGCCAGCTCCTTGCACACACATTCTCCTGCATGTCCGAGGTGTGAGAAAAGTAACACGTTGATGCTGGTCTTGCTGGAAAAGGCCTGGTTTTAGAGAGCGCTGGGCTTTGAGCTTGTCGCAAAGTACACTCTGTGATTCCTGACCGAAATACCAACTGACGTAACAGAAGCTTCCTCACAGACAAAACGTTTTGCTTGGAGACGGACCCCTTGGTGCTGTCGGCCAAGCCAGGGCCCTCCGAGGGCCAGGGCCATCCTCACCGCCCGGCTGCGGCCTCCCAGGGGAGCCGCTGGAGAGAGGCTGTCCCGTGGAAAAGAGAATTCAGTCTGGTGGCCAGTTACAAAATAAATACACCAAGCCTGCGGCTTGCCCAGTTCCCCAAAATAACTATAACAACATACGTTGGAGAAAAGATTCCATTCACAATTCAATGAAAAATTAGGAATCCCGGGAAGAAACTAAAGCAGGAAACACACAGGACAGGAGACACCCGCTCTCACCTGAGAAAAAAAATCATGGAGTCGGCGGGGGAAGGCATGGCTCTGGGGAGAAAGACATGCTATTTTTCAAATGTCCATTTTGTAGCAGAAATCCTTGAAAAGGAAAGCAAGTGGGTGGGATCGTCAGAGATGAAAATGAAAATCGTTTAAACCTTGAACTCCTGATGCAAGAATGGAGTGGAAAGCCATGCAAAAATCTACATCAGCCTGAAGTTACATAATCATTTCACACATGGAAAGATGACCTTTTGAACCAGCAGGGAAAGACAGCGCCATTTTCAATAAACAGTTTGGGCAAATGACCAACCCCTTGAAATGAAATAAAATCAGGTTTCTGTTCTGCGTTTCTAGACGGATTAAAGATTCTACTGTAAGATGAAAGCAAGCAAACACTAGACGCATATTTCAGTGAATATCTGTGTGATCTTGGGGGTGATGTGATGAAGAACTTAATACACATGAAACCAGAGATTAAAACAATATGGAAAAGCTAACGGGTTTGACCAGAAAAATTTCAAAACTTCATTGTGTCAATAAATACAAACAGATCTTCCCTTTAGAAACAGACCAAGGAGGTCTTCCAAATTCTTGCCAACACAGGAAGAGAAACAAAACCTGCCACGTTCATCCAGGCAGCAACTTTCCATCTCCAGCCGTGAAAACAGACAGAAAAGCGCCTTCCCTGGCGGAGCTGACATGCGTGATGGGAGACCAGCACGGGGGACCACGGAGGACCGCGGGGGACCGCCCTGGCGGCCCAGGGGTTAAGAATCCTCCCGCCAATCCCGGGAAGTGGAGGGTTTGAGCCCTCGTTGGGGAACTATTAGTGGATCCCAGGGCCACAGGGCAGCTAAGCCCACTTGCCACAACCAGAGAGCCTGGACGCCACAGCCAGGGCCTGATGCAGCCTCAGAACAATAAATAAATAAATAGCAATTATTTAAAATAAAGATCTCCCACTGAAAACCCAGACCAAAACCCAGAACCAGCAGCTGGAGAAGCTGCCGACGGTGAGGCCGGGCGACTGCCTCGTCTTCTGTGGTCCTTTAGAGGGTCATCTCAGAGGCATCTCCCTTCCTAAACCATTTTCCCCTCTTCCACGTGTTTCATCCCTCAGGCTACTTCATCCTCGCAAGGCTGAGGGTTCACAGCGTTTCACACAGATGCCTAGAGATGAAGGTGCGGTCTAAACTGGTGCTGGGAAGAAGCGTCCTGATGGCAAGTGGTCCTTGGAGGGTATCCATTTATATTCAGTCTATTAGGGAAGCACTGTTTCCTATTTATGGGAGACCTGTGGCATTTCCTTCTCCTGACTTTTAGAAAAACTTTTTTGACTGAATCCTGTGGCATGTGAGACATGCTACATGTGACATGTGAGTTCCCTTTACCAGGGCTGGAACTGTGAAAAGCAGAGTTTTAACCACTGGACCTCCAGGGAAGTCCCTGACATTTTCTTTTATATAAGTATGTTTAAAAAAAAAAAAATGTACGTATAAGTAGGCAGCTGGTGTGAAGACCAAGGTTATGTGCATGAAGAAACACGTGGTTCCAACACGGGGCTACTGTGACCTTGAAGGAAGCGGCTGCTTTCTGGGAGAGCGGCTGTGGCTGGGCCTGGACCACCAGGCAGAAGCTCTAAGAGGTGAGGGGTCCCGGACGGAGCGGAGCAGGATGCGGGCGGGCTTGCGGGGTTGAGCCGTGGCAGGAGGGAGGTGGGGTCCTTGAGGAGGGATTGGGGCAGGATGAGGTGTCTTGGCTACTGTGAGACCTCGGAGGGGTCCCCAGGAAGGACCCTCGGCCCCGAGGGCTGATGCTGGGCTCCCAGGTTCTCACTGTGCTGGTCCACACAGGGTTACTGCCTCACCCAGGGGACCTCCAGGACTCCCGTGGTCCCTGCTCCGGGTTCGAGGTTCTCTGGCCCTGGAAGGACAGACCAATACCCACATCTCTTCCCCGCCCCCACCAGGGGGGAAATGCAAGCCACCTCTGAAGGCCCACTAATAGGTTGTTGGGCTGGACTTGGCTTCGCTGGGTGTGAAACCAGACCAGGGGCCTCGGTGCACAGGTAACTCTGCAAGCAGTGGGTGTGTGGCAGGTGGTGAGCATGAAAGCCTGGGGCCCAGTGTCAGGAAGGAACCAGACTCAGATCTGCTGTTTTATGCAGACCCACAGATTGTCACCCCGTCCTTTTGTTGCCAGTAGCCTCTGTCTACGTTCCTCCTCCCTCCGCCCTTCTCTTCTCTTTTAAAATACGTTCGCTTCAGTATCCAGAGAGTTGATGGCAACGCTTCAGTACTTGATGACACAATCCCTCCCTGCAGACATCACAGAGGCCATGCCTGTGAAATGCAGCAGAGTTTCGACAGTGTTGGAGTTGGAACGATTGCCCAAGGCCCACCCGCTGCTACCGGCCCCCCATGTGTGTGCCCGCGGGCTGCGTTTGGGGTGGTGGGTGTCTGGATGGTGGAGGAGCCCGGCAGGCTGCTAGGAGCTGCAGGGATGCGCTTCTTCATAGAAGGAGAGAATCGAGGGGCGGGGGGGCACCCTCAGGACAGCAGGGGCTCCCGGAAGCGTTAGCAGGCCAGGACCAGGGGCTGTGTTAACCCACCTGCTCATCAGCCCGTCACCCAGCCCCCCTGCACCCCAACACCAGGCGTGTCCCCCACGCTAGGGAAGGACCAAGGCTGCTGGGGCCACAGCCCCCCGAGGGGCAGGCGTGCTGCACGGCTCTGGGGCCACAGCCCCCCGAGGGGCAGGCGTGCTGCACGGCTCTGGGGCTCGAGGGGCAGGCGTGCTGCATGGCTCTGGGGCCTCAGCTCCCCGAGGGGCAGGCGTGCTGCACGGCTCTGGGGCCTCAGCCCCCCGAGGGGCAGGCGTGCTGCACGGCTCTGGGGCCGCCTCGTCTTATCCCGCTGCTCCGAGTGTGTTGGCTGGACTCTGTCCGTAAGAAGACGTTAACTCACGTCTCAGCATTCGTGATTAAGCCACACTCCCTGGCCGGAGCCTCGCTGGAGGGAGAGCGAGGCTCCCAGGACCAAGTTCCCCCGGCTTCTCCCGGCTCTCAGCCTTCACTCGACAGCGACTGTCTCCACGGCATGCGGCCCCCAGTCTGTGTCCTCTGGCGTGTCCCTCCCAGGAGCGAGACCTGCCTCCTTCTTGGTTGAGGCAGTCTCTCAGAGCTGCACCCTCTGTTCCTACCCTGCTGTACCTTCTCATAAAAGTGAAAAGTGAAAGTGTGAGTTGCTCAGTCGTGTCGGAATCTCTGTGACCTCATGGACTGTAGCCCGCCAGGCTTCCCTGTCCATGAGATTTCCCAGGCAAGAGTACTGGAGTGGGTTGCCGTGCCCTTCTCCTGGGCAACCCAAGGATCAAACCCATGTCTTCTGCCTTGGCAGGTGGTTTCTTTACCACTGAGCCACCTGGCTGCGTCTCTTACAGCCAGCGGCTTTGTGGGGGTCCCTCCCCCACACATACACATGCATACATGTAGGCATACAACGCACACATACATACACAGCCCCCACAGGTAGACATGCATGAGTGCACACACATAAACACAATGCACACAAGTGTGATACGCACACACACACGTGTTCTCACTATACATGTTAGGTCACTGTTTTTAAAATTCAAACAGTAAAAGGACTAACAGCAGCCCAGACAGTCACATCTCCCCTGGCCATCTGCCTCATGGGGGCGTCAACGACCAAGGCCTGGGGCCTGGCTTGAACACGTGACACAGCCTTGCCGCTCTGCTCAAAACTCAAAGTAGTAAAGATAACGGAAGTCTAATTTTTACAAGCTGGACGCAGATTTGAACAGATAGTACAGCAAGGAAGATATAAGCAGGGCAATTGAGTGCATGAAAGAAGCTGGCAATCAGGCCGCTTCAGGCCCTGATGCTGTCCCCCGAAGCTGTTTGCACTGCTCCAGCTCTGGGGTCTTTCCACACGCATGTTGGAACTAGCCAGTGTCTGTGAAAAGCTGGCTAGGAGGCTGAGTGAGACACATTGACTCTACAGACCAATCTGGGGACAAATGTAACAATGTCTAGTCTTCGGACTGATGACGGAGACTCTCTCTATTTACTTGGGTCTTCATTGAGGAGCCTGGTGGGCTGCAGTCCGTGGGGTCGCTAAGAGTCGGACGCGACTGAGTGACTCCACTTTCCCTGTCTTTCGTTGATTTCTCTAAAACTGTTTTGCAGTTTTTAGCCTCTTGGATTTACCTTTTAGGTTTAGTATTTTTTTCTGACTATAAATGGTATTTTACGTCAATTTCTTATTGTTGCCAGTGTAGAGAACTGGAGTGGGTAGCCATTTCCTTCTTCAGGGGATCTTCCTGAACCAGCTCAAACCTGGGTCTCCTGTGTTGCAGGCGGATTTTCTTACCATCTGAGCCACCAGAGAAGCCCAAAAGGAAAGTGACATCTCAGCCTGGACTGTGGCCCACCGCTCTGCGGCTCACTGCACGTTACCGGGCACACAGTGTGTCCAACACGTGGCTGCGTGTGCTGCTAGACTGGGCGTATTCCCAGGATGCCTGCCACGCTCTACCCTTGGGGCCACACCGCAGCCCCCTTGCCCACCTGGGCCCCAGGTGTCCTCCCTACCATCCCGGCTGTCAATTTGCAGAGATGGAACAGGAGGCCCTCGACCTGAGAAGTCAAGGCCGCAGTGTCCTGGCCTGCTGGGGGCCGGCTCTGCAGTCGGACGCTGGTGACCACTCGGTGCAGACCTCGGGTGGGGTTCTGCTGACTGCTCAGCGAGGACCTCAGCGGGGCTCCGGTGACTGCTCAGTGCAGACCGTGAGGGTGCTCTGCTGACTGCTCAGCACAGGCCTCGGTGGCGGGAGCTCTGCTGACCGCTCAGGGCTGACAGCTGCTAACTGCTCAGTGCAGACCGCAGGCGGGACTCCCGTGATCGCTCAGCACAGACTGTGGTGGGGCTCCGGTGGGGAGGCCATTGATCCTGGCTCCCCGGCCCAGGACGGCTCGTCTGTTACCTGGGCCGGCAGCACTGCCCGAAACAACCCCATCTGACCCCTTGCCTGGTAGCTTCTCCAGAATCCTCTTCTGAAGGCAACGCCTTCTGGGACAGGCTCACCCATCAGAGAAGGACAGTTCTCTTCCCACAGGTGGATTGAGAGTGCCCAGGCCCACGGGGGAGGAGCAGGCACCGGGGGCTCCTCCTCATGCATCTCCATTGGAATAAAGAGGCCAGTGGGAACACTGGGCTGGGACTGTGCAGGGAGGTGACCCAGGAGAGTCTGTGTCCAAGAGCACAACACCAAAGGCAGGGTCCGTGACAGCATCTCCAGGCCACACGGCCCACACCACAGGACCCACACACCTGCACACGTGTGCGTCCACACCCGTGACCACAGGACCCACACACTTGCACACGCGTGCGTCCACACCCGTGACCACAGGACCCACACACCTGCACACACGTATGTCCACACCCGTGAACACAGGATCTACACACCTGCACATGCGTGCGTCCACACCCGTGACCACAGGACCCACACACCTGCACACGCGTGCATCCACACCCGTGACCACAGGACCCACACACCTGCACACGCGTGCATCCACCCCCGTGACTACAGAATCCACACACCTGCACACATGTGTGTTCACAACTGTGACCACAGAATCCACACCCTGGACTCGTGTGCGTCCACACCTGTGACCATAAGGATCCATATACCTGCACACATGTGCGTCCATACCTGTGACTACAGAATCTACACACCTGCACATACGTGTGTTCACAACTGTGACCACAGAATCCACACCCTGGACACGCCTGCATCCACACCCGTGACCACAGGATCCACACACCTGCACACACCCTGTGACCACAGGATCCACACACCTGCACACACGTGTGTCCACACCTGTGACCACAGGATCCACACACCTGCACACACCAGGGTCCACACCTGCCAGGAGGAAGCAGCTTGGTGTGGTCCCAAGAGTGAAGGGCAGAAGTGGGCAGAGCACAAAGAATCGCACCTGCCAGTGGAAAACAATCAAACACCAAACACTCAGCTGTGCTGGGAATGCAGGGGGCACAGGCTGAAGCAATGGCACCTTTTGAAAAAAAAGAACCATCCCTGTCAAAAACCGCCCCCAGAATGCATCACTGCTTATAAAGTGATACCGTAGCTTGATGCTAAGAAAGACAAAGGACTCTCTGACGGCAGGGATCCCACCCGATCACAGCCTGTGGAGAATGAGTTGGCCACAAATATCAAATCTAATGACACCCTTTGACTGAGATACCTCACTTTCCACTTTTATTTGTAAGAAGTTGTAGAATAAGGAGATGAACATGTGCCCACTGGGGAGATTTGTTGCAGCTTTGTATAGGATGGTGAGAGTTGAATTATAAAGAAAGCTGAGCACCAAAGTGCTGGAGTCCGGCCCCGGTGGATCCAAGGAATTCGAAGGGGAGACGGCATAGGCGATCAGGAAATAACAGCTTATTAAAATATTAATTAAAGATATAAAGAGTGGTGAAAACGAAGATAGCTCAGTGAGGAAATTCAGTGAAGAAAAGCGGATGGAATAAGGATAGCTCAGTGAGAACATTTTGTGGAGAGAGGAGGCTGAATAATTCAGCCAGAAGGTACGAGAAAGAACGACATAGGGAGACCAAGCTTCGGTGAACAAGGCCCCACACTTTATTTTTCAAAGTAGTTTTTATACCTTAAGTTATGCATAGAGGATAATGGGGGAAGGGGTAGAGTCATGCAGTAAGCCAGGCTTTCTTCCTGCAAACTTATCACATGCAAAAGTTTAGGTGATTTGCATCATCTTCTGGCCCGGAGGCCTGTCAACATTTTAAGACCCTTTCTTCGGAAAACTTATTTTTCTCTAAAGGTGATTAGTCAGGCACCACCCTCCAAAGGCATTGGAGTTGCATTTCTATAGGGCAAAGGTGTGATGGGTTATAACAAGAGAAAGAATTAACTCAAGGGTCCAAGGTTACAAACATTAAAGCTACTACTTACATTTCTATAAACCAATTATATCAATCAATACACTGCCAAGGACACAGCAGGTAAGGGACGTACTTGGAAACTTAGTAGCAAACATTGGCCCAACAAGTGAAAAACCCTTCGCAAATACAATTTCTAATCAATCTTTTAACTGCTCAATGGAATCTGTATTTAGACAGTTTAGAACATCTCATGTCTCTCACAGCTGGGAGGCTCTGAAAAATCACATGTGGCTGGAAAAGCCTATTCAGGCAGGCTAGAGGATTTCCAAAAGAGTTTGTGGGTTGTCCAAGAATTAACTGGAGCTGTAAGTTAACTCTTTTTTTCAGAGAGGTAGGGGGACAGCCCCCCCCCCCCGTAAAGTCAGAGATGTAAGTGAGAACACAAAGCAGAAAGTAGGCAGACTCTGGTTTTTGGGGGTCGATGCTCGAGAATTTCCAGGGGGCTCCTGAGGCTCCATCCTGCCTTTCGAGCCTCCTTCCTCATGACCTTTGTCATGGGTAGATCGCTGATCCAAGCCGGCTCCCGACACCAAAGAATTGATACTTCTGAACTGTGGTGTTGGAGAAGACTTTGAGAGTTGCTTGGACAGCAAGGAGGTCCAACCAGTCCATCCTAAAGGAAATCAGTCCTGAATATTCACTGGAAGGACTGATGCTGAAGCTGAAACTCCAGTCCTTTGGCCACCTGATGCAAAGAACTGACTCATTAGCAAAGACCCTGATGCTGGGAAAGATTGAAGGTGGGAGGAGAAGGGATGACAGAGGATGAGATCGTTGGCTGGCATCACAGACTCAATGGACATGAGTTTGAGTAAACTGTGGGAGTTGGTGATGGACAGGGAATCCTGGCATGCTGCAGTCCATGGGGTCACAAAGAGTCGGACACAGCTGAGCAACTGAAGTGAGGTGATAGGATTGTGAAAACCTGGAAACCACATAAATGTCCTTCAGGAATGGATCTGCTAAATGAATTATGATGCAGCCACTTCTAGGAAAGAGTAGGCGATGCTTGTAAACAGCAGCTGCTAATCTGTCGTTGTTCAGTCGCTAAGTCAGATCTGACTCTTTGCGACCCCACTGCAGTGTGTCAGGCTCCTTTCGTCCTCCACTATTTCCCCAGATTTGCTCAAATTCATGTCCACTGAGTCAGTGATACCACCTAACCACTTCATCCTCTGTCATTCCCTTCTCCCACCTTCAATCTTTCCCAGCATCAGGGTCTTTTCCAGTTCTGATTCTGAAGAATCAGTTCTTCACATCAGGTGGCCAAAGTATTTGAGCTTCAGCTTCAGCAACAGTCCTTCCAAAGAACACTCGGGGTTGATTTCCTTTAGGATGGACATGTTGGATCTCCTTGCTGTCCAAGTGACTCTCAAAAGTCTTCTCTAGCACCACAATTTGAAAGCTTCGTCATTGGCATAGGAAGAAGCATACGTCTATTGCTGTTTTTAAAACGCTCCAGAAGCACCCCCAGGTGTCCCCTGATGGATGAACAGAACAACAATGTGATCTATACACACAACGAAATATTATACAGCTGTGACAGGAAGGAAGCTCTGACACACGTGACAACAGGGATGAACCTTAAGGACATCATGCCGAGTGAAGTGAGCCGGTCACTAGACGAGAGATACTGTGCGAGAGATACTGTGCGTTCCCCTCACTCGCGGTGCCTGAAGAGGGCAGGTGCGCACAGCCGTGGCTTCCAGGGGATGGGGGCGGGGGGTGGAGCCAGTGTCTAGTGAGGGGGCGGTGCTTCCAGGGGCTGGGGGCAGGGGGCGGAGCCAGTGTCTAGTGAGGGGGCGGTGCTTCCAGGGGCTGGGGTCAGGGGGCGGAGCCAGTGTCTAGTGAGGGGGCGGTGCTTCCAGGGGCTGGGGGCAGGGGGCGGAGGCAGTGAGGGCAGAGTCTCAGTTCCAAAAGAAGAAAAAATCTGAAAATAGAGGGTACTGAGGGTTGCCCCACAATGTGAAATCACTTAGCACCACAAACTACACCCGAATGGCTCAGACGGCAGTTTCATATCGTGACTTTAGTCACATTTTAAAAAGGCTCTAAAGCAGTCGTCTTTCGCTTTTGTAATACAGCAAGAAATGTTAAAAATGCTGTGATTATGAATGTCCTTTCTTTTTTTATAGTTGTCTGTACTTTCTGATGTTTTGGACAGAAAGAACAGTAACTTTTATACCACTTTAAAAAGCTATTTCAAAAATAACACACTAAATTGCACAATCAGACATACTGGGTTGACCAAAATGGTCATTTGTTTTTTCCTGTAAGATGGCTCTAGTAGGGCTTCAAATCAGATCAGATCAGATCAGTTGCTCAGTCATGTCCGACTCTTTGCGACCCCATGAACTGCAGCACGCCAGGCCTCCCCTGTCCATCACCAACTCCCGGAGTTCACTCAGACTCACATCCATCGAGTCGGTGATGCCATCCAGCCATCTCATCCTCTGTCCTCCCCTTCTCCTCCTGCCCCCAATCCCTCCCAGCATCAGAGTCTTCTTCAATGAGTCAACTCTTCGCATGAGGTGGCCAAAGTACTGGAGTTTCAGCTTTAGCATCATTCCTTCCAAAGAAATCCCAGGGCTGATCTCCTTCAGAATGGGCTGGTTGGATCTCCTTGCAGTCCAAGGGACTCTCGAGAGTCTTCTCCAACACCACACTTCAAAAGCATCAATTCTTCAGCGCTCAGCCGTCTTCACAGTCCAGCTCTAGTAGGGCTTCGTTGTGTCTAATTTCAGTCGAAGCAATTTGATGGGCCGTAGTGTGACAGCTGTCATACCAGCATGCATTAAAAAAAATCAAAATTTGTGCATTTTTGTGTAGCTATTTTAATATCAAAGATGAAAGGAAAAAAGCCACGTTTCTGGCACACTACGTTTTGTGATTTCACGAAAGGTAAAAATGGAACTGAGACGCAGCATCTGACTCGTGCAGCGTGTGGGGTGGCACTCTGACTGACAGAACGTGTCAAAGGCATTTGCGAAGTTCGTGCTGGAGGCTTCTCCCTGGACAGGGCTCCACTTCGTGTAGACCAGCTAAAGCTGGTAGCAATCCAATCAAGATATTACTAGAGAACGATCAGCATCGTACCACACAGGAGACAGTGCCATATGCAAAATATCCACATCAGGCACTGAAGATCATCTGCACCCGCTGGGTGACGTTCTCGCACTGACGTCTGGCTTCCACACAAGGTAAGCAAAACCCTGCTTGACCATATTTCTACATGTGATTCTCTACTCAAAACAGAATGGAAATGTTCCATTCTTAAATTGTGATGAGTGATAGAAGTGGAGACTGTACAATATTGTGGAGCAGAAGCGATCGCGGGGCAGGTGAGACGAACCATCAGCAAGCACACCAAGGCCGGTCTTCATCCAGAAGGTGATGCTGTGCACGTGGGGGGACTGGAAGGGAGTCCTCTGTTACGAGGTCCTTCCAGAAAACCAAACAATTAATTCAAACAAGCACCAATCCCAATTAGACCAACTGAAAGCAGCACTTGATGAAAAACCTCCAGAGATGGCCAGCAGAAAATGCATAATCTTCTCTTGGAATAACCAAGAGTGCATGCTTCTTTGACGACCAGACAAAACCCATTACGGCTCTGCTGGGAAGTTCTGATTCATCCTCTGTGCTCACCAGACGTCGCACTTTTGGATGTCCATCTAGTCCGTCTTTACAAAATTCTCTTAATGGAAAAATATTTCAATTCCCTGGAAGATTGTAAGAGGCACCTGGAACAGTTCTTGGCTCAAAAGATAGAAAGTTTTGGGCAGATGGAATTATGAAGCTGCCTGAAAAATGGCGGAAGGCAGTGGGACAAAATGGTGAATATATTCTTCAATATAGTCCTTGGCGAAAATGAAGACAGTGTGTCTTCTGCTTGTACTTAAAAACTGGAGGACATTTTGGCCATTACTCTACAGCAGAACCGTATTTGTTTCTGGTTATAGAAGTAATATAAATTCATTCTAGAAAATCTGGAAAAGTGGGAGATAATGCTTTAAAAAAGAAACTATAATTTCATCACTTCAAAGTAAATAGTTTTAAGAATCGTCACTGTAAATACTTTTATATCTCTTTTTCTACAATTTTTTTTTTCTTTAAATCATCATATCCAGAGTAATACCTTTATAGATTTTTGCATCCTGCTTTTTTTTTCACTTTAACTTTCATCAAAAAGTCTTTTAAAGAATGGAGAAGTCTTTAAACTATGGCAACTGACCCCAGTATTCTTGCCAGGGAAATACTATGGACAGAGGACCCTGGTGGGCTATAGTCCATGGGGTCGCCAAGAGTCAGATACGACTGAGCAACTGAGGACAAAGGCTGGAGAAGACTTTTAACAGTTCCTTGGACTACAAGGGGATCAAATCAGTCCATCCTAAAAGAAATCAACCCTGAATATTCATTGGAAGGACTGATGCTGAAGCTGAAGCTTCAATACTTCGGCCACCTCATGGGAAGAGCTGACTCACTGGAAAATACCCTGATTTTGGGAAAGATTGAAGGCAGGAGGAGAAGGGGACGACAAAGGATGACATGGTTGCATGGCATGACTGACTCACTGGATGTGAGTTTGAGCAAATTCCAGGAGGTAATGAAGGACAAGGAACACTGGTGTGCTGTAGTCCATGGGGTGGCAAAGAGCTGGACATGACTTAGTGAGTGAGCAACAAGTCTTTTAAAATCCTAGTTGAAATACACAAATGGTATTGCGCTGTATAGACAGCTCATCATCATTTTTACCTTTTGTCGGACTTTAGTTGGTTTCCAATTTTTCTCAAGTGTCAGTAATATTGAGAAGAAATCTGCACATAAATCTGACTGTGAGTCTGATCATTTCTTTATGCTCAGTCTCTAGAAGGACATGCACTGACTCAGGAGTGCTGTACAGAATTCAAGGTTGCTTCCTGGGAAGGCACCAACTTCCCGTCTTTCCAACAGTAGAATCACTCTGAAATATTCTGATCAATTGGGTGAGAGGGTATTCAGCGTTTCTGGGATCGGTGGTGAGGTCAGACACTCACTTTGGCAGGGACATGCTATTTGCGTGCTCTGTTCATGTCTGTTTCTGGGATCGGTGGTGAGGTCAGACACTCACTTTGGCAGGGACATGCTATTTGCGTGCTCTGTTCATGTCTGTTTTTCACTTGAGCCGGTGCTCCCCTCACTGTTTTGAAGTAAGGAGGAATCCCGCCTGACTCTGGCAGGGGTGTCGACCTCGGGGTCTTCACATCAGCCCAGGGCTCTTGTAGGGTGCCCCCTCAGCAGGAAGACCCCTGCGGCAGTCCGTTCCCAACTCTTGCTTCCTTGTGGTTTGCTCAGAAAAGTGATGGCCAGTGACCCAGGAGAGGGGATGGGAGGCGAGGCTTCGGCCAGGGTGCAGTGCACATGCTGACCCTGGGACTTTAGCTGGGCAGGAGTGACTCATTAACTAGTCACCCCACCAGCGCCCCTCCCCGAGGAGCGCCTGGGTGGTGGTTTCCCTCTTCCTGTTTCTGAACGTGGACCCAACTCCTGCCCAGGGGACTCTGAGCTCAGCTGTGGATTTGTACACTTTCCGTCTGTCCTTCGATGTGGTTCTCAGGTATGTCCACTCTCAGATCAGCCTCGCCCGGGCTTCCGTGAAGATGATGCCGCTCTCCATCTTCGGGAGCTCTCCCTGGCTCCCCTGCAGCTTCTGTCTCGTTGTGGCTGGCCTGTGTCACAGAGTGCGCCCCACGGGCTGCTGCCATCCCCCCTGGCCTCCTCTGGTCTCGTCCTCTCTGCTCTTCTTTCCAGTCCCACCAGACTGTCCGATGCACTGCCACGCGAGGTACCTCAGTGGACAGCATTCTCCATCATGGAAAGTTCCACTGGACACACTCCCCCCGCCCCAAGCTGCGTACTGTGGGCTTCCTGGGGCAACTAAGAAATGGCCCAGCTCCCCCAAAAGCTCAGCCACCCACCTGTCAGACGCTTCCTGCCTTCACAAAGCTTGGGCTGCCAGGGTCCTCACTCACTCACTCATTCAGTCCACACACACGTCGGAGCCCTCTCATTCCAGGCCCTGGGCCACGAAGCACAGGCATGCGAGCCTGACCTAGCCTGCGGTGCGAGGCAAGGCTGAGATGGGACCTGAGGGGCTGCTGATACCTGAAGGGTGAGCAGGTCTGACCAGGAGGGCAGAATGAGCCAGGTAGGGGCACCTTTACTGAGCAGCCCCATGGAAACTGGCCAGGGGTGTTCTGGGTCTCTGGGGAAAATGGGTCTCCTAAACTCCCCAGTAACCAACTCCTTAACCTGTTTGGCAGCGATTCCTCAGAGCTGTTTAATTTCTCCCAAGCTGATCACATTTACGTCTTTTAGAAACTCATGAATTCTACAATGGAGCACTTACTGAGTGCTTGGTGCTGGAGATACGAAGGGACAGAAGAGACAGACATCACTGCTTTGGTGGAACTTACATTCTTTGGAGGAGACAAAAAGCAAATGAAACAAAATGCAAAATATATAATATGTTAGCAGGCAACCCACTCCAGTATTCTTGCCTGGAGAATCCCAGGGACAGGGGAGCCTGGTGAGCTTCCGTCTCTGGGGTCGCACAGAGTCGGACACGACTGAAGTGACTTAGCAGCAGCAGCAGCAGCAGGGAAGAAGCACCAGGAAGAAAAGTTCAACAGGATAGAGGAAGAGGAAGTGTCAGCGGAGTGTGAACATTTGAGACTGGGCGGCCAAGGCAGGGCTCCCTGAGAAGGCAGTGTTAGTCCTTTATTTGTATCTGACTATTTGTAACCCCACGGACTGTGCCCATCAGGCTCCTCCATCCATGGCATTCTCCAGGCAAGAACTCTGGACTGGGTTGCCATGCCCTCCTCCAAGGGATCTTCCTGATCCAGGGATCAAACCCGGGTCTCCTGCATTGCAGGAAGATTCTTTACTTTCTGAGCCACCACCAGGGAACGTAACATTTGAATAAAATCCCAGAGAGGGCGATGGAGCCATGGGGATGTGCTTACACAGCAGCAGGAAGAGCAGATGTGAAGGCCCTGAGGTGGGATCGTGTCTGTCACATCTGTGGAGCCGCAGGGGGCCTGTGTGGCTACAGCATGTCAGCAAAGGTGAGAAGAGAGCAGCGAAGATCGAAGATCGGGGTCAGGTTGGAGGCCAAGCCTGCAGGGCACTGCAGACAGTGGGAGGCGGGAGCCACTCAGTGTTTGGAGAAGCGACATGATCTGATTCAGGCTGTAAGACAGCATCTTGACTGTTCTCCAGTTTCTTTATTTTTCTCCAGTTTTTCCGAGACATAATTGACACATGTCATTGCATAAGGTGTACAACATAATGGTTTGACTTACACATGTTGTAAAGTGATTATTGCGATAAGTTTAGGATGTATCTCATATAGATACAATAAAAGCAAAAGTAAAAGGAGAAAAAAAAGGGGTTTGTGATAAGAACTCTTAGGTTCTAGTCTCTTAACGACTTCCATAGATAACACACAGCAGAGTTAATTATATTTATCATGCTGCATGTTACATCACCGACTCAATGGACATGAGCTTGAGCAAACTCCGGGAGACAGTGAAGGACAGGGAAGCCTGGGGTGCTACAGTTCATGGCGTCACAAAGAGTCGGACATGACTTAGTAACTGAACAGCCGCAACGTAACATCCCCCGCTGCCCATCCTCCCCTAGCAGTCTGTGCCTCTGATCACCCTCCTGCAGCTCCACCCCTCACCTCCCTCTGGTAAACCTCATCTCTTTTTACTGCTGTTCTTCAGTTTCTCAGTCTTGTCGAACTCTTTGCGCCCCCAGGGACTGCAGCACACCAAGCCTCCCTGTCCGGCACCGTGTTCCCATTCTTGCTTTCCACATTAGGTGACTGTCTGTCTCTGCTCAGCTTCTTGCTGGCCTGTGCAGAAGCTTCCTGGTGTGCTGAAGCTATGGATGCACCTTAGTTTCCAAGCTTCTTCTGACCTTTCGGTGTGACTGCCAGGGAGAAGATGGGGAAGACTGGCCTGAGAGTGTGTGGGGAGCGAAGGACCGATGACAGGCAGGGATGTGCCTGCCTCTCACTTGCACAGAGACCAGGCGGTGAGCCTGAACCCTGCAGACCTCCGTCTCTTCTATAAAAAGGAGCGAGCTGGGTCTGTTCTGCAGATGCTGGCCAGGGCCTGCATGAATGTTCAGGCGGTGCAGAGAGCACCATCACCTCGATCTTGAGGCCAGTCTCCTCCAAACCCTCCAACGGAGCCCCAGTTTGGCCCCTGATGGCAGCCAGATTTGTATGCCTGGCTCTGGGGCATGCATGGGAAGGGTCCCAGGACGCAGGGTCCAAAGTCCCGCATAGTCTTAGGAATCCAGACCCACAGGACTCCGGAGAGCCTAGACAGGTCCCAGCTATCAGTTCCAGCTCCAGCAGATGTCCTGGAGAGGAACAGAATCAGAAATGCTCTTCACCTCCCACACCAGAAGGTAAGGATGCGCGCTTTGTAGAAGAAGGCACTCCCAGGCTACCATCGAGGTTGTCTGGAAGATGCTATCTGGGCGGCGAGGATGAACCACCGGGCCTGCTCATCCGCCTCCCTTCTTACCAGCTGTGTCCAGGGGGACCGCGGCCTCAGAGTCCTCTTCATCCGTAAAATGTTGGCTGAGAAGATGACAGGTTTGTGTGAACGGCGCACAGGATGCCACCATTAGCGCACGTGTCTCCAGGGCTGGTCAATCAGCGTCCCGCGCATCCTGTCCCCCGGAGGCTGCTGCGGACTCGAGAGAGCGCGCTGGCCCAAGTGGGCTGGCGGCTCACCGGACGCTCGCCCGCATCTCTCCAGCAACGTCCCGGACAAGTCCCGGCTCTGCCTGTTGGCTGCCCGGCTGCAGATGGGAGCGGGGTAGGGAGAGTCGGGCCGACGCTGTCCGGCGGCGCCCAGCCCGCATGGACCCTCCTCGGAGCCCCAGGCTAGGCCCGCGTTCGTTCTCACCTGGGCTAAAACCTCCGGAGCCAGCCGCGGCCAGGCCACTGCGACTGGAGGGGCGGGGCAAGGGCGGAGCCTGGGCCTGGGAGGGGCTACTGGGCGGGGCCGGCCCGGAAAGGGGGCGGGGAAGGGGGCAGGGCCGGGGCGCGTGACGCGCGGCGCGGGCCAATGGGGCGAGCGCCCGAAGCCGAGCCTCCTGCGAGCCTTCGCGGCGCCCGGCGCGTCACGTGAGCCCGGGGAGTGAGCGCCGAGAAGCGGCGGCGGCGGCGGGGGCTCGGCCGCAGCGACGCGGGCCGGGCGAGGCGAGTGAGTGCGGGACTCGCGGCCGCCGCCCCCAGCGCAGCCTGCGTGGGCCCGGGATCGCCGGGCCTGGCCGCCGGCCGGCGTGCCGAGTTCAGGTGGGAGCGCGCGGCGAGGACGGGCGCGCCTGGACCGGGCCCGGCGGGGGCGCGGGGGGCCCTCTGCGCGTCGGACCGGACGCCCGCACGGCTGTCCCGGCTCCGTGCGAGCGTCGGGGGAGATGTCGGCGGAGCGGGGCCCTCGGCGCGGGGCCGGGGCCGGGGCCGGGGCCGGGCAGGCGGGACGGCGATCCCCCGTGCTCACCGGCACCAGCCTAGTCCCTGCGCCGGCCTCGGCGCCTGGCCCCACGCGTCCGCGCGCCCCTCTCGGGCCTGCCGTCCATATGGCGGGCGCGGCGGGGCCTGCGGGCGGAGGGGTTACTGCCGGTCACTGCGGCCGGCCCGGGGGAGGCGGAGCCCGGCTCCCCCCGCCCCTTCCCACGCGCGGCCCCACGCGCGCCGGGGCGTCGCGGGGACCCCCGCCCGGCCCTCAGCGCGCCCCGCACGCGCAGTCACGCGGCAGGAGCTCGCGCCCCCGCCGGCGCCCCCGCCCGCCCCTCTGCGGGTCCCTTTGGGCCCTCCCTCCACCCCTGCTGTTTGCCGGCCCAGGCCCCGGGAGTGACGGGTCCCCGGGTACCTGAGGCCCTGCAGCCACTCCGCCGCCTCCAGGGAACCGGCGGAGCGCAGGGAGCCCCGCCGCCCCACAGGTGCGAGGCCGCGGCCGCGGGACTCTTATTTTGAAGGGCTGCCCCCCCCGCCGTGGTCTGCACGCTGACCCAATGGAAGGCCCTTGGCCGGCGCTCGGCTTGTTATCAATTACATGTTGTTCCTGCGGCCGCCGTGTCCCCGGGAGGATAAACAGCAGGCCCGGCCGGCCGGGCGGGGAGGGGCGGAGTCCGGCCGCGGCCGGGGACGCTGCCCGGGACAGGGCGTCCCCCCTCTCCTCGCGGCCTGCATCGCTGGCCGGGCCACGTGCTGCTGTGTTTCAGGGCCGGTCCTGGCGCCCCGCGGGCCCGTGGGCTCTCAGTGTCCGCGTCCTCCCCGCCGAGGAGCCCTGCCCGAGGGCCCATGCGATCTGCTGCGGGCCCCACCCCCGGGCCTTTGCACTCCGTCAGCAAAGTTCGGCCAGGGTCCTGTTTCAGAGTCGGGGGTAGACAGTCCAAATGGCTTATATTCTGATGGGGAGACCGAGAACGAAGTGCATAAATACATAACCGCAGTCGCAACTGTTAGGAAGACTATGATGCAGGGTGGTGTAGCAGCGGGTGGTGGGCAGGTAGGGAGGCCTTAAGAGCTGAGGGATCTAAACCAGGGGCTCCCTCCTAGAGGGCTGGGAAGAGGGCTCTGTGGAGAGGGAAGTGCTGGGGCCCTGGCCTGGGACCGCGAGGCTGAGCTTGTGCACAGCCTGTGAGTGGGGCAGGTGGAGCAGTGGTCTGGGGCAGACCATCCTTCTAGGAGGAGACTGGGTCTGCTCCTTTGGGACTCTCTTAAGTTCCCGCCTCCCCCTCCTGCTGTACTTATTTCCCCTCTTATTTGTTTTATATCATTTAATCTGTGGATATCTTAGTTTATGTCTAAAATGTAAGGCCTCCTTTGAAAAGTATGTACCAACCACAATACATCATCCCATTTAAAAATATTGACTGTAATTCCTCAATATCATGGAATAGTCAGGTAGTAATCACATTTCTGGGGAGAGTTTCAAGGGCAGGGACAAGGCCCAGTCTGCCTTTTCTGCCTGGTTCCTGCCTGGTTCTAGGGAGACCGGAGTCCCTGGGTTTCTCAGCATGGCGGCAGAGGGGAGAAAGACCACGACCTCACCCTTGAGGCTCACCCTACGGCTGGTGCTGCCTGTTTGCCCCTGTAGCGAGTGCTCAGCTTGTGTAAGCTCATTGGTCTTACAAAAACCCAGGAACTAGGCACAGTTGTCAGAATGCCCACCCAACGCATGGCACAGACAGGTTGTACCGCCTGCCCGAGGTCACACAGCTGACAAGCTGCAGAGACAGGAGCTCAGTGTGGGCGACAGGGTGGAGGTTGGGGTCTCAGGCTGAGTGTGGGCTCTGTTCTTCACATTATCTGGCATTTTCATGCCTTCTCAGCACCTGATTCAGGGAATAGTGTGTATTTTAAAACTCCCAGCTTTAAATCCTTAGCTAAAAAGCTAAACTTCTGCAAACACTGCCCTGGATGCAAACTTGCACCTTATCTTCCTGGGGCTCTGTGAAGCTTCCTGGCCGGGTCATTACACATGGAACAGGTGCGGAGACTGGGGTTTGGGGGAGCAAGGACTGGCCCCAGGTCACGGCTGAGGATGGCCTGGCCCTGGGAGGTCCTGACCGCTGGCTGGGCCTGCCGACCTTTGGGCAGTGCTGACCGTCGGGTAGTGCCAGGCCCGGGCCGAGTGCTTGAGACAGAGATGGTTGTAGTGGGAGCGGACGTGGTGCCCGGTGGCCAAGACTGTCTGCTTTAGCTGCAGATCGTTCCCCTTCAACTCAGTAAACACCTGCTGTGGTCACTGGGTGGGGACAAAGGTCTGCAGAGGTGGCCCTGTCACAGCCACTGTTGACTCTCCTTGGACACCGACCCGCATGGCCTTCAGCCTGCCCCTGTCCTCTCTGCTGACGTGCCCTGAGCCCCTCCTGGGCACCAGAAGCCTCACCTGAGGCTGGGAACACAACCAGAGGCGACCGCCCAGCCTGCACCACAGGGCCCTGGTCTGGTAGGGAGGTGGCGTGAGCTGGGTGAGCGCTCCACAGGGCGCTGGTCGGGGGTGTCATCGTCTACCCGGCAGCTGTGAGTCAAAGGCGGGAGGAGCTGGGCCCTGGGACTGGGGTATGTTCTCCCTTGTCCCTGAGTTGTCATCGCAAGGCAGAGCCCTTCCACCACTGGTGAAGCCCCTGAAGATGCTTGGTGGAGGCCCGTCCCTAATTCACTGGAGAGGCAGCCGAGATGGGGTGGGCCCAAGGACTGGGTTGTGGGTGGGCTGCCCCCTTTCAGGTGGTCAGATAGCCCTTGAGAGGGGGTCTTTAATTTATGCCTCAGACTAGACTTGTCTGGTTGAAATGCAAACTCCTCATTTATATTTGAGTTCTCAGATGAAACAATTTTTTAGTATAAGCCTGCTGTATCCAATGTTTGGACATACTTCTGTTAAAAGTTGTTCATTTTTTTAACTCAGTTTCAAGTTGAACTGGGTGGCCTTTATTTTTATTTGCTCAATCTGGCAAACCTGCCCAGGCTGCAGCAACAGGGGGTCAGAGGGCATGTGGCCATCCTCCCCACCCCCAACCTCCGACAGCAGTTCTGCAGGAACGGGACCGAGGTCAGTTGTCCAGGGCTGATGGCGACTCTGCTCTGCTGGATGGGGTTCCCGCCTGGCTGTTCGGGGTGCAGAGCGCCTCCTCACACGCCCACCCTCTCCCTCACATGCACTCACATTCAGACATGCGTGTTCCTTCTCAGAATTGTTCTGAAAAATCTGTGTGAAGCCGCAAGAGCTGGGTTGTGCAATGGGCTTGGAGAGCACTTTTACAAACAGGTGGTGCAATTTCGGAAAACACGCTTGCAGCGTTCCCCCATCGGATGGATGGAGGCAGGATCCAGGCCTGGGGTGGCAGGAGGCTGTGGCTGGCCATGGCGTGGGGCCAGGCGCCTCCAAGGAGGGGGTTGACTGCGCTGCTTTCCTGACAGGGCCTTCTTGGTTTTATCTGCAGCCTCCAGGCCAGCATGGTGGACCACTTGCTCCCAGTGGACGAGACCTTCTCGTCGCTGAAACGCCCCGTCTGTTTTCTGGGTGATGGGCGGGCGTACCACATGCTACCCTCGCCCCTCTCCGAGGACGACAGTGACGCCTCCAGCCTCTGCTCCTGTGCCAGCCCCGACTCACAAACCCTGTGTTCCTGCTATGGAGGCGGCCGGGGTGCTGAGGGCCAGGACAGTATCCTGGACTTCCTGCTGTCCCAGGCCACCCTGGGCAGTGGCGTTGCAGCTCATGGCAGCCCCATGGCTTGGGGGACCTGGCGGAAAACACCGGCCGCCGTGAAAGGGGAGCATTTCAGCTTCCCCGAGTTCCCTGTGGGCAACCCCGATGATGTCCCTCGGCCCTTCCAGCCCACCCTGGAGGAGATCGAAGAGTTTCTGGAGGAGAACATGGAGCCAGTGGTGAAGCAGGCCCCAGAGGGCAGTGGCAAGGACTTGGACACCTGTGGCCAGCTCTCTGCCGGGCCGCACAGAGGCCACCTCCACCCCGGGGCTGGCAGCAGAGAGCGCTGCGCCCCTCCGCCAGGGGCTGGTGCGGCTGGCAGCCAGGGCCCAGCTGGGGGCCCCGCCCCCGACCCCCCAGTCCCTCTGTTGCTGCAGATCCAGCCGGTGCCAGTGAAGCAGGAGTCAGGCGCCGAGCCCACCTCCCTGGGGCAGCCCCCGGAGGCCGTCAGGGTGGCACAGCTGCTGGTCAGTATTCAGGGCCAGACCTTCACGCTTGTGCCCCAGGTGTTGCCCTCGTCCAGCCTCAGCTTGCCCTCCAAGTTCGTGCGCATTGCCCCTGTGCCCATCGCCGCCAAGCCTCTTGGGTCGGGACCCCTGGGGCCCGGCTCTGCGGGCCTCCTCGTGGGCCAGAAGTTCCCCAAGAACCCGGCGGCTGAACTCATCAAAATGCACAGGTGCACTTTCCCCGGCTGCAGCAAGATGTACACCAAGAGCAGCCACCTGAAGGCCCACCTGCGCCGGCACACGGGCGAGAAGCCCTTCGCCTGCACCTGGCCGGGCTGCGGCTGGAGGTCAGTATGGCAGCGGTGGCCAGGCATTGTGCAGGGCCCGCGCGCCTCTGCTCCCGGGGTGCGTGGCCAAGACTGCGTCCTCTGCACTTGGATAAGGCTGCTTAGGGCAGGGAGGGGGTGGGCAGGCCCAGAGGTCCCTTTGTGCCTCTGAGTGCTGGAGTCCAGTTTCGTGGTGACCAGGTGAGGCTGCGGCTGTGCTGGGGAGGGGCTGGGCCATGCTAAGGGCTCCCCTGGTGGCGCCTGGGCTGCTGAGAGCCACAGAGGGTGGCTGTGCACCGCGCATCCCCGTGGTTCGCCGCACATGCCCGTGCCGCGCGACCCCGCGGCACCCCAAGGGTAAGTACCACCTCTCACCTCCCTTCATCGCTGAGCACACGGAGGCTGGAGCAGCTTAGTAACTGGTGGGCACGCAGCCCTTTGCTGATGGGGTTGAGGCCAGGGGCCAGAAGCGGCCGCCTCTGCAGCCTGAAGGCCCAGCCAGTTGACAGCTGTCCTGGGGACCTGGCACTGTGCTGGGGACGCCAGAAAGGCCACTGGGGGGGCGGGCTCCAGGCTTGGGTGCCAAGCCAGAAGCGGGAGACTGCTTCCAGGCTCTCTAGTCGGTGTGCAGTGGGGGATCCAGCTCTCAAAGTGGGGGATCCAGCTCTCAAAGTGGGGGCGGGGCTTGTCCAGGGTCACCCAGCCCCTGGGCAGGCAGAGCGGGTGGGACTCCCATGGGCCACCCCCAGTCCCCCCGGGTAGGCGTGCCCTCTCGGGAGGGAAATTTTTCCGGAGGCTCTGGCACAGATCAGGGATGACACGCTCAGGATGCCCCCCTGCAGGAAGCCGGCCAGCCTGGGAGGCACGTGTGCTCCTTGCACACTCGGTCCTGCCTAGTGTGGCTTCCGTGTGAGGGGTGGGAGGCACACTTGGCTTTGTGCAGGCCGGAACCTCACAGGACGCACGTGTGGCCACACGCGATTGTGCACGCTGCATGTTTGCGCCCCACGCGTGTGTATGGGTGCACACGACACCCGGTGCTTCCTGACGGCACCACTTCTGAGAGCAGGGGAGAGCCAGCCCCGGGCTGCAGGTGCTGGCCGCGGCGTCGCAATAGGCTGAGGCTGGACGGATGGGAGCCCTGCGCCCAGCGTCCTGGGTTGTGAAGTGCTGAGCTGGCCGTAGAAGGGGCTTTGCCTTGGCACCCACAGCCCTGAGGGCTCTGGGAGCCCAGCTCAGCCCTGCCCTGCCCACAGCATCGGGCAGAGTCAGCTGGTGTGCTTCAGGGCAGGCCTGTCAGCTGGCGGGAAAACCAGGGTTGGTGGGCAGACCCAGGGCCCTGCTGCGGTCCAGCAGGGAATATCCTGACCCTGGGGGTGGGGCAGCTGGTGGCAGGGGGTGGACCCCAGTCCAGCTCTGCCCCCTGGCCAGTGCCCTCCCGTGGCCCCCTGGCCAAGCCTCAGTTTCCTCATCTGTTGAGTGGAAGGCTTGCTTGCGGCCTCTGTCCCCCAGGGCCGTGTGTGCAAGGATCGTCCGGATCGTGTGCCACTCTTGGATGAGGTCAGAGTGTGAGGGACCTGGGAGGGGTCACCCTGCTTCCACTGGGGGCGGCACCCATGCTGCAGGGTGGCACCTGGAGACCCCCCGGCCAGTGCTGTCTTCTTGGTGGGGGTGGGGCTGTCCTGGGCACTGTCCACCCTCCCAGAACTGAGGCTGGGAGGAAGGGTGTAGTCGTGGTCAAGGCCGCCCACTCGGCCACTCCCCTGGGAGAAGAGGACCTGAGTTCCGGGCTATCCTGGAGGGCAGACAGGACCCTCGGCCCAGGACAGAGGGGCGGGTCTCAGGCCCCAGCACAGCGGCCCTGGAGGGAGTGAGCTCCCCATGGGGGGAGGTGTGTAACCCAGAGTGGAATTCACGGTGGGCATTCAGGTCTGCACTGCCTGAGCCCTCACGTGGTCTTGCCCAGGTCCCCTGAGTTGGGGAGGGACGGTGGCAGCCTGGCACCGTGAGGTCTCTACAGAGCCCTTAGGAGCCGTGTCTGCCATCAGCCAGGCGGGCGGCTTCTCCTGGGTCTGGCCCTCATGGGGTCATGTGTGGCTCACGTGAGGCAGAGGTCCTGCCAGGTGGGGAGCTGAGGGTGCCTGCCCCTTGCGGGGGCCATGTCTCACTGTTTAGTCTTCAGGGATCATGAACTGCTGCTTATGGGCCCGTGAGTGGACTGTCCCGTCCATGTGGTCATAGCTGCCAGCCGAGTGGCAGAGGGGCGTCCTTCCAGCATGTGGGTGGGAGAGTGGACTGATTTTGGGGCAGCTCCGTCAGGACAGGACAGGGGGAAGGTGACAGTGGCCAGCTCACCAGGCACTTTCTGAGTGCCAGGCACTGTCCCGAGGGTCTTAGAGCTGGAATCCCCTCTGCAAATCCCCACCTTAGCTTCCAAGCTTCCTTCCACAGGGGACTCATTACCTTTCTGCCCCTTAGGACTTCCGTACCCCCAGATACGCTTAGATTCCTATCCAGAATACTCATTCTGTACCGCAGGCTCACACGGTCTGCCCGCCAGGGTGCCTCGGGCAGCGCGGGCTGGCACGGCCCCCAGTGGCCTGTGTCTCCAGCACTCTCCTCCGGGGGTGGCTGTCACTGGTCTCGCCGTGACTCTGGCTCTGTCCTTCCCACATCCTGGTCTCTTTGAGGCCTCGCAGCACCCCTGCGGTTTGTTGGCACCATCTCGTTTTAGGTAGGGGGAAACCGAGGCCCAGAAAGACGCAGTCATCCTCCATGGGGACAGAGCACACCCCGCCATAGTGAGGCCAGCATGCCTCTTCCACGTGCAGCCCCAGGGCCGGGCTGGCCACCACCTCTCACTGGGAAGTGCTCTTGTGTGCCAGGAGTCCTGTCTCTTCCCCGAGGTCATCAGCCTCCAGGCATCAGCTCTGGGCTGGGAGGAAAGGGCTGAGGAGTGAAACAGTGAGACGCAGCTCCGGGGGTGCTGGGCGGGTCCCCGCATCATGCTGAGCCTGTGAGCCGGCGTCAGCCTGTCGTCCCACTTTCGTTGTTCACTCAGTCGCGTCCGACTCTTTGCGCCCCCATGGACTGCAGCACGCCAGGCTCCCCTGTCCATCACCAACTCCTGGAGCTTACTCAGACTCCTGTCTGTCAAGTTGATGATGCTATCCAACATCTCACCCTCTGCCGCCCCATTTTAGAGAAAGGAAATGTGGCCGGAGCTGGCAGACGGTTCTCACCATTACCCAGCTGGGAGGTGGCTGAGGCAGGGGCTTGGCCCAGGCTCCCTGCCCACCCCACCCCGCTCCACCCGGCAGGCCGTAGGCCTGGCCCGCCCTGCAGCAGCCCTTCCACACCTCCAGAGGGGGTGGGTCGCCCCCTGCGCCACGCCTGCCCTCCCAGTGGGCGCTCTGCGTCCCAGACCCTCTCCTTCCTGGCGGTCCTGGTGAAGAGCAGCTGCCTGTCTCCCTCTGGTGCCTGTCCTGTGTCCTGCTCACTGAGGGCCAGGAGCGCTGCCCCAGGGTCATCCCTGGCCTGGGTGGCCTCCCGCCACTTCCTTTGGTGTTTGGTCGCAGACCCTGGAGTCCCTGCTCTTCCACGTAGGGATGCGGCTCTAGAGGCCGGGATGGGGCTGGGGCCAGATGGGCCTGCTTGCGGCCGCGCGTGTAGGAGGTGCTGTCGGCCTCTGCCTAGAAATTCCCGCTTCCCTCTTGAACACGGGCCTCCCCTGTTCTCTGCAGAGGGACGTCCTGTCCCATCCGAGGAGAGTGCCCTCCTGCCTCCGCTCCTGGGGGAGTGCTGGCTCCCAGCGTGGTGGGGCCTGGCTCTCCACGGTGGACGGGGAGGCTGGGACGGGGCCGGGGGCTGCGACAAGGCCCCGAGCCCTGCCTGTAGTCACAGCCCCGCACTGTTCCTGGCGCCATGTCCTCACTGCCTTCTGGCTGACGGAAGGCCCCCTGGACCTGTGCTTCCCTGCAGCCCAGCCGTGGGGATCGTGGTCAACACTCATCAGGGCCCAGCTTGCGGCCGTGGGCCCTGCACCCGCTCTGCACCCTCAGTCCTGACACCTGGTCTGCCTTTCCCTGTGCCTGGGGAGCACCTCTGAGAGCTTGGTGACTTGCCAGGTGGTCAGGCAGGAGGAGCAGGTTCTGCTGTCCACAGAGGCGGAGACGCAGCTGCCCGCCCCATCCTGTGTGGCTGTGGTTTGGGAGAAGGTGGGCTGGATGGGGGTCATCTGGGAGCTCAGGTCACAGGACCCTGAGAGGGGAGGGGGCGTGTGGGGGCAGGGGCTGCTCTCGGGGCCGCTGTCCATGCTACGCGCCCCTTCTAGGCATCCCCTGACCAGAGGCCGCTTGTCTTGTGTGTCCACTGTGGCCTCTGAGACGAGCCTTGGAAGGTCAACAAGATCCCCAAGGCTCCACTGGAAGAGACAGGACCCTGAGGCCCAGGATGGGCTTGCACCAAGCCATCTGGCCTTCCTGCGGCTCCTGTCCTCGTTCCCCTCCCCGGGATCGCGTCTCCAGCGGAGCTGGTCTTGGCTCCCTGAGTGGGAGGGTGAGGCCGACCCTGTGCTGGAGGAGGTGGGGGCTCGGGGCCTCGCGGAGCCTCCTCGCTGCTGCCCTGGGGGCCCTGACTCCCGCCAGGGTGGGTGGTCCCGGGCTGGCCCCTGACGGCTGGAACCTTGGTGCTCCTTCCAACCACTTGAGCTGTAGGGGTGCGGGGCACCCTGCCCACTCTGGGGAAGGCCAGGCTGCCCACGGTCACCTGGGACGACCTGGGTCTGGCCTCTTTTGCTCTGGCCTCGGCTGCTCTGTGGCTGCTGACCCTGGGTCAGGGCCTCACATCCCTGTGCCTCGGTTTCCTCTCATGGCAGATGGGCCAGGGTCTTATTGCCAAAGGTGCTGACGGCGCTGTGCCCTGTGCGCAGGCACCCGGGCCATGAAGTGAACACCAGCTTCCAAGCACAGGAGCCTGGACACGCTCTGGGCACCAGGAGAGTGAGGGAGGTGGTGCTTGTCCTCCGCGCCTCTGGGCTGAGGCCCCCACTCAGTCTTCTCAGTACAGCTGTGGGTCCCGGGCTTCCACCCGGAGGGTCAGGCCTGGCCAAGCCTCTAACCCCTCCTTGGCAGGGTGGGGAACGGCTGCTGCAGGCACCACCCCCCTTCCTGTCATGCGTGGGTCCAGGAACAGCGGTTCTGGGCCTGATGCTTCTGTGTGTGTGTGTTCACGTGGGTGAGCGTGTGCACACGTGCACGTGTGTGCCCCGTGCTCAGTCGTATCCGACTCTTTGTGACCCGTGGGCTGTAGCCTGCCAGGCTCCTCTGTCCATGGGGATTCTCCAGGCGGGAACACTGGAGTGGGTTGCTGTACCCTCCTTCAGGGGATCTTCCCGACCCAGGGGTAGAGCCCAGGCCCCTACAGTTGCGGCAGAGGCTTTAGTGTGGCGTGTGTGTGTGTGCACGTGCCCTGGGTGCTTGCACGCCCTGGGGCTGGCGAGGGCTGCCTCTCTGACAGCTCTGCGTCTTCCCGAGGTGCTGCTGTGTCTGCTCTCTCACTGACGCACAGACCAAGCACCCCAGGCACCAGGTGCTGGGCTGGCCGCGGGGCACATGTCTTTCCTCATGGAGCTGACGGTCTAGTGGCTCAGACTGACGTTCATCAAAAGCTTGGAAACTAAAGTTGCAACAGTGGCAGAGGCCAGGAAGGAGAAACGCCTAGTGCTTCTGGGCCCTGGCTGTGGGTGGGGTGCAACCCTGGAGGGCTTTCCTGAGGAGGTGACATTTGTGCTAAGGGCTAAGGGATGTGTGGGAAGAGCCTTCCGGACAGAGGGCACGGTTTGGGCACATGTCCCAGGGCAGTTCGTGTAGGCAGAGCGCAAAGCACAACTGTGTATGCATAGGGTGGGGTCTCGCTGCCAGGACCACGCTCAGGAGTGCGGAGAGGCTGGAGTCCCTGAGGTCGGCCACAGCAAGAGCTGAGCCCTGTGGTCAGCTGGGGTCCGTGCCTGTGCCCCCGATTAGGGGACTGCGTGGAGGATGCTCCCAGGAGCCCCACGCTCTGGTCTGAGGGGCTTGAGGCACAGCTGCAGTTGGGGGGGGGGCCTGTGGGGTTACCAGCTGCCCTCAGGCCACTGCACAGGGACCAGCCCCTCTCGCCTCCCTGGAGGGGCAGCGGGGGAGGGGCAGAGTGGGCTCGGCGCCCTCCCCGCGCACCCCACGGGCTCAGCCGGGCGGCGGGGGCGAGGCCGCTGACAGCCCTGTCCCGCAGGTTCTCGCGCTCGGACGAGCTGTCGCGACACCGGCGTTCGCACTCGGGCGTGAAGCCCTACCAGTGCCCCGTGTGCGAGAAGAAGTTCGCCCGCAGCGACCACCTATCCAAGCACGTCAAGGTGCACCGCTTCCCGCGCAGCAGCCGGCTGCCGCGGCCCTGACCCGCCCCCGCCCCCGAGCGGCCGCCTCCGCCCGGCGCTCTGTAGCAATAAGTTATCAGCCCCCGTTGGAGGGACGTGACGCCCATCTGGGCCACCTGGAGCCCTGGGGTGCGGACTCAGCACCGCCACCTCCCCGGGGACCCGGCGGCGCCCGCGCAGGCCGGAGGAAACCTGCGTGCCTCGCGCCTTCCGCGGCCCGGACAGAACCCCTCCGGCCGGGCTCCCCGCCTGGGCCTGGACCGGGGCCAGCACTCCGGGGAAGAAGTGGGCAGTGTTGAAATGTCAGTTCCCGGAGGGAGAGTGCGGGGAAGAAGGAAGTAGGCCAGAAGTCCAGGCTGCACTGTGGCGTGGGCGTGGCTCCATCCTCGGCCTGACCACCAGAGTACGCGCGCAGGGCGGTGTAGGGGCGGGACCTGGCCGCTGGGTGGCTGTGGGCTGTGTGAAAAAACCCCTCTCGGCAAGGCGGTAGTGCATGTGCTTGAGTTTAACGTGCAGTACAGACGGACAGACACAGGTCTGCCTCAGGGTGACGGTGCCTCGTGGCCCAGCCCCTCGGCCTGTTTGCAGACAAATCCTTCACCTTCAGGAGGAGAGGGCTGGTGTAGAGAGCTAGGAGAGCCTCCCAAGCCCTGATCTAGAAGTGCATTCCTTATTTTGTCTAGAAATTAATATCAAATGAACTAGCTTGTTTTGAGAGGTTTGTTTCACATCCTATGAATGTATGTAAATAAAATGTACATAGGTGCATCGACATAAAATCTTTTAATAACATATCAACACTGTGTAAATTTGAAATAAAATCTATAAAGCTGGTGTACATATGTTACAATTATGTATATTTTCTTTGGTTCTTCATAAAAATATATTTGCCAATAAAAAGAAGAAAGAACTTGATAACTCTGGCGTTGGCATGCTGCTTTCCTTGGCCCTGCCAGGAGGTGGAGTGACTCTGGGGGCTGAATCTGGTTTGCCACATGGGGGCACCCTGGTTTGCACCTGGAGCGACACAGGGGCTCCGTGGATGTCCGGCCCCTGGTCCACCAGTGCGGAGTCCCTGCACCCCCACCTCCACGCCCGAGGCTGGGTGTCTGCTCCACAGACCCACAGCTGCCTGATTCCAGCTTCACTTGTGGGAAGAGGCCACAGGTGGGCCCGGCCCACAGGGCCACCTCTCCACTGAGCTCCTGTCTGAGACCCTAGCTTGGTACTTCCCACCTTGTGTGCAGGGTACTGAGCATCGATTATGCACTCACTGTATGCATCGCGAAGGGGGCAAACCGTTTCCCGGCCACAACTCCCCTGGGGCAATGTTACAAGACACCCGCTTGCAATTCTGAACAGATCAGGCATCTTGACCAGGCGGAGGCAGCGCCTGTCGTGAGCTCTGCGGACAAGGCCTTGACCCCGTGCCCCGGTGGGCCAGGAGGGAGCTGGCCGGAGGGACTGGGCTGTGCACCGGCCTGCTTATCTGTCCATGTGCCCTGGGGGTAAACAGTGACAGCCTCGGACCTGGAGCTGGTGGGGGAGCTCCGCAGGTCTGCGGGGGATACTTGGAGGCGTGTACGTGTGCACCATGTGTCTCCTGCGGTGAAGGCCCTCATCCCCGCTGACCTGGGAACCTCCTGCTGCAGCCGTCTGTCTGTCCAGTAGAGCACAGCACAGTGCAGAACGGACACCCCATCCTGCCCGGCCCTGGTCCTGGGGAGAGGACCCAGCCTTGTGACCTGTGCCCTTTGACCCTGACTGGACACACTCCCTGGGGGCAAACATGCCCTGGGGAAGCGAGGCATCGATCTCCCCAGAAGTGCCTTCTTCATCCATAAAGAAGCAGCCCAGTTACAAGGGACCCGGGGGATCAGGATGGTCACACTGGAGGATCAGTGAGCACATGTGTGTACACAACTCAGTGCCAACTGGACACGGCGTGCCTTTCCACATGTGTCCCCAGCAGCCACCCGAGGGGGTCCTCAGCCGGGCGGCCTCTGTCCAGCCCCAGGTAGGCGAACACTGGAACGTGTGCGGTGCTGTCTGCCACTGCCTGGGTCCCCTGTGCCCCAGAGGTGCCTCTGCCTGTAGGAAAGCAGTTTAGAGCACGTGGTTTACTCTCTGTCCGCAGACTGCGCCACGCGGACAGGCTCTGTGTCAACCCAGATCCTAGAATACGCACCATCATACTGAGCTGTAAATTCTGGTCTCTGGGCACCACAGTTTACTTACCAATTAAATGCAATGGCAAATGCCACTAACCAGCTTTAAGATTGTTCTCGCGTGTTTGCTGTGACACGTAATGACACGGGACAGAGCGGACCTGCACAGCTTCATGTACAGCTTTCAACGCTGGGTTTTCTGGGTCAGAGAGCAGGCCAGTAACTTTCGCCAAATTACCATCCAAAGATCAGTTGCACTGGGAACATAATTTACTCACGCATTCAGTGTATTATCTGTTCTTCCACACTAGAACATGAACTCGGGAAGAAGGGTTTTGCCTGTTTTGTTCAGCACTGTGAGCCCAGCTCCCAAAACAAATATTTGTTGAGCAAATGACGTGGGTGGTAAGGGATAAGATATAGAGGTTAAATATACAATTTAAAGTTAAAAAGTCGTCAGCAGAATATTGGCTCCAAGGATTGTTGTTCAGTGGCTCAGTCGTGTCCAGTTCTTCATGACCCCATGGACTGCAGCACGCCAGGCTTCCTTGTCCATCACCAACTCCCGGAGTTTGCTCAAATTCATGTCCATCGAGTCGGTGATGCCATCCAACCATATCATCCTGTGTCATCTCCTCCTCCTCCTGCCTTCAATCTTTCCCAGCATCAGGGACTTTTCCAATGAGTCAGTTCTTCGAATCAGGAGGCCAAAGTATTGGAGTTTCAGCATCAGTCCTTCCAATGACTATTCAGGACTGATTTCCTTTAGGATGGACTGGTTGGATCTCCTTGCAGTCCAAGGGACTCTCAGGAGTCTTCTCCAACACCACAGTTCAAAAGCATCAATTCTTCAGTGCTCAGCTTTCTTTATAGTCCAACTCTCACATCCATACATGACTACTGGAAAAAGGAGAGATTATCCGGGATTATCTGGTGAGCCCAAGGTAGTCACATGGGTCCTTTAAAGCAAGGGTCCCCCCTACCCCCCAGCCACACATGAGGTGAGCGTGGGCAAGTTAATGGAGCTCTGTCTATATTTACGGCCACTCTGCATTGTTGGGGTTTCCACCTGAGCTCCACCTCCTGTCAGATCAGTGAGGGCATCAGATTCTCCTAAGAGCTCAAACCCTACTGTGACCTGAGCGTGTAAGGGGTCTGGGTTGCGGCTCCTTCTGAGAATCTGAGGCTGGATGATCAGAGGCGGAGCTGAGCTGGTGAGGTCAGCTCTGGAGAGTGGCTGCAGGTACTGATGATCACGACCACAACACGTAAGGCGCTCAAAGCATCTGCAAACCATCCCTCCCGCTCCGGTCTGTGGGAGAATCATCTTCCTCGAAACAGAGCCCTGGTACCAAGAAGATTGGGCATTGCTGCTTTAGAGCGGGTCAGGAGGAGAGGTGGTGGGCAGAGGTCAGAGGGAGCTCGCACCTTGCTGACTGAGGAGGGGAAACAAGGCGCCCCTGAAAGCGGGAAGACGAGAGCAGACGTTCTGCCCTAGAGCCTCTGGAGGGGACCAGCGGTGGGGACAGCTTGATTCTCTGTCTGACCTCAGAACTGGGAGCGGAGGAATGGGTCTTGTTTCAAGCAGCACATTCCCGGGAATTTTCACAGCGGCAGTAGGTGACTGATGCTGGTGACGCAGGAGAATCAGCACAAACATTCGACTCCAAACACTGTGCTGTGCAGGAGAGAGGCGGAGGCGACTGAAGGCGCCGTACTCCTCAGAGTCAGCAGCTGAACACACAGGCCGTTTAGTTCCAGCTACGCGAGGGCGCACTGAATCCTAGGATGCAAAGTACCACCTCCTGGGTGCAGGGCGTGGCCACGTGAGCCCCGCACGCACCCCCGTGACCCCCGCTCTGGCACGATGCCCCCTGACTTGCTCTGAAGGCTCCTGGCAGTGGTGCCCACCCCCCGGAGGTGCAATGGGGGCAGTCAGAGCCTGCCGAGCTCCAGGCCCAGGTGAGCTGGTGGGGCCAGGCCAGGGGGCACACAGGAGACAGAAGTGTCTCCCAGGGATGCGCTTACATCAGCCCAACATAGGTGGCCCTGCCCGGCAGTGGGTACCAGAGTCTCCAGGCATGCTTTATGCCCCTCTGCCCTCTAGGTCTCTGTGTGTGCTGGGCATGGCTCCAGCCCAGGGCCAAGGCCCGAGCACTTTGTGGGGCTCCTCGCCTCGAGACGTGACTTCCATAGCGCATTCATGCTCTAGAGCCGCAGCTTCCTTGCCGGTCAGTGGGTGTTGGCAGGGTCCCTCCTCGCCAGTCAGTGGGAGTTGGCAGGGTCCCCTACCAGTGGAACTTCAGGTTTCAGAGGACCCTTGGGGATGACTCCTCCTGGACCTGCGGGTACTGAGGGGCTCGGCTACCCTGGGTCCGTTGCTGGGGGCAGCTGGGGGCAGGGCTATGTGAGGACCATGGGCTGAGCTCCTGCCCTTGGTTGGCCCCTGGGGAGACAAGCCCCTCCCTGGGTCCCACTCTGCTCACCACCCAGCAGGTGTGCACCCTCCTGCCTGTCGGTGGGGCTCAGGGCCAGATGAAGCAATGACAGTCGGACACCCCAAGGTCTGCAGCAGGCTGGGGAGCTGAGGGCCGCATGTGTGGCTCGTCCACACGCCAGGCTGCCAGACCACAGGAGGATCAGGTCTTTCCGCCTTTCTAACTGGAAACGCTCTAGAAAGGGGAATCCTAGCGAGAACTTTTGAGGCCAGCCAAGTCAACCAGAATGTTTCAGGAACACAAGCAAAGCTTAACACTCTCGCTTCAGGTGGGCCCATTACGGAGGGCCCCTTGGAGGAGGTGACGTCAGAGTGGGAAGGAGCCTTGGGAGGAGCAGACGAAAGGGCAGCCAAGCCAGAGAGGCAGCAGGTGCAAAGGCTCCAGCGCAGGAGTGGGCCTGTGTGTCTGAGGCCTTGGGCCAGGTGGCGAGGAGGGGCTCGAGGGCAGGTAGGACTCCCCAGTGTGCGGCCACCCGCAGTAAGACGTCACCTTTTGACTCAGCCAGCTTGCGTGTTACCAAAACAAGTGCTGACTCAGGAGTCTGTTTTCTGTTCCCTTTTCTGCTGTTCCCTCTGCTCCAGTGTCATTTACAAAAGACAGAGAAAGAAAGGAAATAATATCCAACCTGGCCACTTAACCCCCTGACCACTGATTTAGCCACACTCTCCTAGGGGGTAATAAAGACTTCTGGGTTCTCAGCACAGTGGTAGTCTGCTGCTCTAGCGAGGGAGAGACTGGACCAGATTCAGGCTTTCAGGAGGGCCCTACCGTCCTGTGCAAAAGAGCAAGGCCCGCGGTGCTGACCCTGGTGTCCCGAGGAGTAAGACAGCCCACCCAAAGGGGCAGAAGTCTGTGACCATGACTTCATGACAAGACTCCTTGGCTGGGGGTCAGGCGGGACAGGGCAGGGGCTGGGGGGCATGCCAGGGACCACTCTGCCCTCTGTCCCACCCCCTGGCCTGCTGGGGCCTCCTGCTGGTTGAAGCCCCAGGGATGCAGCCCAGCAGTTGGCCTCCAGGACCTGGCCGAGGCCCCAAGGGTGACGAGTGTCGAGTGGCCCACGGGAGACACAGGAGTGGACCGAACCAGGGCGGAGCTTGCGGCTGCGTGGGCCCGGTGGTGGCGAGGGGGCGAGTGCAGGGGCGGGCCTTGGGACTCACTAGCAGGTTGCATGGGGGTCAGGAGAGGCTTGGATTTCCTTGGCCCTTTGGAAAAAAACAAACAACGCAGAAGTGTGGCAGAGACAGGCAGGGTGGGGCAGAGACCAGGTTTCGGGGCGCACAGGCCTTGAGCCAGGCGGGGGTGGACAGACAGCTGGTGATGCTCAGAATCCTTGCGTGCCAGGAGGGCGCAGGCCCCTGGTCAGGACAGGGCAGAGCTGGCCATGTGAGGTGCCCCCCTCCCGCTTGGGGGCCACAGACAGTGCAGGGCCCCAGCGCTGGGTCCAGGGCAGTGGAGGGGCTGAGAAGGACTCCCCCCTCACAGTGGACTGTTTTCCGAGCTGGTCCATCTGGCCGGGGCATCCGGGTTCACCACCACCAGGGCTGTCGTCTGGGATGATGGCGGGTTATGCTGGGGTGATCCAAAGACAAAGCACAAGCGTAGCAGAGGTGGTGCTCAGCTGGGCTGCCAGTGAGTGAGCCAGCACCGTCCCTGCCCCTGGCAGTTCCACGGACACCTGACGATGAACGTGGGCCAGAGGCTGAGGCAAAAAGAGAGGCGGGCAGCAATGTTCCCTAACTAACGTCTTAATTAGGCTGGACTGGTTAGGCTTCTCGTAAGGGCACCCGGGTGGGGCCCAAGGATGAGAGGCTCGGCTGAGCTCAGAGTCCTGCAAGGGCTTCCTGGCCAGAGCCAGCACGTGCAAAGGCCCTGAGGTGAGACAGACTGAGAGGAAGTTGGTGCATCCAGAGCGCGGCCAGCGAGGGGACGGTAGGCAGCAGGCTAGGGAGCGGTTGCTTCCGGTGTGGGCAGAGGGAAGTTGTGCGGGGCCTCAGCCCCCACCCCCCACCGCTCCTGGGCCCACCGCGGTCCAGCACCACAGCTCCTATCCCATTCTCACAGGTGGGCTCTCCTGGCTTCGAGACAGAACACATCGTGCCCACCCTGTGGGGAGCCTGGGGCAGGCGCTAAGGAATGCGGTGGGGAGGTGAAGGGACGCCTGTGCAGTCTGTGCCCGACCACTGCTTGAGACTGTCTCCAGCACAGCAGAGTCTTCTGTGAAATCCATGCACAGTGAGGGAGCCCAGGGCACGAAAGGTGGAGCGCTGGCATCCCTGGCCAGCACACTCCCCCCAGAGGGCAACTCCAGAATATGCTGAGCACAGAGGCACGTGCACTTTTAAAACAAGAGACTCACGCACACTCACTGGCTTAACAGCCTCCTGTCAGCCCTGCCAGCCCCTGGCTATGGGGAGGCCCTTGCTGCACCCCTGCCACAGGTACCCCGTGGGAGCAGAGAGGCTGGGCAGCTGGGTGCGGGGATTAGGTCAAGGTGTTTGCATTTTTAAAGTTGGATTAGTGTCTGCAAGGAGTCCTTGACGGTTGACTGGAAACCCAAAGACAGAGCTGGTGGTGGTGGTTGTTCAGTCGTTACGCTGTGTTTAGCTCTTTGCCGCCCCGTGGCCTGCAGCACACCAGGCTCCCCTGTCCTCCACTGTCTCCCAGAGTTTGCTCAAATTCATTTCTATTGAATCAGTGATGCTGTCTAATCATCTCGTCCTCTATGGCCCCCTTCTCCTTTTGCCTTCAATCTTTCCCAGCATCAGGGTCTTTTCCAATGAGTCAGTTCTTCTCATCAGGTGGCTAAAGGATTGGAGCTTCAGCTTCAGCATCAGTCCTTCCAGTGAGGACTCAGGACTGATTCCTTTAGGATGGACTGGTTGAATCTCCTTGCAGTCCAAGGGACTCTCAAGAGTCTTCTCCAGCACCACAGTTCAAAAGCATCAATTCTTCAGCCCTCAGCTTTCTTTATGGTCCAACTCTCACATCCATACGTGACTACTGGGAAAATCATAGCTTTGACTACGCGGACCTTTGTCAGCAAAGACATTCAGTTCAGTTCAGTTCAGTTCAGTTGCTCAGTCGTGTCTGACTCTTTGCGACACCATGAATCGCAGCACGCCAGGCCTCCCTGTCCTTCAAAGCAAAAGACATTAAGTAACTCTAAAGCCCCTCCCCCTGGAAGGCCTGCTCTGTCTCTCCTGCAAGGTTGGGGGTGGGGGGCGGGCATCACTACCCGCCTCCATCCCCCTCCCCCAAGGGCCTCCTCCGTGACTGGTTCAGGGTGCCTTCCAGCGCAGTTTTGTGGATCTTCCTGTGTCTTCTCTTCCCACCTCGCCCACCAGCCTCAGTCCATCTTCCTTCCTCAAGACCAACACTTCTTCAACCACCTGGAAATGAGCCTTTATCTGTCTCAGGTCTGGCTGACTGGGACTTTTTCCATGCCTCTGGCCACTTTTTGCAAAAGCAGATGGTTTTCATATGGCATTGGGCATGTAGCCACTGCTGGAAGGCCAGGGAAATCCAGGGGCTTGAGCAGGTCACTGGGGCCCCAGGAGCCAGAGCTGGTCTGTGGTGGGGCACTGGGGCATGGGGATCTGGGGTGCGGGTCACCCCCGTCCTTTGCTGCAGTGGTGGTCATCTTACACGTGCCTGCATCAGCCCCAGCTGGCTGGCGTGTGTGTGCTAACTTGCTTTAGTCGTGTCCGACTCTTTGCAACCCCTTGGACTGTAGCCTGCCAGGCTCCTCTGTCTATGGAATTCTCCAGGCAAGATTACTGCAGTGGGTAGCTATTCCCTTTCCCAGGGGCTCTTCCTGACCCAGGGGTCAAACCTGTGTCTCTGTGTCTCCTGCATTGGCAGGCGGGTTCTTTACCAACAGCGCCACCTGGGACGTTCAGGAGGTTAGAGTCTCAAACCCCACCCCGAAAGGCTGATTGTGAGCCTGGGAATCTGCATTTTCAGGAGACACCCAGCTGGTTCTGAAGTGCACAGTTGGATCTGTCGGGGGAATGTGTAATTTCCTTGGTTCTATCTTGCTTCAGCAAAAATTTGAAGCAATGGATGGACAAGTGTTACAGCTCCATGTTACAGCTGAGTTTTATTTAGAAAGTAAAGGGAAATACATTCTCAAGGTGTGAGGGTGCGTTGACCTAAAAGACATGAAGAGAAGAGGGGCCCCGGCCCAGTCTTGCTCCTCCTTGTATATGCTTTCTCTCCTCCCCTGGGCCTGCCCTGTGCAGCCTGGGCTACCAGGAGGCCTGTTTGTCTCACCTGAGCTCCTCACTCAGGTCCTCAGACCCACCTTTGTTCTATGTTCGGGGGCTTTTCCCTTCTTTGTCCTTTCGCCATCTCCATTCTGGACTTGTTTTTCCTATTCTAACTAACACTACCCCCTCAAGAGATGGGAGGCCCAGTTCTTGGGGAATAGGGGCGTCGAGGTCTCTCTGGCTACTTCCTGCTGAACTCGGATGGCGAGGGGCATGGGGCCTCCCCTCTTGCCAGTCTCAGGCCTCGGAGTCCTTACAGCGGTGTCCATCTAAGCGTGACTGATATTTTCCGTGGTCGGCTGTAGTTTTATGTAGCCTTGTTGAACTGGCACTGCATGTTGTAGCTTGTTGACCTGGGCAGAGACAAAACGGGTTAGACAACTGATGATGCGTGGAGTAATCATAAGCAGCATCAATATGGTGATGACAGGGACTAGCAGAGGCATTAGCCAACTCTAGCTTCCCCCTCACCAGGAGAATTCCCCAAAGAGAGATTGTAGCCACCCCGAGAACTCTCCAGCTCATTCTTTGAAATCCGGTGGGGTCTGAATGTTTTTCCTGAGGACTGTGAGTCTTTCTTTAACTTAGCTGGAGGTATTTACCCAGAAACAACACATCTCATTCAATATGGCTCAAGTCCCTCCTTGTTCAGGAATCAGGAGATCGCCTGTCTGTTTTGGAGTGCAACCCCTGCCAAGCTGTGTTGGCTCTTTAGAGCTGTCCTGAGAAATCTTATCCTGAAACTTGATTTTGGGGATGTTCATTAGAATGGCACTTGTTTGTAGTCCTGAATAGGTATCTGAGATCCCCCAGGGGGCTCACAGGTGTATTGAGTGTCTTCTGTTTTCGTCCAAAGCTTGACTCGTGAATCCAGGAGTCATGTCCTGGTCCCTTGACTGCTGTGGATGTAGAAAGTATTACAGGGAAGGGATCCTTCCCTGTGGGCTCGAGTTGAGCCTTTGGAGACCCATCTTTCCAGACTTTAATTAAGACTTGAGTTCCTGGAGCATATAGTGGTGACTCTTTAGAATCTTTTGGGTCCTGGTTGACAGCCCACAAGCATATATCCTGTTGGAATTGCCCATGGTATAAGACCGGAGGGTCTGAGCCTCTGGATCTAGGAAGAGGTCATTGACATAAACAAAAGGTCTCCCATACAGCATCTCATAAAGACTAAGACCAACCTGTTCCTTAGGGGCAATGCGGGTGTGGAAGAGAGCCCCTTCCATCTGAGGGAGGTCTCCTGGGTTATCTTTTTTACTGCTGATTTTAAGAATTGGTTGGCTCTTTCTACTTTTCCTGAAGACTGAAGGCTCCAGGCACAACGCAGATAATAAGTAATGCCCGATGTTTTAGAGACTGCTTGGGTGACCTTAGAAGTAAATGATGTCCCATTGTCCCTTTGTAATGACCTGGGCAGACCTAATCTCAGAATGATTTCATGGAACAGGTTTTTTTTTTTTTTTTTTTTAACCACCTCCTCAGCCTTCTCAGTCCAGATGGGAAAGCCTTCAATCCATCCTGTGAATGTATCTATTATGACTAATGGGTACTTATACCCTTGAGAAACTGGCACCTGGGTGAGGTCCATCTGCCAGTCCTCTCCTGGGTAGGCCTCACATTGTTGGACAGGCTGGGTCAGCTGGGGTCTTTTAGTCATTTGGAGGCCTGTTCCTGTGAAGGACCTTTCCAGTAATCTTTGGAGGGCCTTTTCCCTAAATCCCTGGTGGCTCAGAGGTTAAAGTGTCTGCCTGCAATGTGGGAGACCTGGGTTCGATCCCTGGGTCGGGAAGATTCCCTGGAGAAGGAAATGGCAACCCACTCCAGTATTCTTGCCTGGAGAATCCCATGGGCAGAGGAGCCTGGTGGGCTACAATCCACGGGGTCCCAAAGAGTCGGACACGCCTAAGCGACTTCACTCTCACTTTCTTTCACTCTCCCCTAAACGAGCGGTGGCATACAAAGAGTTAACCAACTTTGATTGGAGGATCCCAGGCAGAAAAAGGAGTCCCTCCTTTTGGAACCACCCCATATGATCCTCTTGAAAGCCCTCGCTCTTAGCTTTAAGAGTCTCACCTTCAGCATATGAAGGAGTTTCTGGCAAATTAGTCCGTGGAACTAAGGTGGCCATCCCTATGGTTCTGTAACGCTGCTCTCTCAGCTGCCTGATTAGCTGCTTGGTCCCCTCGTGCCACTTCCGTGCTCCCTTTTTGGTGTCCTTTACAGTGGGAGACTGAAACCTCAGCGGGCAGATGGACCGCCTCCAAGAGCCTAAGGATTTGATCACCATATTTGATTGGGGACCCTCGGGTGGTCAAGTGGCCTCTTTCTTTTCAAATAGCAGCATGTGCACTGTAAAGGCATACTTGGAGTCAGTGTAAATTGTGCTCTTTTTCCTTTCCCTGCTCTAAAGCTCGAGTCAGGGCCATGAGCTTAGCTAAAGTGCCTGGTGGCAGAGGCTTAGCCTCTGTGGTCTCAAAATTGGAGACTACTGCATCCCCGGCTCTTCTTTATCCATCCAAGACAAAGCTGCTTCCATCAGCACACCAGATTTCCTCAGGATTGGTCAGGGGATCTCCTGACAATCCCTCTCGGGGTTTTGCCCAGTGGTCCAAGGTTTCTAGGCAAGAGTGAAAGGGGAGAGAGCCCTCAGGGGCAGGCAGGAGGGTGGCTGGGTTACGAACCTCACGAGGGGATATAGTCAGGTCTGGATTTTCCATGAGCGCTTCTTGATGTCTGAGTATCCTTTGATCAGACATCCATAAATGGCCTCTCCCATTCAAGAGTTGTTTCACGTGGGGGCTGGTAAAAATAGGCTGCCCCCAGGCGAGAGTTTTAAAGCATCTTCTATCAGGACTGGAATAGATGCAAAATTTCAAAGGCAGGGAAAGATCTCTTCTCAGTAAGGGAAGGGCACTCAGGGACCACCAGAAACTGGTGGGAAAAAGATTTATCCATCCGAGCAACAAAGAAGAGCTCGGGTGAGCCTTTGTGTAGCTGCTTTTCCTATAGCACCCCAAATGGCACAGGTTTGGGAGGAGAAGGCTCCGGAGTAGGAGATCAAGACAGAGTAGGTAGCCCCTGTGTCAACCCAGAAATTCTCGACCTACCTGCCACATCCAGTTGCACCCTGGGCTCCAGCCCCATTATGGTTATCCGTGACAGGCGGGCTGGCTGGAGCGAGCCACTTCAGTCCAGTTGAACCATCGTGAGGGAAGGCTTGGTGCTTGACCTTGAGGCTCTTGGGCCCCGAGGGCAGAGTGCCATCCAATGTCCCAATTGATGACATTTGTAGCAAGCCATTTTAGGAGACTTGTCACTCTTTGGACACTCTTTGGCCCAATGTCCTGCCTGTCTACAGATTAGGCATTTGCCCTATGCCTTGTCCTTCAAGGACTCGGGGTGCCATAGAGTTTCCCTGGAAGGCGGCCAGCATCTGGGCATGCCTTGTCTCTTTCCTTTTCTCCCTTTCTGGGCCTTGGCCTCCCTCTCCTGTTCTCTGTTATAAAAGGTATTGGTGGCTGTCTGGACCACCTCATCTAAAGAGGCAGCAGGGTCCTGCTGCTGGAGCTGTTGGAACTTTATCCTGATGTCTGATGCACATTACGACAAGAATTTGTCCTTTAAAATCACCTGTGTCTCATAAGAGTCTAAACTCATGAGACTGGTAAACTTTTGGAGAGCCTCTTTTAGACTTTCCAGAAAGGCAATGCGGTTCTCATTGGATTCCTGAGTTATTGCTGAGACTGGGCATAGTCCCACAGCCAATAGGCTTACTTCTATTTCCATGGGTGGACTTCCTTAGGGGTGAGTCTTTTTAAAGCTTATTCTACCCAGTACTGTTGCAACCGGACTGCCAGGTGTCCCTGAGTCACGGCGCAGATCCCTAAGCAGGCTGAGGTGTGACAGCCTCCTGGAGATTGAATCCCCGGGCAGGTCGAGGCAGGCCAGCCTCCCGAGAATTGGGTCCCGGGACAATTCGAATCATGTTGACCTCCTCCGACCCCTGGACTGAAGTCGGGTGTCCCCAAGGTCTCCAGCGTGACCAGTGCTGGGTAGGATTAAGGGGTTGTAACCTCAACTCATTGCTGGTTTGTCCACCATGGATGGGAATAGATCCCATGATGTAAAGCAATCCAAGCCTGTGCCCTGAGACTGGGAACCTGGTGAAACAGCCACCAGCCTTATCCTCTTATTGCTCTGAGGGATTGTAAGTCACTGATTTCCTCCCCTAGTCCTCCATAAGAATAGCTTAGGGTGTCTCCAAGGGCAAACATTTCATTGTCATAGACCCGCTGTAGGTAATAACAGAAGTAATGACAAAGGACGTGGAATAAGACTGGTTCCAAATAGGAAAAGGAGTGCGTCAGGACTGTATATTGTCACCCTGCTTATTTAACTTATATGCAGAGCACATCATGAGAAATGCTGGGCTGGAAGAAGCACAAGCTGGAATCAAGATTGCCGGGAGAAATATCAATAACCTCAGATATGCAGATGACACCACCCTTATGGCAGAAAGTGAAGAACTAAAGAGCCTCTTGATGAAAGTGAAAGAGGAGAGTGAAAAAGTTGGCTTAAAGCTCAACATTCAGAAAACGAAGATCATGGCATCTGGTCCCATCACTTCATGGCAAACAGATGGGGAAACAGTGACAGACTTTATTTTTCTGGGCTTCAGAATCACTGCAGATGGTGACTGCAGCCATGAAATTAAAAGACACTTACACTTTGGAAGGAAAGTTATGACCAACCTAGACAGCATATTAAAAAGCAGAGACATTACTTTGTCAACAAAGGTCCATCTCGTCAAGGCTATAGTTTTTCCAGTGGTCATGTATGGATGTGAGACCTGGACTATAAAGAAAGCTGAGCACAGAACAATTGATGCTTTTGAACTGAGGTGTTAGAGAAGATTCTTGAGAGTCCCTTGGACTGCAAGGAGATCCAACCAGTCCATCCTAAAGGAGATCAGTCCTGGGTGTTCATTGGAAGGACTGATGTTGAAGCTGAAACTCCAATCCTTTGGCCACCTGATGCGAAGAGCTGACTCATTTGAAAAGACCCTGATGCTGGAAAAGATTGAGGGCAGGAGGAGAAGGGGATGACAGAAGATGAGATGGTTGGATGGCATCACTGACTTGATGGACATGAGTTTGAGTAAACGTGGGAGTTGGTGATGGACAGGGAGGCCTGGCGTGCTGCAGTCCATGGGGTCACAAAGAGTTGGACACAACTGAATGACTGAACTGAATTGAATGACAAAGGAGTGGGTTATCTGGTCTTGTTACGTGCATTACAGACTTTAATAATAGGCTGTGTGGAGCAATGTTGCCTACAAGGGGGCAGGGTCCTGGTTATGTGAGTCAGTAAGTGACTTAAGGACAAAATGATGAGAGGCAACAGACCAGATGTTTGATAAAAGTGGAGTGGAGATTTGATCCAGCGGGTATGTTTGTAACTTTAGGAGAAGGGTGGTAAGGATTTGGGCCCAAACGGCCTGAAGCGCTAACTCCCAAAGTGGCAAACATTATCCCTGGAAGCCCAATTCCCTTGAAGGGATGCCACCAACAGAAGGACTTCCTGCAGGCATTGGGAGCCCGTCACCCACCCTAGCGGACTCACTGGAGGTGCTGTTGTCGCACATGTTGTGGGAAACATGGAAGATGAAGGCCTGAAACAGGAGGGAAGGGGGCATGGCACAATATTTTAAAGAATGCATAGTCCAAGGGCTTAACAGTCAGTTTTCATTCCAATCCCAAAGAAAGGCAATGTCAAAGAATGCTCAAACTACTGCAAAATTGCACTCATCTCACATGCTAGCAAAGCAATGGCCTAAAATTCTCCAAACCAGGCTTCAACAGTACGTGAACCATGAACTTCCAGATGGTCAAGCTGGATTTAGAAAAGGCAGAGGAACCAGAGATCAAATTGCAAACATCCGCTGGATCATCAAAAGAGAAAGAGAGTTCCAGAACAACATCTACTTCTGCTTTATTGACTACATCATAGGCTTTGACTGTGTGGACCACAACAAACTCTGGAAAATTCTTAAAGAGATGGGAATACCAGATCACTCAACCTGCCTCTTGAGAAACCTATATGCAGGTCAAGAAACAACAGTTAGAACAGGACATGGAACAACAGACTGGTTCCAAATCAGGAAAGGGGTACGTTAAGGTTGTATATTGCCACCCTGCTTATTTAACTTATATGCAGAGTACATCATGAGACATGCTGGACTGGATGAAGCACAAGCTGGAATCAAGATTGCCGGGAGAAATATCAATAACCTCAGATATGGAGATGACACCACCCTTATGGCAGAAAGTGAAGAAGAACTAAAGAGCCCCTTGGTGAAAGTGAAAGAGGAGAGTGGAAAAGTTGGTTTAAAGCTCAACATTCAGAAAACTAAGATCACGGCATCTGGTCTCATTAGTTGATTGCAAATAGATGAGGAAACAATGGAAACAGTGACAGACTTGATTTTTTTGTGCTCCAGAATCACTACAGATAGTAACTGTAGCCATGAAATTAAAAGATGCTTGCTCCTTGGAAGAAAAGTTATGACCAACCTAGATAGCATATTAAAAAACAGAGACATTACTTTGCCAACAAACGTCCACCTAGTCAAAGCTATGGTTTTTCCAGTTGTCATGTATGGATGTGAGAGCTGGACTATAAAGAAAGCTGAACACTGAAGAATTGATGCTTTTGAACTGTGGTGTTGGAGAAGACGCTTGAGAGTCCCTTGGACTGCAAGGAAATCCAACCAGTCCATCCTAAAGGAAATCAGTCCTGAATATTCATTGGAAGGACTGATGTTGAAGCTGGAACTCCAATACTTTGGCCTCCTGATTCGAAATTGACTCATTTGAAAAGACCCTGATTCTGGGAAAGATTGAAGGCGGGAGGAGAAGGGGATGACAGAGGATGAGATGGCTGGATGGCATCACTGACTCAGTGGATATGAGTTTGAGTAAACTTCAGAAGTTGGTGATGGACAGGGAGGCCTGGCGTGCTGCAGTCCATGGGGTTGCAGAGTCAGACATGACTGAGCGACTGAATTGAACCCAAGGGCATAACATAAACTGATTAAAATCAAATGGGTCTAAGATGACAGACAAGTCAATTTCAGCTAAACCTTGATCCTCGATCTGCAAGCCAAATGACACACCCCGGGGTGCCAGGATAGTTCCAAGGCACTGTCAAAAGACTGATGAGTGGGTGGTTCCCCTGTTGTTGGAGTGATCCTCCTACTCATTAACATATGAAATCACCCAACTCACTAAAACTAACCACAGCACATTCCATGGCCACCGCGTCCTGTGATGGCCCAAACTCTTGGAGTGTGTTTATCTCTGAAGCCAAACAAATCTACCTCTTACCTATTGCTGGGTCTCTCATGGAATTTATTTTGCAATGAGACATCAAGAACCTGAGCTTCATTAGGTCCTGAAAGCAAGCGCCACGGATTTGGGCCCGGCTCAAGTCCTGGTAGGAGAAGGCAATGGCACCCTACTCCAGTACTCTTGCCTGGAAAATCCCATGGACGGAGGAGCCTGGTAGGCTGCAGTCCATGGTGTCGCTGAGAGTCAGACATGACTGAGCAACTTCACTTTCTCTTTTCACTTTCATGCACTGGAGAAGGAAATGGCAACCCACTCCAGTGTTCTTGCCTGGAGAATCCCAGGGACGGGGAAGCCTGGTGGGCTGCCGTCTATGGGGTCACACAGAGTCGGACACGACTGAAGTGGCTTAGCATAGCATAGCATAGCAAGTCCTGGTCGGACATGACTGAGTGACTAAGCATAGCACTGAGTCCCTGACATGTGGGTTTGAGTCCCAATCTTAGGTAAACCGTTACAAACACAATTTTTGGAAATGGAAAGATGATGACCTGCCCTGTACTTTGTAAACAGTGGCATAAATGGAGAGAGGAGCTGAAGGATAGGAGGAAAAGTAGGTGGGAAAAACGTGCCTAGGAATCCCCTTCATAACTTGCTGGAAAATCTTCTAAATACCTGACCTGTGCTTACAGTTTTCATTGGCCTGATCCTTAGCATAAAGGAGGTTAAGGACAGAAGAAGCTTCATCCACTTGGGCAACCGCTACCAAGGCACAGCAGCTAGCAGAGCCTTCGGGACACCCTGGGGCACCCACTGCCGCTCAGCCGTTTGCCAGGGGTTTGAGGAAACAAGGAATGAGAGATTGTAAAGGAGTCAAGATTTTGTTAGCCATATGTCCTTCTAGCCACAGAAGCGAGGGCTTCCTACCCCAGAGGGAGGGCTTCTGGACTCTGAGACGGAGCCACCTCAGCTCTCTGCCGCATTCGTTTTTGCTGTCCCCGTGTCCAGCACCCTGGGTTTCTTGTCACTTCCCCTGTGCTGGGTTTTCTTCGCGTTCGGCTCCACCGTGGGAGCTTTTGCCGAGTTGGGCTTTTGCTCTGTTTGGCCTCTGCCTCGTGGGAGCTGAGCTGAGGTTGTTTCAGCCAGGTTAAATCCGAGTCACGGCACCGTATGTGTCGGGGAAGTTTGTAATTTCCTCGGTTCTCTCTTGCTGCAGCAAAAATGTGAAGCAGTGGACGGACCAGTGTTACAGCTCCGTGATGCAGCTCAGGTTTATTTGGCAAACAAAGGAAAATACATCCTCTAGGCGTGAAGGCGGGCCGACCCAAAAGATGCGAAGAGAAGAGAAGGCCCCAGTCTTGTAGGCTTCCACCTTTTACACATTTGTCTCCTCCCCCTGAACCTGCCCTGTGTAAACTGGGCTAGCCAGGAGGGCTGTGCCAGGAGGGCTGTGTGTCCTCCTGAGGTCCTCACTCCAGTCGGCTGATCTTCCTTTGTTCTATGTTCATGGGCTGTTCCCTTCTTTGTCTTTTGACCACTGTCATTCTGGACTCCGTTTCCCCATTGTAACTACCTAACAAACAGGTCAGGACTGCTCAGAGGCACCACCGTGGGCCAGGTGCTGCCTGGATGTTCCGGCCGTAGCCGCAAGCACACAGGGAAAGACTTCGGGCCTTGGAAGCCTGCTTTCTGCTGCGGAAGATGTCACAGACAGTGGGAAGGCTCAGGCAGGAAGCGGGAGGCGGGTCAGGAGGGAGACAGGCCGGGCGAGAGGAGAGGAGGGGCCAGGGTGTGCCAGGGGCAGCTGCAGGAGTGGGGGCAGGCCGGGGGGCGCCCTGTGGCCTTCACACGCCTAGACCTGTCTGGGCCTCGGTTTCCTCGTCTGTGAAACAGAGAAGGACATGCCGGCTCCCCGAGGAGCCGCGTGGCCTCTGGATGCATCTCCATGGATGGCTGCCTTGGGCACAGACAAGCCCGCTGGGCTGACTGTGGGATCCTGTGGTCACGTTTCCCACCTCCCACAGGAGGTGTTGGTCACTCCCAGGCTGCGGTTTACAGGTAAATTTGAGACTCTTGCTTTTAAAAGTAATTTCTAATTCCCAGGAAGCCTTCAGGGGTTCGGTGTTTTATCTTGAAACACATAACAAAGCCTGGTGCGCATATCTGCTGACTTTCATTTCATGATTGTTGGCGCGTGGGGGGTGTTTTCCAATGCACGAAGCCCCTTCCTTCCTGGCTCCCTGAGTTTTCTTCCAAGCCGCTCTGCCCAGGACCACCCAGCGGCCCCCTGCCCTGCTCCCCCTTGGATCCCTGCGGCCTGGAGTCCCCTCCTGCTCCAGGAGGCCGCCTGTGCCCTCTCCCTTCCGCCTCTGCCCAGGACGCTTGCCCCTTGCCATTGCTGCTGCTGCTTAGTCACTGCGTTTTGTCCAACTCTTTGCGACCCCGTGGACTGTAGCTGCCAGCTTCCTCTGTCCATGAGATTCTCCAGGCAATCATACTGGAGTGGGTTGGCATTTCCTCCTGCAGAAGGTCTTCCCAAACTAGGGATTCGACCTGTGTCTCTGGCCTGGTGGGTGAATTCTTTAACTTCTGAGCCACCAGGGAAGCCCTCCCCTGGCTGAGCACTGTTCAGAGAGCCCCCAGCACCCCACTGCCCTCCCAGCCGCCTCAGGCTAGCTGAGCCCCACTGCCTGCCTCCTGGCCTGTGCCCACTGGGCTGTGGGCAGTGTCTGTCTCTCCCCAGAAAGTGAGCTCTTTGAGGGGAGCGACTTTTGCTTCTTTTGCTCCTCACCACACTCCCAGCATGCCTAGTGGTGGTAAACACTCAGTAGTGACTCTTTCTTGAGAGATGGAAGGAGTCATCTCACCCCGCACACCTGCCCAGGCTGGGGTCCACCCCTGGAGGATAGTCCAAGGCCCCGTGGCTGGTTCCAGCTTCAGCACTGGCTCAGACCTGGGGCCGGGGTGGGCGAGGACTGCCTGGGACAGGGCTTCCTGCACCCCCAGGCCGGCTCCCCACACCCTCCCCGGGGGCCCTCCCCTTCCTGCCGGCTGCATCCTCGGTCCTCTCTAAGCTGTGATGGGCCCCACAGGGCCTCTGACCCTGAGTCTCGTCTTCTGAGGTCTGAGGGGTGGTCCTCCAGCTCGTCTGGGTGACAGCTGCCTGAGCTCTGGGACCACCTGCACTCCAGAGGAAAGAGGCTGCCTTTGCCAGCAGCTCCCGGGGCGCCAGACCACGGGCGGGCAGAGGGGCGGCTGCAGCACAGATAGCGGCCAGCACAGGCCTCGCGGGACTTTGCCCTCTGTTTTCCTGTCACCTCCGGGTCACCAGCAAATCTAGCCGATCTCGCCCAGAGAAGCAGATACCCCACTGGTCCCCCATTCTTTGGGAAGGCTCAAGCGTGCTGCCATAAACAGCAGTGGGCACCGAGTGCTGGGAACCTGTGAGACGCTCACCTTCTTTTCAGTTCAGCTCAGTTCAGTCGCTCAGTCGTGTCCAACTCTTTGCCACCCCATGGACTGCAGCACACCAGGCCTCCCTGTCCATTGCCAACTCCCGGAGTTCACTCAAACTCATGTCCATTGAGTCGGTGATGCCATCCAACCATCTCATCCTCTGTCATCCCCTTCTCCTGCCTTCAATCTTTCCCAGCATCAGGGACTTTTCCAATTAGTCAATTCTTCACATCAGGTGGCCAAAGTATTGGAATTTCAGCTTCAGCATCAATCCTTCCAAAGAACACCCAGGACTGATCTCCTTTAGAATGGACTGGTTGGATCTCCTTGCAGTCCAAGGGACTCTCAAGAGTCTTCTCCAACACACAGTTCAAAAGCATCAATTCTTCAGCCCTCAGCCTTCTTTATAGTCCAACTCTCACATCCATACATGACTACTGGGAAAACAATAGCTTTGACTACACGAATCTTTGTTGGCAAAGTAATGTCTCTGCTTTTTAATATGCTCTCTAGGTTGGTCAAAACTTTTCTTCCAAAGAGTAAGCGTCTTAATTTCATGGCTGCAGTCACCATCTGCAGTGATTTTGGAGCCTAAAAAATAAAGTCAGCCACTGTTTCTATTGTGATGGGACCAGATGCCATGATCTTCATTTTCTGAATGTTGAGCTTTAAGCCAACTTTTCACTCTCCTCTTTCACTTTCATCAAGAGGTTCCTTAGTTCTTCTTCACTTTCTGCCATAAGGGTGGTGTCATCTGCATATCTGAGGTTATTCATATTTCTCCCGGCAATCTTGATTCCAGCTTGTGCTTCATCCAGCCCAGTGTTTCTCACGATGTACTCTGCATATAAGTTAAATAAGCAGGGTGACAATATACAGCCTTGACGTACCCCTTTCCTGATTTGGAACCAGTCTGTTGTTCCATGTCCTGTTCTAACTGTTGTTTCTTGACCTGCATATAGGTTTCTCAAGAGGCAGGTTGGGTAATCTGGTATTCCCATCTCTTTAAGAATTTTCCAGAGTTTGTTGTGGTCCACACAGTCAAAGCCTATGGTGTAGTCAATAAAGCAAAAGTAGATGTTTTTCTGGAACTCTCTTGCTTTTTCCATGATCCAACAGATGTTGGCAATTTGATTTCTGGTTCCTTTGCCTTTTCTAAATCCAGCTTGGACATCTGGAATTTCACAGTTCACCTTCTTTCACATTACTTTAAAAGTTATATACAGCTTCCCTGGTGGCTCAGAGGTAAAGAATCTGCCTTCCAATGGAGGGAACACAGGCTCGATACCTGATCCAGGAAGATCCCGCATGCCATGGGGCAACTAGACTCCAGCACCCCTACGGAGCCTGTGCTCTGGAGCCTGTGCTCCACAACAAGAGAAGCCACTGCAATGAGGAGCCCACACAGCCCAAGTAGAGAGCAGGCCCTGCTCTCAGGAGCGAGAGAAGCCTGTGTGCAGCAACGAAGACCGAGCACAGCAGCCAATACGCCAGTACTTGGGCCACCTGATGCGAAGAGCTGACTCATTTGAAATGACCTGGATGCTGGGAAAGATTGAAGGCAAGAGAAGGGGACGACAGAGGATGAGCTGGTTGGATGGCATCACTGACTCGATGGACATGAATTTGAGCAGGCTCCAGGAGTTGTTGATGGACAAGGAGGCCTGGCGTGCTGTGGTCCATGGGGCCGAAGAGAGCTGGACATGACTGAGTGACTGCAGTGAGCTGCACGTTCACGTGAAGTGCTGGCTGGACCCCAGTCTCCGCAGGAGCAGGGCTCACTGCTGTGTCCTCAGCTCTGCTCTGCTGGTAGCTGGCATGAGGAGGGCTGCTCTGTCACACAAGCTACGTCACAAATCCTGGCAGTTATTTTGCCGGGATTATCAAATTATCAAACCTTCCATTGGAGCAAGTGCGGAGGAGGTAGTCTACTTCTGCACCACTTGGAATCTGCTGGTGATTTGCAGCCTGGAGCCTGAGATTATCTGAAAGTTTGGTGACTCACACCTGGGACAGATGCTGCCTCCAGGCTGAGGCCTCAGCTGGGGTTACCAGCCAGGACACCCACGTGTAGCCTCCCCACGTGGCCAGGGCTTCCTCAGAATGAGGAAGCTGGTTCCAGGGCAGAGAGTCCAGGAGTGAGAGCCAGGAGGAAGCCCTCTGTCTGTTGTGACTTATTCTGGAGAGTCAGTCCACCTGACTCCCACGCCTGCTGTTTGTCAGGGCGTCCTGAACACCTGCCAAGGTCCAAGGGATGTTCTGGTGGAGAGCAGTGGGGTTCTGGAAGACCATTCAGGATGGGATGTGCTGTTCTGGCTATTTCTGGAAAATACTATCTGTCATAAGGGGCTGCAAATGCCTTCAATGTCTCAGGAGAAAAATTACTCCTACCTAGAATTCTGTACCCTGCCAACCTATCAATCACGTGATTGAAAGTGCAAGCTCTCAAAAGTTCACTCCCATGATGGTCTGAGAAAGCCTCTGAAAGAACACTCCACCAAAACAAGGGAGGAGAGCAAGGGTGCAGAAGACACTGTCCAGGAAGAAGGAAGGCAAGCCCTAAGGTGACAACTAACCTGGAGGCCAAGAGATCAATCAGACGACGTAAGAGCAGGAGGGCGTGGTGTCCCAGGGGCATCTGTGCAGGAAAACACGCGCCCCGAAGGCGCTGACGCAGCACCCTATGCGGCTGTCACTAGGAAGTGATGCTTAGAACCACTGTAGTGATGTGTGATCCTGACAGAATGAAACAGATGACAAGGAGACTGACTGCATGAAGCAGAGCCGGGACACAGGGTATGCACAGATGCTTCACATGTGCCCAGGACCAGAGTGCAGATAGAGGAATTACAGACCTTAGTGCTTGGCAGTAATCCATTAGCCAAACAGGGGAAGAGTGAAACTGAGCCTCTGACATACTACAGACACACGCGAGTAGTTTCCAGGAGGATTAAAGACAAAAACGTGGAAGGCAAGTCTGTTAAGTCTTTAGAAAATGGCGATATTTGTCACACACATAACTGACCAGGGATGGTCGTGTGGTGTTTTAATTGCTAAGTTGTGTTGGACTCTTTGGGACCCCATGGACTTCAGCCTGCCAGGCTTCTCTGTTCGTGGGATTTTCTAGGCAAGAATACTGGAGTGGGTTGCCATGCCCTCCTCCAGGGGATCTTCCCAACCCAGAGACAGAACCCACACCTCCTGCACTGGCAGAGGGATTCTTCACCACCGAGCCACTAGGGAAGCCCTAGGCTTGACCGCTGTTGGTTTCAGAAGTGCTCACACGGTAAAGTGTCTGACCACAATGTGGGAGACCTGGGTTCAATCCCTGGGTCAGAAAGAGCCTCTGGAGAAGGAAATGGCAACCTACTCCAGTACTCTTGCTTGGAAAATCTCATGGACGGAGGAGCCTGGTAGGCTACAGTCCATGGGGTCGCAAAGAGTTGGACACGACCGAGCAACTTCACTCACTTTTCACTTAAGAGCCCAGCAGAGTTGGGGTAAAAACACCTTGGGTTGGAGTTTGGGGAGGATGGGGTTTAAACTGTGTTTCTGAAACAAGATTCTGAATAAATGAGGATTCCTGTGGAGCCGGGGCTGGGGCAGGACTGCAGGTTTCCCGACCAGGTTTAAACAGGGCAAGTTGGAGGGGAGGGTGTTTGCCTGTGGGCACAGGGGCGGCATAGACTTTGATGTCCACACCCCCAATCCCTCTCCCGCCCCCGGCCACCCCTCCCCGCGGAGGTCTGCAGCAGTCCAGGACGGGGCCCTGGCGTCCCCAGCAGGACCCAGTGCCCGGAGGTGGCTGCGGCCTCGTCCGCGGGCGCGCACAACAGCAATCCAGACTCCGCCGCGCGCTCGCCTGGCCACAAGATCACCGTTTGCACCTGACATGGGCCCTCCGCTCAGCTTGTTTACCATCCTGCGTCACCGGGAAACGTCCGCGGCCGGGGACAAAAGGTTCTTCCCTGGTGAGTCTCGCCGGACAGAGGGCGTTCAGGGGCGGCGCGCACACCGCCTTCGGGCGCCGCCAGGTGGCCGGTCGCACCGCGCGCAGCCGCCGCTCTGCCCGCCTGCCCCAGCGTCCTCTGATCCCGGGATGACAGACCCCCATCACGGCGGGAACAACATGCCAACCCTGGCAGGGTCACTCCCGTTCCCTACGCTCCGCAGCGTCCTTGCTCGCCCAGGGCCCTCCCAGGACCCTGTTTAGACCCTAGGCATCCTGGAACCCGGCCCAGACTCCTACCCTGGGCTCTAACACTTTGCCTATAGCTCTCTGAACACATTCTCTTGCAGCCAAATGTGGATACCAAAAGGCGCCCTGTTTTCTCCCCAGGTGCCAATCAAATTACCTGCGCAACTGTGCTGTCAGGCAAGCAATCGCATGACAGTGAGGGAAAGAGCAGGCTGGTACCAAGCACCGCCAGGGCGGGTGAAGGCCCTGGGGGGGAGGAGCCTGCAGGGCAGGTGGAATGCTTCATGCTCCCTTCCAGGGCCTGGTGGCCTCCCTGGATGGGCCCACAAGAGCAGTGTGGCCCACAGTGGGACTGGAGCCAGGGGGCCCCATGTGGCAGGCCAGTGAGGTGGAAGCCGTGCACAGGGTCCATGTGGCCCACGAGAGCTCCGGCTCTCCGCGAGGCAGACTCTCTCCATGTCCTGCAACCTCTGAACCTGAAGGAAGGAGAAAGGGAAATCCAGGTGCAAGTGGCCTGGGCAGGCACCCGTCCAGCCCCAGTGGGAGTTACTGAGAGCACCCCTGGGTTTCTGTCGGCGGCACGGTCGCTCCTTCCCGCTGCCACTGTCAGCCTCCAGACTCCCGGGGCAGCCACGGAGGCGTCCCACGTGGTCCATGTCCATTCTGCAGGAGACGACTGGCACCTGGGGGAGGGGTTCTAAACTTACACGGGCCCAGACGTCAGGCCCCCTGAGGCCAAGAAGCACAGGGAGGGACCCTGCCTGGCTGAGAACCCACAAGGTCCATCCCCAGCTGCAGACCCCCTAACCTGGCCCTCCCCAGATGCCTGGGCACCCTGTCTCCCCAGGTAGGGGCTGGGGTGGGGTGGGGTGGAGGAGGCACAGAGGTGATCATGCTCTGGGCTGTGCAGTCAGACTGCCCAGGTTTGAGTCCCAGTTCTGCATCTTATGGGCTGTGGTCGTGGGCAAACATTTTCCAGTCTGACTGTCAGCTTCCTTGTGGCGATCATGACCACCCTGCTGGGGTGTCCTGCAGACCTCCAGTCAGGACACCCCTCCGACCACCTTATGATGCAGGTCACCCCTCTGACCACCCTATGACACAGGATGCTCCCCTGGCCACACTGTGACCCAGGACACCCCTCCTGCCACCCTATGACAGAGGACACCCCCCTGGACACACTGTGACCCAGGACACCCCTCCAGCCACGCTATGACACAGGACGCCCCCTGGACACACTGTGACCCAGGACACCCCTCCTGCCACGCTATGACACAGGACGCCCCCCTGGACACACTGTGACCCAGGACACCCCTCCTGCCACGCTATGACAGAGGCAGACTGGCATCCTGAGCTAGGCACTGGGTCCTGTGCTCTCCACAGCATCTCTCCCAGGTTTTATGTCCCACTTTTTAGGTGGAGAAACTGAGACCCAGGCACTAAAGTAAATTGTCCGACGCCACACAGCCAGAGAGGGTCAGCATGGATCCAGCCTGGCCTGATGCCACAGCCTTTCCCCTTGGCCACCAAGGTCTCCTGTCTCTGAGCACTGGGTGGGGGTCAGGCTCTCATCTGGAAAACAGAAGCCCTGTGAGTTTTCAGGAGAGGAAGTTGAATATAGGAAATTTGTTATACATGTGACAGAAGTAACTAGATGTCGAAATGGGAATGAATGGTGGGGCCATGGAAAATTAGCCAGGGCTCCTGGCCAGGCTAGAACCATGCAGGCCTGCCCAGGAGGCCACAGCCGAGGAGCCCTTGAAAGCAGAGGAAGGGGACAGATGCTCTGGCTCCAGTATGTCCCCGCCCTCCAGCCTCCCCCCACCCCCCCAGACCCCTCGGGCATCCAGAGGAGCCAGGGCTCGGCAGTGTGGGTGGAAGGACCTGGAGGATGTGGGCCGTGATGGGACAGAGCAGCAGGAAGCCCTGTTCCAGGGACATCTCCCAAGGGTCAGCCTGAACTGAGTCTTGAGAAATGTAGTGGAACCAAGCAGGACCCTCTGGGGCCTTCCTGGGACAGACCTACCCACTCATGTCATCCACCTGCCTCTTGTCTGTAGAAAAACATTAGCCAAAGAATAAATGTGATCAGAGAAATGAGAAAACACGAAAGAAAGGAAAACTGTCAAGGAAGACAAAATAATAAGAGGTTAGTCATTAAACTAAACACAGCACGAAGTCAGGGACCTTTAGATCTTCCTTGAGGACTGTAGACAATATTTTGAGCCCCACCTCTTGAGCTGTTTTGAAGACACCGAAACCCCTGCCCGATGGGAGAACTTAACTGTGTGCTGCCCACAAGATGTGGACCCCAGACTGGATGGAAACAGAAGGTTGGTGATGCTGACCCCCGGTTACCTCACAATTGGAAGAATGTCCATGCGCTGATCATGGCCCCCACAACCCTCTGCCCAGGCATAGCCCCCTCCTACGTGATCTCCAAGCAAAACCCAGGGAGTGGGTTGAGTCTTTTGGACATAAGTCCACCTTCTGCCCAAGACTGCCAGTTTCCCCAATAAAACCATCTTTCCTGTTACCTAACACTTGTCTCTTAGTATTGATTTCTTGATCGACCTGCAGCTGAACCTGAGTTTGCTAACAGTAGGAGTTTGACATCAGAATAAAGGTCATTCCAAAAAAGGGGTGAATAGAAGCCCAGGCACAGAGTCGGTTTTGTAGGAGTGACCTGAGACCTGCTGCCATGGAAACATACCAGCTCCTGTCCTCCTGCTGGACCACCTGTGCCTCTGACAACCCCACCACCACTCCAGGCTGGGGACCCCTTCTTAGGAGCCCCCACTTCCTTCCTGCCTCTCTTGCAGTCAGGGTGGAGGCGGGACTCTCAGGGTCCTGCCTATCAGACATAGAGGCAGGCAGGTGACCCAGGTTCTATAGGTCAGAAACACACATCAGGACCCCCTCATGGCCAGGGTCACACCTGCTGCCCGCTTTGGGCTCACTCCTGACACCACCATCTGGGGGTGGCTGGCTCCCACCCCCTGCAGACTCAGGGAGCCCCCCTGCTCTTTTCATTTTTAATTGGCTACTGTTGATTTGGGTATCTATTCTCAAGAACGCTGACTTCCAGGAGGAAATTAACTCACATGTTGTTAACAAGGGGTTGGCTTTTCTCCTTTTGAGATGGATATTTTCCAGACTCCTAAAGTCTAGTTAGACTCATGGTGCTTGAGATGAACCTTCTCAGAACAGGGTGCTTTCCTACTCAGTCACTGGTTCACACAGTTCGAACTGTAGACTGTGGACCCCAGGGAGGCAGGGCTACAGACTCAGGCCGGCAGCTGGATCATTGGGACTGTAAGTCTCCCCCAACTTTGGGCAGACCTAGAACAGACCAAAGAACTGCTCCTGCCTCGGGCAGAGCTGGGAGTTGCTGGGACTCACTGGCTCCGCAGTACTGGCCTGCGGATTGTCCAGAGGTGCCCAGTGGCCCTTAAATGCCTTATGTGTTAGTCACTCAGTCGAGTCCGATTCTTTGCGGCCCCATGGACTGTAGCTTGCCAGACTCCCCGTCCATGGGATTCTCCAGGCAAGAATACTGGAGTGGGTAGCCACTCCCTTCTCCAGCGGATCTCCCCAGCCCAGGGACAGAACCCAGGTCCACCTGCATTGCACGTGGACTCTTACGTCTGAGCTACCCTTGTCAATCTATAAATCCCTGAGATGAGACGTGTGGGCAGAACTGATGGCCATGGTCAAATCTCAAGGAGGGGCCTCCTGCTGTTTGGGAGATAGGGGACCTGGCGGGGTGGGGGTGGGGGACTGAGTCTCGGCGATCGAGCGCGGACGCCTCCCTGTTGCTGACAGGTGAGCCACCCTGCCTTCATCATGCGTCACATGCAGCCTGTGGAGCTGATCTCCACTCGAGTCAGCACTGCAGTCACCTTCGCCGAGCGGGCTTGTCGGCGCCCAGACCGCCCGGCCGCAGCCCGGGTCCTGCAGAATGCTTCTGTAACTAGTTCCCAGCAAGTGGATGCTGCGGCCCCGGACCACGATTGTCAGAGCCGCCCCTCTGGACTGTGAGGTTCACTCGGCAGGAAGAGGTACGTAGGTGGTGCAGGTGAAAAAATCAATCAGGAGAATGACGGAAACAGCAAGAGCGGTGCAGACTGGGAAGGAAGCCCGCGCACGCTGGGCGGGGCGAGTCCCCTTCAGCGCAGCCCCTTCAGCAGCGCGGGCGCAGCGGAGAGGCCGGAGCCTTTGTGATGTCACAGCCCCGCCCGCCGGGAGAATGGTTGCCATGGCGACGTAAACCGAAGGCCTGGGCTCGCGGAGCCCCGGGGCAGCAGCTCAGAGGCTTCCGAGCGAGCGCCGGCGTGCGGAGCGGGTGGGTGCGCTAGGGACCTGGGCGGGAGCCACGGGCGGGGTCCGGGCGGACACCTCGCGCGCCCCCTCCAAGCCCCTGTCGCAAGGGTCCCTGTTCCTTACTCATCGCATAGCCAGCCGTCTAGCAACCCCTCTTCCCTTCAGGGCCATGCACCCTCGCCACACGCCCAGACGGGCCAGACGTGGGTGTGGGGAGGCCCGGCCCTGCTACAAGCCGAGTGCCCTGATTCCTTTCGTGAGGCTGCAGCAGGCATGCGGCTGGAAGGGTGCAAGCTTTGGAGTCAAGGAATCCTGGGCGGGAGTCCCAGCCTCGGCGTTTCCTGGCTGTGACTTCGGACCTTTGGCTCCTTTGTTTCCTCCTCTGCAAAATGCTGACTAGTTCCGCAGATAGTGAGAAAAAGCGCCGCGGTGGGGCCGAACGCTTGATGAGCCACCAGTCAGCGCCTCCTCTGGTCCTCAGGGAGCTTACCTTCTAGGGGAACTAGGTACTCGACCTAGAGGGATACACCAGCTATTGGCAACTGGTCAAAGGGAAGAGGATGGGGTGGTGGGAAGATGCTTCTGGGGAGGGGCGGGCCTGAGTGCTGGTCGAGGGTGGTAGGGGCCAAGGCTCGGGCTGACCGTGGGCGGGCGGCTCTGCGAGTAGGACTAGCCCTGGGCGGCTGGAACCACGACGGGGAGAGGAGGGAGGCGCGGCGGGTCGGAGCTGCAAGTGTCCTCGTGGTGAGCCTTGGGCAGGCGCCCGCTGTTCTCAGCAGCCGCCGGCGGAGGGCGGGCTGCGGGCTGGACCCACCGGCTCAGAAGCTGTCTCTCCCCAGGCTGGGAGTCTCCTCTAACCGATGTCGGGTTTCTCGGTGCACGCTTCCTCCTCGGAGGCGCCGATGTCTGAGAACCTGCCTCCTATGGTCTCCAAGAGCGTAACTTTCAACAGTAAGTGCTGGGCTGGGGAGGGCTTGCGCAGCGTCAGAGGCAGCCTTGGGGTGACTGGGGCGGCGGGTTCAAGGTGGAATCAAGGCGACAGAGATTCTAAGCCAGGCCACGGACCAGAAATCACAGGCTTTGCCAAGTTCCCTGGAAACTCCATGCTGTAATCCCTAGGGCCGCTGTATCCAAGCCCCACCCCAGCCTGGGGCTTAACCCCCAGAGTTTATTGTTTCACAGCTGCCGGGACCAGGAGTCCTGGGCAGGGATGCTTCCATTCTGAGGCAGGAGGGGACCCTGTGCCCTGTGCCTTCCCAGCTTCTGCTGGTTTGCTGGCGACCTCTGGTGGTGTTTGGCTGGTAGAAGCAGCACCTTGGTATCTGGCCTCATCTTCACTCCATCCTCACGTTCTATGTGTGTGTTCCTTTATTCCCCTTCTTATTAAGGCTGTGCTCACTCGCCCAGCGTGACTTCACTGGAGGGACATCTGCAGCCACTCTCTTTTCAAACAGGGTTGCATGCTATGGTGCTGGGCGTTGGGACTTCAGATCTTCAAAAGCATTCATTTGAGGGGGGAACACAGTTCACCCCAAGACAGGCCTCGAGGAGGGTGCCGCAGTGGAGGTGGGGCTTGCTCAGCCTTCCTGCAGCCTCAGCTGCTGGCCAGCCCCCTGCGCTGGAGGCCCGCACCTCCTTCTCCGGGCTCCCGCTGCGTGGCACCGGGCGTGGCCGCGGGGCTGAGGGGCAGAACTGGCCACACACCCTCTGCTTTGGTTTACTGCTCCTGAGCTTCCGATTCCAAAGGGTGTTGAGAGCCCCCAGGTGAAACTCCACCTGCTTGGAGGCTCTGCTGTGTTCTCTCTCCCTCCAAGCGTGACTCCTGCCGTGCTCACACCCTGCACACATCCACACAAATGCACGCACAGCCTGTCCTTTTCTCACACCGATGGCCACACAACAGAAACGCTCCCTGTGCCTTCTTCCCCGTTAACCCAGATGCTGTGCAGACTGCTCCGTATCAAACCTCGAGCTCCTGTAAACCTTTGGTGCTTCCAGCAGAGGCGCGTTCACGTGTGCGGCTACCAGTCTCTGTTGGTGGCTGCAGTCCATGGCTGTCCCTGTTACACTGTGTGCTTTACCCCCTAAACTGAGAGATGAAGAAAGGTTGAACTGGGGTTACCAGAAAAAAGATAGCTTTGAAATCTTTACAGATAACAAAATAACTCTAAATCCGCTCACACAAAACAATGCAACATAACGGTGCTGTTGACTGAAAACATATTCACAACCTACAAGTTCAGAATCACGTTTCATTCCCTTGGGATATTTGGGAGAAGGCGATGGCACCCCACTCCAGTACTCCTGCCTGGAAAATCCCATGGACGGAGGAGCCTGGTAGGCTGCAGTCCATGGGGTCGCTGAGGGTTGGACACGACTGAGCGACTTCACTTTCACTTTTCACTTTCATGCATTGGAGAAACAAATGGCAACCCACTCCAGTGTTCCTGCCTGGAGAATCCCAGGGACAGGGGTGCCTGGTGGGCTGCCGTCTATGGAGTCGCACAGAGTTGGACACGACTGACGCGACTTAGCAGCAGCAGGTGGTGCTGGTGGTAAAGAACCGCCTGCTAATGCAGGAGACTCAAGAGATGCAGGTTCAATTCCCCTGGAGTAGGAAATGGCAGCTCACTGCAATATTCTTGTCTGGGGAGTTTCATGGACAGAGGAGCCTGGCAGGCTACAGTCCATGAGGATGCAGAGTCAGACATGACTGAGCATGCACAAGTTGAGTTATGTTTTATTCAGTGTGAATTTGTAAGACTTCAAGCCTGGGAGAAACATTGAGAGAACTGCTACAAGGAGGGGAGGTGGGGAAGCGGACTTCTAAACTTATTTAGAAGTTTTGCAACAAAGAGCAGGTAGTCTGAACATCAAAAGAGTATTGTTAATGAAAGAAAACCAGATAGCCTGGGTTAAGGATTTTAGCACTTTTCCAAGTGTGGGAAGATGCGAGAGTCTGGGCTCGCTGAAATGGTTCCTTTCGTGTGTCTGTCAGCTCCCTGGGGCCAGTGTTCCTCCTTTACCGTTGGCACTGGTGCCCTGGGATCGCAGGTATTGTTCTCCTTCCTGGGTGCCCTGGAGGGCAGGAGTCACTTTAGACTGTGACTTCCTTGTTTATTGACGTGGCGGAAAATACTCTAGTCTCAGAGGGGAGGGTGTTCTAGGCCATGAACTGGGGAATGAGGTGAGATGCTGGAGGAAGAGACAGAGGGCAGTGTGTAGGGCCCTGTGGGCAGGGGGAGGACCATATGGCTCTGCTGGGATGATGGAGACAGCCCAGGTATATGAGTGTGTGACTGGGGCACCATTCCTCACACCTTGAGCAGGGGTGGGGGTGGGGGAAATGGCCACAGCTCCATCGAGACATGGCTAGTCCGTGCCCTGGTGTAGAGGGCAGAGGACCTCGGTGGGGAGCTTAGCCTGGCAGAGGGGCTGGCCACACCAGAGTGGAACCCAGGCTCCCCAGGCAGGGCTGGTGGGGGCAGGGCTGCAGGACCCCTGCTTCTGGGAGACGCAGCCTGTGGCTGGTTCCCCGGTCTCTGGGGGCTCCTGGCATGCAGGCCAGAACCCGCCTCAGCCTCTGGGGTCAAGGGGTGGATTGAGGGGGAGTGATCACTGAGTGGGTGGTGGTATCTCCCGAAGGCGAGACTGGGTGGGGCGAGGGGTCATTCCTGGTGAAGGAAGCTCAGTGCCAGGGTCTAACCTGAGCACGCTGCTGTGGCGGGGGGGGGGCGTGCTCCCCCATGTCTGCACCCCCCGAGCTGGGGACGCCCCCGCCCTGCGTCCGCTGCTGACTGTTGGGGTGGGGCTGGACGCAGTCCTTTAATTTGGTGATTTAGGGAACATGGTTGTCAGCGCCCCCGTCTTAGTCTGGGGAGCGGCAGAATCGGGCTGTCCGAAGCCCGGGCTGGGGGCTGCGTGTGGGCACGCCTGCTATGTGTCTGGCACTGTGCTGGAGGACAGAGGTCAAGGACACAGAGGCAGGCCCGCTTTCAGAGGGCTTGGGGCAGAGTGACCTGCTGCTCTCCTCTCTGCTCCTCGGACAGACCAGGCAATCCCTGCACAGAGTGCCCCACCCTGGCCCCCCACGAGCTTACTCAGTGAGCCACCTCCCCACCCCACCATCCAGGGCTTTCCTGGGGCGCCCACACCTTCCCCACCCTCCTCCTTCCCCAGCTTTATCTTCTAGTAGCCCTGGCCCCCTCCCCCGGCTGGTAGACTGTCACCTGCCTGAGGGCTGGGGGCTCTCTGTTTGCTTCTAAGGCTGCGGTCTTTTCCAGAATCCAGTACACAGAAAGCCCGCAATGAAATTCTGTTAGGCTGCAAGCTTTCCCCAAGGGTTAAGACCTTCCGCCACTGCTTTCCAATGCCATGCTGAGTTCAGCTAGAGCGTTTAGATGGGGACGGAAGAAGCAAGACTCTCTGCTCACAGATGATGTGATCCTGTATGTGGAGAATCGCTGAGAAAGCTGTGCTCATAAATGAATGTAGCAGCATAGGAGAATACAAGATCAACATGCAAACGTGAGTTGCGTTTCCATATTCCAGCCACGAACAGTCCAACTTGGGAATCAAGGGGCAATTCCATTCACGATGGCATTGAATAGAACAGATACCCAGGAAAGGGTGACGTCGTGGGCGATGACCAACCAAGAAGACCCGGAGTCAGTCTCTCCACCAAAACGACTCTCCAGCAGGCAGGCGCTGACAGAACCCCGGACAGGAGCTCTCCAGCTTCCAGGAGAGAAGTTAAAGCCGAGGCGGGAGGATTCCAGGGGTTCTGGCCTTTTGTGGCGTGGCTACCAGCCTCCAGCCTGCAGCCCGGCAGCAGTGGGGAGGGCGGCCTGAGTGCCTTGCGTGGTGTGCAGGTGCCAGTGCTGGAGGAGAAGTCAGTTCTTTTTTTTTTTTTCAGAAGTCAGTTCTGACTCCACCTTAGAACTATTTCTTTGACTTGCTTTCCGTCACTTTTGCTATTATTATCATATTGCACGGCCTGCCTCAGAGAATCCTGCCCCTCTGCCTGACTGTTAAACAAGTGCCTTTGTGCAGAGCTCTGTCCACCTGTGGATGGCCAGGAAGAAACTCACACGTCCCCCTGCCTAAGGCTCGCCATTCCAGGAGATGTTTGCGAGAGCTAATTGCACTTGGAAACACCAGGGTGGACAGCAAGGATCGTCCTCCAAGTTGGGCTGTCTGATGGCTGAAGGGCCACACAGAGGCTGGAGCCACTTCCCTGCCATGTCTGTTGGTGGGAACTTAGAAACGGGACCCCTTCTCTTGGTTTGGAGCCAGTGTCTTAAGGAAATATTTTTTACAAATTTTATTTATTGATTTACTTTTGGAGAAAACCCAACCCCCGTCGCAGCCCCATCAAGGAGCACAGACCCGCGCCTTTCGCTTGTGACACCTGGGCCATAGGGGTTTCTGGAGGGCAGGAGTGCCCAGGGTTTAGGGCAGGTGAGCGGCGGGCCTGCGCTGTCCGAGCCCACCTCCCGTGTCTCGGTTTCGTCTGTTACCAAGAAGCAGCAGCGTCTCCCAAGTCTCGTGGGGACTGCTCCAGAGTTGGCCCAGGGAGGCCCGGGGTGGGGTGAGCTCCTGCTATCCTGGACAGGTCGGCACGGGGGAGGTGCTGGGAAGAACCCAGATGAAGGAAGGCCATGTGGACAAGCACCATGGTGGCGAGAAAGGCACCTCAAAGAGGGACACAGAGCCTGCACAGCGGGCTGGGCCTCAGGAGTCAGGGCGTGGGGGGCCGTGGGGGCTGGTGAGGACAGGTGCTGAGCGGAGGAGGAGGGCCTGGCTGCGGGTCTGGGGACGCTCGAGGCACAGATTTTGCTGAGCTCCAGGCTCCTGTAGGGCCTCTGGGGGATGTGGTGAGTTGTGGAGCGTTGGGAGAGTTCAGTGCTGATGTGGGGTCATCTCCACAGACCAAGTGACCAGCGGGAAACGGCAGCCACGCACCTGCTCTCCCCCTTGTTGCGTGCGTGCCGCAGGAGGCGCCGTGGTGTCAGCTGACAGGAATGGCAGGGAAGGGGTCTCTGCATCTTCCACTGCAGCCCCCGGAGGCCTGAGGAGGCTCCTAGCAGAAGGGTTGGCTGGGCGGGCATCAGGGGCACAGAGCCTGTGGCCTCTGTGAAAAACCGTTCTGCTCTGTCCTTAGGAGCAAAGGGGAGAGGTGCCCAACGGGAGTCACAAGATGCCATCATGGGTCAGGCACGTGTGCTGGAACTTTTGTGGCCCTGGTTTTGCTCAGTCCTCAAAACTTCCTGGCAAAGTCAGTATAATCATCTCAGGTGTGGGAGCCAAGGGTCATCTGGCAGGTGAGGCCCTAGGGCTGGGGCCTCACGCCACGTGCACAGCTGTCACACGCTGCTGCATCTTCTGCTGTGCCTGTCACTTTTGTGTCTCCCTAGAGCATGGCCCAGAATCCATGGACAATACTTCTTCAGTCTCTGAAGAAAAGAAGAAGCATGCGAAAAAAGGCAAAGGTACTTCTGGACCTGGGGCTGCACGCCCCATCAGCGGGACACAGACTCTCAGCCCCAGGCCCCAGAGGACCTCAGACGTAGCTTCTGGTGGGAGGGACAGGGAGAAAAGGTTCTGTTTTCATTAGAAACTGGATTACTGAAACCTGAAGTAACAGGAACTAAGCAACAGAGTAGGGTTGAGTTTTCCTCCGGTAATGAGAAGTGTGGAGGCAGGCTAGGGCTCCGTGGAGCTCTGCCAAAAGCAGGCCTGCAGAATCTTCTGGGCGACCAGGTTCTAAGTCTATCTGCTCGACCTTCTTTACTTTCGGGTTTTTCAACCACAAGGTTGTTGCCTGGTCACAAAATGGCTGCGGTAGCTCCGGCCATCACATCTGCTTCCAGACAAGGAGAAGGAGGAAAGGGAAGGGCTAACTCAGCCTTCCTTGGCAAAAGATCTTCCTCAGAAGCCCCACCCAACAGTTTCTTGCCACACTCCATTTGTTATGGGGCCATCAGTATCTGCAAGGGAGGCTGAGAAATGTAGCTTTTCAGTGAGTCGCAAGGTTGCCACCTGTTAGGAGATAGAAAGGGATGGATCTGGCAGCCACACGCCTTGTCCTCTGGGCCCTGCTGTGTCCTCCATGCCTTGGCTTCCTGGACTCCCTTCTGGTTCCTTGGCTGTCCCCACCCCCAACCCGGCCCCACAAGCCAGTCTGCTCCTCTTGCAGAGGTGTGTAGCTCTGGGCATGTTCCCTGAGCCTGCCTTCTCTGGCCAAGCTTCCGCCCTGGGGCTGGGCTTCCCTGTCCACCATGCCCACCCCCACTTCCTCTTTCTTTTAGTTATCAAAATCCAAACCTGCCTAGTAGAGTCTGAAGGTCAGTGAACTCGTGTGCTCATCACCAGATAGGAAGCAGACAAGATTTAGCCACGTTTGCTTCACCTATTCTTCTCCTCTTTTTCTTTTTTGTCTTTGCCAGAACATTTTACTGTTTCAAAATTTGTTGTTTTTTTTTTTGAAGTGTAGTTGATTTACACTCTTGTGCTGTATAGCAAAGTGATTCAGCTATATACATATATACATTCTTTTTAATATTCTTTTCCATTATGGTTTATCCCAGGATACTGACTATCTGTGCTGTACAGTGAAAGTGTTACTCAGTCATATCTGACTCTTTGTGACCCCATGGACTGTTGCCCACCAGGCTCCTCTGTCCATGGGATTCTCCAGGCAAAAATACTGGAGTGGGTTGCCATTTCCTCCTCCAGGGGATTTTCCTGACCCAGGGATCGAACCTGCATCTCTTCCATCCCCTGCATTGTGAGGTGGGTTCTTTACCACCTTACAATGGGCCACCTGGGAAGCCCTTTTTTGGGTGCACTGGATTTTAGCTGGGCACACGAGATCTTTGTCTTCATTGTGGCATGCAGGATCTCTAGTTGGCAGCATGTGAACCCTTGGTTGCGGCATGTGGGATCTGGTTCCCTGACTAGGGATCGAACCCGGGCTCCCTCCACTGGCAGCACAGAGACTTAGCCACTGGACCACCACGGAGGTCCCTGTGGCCTGTGTGAGATGCCACGTCTATGTGACATCATCACATTTGTCTTTCTCTTTCTGACTTCACTTACTGTGATAATCTCTGGTTGCATCCACATTGCTACAGATTTTGCCAGGATAAACTCCAGATGTCATTTCATTCCTGCAGTGTACATTTTTCACATATCAGGATCTTTCTCACATGCCCAGAAGCAGTGAACCAGACCATCATTAGATTTACCCAGTTGTCTCAGGAATGTCTTCCCACAGAAGATCTGTCCTCATCCACAGTCAGTTGAGATCTGAGCACCTCAGTGTTGTCTAACCGAGCAGCGTGGCCTCCGCGTCCTTTCGCTCCCTGGGCTTCTGGCGGAGAAACGGTGCTGCTCATCCGACAGCCTGTCCCTGTGGCCAGCATGTCTGCCCCCTTCCTGGTGGTGTCACCGAGGCTGTTTCTGTGGGTCCTGCATTTCCTCTGGCTCAGCGTTAACCAGGCTGCCTGAGAGAACCTGTGTCTGCCTGTGTGTGCCCAGACCCTTTCCCGGTGGGCTCTGTGCTCTCAGCTGCCTCCTGGAAGCCACCTGCGAGCTCTTTCAGCCTGATCCCAGCCGTTCACTGAGCAGTTCCCCTGGTGCTTGCACTGAGTGAGCGTGATGTTGTGGGCCAGGGGTCTGCAGGAGGCTCGCCGTCTGTCTTCACTGGGGCACCGTCCCTATGCAGTGCAGTGACAGCCTCCAGGCTACAGTGTGATCCGTTTTGATAAATGTGTACAACTCTGTGTACAGACTCCACCCCGTTTGCCATCTAGAACGTTTCCCTCCTCTCTCCCGAGGATGGCTGATGGTCTGCTGTCCCCATCAGTTCAGTTCAGTTCAGTCACTCGGTCGTGTCCGACTCTTTGCAACCCCACGGACTGCAGCACCCCAGGCCTCCCTGTCCATCACCAACTCCCGGAGTTTACTTAAACTCATGTCCATTGAGTCGGTGATGCCATCCAACCATCTCATCCTCTGTCGTCCCCTTCTCCTCCCACGTTCAATCTTTCCCAGCATCAGGGTCTTTTCAAATGAGTCAGTTCTTTCCATCAGGTGGCCAAAGTATTGGCGTTTCAGCTTCAGCATCAGTCCTTCCAATAAATATTCAGGACTAATTTCCTTAAGGATGGACTGGTTGGATCTCCTTGGAGTCCAAGGGACTCTCAGGAGTCTTCTCCAACATCACAGTTCAAAAGCATCCATTCTCCCATGCTCAGATTTCTTTATAGCCCAACTCTCATATCCATACATGACTACTGGAAAAACCATGGCCTGCCTGCCACTGGCCAGCTGCTGGGCACCCTCGGAGCCCCTGAAGCTCCCCTTCTGTCCTTGTTCATCTCCCCACTGGTGATGGGGCTTCGCTGGTGGCAGGAGCTCCCCTCCCTTCAGCCCCCCTAGAGTACGGGTCCTGTTGCCCCTCCTCTTCCTTCCTTCTCTTGTCCTGCCTGGTCACGTGGGGTCCTTTTAGGAGCCTGAGGTCCTGGCAGGTTCAGGAGGGGCTGTGTTCTTAGGCTGTTTCCCCCTCGTGTACCAGGAGGACTGGAACTGCTGCTGGGATGTTAAACTTTAGAAGTTGTCACTGAACATCTACCAGAGTGACTGTACCAGCTCACAGCCCACCACCAGGTGTGAGGGTTCTGGTCACTTCACGCCGCTCCAGCCCTGGGCACCAGCCCTTCCTTTCTGGGTTACCTGGGCTGCTGGGCATGCGTTAGCATCCCGTGTTCCCCGTGACCAGCGAGGGGGACGAGCTGTGTTTACGGGGCATTGATGATTCTGTGCTATGAAGCACCTGCCTTCTGCTCACTTTTCTACTCAGTTGTCTGTATCTTAATAATTGCTGGGCTTCTCTGGCTGCTCATGTATGGATGTGAGAGCTGGACTGTGAAGAAGGCTGAGCGCCGAAGAATTGATGCTTTTGAACTGTGGTGTTGGAGAAGACTCTTGAGAGTCCCTTGGACTGCAAGGAGATCCAACCGGTCCATTCTGAAGGAGATCAGCCCTGGGATTTCTTTGGAAGGAATGATGCTAAAGCTGAAACTCCAGTATTTTGGCCACCTCATGCAAAGAGTTGACTCATTGGAGAAAACTCTGATGCTGGGAGGGATTGAGGGCAGGAGGAGAAGGGGACGACAGAGGATGAGATGGCTGGATGGCATCACTGACTCAATGAATGTGAGTCTGGGTGACCTCCGGGAGCTGGTGATGGATAGGGAGGCCTGGCGTGCTGCAGTTCATGGGGTGGCAAAGAGTCGGACATGACTGAGCGACTGATCTGATCTGGCTGCTCAATGGTAAAGAATCTGCCTGCTAATGCAAGAGATGCGAATTCAATTCCTAGATTAGGAAGGTCTCCTGAAGAAGGAAACAGCCAATCCATTCCCGTATTCTTGCCTGGGAAATCCCATGGACAGAGTCCACGTGGTCGCACAGAGTCAGACATGACTGAGCACGTGCAAATTTCCTTTTAATTTGAAGATTTTTTTTTAAAATGATGAACCCCGTTTCTGCTAAATCGAGGACAGTAGGAAAGCAACCATATTTTTAAGCCATTAGGTTGGCACCCTCTGTGTTCCATGTTCTCTGACACCTGGTGAGCTGGGCTGTGGGAACATCTCCCTCATGCCTGGGTTGGGGGCCGCAGGACAGGGGTCCTTGGCAGCCCCAACCTCCGGAGCAGCCAGGCACTCTGCCCTCGCTGCTCCTGGCGGCTCCTGCAGGGATGGAGCCACTTTGCTGGCCTCCCCGCCCCCTGCAGCCAGGCCCTGCACACTCCAGGGTCAGTCATCGCTTACAAAGGGCAGGTGGAACTTCTCTTCCTTATGGCCCCTGGGTTCCTGAGACTAAATGCGAGGACAGAGGGCCAGGAATGTAGCAATATCTGTGTTACATGGTCTCTCAGATGCCAGGGATGGAAGCTAAACAGGCTAAACCAAGCAGGTAAGTTTATAGAGCTGGGAAGTCCAGGCACAGACTTCAGGCACAGCTGAATCTGAGAGAGCGTCTGCTGTTTGCGCCTGCTTTAGTGGGCACTTCCTCTCTGGGCGGTGGGGATGCCAGGACCTTGGAGGCACAGATCGCCCCTGGTTCTCTAACTGGACCTCTCCCTCCCCAGCATCCAAGAATGTTCCTGACCAGTCAGCGAATCCTTTCCACATGTCCGGGGATGTGGACTTCTTCTTGCTCAGAGAACAGGAGCGGAACAAGTCTCTCTTGGTGAGTTTCTGGGGGAATCCTGCCCGCCTCTGCCACAGCACTGGTCCCCCGCACGCTCGGTCTAGGACAGTCGATGGCTCGCACTGCCTGTGAAGGCGCCTCAACTCTGCCTGGCCCCAGGTCTCTCCTCCTACTCTCTTACCAGCGTCACCACTGCCATTCCTGGGCTCTCGTCAGTGGTCCCCCAGGGAGCATCTGTCCCAGAGGCTTAGCCAGCGTGCCTTATCTTCTGTGGAACCTGGTGCAGATGCCATCCCCTCCCAACACCCTCTCTGAGCCCCAGGCCCTGGGAGACCCCCCGCATGCTCTAACCTTGAACAATCCCCTCTCACTGGACTTCTTGGGGGCCAGACACATGCACACACACGTGCACACACTGTGTGTGCACACACACAACTGTGTCTCTGCAGTGCTTGGGAGTTTCAGGATCAGCCCTGTTCCCCAGCACACACTGTCTTCACGCCAGCAGAGTCTCTTGCACCCCCATGTGCCCACCTAGTCCACCCCTCCACTGCCCTGCAGCATGACGGACCTCACCCCGCCAGGCTGAGGGGACTCACCCAGTGGGCCATGTTTCTGGGACACATGGTCAGAGGCACAGGCGTGGCCAGTGTCCCGGGCTCCCTTAGGGGTTGCCTGTGTGCCCCCAGCTCAGGGCTCAGCCTCTGAGATTCCTCAGGCAGCGGGTCCCTCTGCCACCCCGACCAGGACCAAGGACACTTGGGGACGGGTAGGGCCTCCGGCTCCATCCCAGACCTGATCAGGATTCCATGGGGTGCCAGTCATGCTCCCACCTCCCGCCTGGACGGAGGGGCAACAGACCCTGAGCCAATCTGAGAGGTGCTCGAGGCAGTGCACCGCACATGCACGCACACACTCGCACACACACACACTGTCATGCTCACACACTCTTAAACACAGAGACACGTGTGCACACCCCCACACACAAGTGCACACACACACGTGTACACTCATGCACATTCACACACACACACCCATACAGGCACACCCATGCGCATGCACACACACGTGTACACTCACACACATTCATGCAGACACACACCCATACAGGCACATCCATGCACACGCACACACACACGTACACTCATACACACATTCATGCACAGACACACACCCATACACACATGCATGCACTGTCATGCTCACACACTCTTAAACACACAGACACGTGTGCACACCCACACACACTAGTGTACACACATGCATGTGTACACTCATGCATAGTCACACACACATACAGGCACACCCATGCACACACACACATGTATACTCACACACATTCACACACACACCCATACACGCACACCCACACACACATGTGCACACTCACATAGACACACACGCATTCATACATGCACACATACACACACACCCCGACACTCACTTCCCCTTCATCCAGCAGCAGCGCAGCCTGGACTCCCTACTCCCGGCCTGGACTGGCCTCAGGGGCCCTCTGCCTCCTTTAGGGCTTCCTGTCCGCCCTTCCCACCTGCCCCCCAGGACAGCCCTGGCCTCCTCACACTGAGGAGCCTCCCAGTGCCTTCAGACTGTAGACCTTTTCCCACTGAGATCCTCGCGGGTGACACTTTCCCAGTTTTGTTGTACCAGGACACACAAGTCAGGGCCCACCACGCATTCGAGGGGAACAGGTGTTCTTACTGGCAGGACAAGTGGGATGTCGGATTTGACCCGGGGAAGCCACATGCAGGCTCAAGCCAGCAGCATCCTCAGGGCCTGGGCGGCAGGAGGGGTGGGCACTAGGCCACTGGGAAGAAAGCCCCCCCCCCCGTCCTGAGACGCCGCAAGTGAAGGGCTTGGGCGCTGCAGATCCCCAGTGACCCCCAGCCCCAGGTCACCCCCAGTAAGTAGCGAGCTTCGTTATCAAACTTGGAAACTCTGAGGATCCAGCTTCTCTGAGCCTTGGTTTGTCAGATTTAGAAATCACAGCTCAAGACACTCGGTTTAAGTGTGACCTTCGGACAGACGAGGCAGCGAGCATGTCCCTGCACCCCTGGACTGGAATCGCATCTGACCAGGGCTCCCCAGTTCCTCTGGTGCCCTGCCTGCCTGTACCCCGTTCTCCGCAGGGAGATGCTTCTCACCCCGAGCGCTTCACCTCTGCACAGAGCACATGTGCAGGCCCCCACACCCCTGCAAGTGTGCACCTCCGCATGTGTGTCCTGACGGGACAGGCAGCGGGGAGGGGCCAGTCCACCCGTCCCCACCCAGCCCTGCCCTCCCGCCCACCTCCCGCAGGACCGTGAGCAGAAGCAGCAGCTGCGGGTGCACGAGAAGATGACCTACTCGTCCAAGGTGTCTGCCAAGCACACCAGCCTGCGCCGCGAGCTGCAGCTGGAGGAGGAGATGGAGGACCAGGAGGAGCCGGCCGAGCAGCTGCGCAGCTTCCACGAGCAGGTGGCCTGGAAGCTCGCCATGACCCGAGGTGCACCCCGCCCCCGCTGTGTGCCCTGCTCTGTGCACCCCGCCCCCGCTCTGTGCGCCCGCCCTGTGGTCCCCAGCCCCGGTCCCCAGGCCCGCCTTCGCCCTTCCTGTAGAGCAGCGCTTTTAGTAGGCTTGAGCCATGTGAGGTTGTGGTGTGTGTTGGGGGGGCAACGGGCCTTCTTTATGCCTGACCTCTGCCTCCTAGGCCGCAAGGATCAGCTCCAGATGGACTGCCAGCCTGGCAGCTTTTAAACCCTGGTGCTGTGTGCAGCTGGATTGCTGGCCTGCACCCCGAGTGCGGGCTTCACTGTGTATCAGACACAGGCGTCTCACCTGGCTTGTCCATCCTGGGCGAGTCAGCTTTGTCCTGCAGCTGCCTCTTTTGCTGCTAACTAGCCTCGTGGGTCCCGGGCTTCAGTGTCTTCACTCACTGCACGTAGTGACAGGCAGCTGTGTGTGTGAGCTGTTGTTATTTTCATCACCCGGTAAGAAGTCTGAAGGGCTTCCCTGGTGGCTCAGATAGTAAAGAATCTGCCTGCAACACAGGAAACCCGGCTTTGATTCCTGGGTTGGAAACAACCCCTGGAGGAAGGCATGGCAACCCACTCCAGTAGGCTTGCCTGGAGAATCCCATGGACAGATGAGCCTGGTGGGGAGGCTACAGTCCACAGGGTCACAAAGAGTCGGACACGACTGAGAGACAAAACAAGGAAGTCTGAAGTACTAAACATAGGTATCAGAGTTCTACCAATGAAATATAAACCAATACGCTTGAAAGAACCAGTTGAGGTCAGACCTGGACCCCTTGGGCTATACAGGCCCTGAATGTGAGCATGCAGAGACCCCAGCCTCCACCCCGACACTGAGGCTTGTTATGTGGGTGGGAAGCCTTGAACATCTTTGACGTGTTGAGTGTGGCGCTCTGCCTGTGTCTTATCTCTGCCTCCACCGCCTGTTATTGCTAAAACCCGGGAGTAGCAGGGGGCTTCCAAGGGGGCAAGACTGCACGCAGCAGGTCTGACTTCCTTGAGGAGTTCAGGACGGCCAGGCCACGCGTCTCGACTTAAAACAGACCTTCTGGACCACAGCATGTCCTTCTGCAAAGGAGCGGGTTTGAGGGACAAGGCTGAGAGCCCACAGTTGCATCCACAGCGGGGGCGCCCCAGCCCGTGCTCTCAGAAAGGCCGGTAAAGAGGCCCCGTGGGCCTTGACCCCACCTGCGATGCCTCGCTGCTTGTGTTCCAGAAGGCGGCCCTGATGCCCACCCCAGCTTCCTCCCACCTGGCTGAACCCTGCCAGGGTGGACTTAGCCTCTGGAGGCTTGTGCGTGTGCTCAGATGCTCAGTCGTGTCCAACTCTTTGTGACCCTGTAGACTGTGGCTCCCCAGGCTCCTCTGTCCATGGGATTTCCCAGCAAGAACACTGGAGTGGGTTGCCATTCCCTTCTCCAGGGGACCTTCCCGACCCAGGGGTCGAACCTGTGTCTCTTGCATCTCCTGCTTGGCAGGGGATCTTTACCACTAGTGCTGCCTGGGAAGCCTTGCTGAGGCTTAGGGCGCCCCCAACTAGAGATCTTGCTGCCTTGTTTTCTCTCTCACCACCCCATCCTGTTACTTTCCTGGCCAATATACCTTTCATCATGACATCCAGCCAGGTGAAACTTCCAGGGTGGGGTGTCCAGAGCCTCATTCTAGGGAGAAGGGTGCTACAAGCAAGAGCAACTCAAGTCAGACCCAAGGAAGGACTTCCCACCTGGCCAGACTCCAGCCATGGAGACTGCTCTGTATCTGCACAGCCTGGAGGCAGAGCTCGCTCCGCTGTGGTCCCTGTTGTGACCCAGGCCTCAGGGCGGGCGTAGAGAACCTCCTGGCTCGCGGGTCCCCGACCACAGCATGGGGGGAGCTGCTCCCACTGCCCGCCCACCTCCAGATGCCTCGTGCCTTTCGCTGCAGAAAAGAAGCTGGAGCCCAACAACATCAACAGCTACGTGGACCAGAACCGGCAGATGTTTCTCATCCAGGTAGGCTGGCTGCCCTGTGGGCCCCGCGCCCTGTTCCTGTGGGGCCCGCATGATGCCGCTCCCACCTTCAGTACGCCCTGGATATGAAGCGGAGCGAGATCCAGCGGCTGGAGAGGCTGGCGGCCCAGGAGGAAGCCGAGCTGGAGCGGGCGGAGAAGTTCCTGGAGAAGGACGCAGCCCTGTTCGATGAGTTTCTCAGGGAGAACGACCGCAGCTCCGTGCAGGCGCTGAGAATGTGAGCCCCGCCCGACCCGGCCCCGCCTGCACGCCCTCCACTCCCCCATCACCACTCCCGCGAACGTGAGCCCCGCCCGGCCTGGCCCCGCCTCCCCCGAATGTGAGCCTCGCCCGGCCTGGCCCCGCCTGCACGCCCACCACACCCCCATCCCGCCTGCAGTGGCCATGGACAGACCCCTGCCCTCAGTTCAGGCCCCTGCTTGGCAGCTTCCCTGCCTGTAGCCCTGACGGAAGGCAGCGTGGACGCTCCCCTAAGCCCCTTCCCCTCCGCCCCCCTCCCCCAGGGCTGACAAAGAGTCCAAAGCCAAGATGGAGAAGATCCTGGAGATTCGTGAACTGACCACCCAGATCATGAACATCAAGAGGTGAGTTCAGGGGGCGCACTGGGCCCGCTGTGTCTCCCGGAGCCCAGGGAGCTCCGTGTGGCACACAGCTCTGCACCCCGGTCATGTCCAGGAGCCCCAGCCTTGCGGGTGGCCGAGGCTGAGACACGGGACAGGGCTCACCCCAAGGCCCTTTTGCCCTGGGAGTGGCGGTGACCTGGGGATTGAGCTGTGCTGCCCGCAGGCCGGCCCTCTTGCCCACGTGCAGGGTCCGGGCTGCCTCCCCTCCAAGGGGCCCAGGAATGGAGCCTGACCTCGCCTGTCCCCTCCCGGGCGCAGTGAAATCTCCAAGTTTGAGGACATGCTGCAGCAGTACAAGGCCTACAAGGACTTCCTGTACAAGCTGTCACCCAAGGAGTGGCTGGAGGAGCAGGACAAGAAGCGCTCGGCCCTTAAACAGGCCAAGGAGGTGGTGGAGGCCTTCAAGGAGAGCCTGATGCTGTCCTCGGTGGGGGACAAAGGTAGCAGGGAAGGGCGGGTGCACCTGTGTCCGCTGGCCAGGCCTTTCCATCCCCCCTCCAGAGCCCTACCCCCTCCAGGCCTCTCCATCCCCCAGAGCCCCCCCAGGCCTCCCTATCCCCCTGAGCCCCCCACCCTTCTCTAGGGCGCTCCATCCCCCAGAGCCCTCCACCCCTCTCCAGGCCTCTCCATCCCCAGAGCTCCCCACTCCCCTCCAGGCCTCTCCATCCCCCAGAGCGCCACCCCTCTCCAGGCCTCTCCATCCCCCAGAGCTCCCCACCCCCCTCCAGGCCCCTCCATCCCCAGAGCCCTCCACCCCTCTCCAGGCCTCTCCATCCCCAGAGCTCCCCACTCCCCTCCAGACCTCACCATCCCCCAGAGCCCCCCCCAGGCCTCCCCATCCCCCTGAGCCCCCCACCCTTCTCTAGGCCTCTCCATCCCCCAGAGCTCCCCACCCCCCTCCAGGCCTCTCTATCCCCCAAAGCCCCCCCAGGCCTCCCTATCCCCCTGAGCCCCCCACCCTTCTCTAGGCCTCTTCATCCCCCAGAGCCCTCCACCCCTCTCCAGGCCTCTCCATCCCCCAGAGCTCCCCACCCACCTCCAGGCCTCCCCATCCCCCTGAGCACCTCACCCCCCTCCAGGCCTCTCCATCCCCAGAGCTCCCCACTCCCCTCCAGGCCTCCCCATCCCCCAGAGCGCCACCCCCCTCCAGGCCTCCCCATCCCCCAGAACTCCCCACCCACCTCCAGGCCTCCCCATCCCCCTGAGCACCTCACCCCCCTCCAGGCCTCTCCATCCCCAGAGCTCCCCACCCACCTCCAGGCCTCCCCATCCCCCTGAGCACCTCACCCCCCTCCAGGCCTCCCCATCCCCCAGAGCTCCCCACCCACCTCCAGGCCTCCCCATCCCCCTGAGCACCTCACCCCCCTCCAGGCCTCTCCATCCCCAGAGCTCCCCACCCACCTCCAGGCCTCCCCATCCCCCTGAGCACCTCACCCCCCTCCAGGCCTCCCCATCCCCCAGAGCTCCCCACCCACCTCCAGGCCTCCCCATCCCCCTGAGCACCTCACCCCCCTCCAGGCCTCTCCATCCCCAGAGCTCCCCACTCCCCTCCAGGCCTCTCCATCCCCAGAGCTCCCCACCCCCCTCCAGGCCTCTCCATCCCCCAGAGCGCCACCCCCCTCCAGGCCTCCCCATCCCCCAGAGCTCCCCACCCACCTCCAGGCCTCCCCATCCCCCTGAGCACCTCACCCCCCTCCAGGCCTCTCCATCCCCCAGAGCCCTCCACCCCTCTCCAGGCCTCTCCATCCCCAGAGCTCCCCACCCCCCTCCAGGCCTCTCCATCCCCAGAGCTCCCCACCCCCCTCCAGGCCTCTCCATCCCCCAGAGCACCACCCCCCTCCAGGCCTCCCCATCCCCCTGAGCACCTCACCCCCCTCCAGGCCTCTCCATCCCCCAGAGCCCCCCCAGGCCTCCCTATCCCCCTGAGCCCCCCACCCTTCTCTAGGCCTTTCCATCCTCCAGAGCTCCCCACCCCCTTCCAGGCCTCTCCATCCCCCAGAGCACCCATCCCTGGGTCAGGCTTCCCCATCCCCCAGAGCCCCACCCCGCTCCAGGCCTCTCCATCCCCCCAGAACCCCACCCAGGCCTCTCCATCCCCCAGAGCCCCCCACCCTTCTCCAGGCCTCCCCATCCCCCAGAGCCCCCCCAACCCCCACTGCTCAGCCCACACATTCTGGGAGGTTGGCCAGCTCTCTGAGCAGTCCTGCCGCTTGGGGAGACCCTGGGCAAGTGCTTGGGACCCTGAGCCTCTCCTGGCTTCCCACAGGACCGGACACCAAGGGCAAGCTGAGCTCCAGAGGTATGTGGTGGCCCCCAGCTGGAGGAGCCCCCTCTGGGCGGGGGGTGGGCAGGTGGACAGCCCCCTCTGCTTCCCCCAGAGGGGCAGAGCCCCAGGAGGCCTGCCAAGCTCCTGCAAGTGTTGCGGCTGCACCAGGCACTGTCCACCACTGCCAGCCAGCAGCAGGGCACCCTGCCCAGCGTGCCCAGCGGGGTGGAGTCCAAAAGGTGAGTGGGCATGGGGAGGGAGTGGTGGAGGAGACTGGCCTGCTGGGGAGTGGCCCCCAGTGGCACCAGCTTGGGGTGCCTGGAACAGGGGAGAGGCTGAGGAAGGGCCATGTCCAGCCTGGAGGGTCTAGAGTTAAACGTAAGCCTGAAAATCGAGGTGTTTCCTGAGCAGACACTTACATTCGTGTGATTTGGTGAACTTGAGCTTGGGATGCCCCATGTGGGTGCTGCTGGGACAGTCAAAAGTGCATGGAGGAGGCAGCTGGGGGGATGCTTGATAGAGGACCCACCTGCCTGGACCCTCAGAGTCCAGAGTGCTGGCCGGGGGCTGACAGAGCCCCTAAACCTTGAAAGGGAAGCAGGAAGTCTGAATTTTCATATAAAATATCCCAAACTTTAATTGTGACAGTTATTTTCAAGTCTTATGCAAAACACAGTAAGGGACAAACCAACCGACCAGATCCAGCCCTGGTGACTCACCCCATAGCCCCTGCAACACCCCCTAGGGGACCCCCGAGCCGCCCTGGGGCCTGTCCTGAACGTCCTCCTGTGATTCCCTGATGCCCCTCCCCCCACCCCCGCCACATGCCGTGATGACTGACCACAGGACACGCCTGCCCCACCGCCGCCTCTGGGGCCCCTGCTCTTCCAGCGGTCACTGTGCACCCCAGCCTCTCCGGGCGGGCTCCCCATGAGGTGCGGAGGGGCGAGGGAGCCTGGCAGCCAGGCAGGGCTGCACCCTCGCTTTGCCAGAGTCCCCGCCCTGGGGTCCGGGGCTGCAGAGGCCAGGAAGTTTCAGCAGGGTGCGGACATGATCAGACTTGGGTCTTGTACCTTTCTCTCTGATTTTGTGGTGCACTTGGCACATCACCAAGCGCACAGGCCAGGCACGTGCAGAGGTTAGCTCTGGTCCCCGTAACCCCTCCGGGCAGGGCTGTGGTCTCAAGCTCCGGGGTCGGATGTGTGTGCCTCCTCTGGTGAGGTGCCCTCAGCCTCTCCAGCTTCCCGGTGGCAGGGAAGGCCCCTGGGAGCAGAGGTCTGGGACCTCGGCCTGCCAGCCCCCTGACCACGGCCACTGTGCACACTTGGGCAGGTTGCGGGCTGCACAAGGCGCTTGGCTGGGAGGGTGAGTCAGAGCTGAAGCCCAGCCCGGCCCCAGGCTGTGTTCCGGAAGGAAGAGTCTCAGAAGGGCACCTTCCAGGACAAGGGTGCCCCGGGCAGGCGGCTGGCTTTCTGACAGCAGGTTCCTCATGTGGCTACTCAGTGGCATCGTGTGCGTGGGGCGTCCCTGGTGGCTCAGGCGGTATATCTGCCAAGGCAGGAGACGCAGGTTCAGTTCCCGGTTTGGGAAGACCCCTGGAGGAGGAAATAGCAACCTGTTCCAGTATTGTTGCCTGACAAATCCCATGGACAGAGGAGCCTGGTGGGCTGTAGTCCATGGGGTCACAAAGAGTCGGACATGACTCACTGACCACACAATTAAATCAACGTGCATACAGGGTGAGGCACAGGCCTGGCAAGTGTGCTAGCCTTCGGCGGGGCCCTGTCATGACAGCTCTGCACTTGAGGAAGGCTGAGCTGGAGTCTGAGGTCTCGCTCAGCCTCCTGCAGCTGCAAGCCGGCCTCACCAGCTCTGGGGGCGGCAGAGCCGGCGTGTCCACACAGGGTGCAGGCTGGGAGGGGTGATGGAAGCAGGACTTAGGTTGGCCAGGTCCCCCCAGTGCTTGTAGCCCTCACAGCCTTCCCTGTGGCCGCTGGGCCGTGCATGTCCAGCAAGGTCCCTGAAGTGTGGCGTGAGCGTCAGAGCAGCTGTGAGAGGGGCCAGCGATGACACGTCCTAAGGAGGGAGCGGGGCAGCAAAGGCCCAGGTGTGAGGGAAAGAGCAGGGACCAGGGAGGGGCCTGGCAGTGGGAGCTGTGGGTCTGAGTTTGGGTTGGCTCTTGCATTGCAGGAAGGAGCTGCTGGGGCGGGAGCCTTGAGGTGGGAGCTGCGCTTTATTCTAACTAGAGTTAGAGGGACTGGCTGGGCCTGGTGTGACCGCTGGTGGCCGAGAGGAGGCTGGAGCCATGGCCTCGGCCGCCTGGGGGACAGAGGATGGGATGCAGGCTGCTTGGGGAGGTGCTCCAGGCCCCGACCCCATGTCCCCGCAGGTCCAGCTCCACCCTCCCTGTGCAGGACGACCTCGACAGCGACGATGGGGAGGTGAGTGCCTGCTCCCGCGGGGCTGCGGGGCTGGGCCCGCTGAGCTGGGGCCTCACCTGGCTCTGCTGGCAGGAGCCGGAGCTGTACTTCACAGATCCGCAGCAGCTCCTCGACGTCTTCACAAAGCTGGAGGAGCAGAACCTGTCCCTGGTCCAGAACACCCAGGAGATGGAGGAGGCCCTGGAGGAGCTGAGCTTCACCCTGAAGAACACTCAAAGCCGCATGTAGGTCTCAGGGAGGGCTCCGCGGCTGGTCGGCCCACCCTGCCCTGTCCATGGTGCCGGCCCTGCCGGCTCTGGGGAGAGGCCGTGTCCTCTTGGGCCCGGAGCTGAGGTTCAGAGTGGGCCAGGCAGGTGGAGCCCTGAGGGGCTGACCTCTCCCCACCCTGGAGCAGCCTTCAGTTGGAAGGGGGCATCTCCACGAACATCCCCAAGGTGGTTTTGTAATGTTTATTTTACTCAGCAGTAAAGAATCTGCCTGCAGTGCAGGAGCTGCGGGTTCCATTCGTGGGTCAGAAAGACCCCCTGGAGGAGGAAATGGCCACCCAGTCCAGTGTTCTTACCTGGAGGATCCCATGGACAGAAGAGCCTGGTGGGCTGCTACCCACGGGGTCGCAGAGTCCGTCAGGACTGCAGCGACTGAGCACAGGCGCACTTATGTCACTAACGATTGTAAAGACCATCGCTGTCCTTGTCATTTAGTAGCAGTGACATGGGCCAAGCCACTGGGCTCTCCAGCCTTCCTCATGGAGTGTTTTCTGCCCAGCATTGGCTCAGAGCAAGTTTTCTGGAACAGAAAGGCATCAGCTTTATTGTTGACACCAAGCACTGCAGAGCCTGTTTGGGCAGGGTCTGGCTCCAGGTGAGGCCAGCTGGGAGCAGAGGATCCCCTCTTTACTCCCGAACCTTGAGTAAGCACCCATTCAGGCTGGGATCTGGGCCCTTCCTGAATAAGGTAAACCGCGCCTCATGAGCCGGCAGCCCAGGGGAGCCGACCAGAGGCCACAGATTTGCCTTGTGAGTAGGGACACGTGCTAGGAGTAGAAAGTCCTATGAGGAGGCTGAAGTGGGGCTGGGCAGCAGATGTGAGAGGGCAGGGGAGGCTCCCAGGGAAGGCGTCCTTTCAGGAGGCTGAAGTGGGGCTTGGCAGCAGATGTGAGAGGGCCGGGGAGGCTCCCAGGGAAGGTGTCCTCTCAGCCACGGACTTCCTGAGTGATGGGACACCACAAGGAGTCTTGTGGAAGAGGGAGCACGTGCAGAGGTCCTGAGTCGGAGCCAGCCCACAGCTTTGACTCCTTGTGCGCTCACGTCCTGTTGACCGACTTCCTGCCTTGGATAATTTCCTACCAAGAGTCTCCAGAATAATGCTGAAACATGAGCTCTCAGGAAAGACTGTGTTTCCTGCCAGTGCAGGAGATACAACAGACTCGGAGTCAGGAAGACCCCCTGGAGGAGGGAACCGGTACCCGCTCCAGTGTTCTTGCCTGGAGAGTCTTGCAGGCTCCATGGGGTCAAAAAGAGTTGGATGTGACTGAGCACACACGCTGGGGAAAAAGGCATCTTTTTATCCCAAACACCTGGGAGAGAAATAGAACAGAATTACCTGCCCCCCAGCAATCTGGTCCATGTAAAAGGGGTGCTGGCTGCGGGGTCACTCTCATGTCCAGGCACTGGACGTGGAGGAAGCTCTAAGGAACAGGCTGGACTCTTGGCAGTCAGGTACCACTAGGAGCTGTAGTGCTTACCGCAGTGCACACTCAGGGTTGAGGGGAGGTCCGGCCTCTGTTCTTATCCTGGGTGACCTGCTTGCCCCCCATAAGGGCCCAGGCCTGGAGGGGGGTGTGTGTGAGCTGCAGGTGGTCCCCCTGGCCACCCACCTCTGAAAGCCTGGGGGTGCTGGGTGGGCCAGCTCCACCCGCCTCGCACTCAGGCTCCTGGCCTCAGCCCCACAGCCATGGGGCTGCAGCCTGGAGGGCTGCCAGGGGGCGGAGGCCTGCACCCCAGCTCCCGTGCTTGTGACAGAGGGCAAAGGAGCGGCTCCCGTGGCACTCTGTCTAAACACAGGAAAGTGTCGGTAGTTCTGTTTACCTGGGCGGAGCTTCAGAACCACCACAGGGAACGGGGCACCTCTAGACCCCACAGGCACAGCTGGCTGAGTGACCAGTGTCCTGCTGTCTCTGGTCAGGACTGGCATGTCACTGCCCATACTGGCCAGACCCATGCCAAGCATAAGAGCCAGGGTTCCTGCTCCAGAAACCCCAGCAGACAATGCCTGTCTGCCATGAACTTGAAAGACTTAAGAAAAACTTAATATGTTTCATATAAAAGGTGATGGTTGCAATCCTACTCCTAGTGAAAATGAAAGTCGCTCAGTCATGTCTGACTCTTTGCAACCCCGTAGACTATACAGTCCATGGGATTCTCCAGGCCAGAATACTGGAGTGGGTAGCCTCTCCCTTCTCCAGGGGATCTTCCCAACCCAGGGATCGAACCCAGGTCTCCCGCATTGCAGGTGGATTCGTCTCCCGCATTGCAGGTGGATTCTTTACCAGCTGAGCCACAAGGGAAGCCCCTAAGAGGATTAAAAACTTGGGCTCACAAAACCCTGTCCAGTGAACATCCACAGCAGCATTGCTCCCAAGAGATTAAAGGTAGAAACTGCCTAATGGCCAGTGAAGAATGACTCTGGCAAAGTTGGTCTCCCACGCGGTGGACCACGGTGGTCGTAAGCAGACATGAGGCTCTGACCAGGCACGTTACAGGACAGAAAGACCTGAAAACACAGGGCCGGGTGACAGAGCCAGACACGAAGGGACAGGCGCCACGGGGCTGCGTGTTTATGTCCAGGAGAGATGGGGTGGAGGGCGCGGGCTTCTCTCCAGTTAGTGACACTGTCCTGAAACTAGATAATGATGGTCATGAAAAAAATTGGACATTTCGAAAGAATTTTGTGGAGAATTATATACCTCAGTAAGGCAGATTTTGGTTTCCCCCCATTGTTTTTTTAGCATGGATTGTTAAAGATGTTAGATTTCCCCTGCGTCTCACCAGGGCCTCTGAGGCTGGGGCTCTTGGCCCTCAGCATGCGGCAGGGCTGGCAGGCTCAGAGGTGCTGGTGCCCTTCAGGGACCGGGAGGTGAACCAGCTGAAGCAATGGATCACCACGCTGATGATGTCAATCGCCAAGGAGGAGGAGACGGCCGCGGAGCTAGAGCTCAAAGCCCGTGTCTTCCATTTTGGCGAGTTCAAGGGTGATCAGGAGGTAGGGCCCCTGGATGGGCGGATGGCATTGGTGGGCACCTGGCCATAGACTCAGTGGAGGGTGGAGTCATCCCTGCCAGAGGGGCCCAGACCGTGGGAGAGCCAGCCCGGAGGCAGGGGTTCTCCGGGGCTGCCGTGGTCCTTGCCACTCATCAGGTTCTGGGGCTTGACCCACGGGCACCGCTGGACAAAGCCCTTGGCCCCAAATCAGAGCCAGCCATGTGTTCATGCCCCATGAATGGGCAGCTCCCCAACACCCCTCCTCCAGCCCTCCTTCCTTCTGTGAACTCATCTGCTTCCTAAACACTCAGTGTGTCTGGAGGTGACCCTTCAGGGAGGCAGGCAGGCATGTTCCCAGCTGGGCCGGGGGTGAGAGGACTGAGAACAGAGCCCGGGGTCTGGGGCCTGCACCCAGCTACCTAGGTCATTCGTTGCTGTTGAGAGCTCCTGCCTGCTGGGCGCTGGGCCAAGTACCCGGAGCCCCGAGAGCGGGCTGGGCATCCACCCCCAGACTGTCGGGCACCAGCTGTGCCCCCGCCCCTCCCCCGCCCTCTTGGCCACCCCCAGGGACGGGGTGTTGTGTCTTCTCAACATCAGAACAGGCTGAGGGGGTCATCTAGCCCAGCACTAGAGAAAGCAGGCCACAGAACGTGGTCCCCGGGGGAGCTGAGGGCAGCGCAGGCGCAGAGTAGGTCACCGGGCCGCAGAGGGCACCCCGGGTCCAGGCAGGAGCCCCAGTAGGCACTGGGACCCGGGATCTGGCTGACCACAGAGGCTCAGGGCGCGGCCCTCTGCCCAAGAGAAGCCCGAGTGTCCAGCTCTGTGCCCCCTGACTTCCCCGAGCACCCCCTGCCAGCTCGGCAGAGCCCCGGGAGGTCAGCTGGCCGAGGCGTGGGGGCAGCCCAGGCCTGCACGGTCCCGCTGGAGTGAGGCCTGCCCACCTCACAGGACAAGCTGCTGGAGAGTCTAAACTGCAAGGTGCTGGACGTCTACCGGCACTGCGTGGGTGGCCAGCAGGAATCCAGCCTGGGCACCGTGCAGATGCTGGCCACCATCGAGCACCAGCTGGACGAGCTGCTTGAGAACCTGGAGCGCGTGCCCCCAGCTCGCATCGAGCAGGCCGAGAAAGCCAAGGAGAAGGAGAGGCGCCTCCGGTGTGTGTGGGGGCCCTGCACACCCCCGCCAGCTCTGGGCTGGCCCTGAGGATGGGCACGCCCTGGGGCTCCCCACTGGAAGGGGGTGTCTGGGGTTCAGACGGGGCCACAGGCTCAGCCCAGTGGGGAAGGTCCCTCCATTGGGAGAGGCATGTGGTGGCCTTAGGGACCCCAGGAGCAAAGTGGTGGGTGACCCCCCCACCTCCCGCACCCAGCTGCCAAGGAGAAGGGACAGTGAGAGGCACTTTCGGGGCAAAGAGCTGTACTGCCCGAGCCTGGGGAGGGAAAGGGCCGGCCTGAGAGCCGCTGAAGGGGAATCAGCAAAGGGTGTGCCCCATGGGCCCGGTGGGGTGCAGGCCAGCTCCTGGTCACCTGGGTCACTCGGTCCCAGCAGAGTCCTGAGGCACGGCCACCTGCGATCAGCCATGTCTTTCCCACACACAAGGGGCCTCCCCCTGGGTCCCCAGAACCTGCTTAAGCAGGCACTGGACAAAGGTTTGGTGGCCTCAAGTACAGACAGGAGGACTCGGGACTACTGACCTTGCTGGGGCCTGCGCTTTCAAGGGTGGCGATGCATCAGTGACCAGGGAGGGGACGCCAGGAACCTGGGCCTTCCCGGGGGGGGGGGGAGGGAATGAACCCCGAACCAGGCCCTCCCAAGCAACCAGGGCCAGAGCCAGCAGAGAGGTGGGGTGGAGCGTCGCCGAGGCCTGAGGCTGCGTGGGGAGGAGCTGGTGGCCTTCTCCGGGCCTCTGGTTGTTAACCTCGCCCTTCTTGCACCCAGACTCCGGGAAGAGAAGGCGAAGCTGCAGAAACAGCTGCAGGAGGAGCGACTGCTGCGCGCACAGGCGCGGGCCCAGGCCGAAGTCAAGAAGAAGGTAAGAGAGGCCCTGAGGCGCGAGGCCCGCGGATGTGGCGGCCCCGAGGGGCGTGGCGGCGTCGAGGGGGCGTGGTTGGGAGGGCTCAAGGCTGCAGACCCACCAGGCCTCGCCCACTTTTGTAGACACACTTGCTGGGGTCTTGTGGGGAGACGGGTCACCAGAGCAATGTCAGGGTGGAGCCAGGGTCACCAGAGCAATGTCAGGGTGGAGCCAGGGTCCCCATTCTCAGGCCTGCCCCGCCCCCTCCCCTGAGGACCTGCTTCCTCCGGGCAACCTCCCAACCCTCCCTAGGAGCACTGGTGCCCACAGATCAGTGCCCCCCTGGGGGTCCCACCTACATTCCAGCCAGACCCCAGGCCAAGGCCATCACCCCTCACTCACTGAGGGTCCCCCAGCCACTGCGTCCCCCACCCACAGTGTATGGGCCAGAGTAGCTACTGGCCTGCTGGACTTGTGGTCCCTAAAGAATCCCGATCCTGACCCTGGCCCGAGGACCAATGTGGATCCCATGGGGTCTCTCCTGATCCTCGTGGCGGGAGATATGTCCCTTTAGCCTGGCGTCTCCCGAGTTTCCAGGTGCCTCCTTCCTCCCCCACCCCCACTCACCCAGCACCCTGGTGTTCAGGCCAGATAGATTTCCCTACCCCAGCCTTCTCGGAGGCCCTGGCCCGCCCGCAGACCACACATGACCTCAGCCACAGGAGAGGCTGGGCTGGGCCTGGGCCCCGGGCGCCCGTACATTCAGGGCAGGTGTCCAGGCCTCAGCCCAGGTGCAGTGAGGCCGGGGTGCAGGCTCATGGGGTCCCCTTCTCGCAGCGGGGCAGGAGGCTAGTGTTCCGATCCCAGCCACCTGCCCTGAAGACCAAGGAGCAGTCCAAGCACGAGCTGATGGACAAAGACAGGGAGGAGCAGCTGTTTTTCTTCACGTAGCGCGCGGGCCTCCTGCTGGCTGAGCAGAAGCAGATGTAGGTGTGGGGAGCAGAGCCTGCATGCCTGCATGGGCCCCTCACCCCCTACGCGGTGCCTTCAGACTCACCTGAAATAAAAGCTGTGTCACTTGGGTACTGTGTCTTGGGAGGCAGACACAGTAACACAGTGTCCATCTCCCTTCATTCGTCACTTAAACCAGGAAATGATAAGGGAGAGAGGAAGAGGTGGTTACGTGGCATCACCGACTGAATGGACTTGAGTTTAAGCAAACTCCGAGAGATAGTGGAGGACAGGGAAGCCTGGCGTGCTGCGAGCCATGAGGTCCCAGAGTCAGATGTGACTTCGTGACTGAACAGCAATGATGAGGGATGAGCCCATTTGGATTTCCTCTCAGTCAGCTACTGAGACAGATGTGACTGGGGTGGGATCAATTGTAGTTCTGCGCAGGGTGAGATGGGAGATCAGCTGCATGTTAACCTGAGGTGACGGGATAGAGACTCCATGTAAACCGAGGTGCTGTGTGAGATCCATCCTAGATCCACCCTGGGATCTTATTCAGCTCCACGCAATGCTGATGGGCTGTGGGATGACTCCTAGCTGCCCAAGAAATCCAGTGTGGGAACAAGCACCGCTGCACCTGAAGTGAGGTGCGGCTGAGACCCAGGCTCTCTGAAACGAGTGTGCAGTTCATCCATTTCCTACCCGAGGGGTGTAGGGGGTCATCTCTGGGTGGGGACTGAGTGGAGGCGTGGGGTCAGCTCATCTCCACCCCGGGGTGAGGCGCGGGGCAGCCCCAGCTCCACCTCGGGGTGAGGCGCAGGGCAGCTTCGGCTCCACCGCAGGGTGAGGCAGCGTGGGGTCAGCTCATCTCCACCGTGGGGTGAGGCGTGGGATCAGCCCATCTCCACCTTGGGGTGAGGCGTGGGGTCAGCTCATCTCCACCTTGGGGTGAGGCGTGGGGTCAGCTCATCTCCCCCGCGGGGTGAGGCGTGGGGTCAGCTCATCTCCCCCGCGGGGTGAGGCGTGGGGTCAGCCCATCTCCCCCTCGGGGTGAGGCGTGGGGTCAGCTCATCTCCCCCGCGGGGTGAGGCGTGGGGTCAGCTCATCTCCACCGCGGGGTGAGGCGCGGGGTCAGCCCATCTCCACCGCGGGGTTGGCGCGGGGTCAGCTCATCTCCACCGCGGGGTGAGGTGTGGGGTCAGCTCGTCTCCACCGCGGGGTGAGGCGTGGGGCCAGCCCCGGCTCCACCGTAGGGTGAGGTGTCGAGTCAGTCCCCTACTCCTCCATGGGGCTAGGTTTCAGGTCACACCCAACACCACCATGGGGTGAAGTGTGGGGTCAGCCCCCACTCCTCTGTGGGGTGAGGTGTGGTGTCAGCCCCACCTCCAACATGTGTTAAGGTATGGAATCAGCCCGAGATCCACTTGGGGTGAGGTGTGGGGTCAGCCCCAGCTCCACTTTGGGATGAGGTTTTCAATCAGCCCCAAATCCACCGTGGGGTGAGGTGTCGGGTCAGGGCCAGGCCCACCATGGGTTGAGGTGTCGGTTCAACCCCACTGTGGTGTGAGGTGTTGGGTCAGCCCCACCATGGGTTAGTAGTGGGATCAGTCCTAGCTCCACCATGGGGGAAGGTCGGGGTCAACCTCATCGTGGGCTGAGGTGTGGGATCTGCCCCCAACACTTCCATGGGGTGAGCTGTGCAGTCAGCCCCAGCCCCACTGTGGATTGTGGTGTGGAAGGCAATGGCACCCCACCCCAGTACTTTTGCCTGGAAAATCCCATGGACGGAGGATCCTGGTAGGCTCCAGTCCATGGGGTCGCTAAGAGTCAGACACGACTGAGCGACTTCACTTTCACTTTTCACTTTCATGCATTGGAGAAGGAAATGGCAACCCACTCCAGTGTTCTTGCCTGGAGAATCCCAGGGACAGGGAACCTGGTGAGCTTCTGTCTATGGGGTCGCACAGAATCGGACACGACTGAAGCGACTTAGCAGCAGCAGCAGCAGCAGCAAGGGAAGAGGGGAAGGGGACGACAGAGGGTGAGATGGTTGGATGGCATCACCGACTCAATGGACATGAGTTTGAGCAAACTCTGGGAGATGGTAAAGGACAGGGAAGCCTGGTGTGCTGCAGTCCGTGGGGTCGCAGAGTGTGGGACACGACCTGGGGACTGAACGACAGACGCATTCATAAGCAAAACTCTTAAGGTTGCTATTACAGGGTATGGCCACAGGCGGCAGGATTTTTTTCATGCCGAGTTGTGATTACCTTGGAAATGAAAGCTTTTGAGTTTTAACTCAGGACTGTAATTTAATACCGAATGTACTTGAAGACAATGGCACCCCCACCCCAGTACTTTTGCCTGGAGAATCCCATGGATGGAGGAGCCTGGTGGGCTCCAGTCCATGGGGTCGCTAAGAGTCGGACACGACTGAGCGACTTCACTTTCACTTTTCACTTTCATTCATTGGAGAAGGAAATGGCAACCCACTCCAGTATTCTTGCCTGGAGAATCCCAGGGACGGGGGGGGCCTGGTGGGCTTCTGTCTATGGGGTCGCACAGAGTCGGACACGACTGAAGTGACTTAGCAGCAGTACTTGAAGAAACACCCAAAAGCTTGTGTTCTTCCTGAACATTCTTATGTATTTATTTTAATAATTTTATTTATTTATTGGCCGTGCCATGCAGCTTGTGGGATCTAAATTCCCTGACCAAGGATAGAACCCTCACCCCCTACTTTGGAAATACAGAATGTTAACCACTGGACTGGAGGGAAGTCCCCCTGAGCATTCTTTTTTAAGTTAATCTTTATTTTTTGTTGTAGTAACATTGATATACTACGTGTTGTTTGTGGCAGGTGAACCGAATGTATTTTCTATTTTGTTGCTGTTATTCAATCACCAAGTCATGTCTGATTGTTTTTGTAGGAGCGTTCTCTTTTCGCCAGGCCCTGTTACAGTAGTAAAACATCTGTTTGTGTATACATAAGTATACTGCTACTGCTAAGTCACTTCAGTCGTGTCTGACTCTGTGCGACCCTATAGACGGCAGCCCACCAGGCTCCCCCGTCCCTGGGATTCTCCAGGCAAGAACACTGGAGTGGGTTGTCATTTCCTTCTCCAGTGCATGAAAGTGAAAAGTGAAAGTGAAGTCGCTCAGTCATGTCTGACTCTTAGCGACCCCATGGACTGCAGCCTACCAGGCTCCTCCATCCATGGGATTTTCCAGGCAAAAGTACTGGGGTGGGGTGCCATTGCCTTCCCCATACATAAGTATACATAGTTATAAATGTCTAGGTACATAGATATGTAAATGTCCAGATAGAGATATAAGTGTCTAGATACATAGATATATAAATGTCTATATGCATAGATATATAGATATATAAATACTTAGATATACAGACATAAATATTTATATACATGGACATAAATATCTATGTACATATAGACATAAATATGTACATACAGATATAAATATTATTATAGATACATATAGACATAGGTATTTATATACATAGACATATAAATATCTGTATACGTGGAAGATGGTCACACAGTGGAAAATGTAAGAGACAGCCTTATAGACAGATGAGGTGATACAGAGAGAGGCACGTGTAAGATCATACTAGGAGAGAGAAACAGTTTCACAATAAAGAGAACAAATCTAACCATGATTCATGTAACTAGTATTAACCTGGTGGCAATAAACCAAGTCTACAGGGGAGTCAGTGCTGCTGCTATTGCTAAGTCGCTTCAGTCGTGTCCGACTCTGTGCAACCCCATAGACAGCAGCCCACCAGGCTCCCTGTCCCTGGGACTCTCCAGGCAAGAACACTGGAGTGGGTTGCCATTTCCTTCTCCAATGCATGAAAGTGAAAAGTGAAAGTGATGTTGCTCAGTTGTGTCCGACACTCAGCGACCCCGTGGACTGCAGCCTACCAGGCTCCCCGTCCCTGGGACTCTCCAGGCAAGAACAATGGAGTGGGTTGCCATTTCCTTCTCCAATGCATGAAAGTGAAAAGTGAAAGTGAAGTTGCTCAGTTGTGTCCGACACTCAGCGACCCCGTGGACTGCAGCCTACCAGGCTCCCCATCCCTGGGACTCTCCAGGCAAGAACAATGGAGTGGGTTGCCATTTCCTTCTCCAATGCATGAAAGTGAAAAGTGAAAGTGAAGTTGCTCAGTTGTGTCCGACACTCAGCGACCCCGTGGACTGCAGCCCACCAGGCTCCCCGTCCCTGGGACTCTCCAGGCAAGAACAATGGAGTGGGTTGCCATTTCCTTCTCCAATGCATGAAAGTGAAAAGTGAAAGTGAAGTTGCTTAGTCGTGTCTGACCCGCAGTGACCCCGTGGACCGCAGCCCACCAGGCCCCCCCGTCCCTGGGACTCTCCAGCCAAGAGTATCAGTAGATGATGGCAAATTCTGGAAGGATCAGATAATGAGAACAAGTTACATGTTTCATCTTTGTTTTCAAAGTATACCTTATCAACGTATGGATTCATATGTGTTGACACCTCCTTAAGTATGGGTCATCCTATATATCCTCATATGCCCACATCCAAACTGTTTCAACTCAAATCATTCCAAGCATAACTCCAACTTGTTGCAACTCTAGTCAGTCAATTGTTGCAATTTCATGAAAAAGGCACATTGTGATTCATTTGTATAGACCAGTAAAGGCAAGATTTCTGTCTATTTTTTTTAGAGGCCTTAAAAATCATTTAAATCAACTCTTCTCCTTGCTTCACTTTGTTCTGATTCGATTGACATGGGAAAAGTTATGGAAAGAGTGTTTGATATAATCTGAACTCACCAGGTGTATCTATTATTTGGTGTACCTGAAGATCCAAGAAGTAGATTTTGATGGATATAAAAATAAATATTGTGGATGTAGAACATACTTAGAAATTGCGAGAGTCATTTGACCAGAGAGCAATCACAATGGATCAACTTCCTCTCCCACACCCATGAGGACAAGTTTATCTTGGTAATAACATCAGCGACTGAGGAGTTAAAAGTGTTATCACTGTGAAAAATGATTATGAAAAGAAATCTATGAAGTGTTTTCATAGATAGAACACAACTTTCCAAGAGGCTTTACATTTCAGGTACATGTTTTATTATTTGAATCTTGAGTGGATTCAATACATTACTTGAGTGGAATGAATACATTACTTTCTGATTCATGCCCTTGTGGCACACTTAATCAGACTTAGACACAATCTATGTTGCAGAGTCTCTAACCCAGTCTGTGCGCACCTGCAGATCTGACAAGAAACACCACTCTCATGCTGTTGCTGCTGTTCAGGTGCTGAGTTGTGTCTGACTCTTTGTGGCCCCATGGACTACAGCACACCAGGAATCCCTGTCCTTCGCCATCTCCTGGAGATTGTTCAAACTGCTGTTCATTGAGTTGGTGATGCCATCCAACCATCTCGTCCTCTGTTGTCCCCTTTTCCTTCTTCCCTCAGTCTTTGAAATTGAAACTGTTACAAGGCAGAGTTCATGCAGCTTATGGGCTCCTTGACTCAATTTTTTTTCAGGAATTTTCTTATGTATTTTTTCAAATGTAACCTTTCCTTCATATAATAGCAAATAACAGAATTAGAAGAAACTAATTTGAAATGATGGATTGTTTCTACACTGACAATCTGAACACAAAGGAACCAGTGGGAACCACAAAGATCTGGGGGCCAGGCGCTTAAGAATATTTTAGGTTGGCAAATAATAACTAGTATGCTTTAAATTTTAACAATTTTTATTCTGATAAAGAATATCCTTTGCTAGAAGGCTTCCAGTGTGGTCGCCTCCTGCTGGAAGCCTTGGACGATGGAATCAGGGCACTTCCTGTCTGTCTGTACAGGACCCCAGGCTCAGCTCTAAGAAATCCCTGGATCTCCCCTGGATCCTGACCGCCACGTGCCTACAGATACTGGTGACAGTTTTGCTCTGGCTGTTGAGCTGTTTAATGACGAAGATTCTCTCAGTTTCCTGATGTGGGTGACGTGGAGCCCAGGGATGATTTCTGCTTTAAGAAACTTACATGCTGGCTCCTACACGAGGGTGAGCCCCTGTCCAATGAGAGACCCTGCCTAGGTGTGACCTGTGCCTCCAGGGAGAGCGATTTTACACTAGTTTAAACCTGACCATGTTCTGTCTACATGTTAGATTTAGGCCTCTCTGTCTTATGTAGGGGCCTCCCTGGTGGCTCAGATAGTAAAAAATCTGCATGTAGTGCAGGAGACCTGGGTTCCATCTCTGGATTGGGAAGATCCCCTGGAGAAGGGAATGGCAACTGACTCCAGTATTCTTGCCTGGAGAATCCCATGGACAGAAGACCCTGGAGGGCTACAATCCATGGGGTCACAAACAGACATGACTGAGCAATGAACACTTTGACTTTTCAATCCTGCCTGCACTGATTATGTTTAGACGAGACTGCGTGCTTTCTACAATGAGAACATTTCCACCTGACTGTGTTCTGTGTGCACTCGGGCATGGAGACCTGGGTGCAGACTGGGCCTGGCCTCTGTCCTGGAAAACCCCATGCCTGTGTCTGAATGTCAGTGCTCAGATGTGTGGGGTCTGGAACTGAGGTGGCTCCTCTGAGTGGGGCTCCATGGCCCTCCCAGGGGTCAGTGCTGCAGTCAGGCTCTTAGTCTTTCCTCCTGAGGTTCACCTGCCCTGGAGCTCATGGAGACCCCTCGAGTGGGCTACCTGGTTTGCCAGGACATTCAGTTTGAGTGGGGAGGCACCTTCACCTGGTAAATTGATTCCAGGGTACAGGGATCCGGCAAAAAACCAATGGAAAGCAGGTGAGGTTGCTATGTGATCGCCTTCCAGTTGGCCATCCCTGCTCAGCAGAGACTAGACCTGCCCCTCATCTTCTAGCCCTGCGCCTGGTGTGTTTTCTCAACACCTCAGTGGGAAAACAAAGAACTGAGCCTGCTGGAACCGAGGTAGTGTGTTCAACATTATTGTGACAGTTGTTAAAACACTTGGTATCAGACAGAATCAAAGGGCAGGAGAGGAGGACTTCTCTGGGACTAGCATGGGGCGAGCAGACCCACCCTATGCTTCTTTCTACCATCCCAGGAGGTTCCAGGAACCCACTCGTTTCTGCCGTAGGGGCCCAGCCATCAGAGACCTGGTGTCCTAACCAAGAGTCATGCGACCCCAGATGCAGGGTCTGGGGATTGTGTGGGTCTCACCGCAACCATGTGGGTGCGGATCCTATGCCCGGACACCCTGTGTCTGTTCTTCACCTCAGTGTGTCTTGCACCTCCGAGATTCCCAACATCTGAATTGAGGGTGTTGCCCTAATTAACCAGTGGTCCTTTTTCTTCTTTTCATCTTGGGACATTCACATGAGGTGAGGCACCTTTGAATGGGTTGCTGCTCTGTGTTCTGCTGAGTGAAAGCCTTTGGTGGTGTCATATGAATGTCATAGCATATCACATGTCAAATCCAGAGAGTCGCCACTGTCTGGGGTTCCCTGGATGGATTTCAGGTAATTTAATTTTTATTTTCTATTGGAGCCAAGTTGATTTCTATTGTTTTGTTAGTTTCAGCGGTACAGGAACGTAATTCGATTTTACATAGAAGCGTATCTATTCTTTCTCCATTTTTTCCCCTCATATAGATTATGCAGTCTGTTCAGTAGATTTCCCTGTTCTATTCACTAGGTCCTATTAGATTGTTAAATATTAATCCTGAACTCTTAATTATCCCCTCTGTCTCACTTCTTTTGATAATCACACTTTGATTTTCTCAGGCTGTGAAGTCCGCTTTGTACACTAGGTCATTGGTATGAATTTATAGATTGCACCCGTAAGTGAGGTCTCATGACCTGTCTTTCTCTCTCTGAGCTCCCTCACTTACTGTGATGATTTTTTGGTCTGTCCGTGCTGCTGACTGCAGCCTCGTGTCACTGTTTTATGGTTAAGCAGAATTCCAGTGTATAGATGTACCGCCTAGACTTCATTATTCTGTCAGTGGACCTTCTGGTGGATTCCACGTCTTTCCTACTGAAATAGTGTTGCCCTGAAAATCAAGGGGCACATGTCATTTTGAATGGTGACTTTCTGTGGACCTGCACTTACCTCGTGGCTCAGCTGGTAAAGAATCCACCTGCAATGAGGGAGACTTGGGTTTGATCCCTGGGTTGGGAAGATCCCCTGGAGAAGGGAAAGGCTACCCACTCCAGTGTTCTGGCCTAGTGAATTCCATGAACTGGATAGACCATGGGGTTGCAAAGGGTCAGACATGACTAAGCAAATTTCACTTCACTTTCTCTGGACTGAAGCCCATGAATGGGATTGCAGGGTCATGTGATACCTCTATATCTTGTGTTTCTTGGAAGTTCCATGCTGTTTTCCATAGTGGCTTCACCATTTACATTCTCAAAAAGATTGTGGGAGGATTTCATTTTCTGTACATTCTTTGCAGATCTTTTATTTATCTATTTTATCTTTATTCTTTGTAGATCATTTTGATGATGGCCATTGTGGCCAGCGTGAGGTGATACCTTACAGTAGTTTTAAGTGGCACTGGTTTAATAATTACTGTCATGGAGGATCTTCCCATGCGCTTTGATCGTTTTATGCTTTGTGTGTACAGTTCACCTCTTGAAAGTGGCTTCCTGAATCTCGGCCCTGTTTGGAATGCTTTTCTGATGAAATACCCCAGGACATTTCTTGAGGGCAGATGTCATTTAAAGCCCTGTCACTTGTGACTATTTAGAGCCCTTCGGTGCCTGTTTTATGGCGTCCCTGCTTGCTCAGTGGTAAAAGAATACACCTGCAATGCAGAAGACTTTCAGGAGACCTGGGCTCAATCCCTGGGTTCAGAAGATCTCCTGGAGAAGGAAACAGCAAACCGCTCCAGTGCTTTTTGCCTAGAGAATCCCATGGACAGAGGAGCCTGGCGGGCTGTAGTCCATGGGGCGCAAAGAGACATGACTGAGCAGTTAAACAACTGCGCCAGTTTTAACACAGACACACTGATCTGTGCCAGCTACATGCTCCCCCACCCCTGCCACCTCTCCATTTTGGTAATCATAAGTTCTGAGTCTGTGAATCTGTTTGTCTTCTGTAATGAAGTTCATTTGTATCCGTGTTCAGATTCCACCAGAAGTGATACTCCATACTATGTCTTTCCCTTCCTCAGTTACTTCACTTAGTTTGATCACCTCAAGTTTCTTCCCTGTAACTAGAAATGGTGTTATTTCATCCTCTTTGTGTCTTAGTTGCACTGTGTATATGCGCCTCATTTTCTGCATCTGTCCGTCTGTCCTTGCACACTTACTGTGCTCCTCTGTCTTGGCTATTGTACCTAGGGCTGCCGTGATCTTTGGAGTGCAGGTGTCTTTTAAAATTTTGCTTTTTATTCTGGATCTACTTCTAGGTATTGGATTTCTGGGTCACTGGGTACTTGTATGCTTAGTTTTTAAAAGAACCTCCATAATGTACTTTTGAACTGTGGTATTGGAGAAGACTCTTGAGAGTCCCTTGGACTGCAAGGAGATCCAACTAGTCCATTCTGAAGGAGATCAGCCCTGGGATTTCTTTGGAAGGAATGATGCTAAAGCTGAAACTCCAGTATTTTGGCCACCTCATGCGAAGAGTTGACTCATTGGAGAAGACTCTGATGCTGGGAGGGATTGGGGGCAGGAGGAGAAGGGGACGACAGAGGATGAGATGGGTGGATGGCACCACTGACTCGATGGACGTGAATTTGAGTGAACTCCGGGAGTTGGTGATGGACAGGGAGGCCTGGCGTGCTGTGATTCATGGGGTCACAAAGAGTTGGACACGACTGAGCAACTGAACTGAACTGAACTGAATGTTCTCCCTAATGGGTGTACCAATTTACATTCCCACCAACAGTATAGGAGGGTTCCTTTCTCTCCACACCCTCTGCAGAATTTATTGTTGTAGGTTTCTGATGTGGCCATTCTGACCAATGTGAGGCGATACCTCATGGTACATTTGATTTGCCTTTCTTAAAGAACTAGTGATGCTGAGCATCTTTTCATGTGCTTTATGACCGTCTCTATGACCTCTTTAGAGAAACATGCATTTAGGTCTTTGGCTGATTTTTTTGTTAAGTTTTAAAAAAATTTTTTTTACTTAACTGAGCTGTACTAATGATTTGTATGTGTTTGAGAGAAACTCCTTGTGGAATCAACCCTGAATATTCATTGGAAGGACTGAAGCTGAAGCTCCAATCTTTCGGGCATCTGATGTGAAGAGTTGACTCATTGGAAAAGACCCTGATGCTGGGAAAGATTGAGGGCAGGAGGAGAAGTGGGCAGCAGAAGATGAGACAGTTGGATGGCATCACCCACTCAACAGACATGAGTCTGTGCAAACTTCTAGAGATAGTGAGGGACAGGGGGCCTGGCATGCTGCAGTCCATGGGGTCACAAAGAGTCAGAAATGTCTGAGCTACTGAATAACTACAAAACCTTGCATCCTCCTGAATATTAACTGCTTCACAGTTCAGCTGGCATTTCATATTCAGCTGCACAGTATGAAGAGACAAAAAGATGACACAGAAAGATGAACTCCCTTGTTTGGTAAGTGCCCAGTGTGCTACTGGAGAAGACTGAAGAAATAAATCCAGAGGGAATGAAAAGGCTAAGCCAAAAGGGAAACAGTTGTGGGTGTGTCTGGTGGTGGAAGTCAAGTCCGATGTTGTAAAGAGAAATGTTGCATAGGAACCTGGAATGTTAGGTCTACGAATTCAGGTAAATTAGAAGTGGTCAAGAAGGAGATTGCAAGAGTGAACACTGACACTTGAGGAATAAGTGAACTAAAATGGGTGGGAATGAGTGAATTTAATTCAGATGACCATTAACTACTGTGGGCAAGAATCCCTTAGAAGAAATGGAGTAGCCCTGATAGTCAACAAAAGAGTGAAATGCAGTACTTGGCTGCACTCTCAAAAAAGACAGAATGATCTTGTTATACCTAAGGTCTGAGTGCCCAAAACTGAAAGAATAAAATGTCCACAGCAATGCAAAAGCAGAGAGGGGTTTTATTGCTAGCTTGAGCTAGGGCTCAGGTCTCATCCAGCGCAGTGGAATCTGATAAGAGCCCCGAGCGCTGAATCATGGCTGTTTTTATACCCGCGGTTCTTTGTCTCTGCCACAGTGTAGCTGGGGGGTGATGATTGGCTAAACTGTGCGTGAATTTTGAATCCCACATCCCCATCCTGATTGGCTCAAGTTTGGCGCGAATGGGGACTCTCCTGATTGGCTCGGAGGTATAATTCCCGGGGGACTCTCCTGATTTGCCCAGAGGTATAATTCCCGGGATCATGACTCAGGTCTATAAGAATCTGAAACTCTAGGCCCCGTGTAGCTTGCTGAGCCCGTCATGGCCCAGGTTAAGTCCTATCAGATCTCTGTTCATTTCCAAGGCAAATCATTCAATATCAAAGAAATCCAATTCTATGCTTAATTGAGTGTGCTCAGTTAAGACACTCTGTGTCTATAGAGTGTGCTGTCACTCTTGGCTAATTTAAAATATAGTGTATTAATAGGAAATTGGAGGCATAATAAGGCAAACGGATCAGGAGACAACTGTCCTCGAAAAGAGAGTTGATGACTTAGAGTTCTCAAGAAGAGGGACAGGCCACGCCATTGGGCCACCCGGGAAAGGACCGGCCTTGTCCGGAGAGGGAGGGAGGGGAATTCGGTACAGGGGCCTTGACTGACTCCTCAGGAGGAACAGTGAACTGGGAGCGCAGGCTCAGGACTGGCTGGTGCGGGTGATGTTAGCGGCCATCCTCGGCGTCTGGCTCTGGGTGACAAGGGAAGGGGACAGTGGCCCGGAGCGCAGCTTAAATGTCACCTCCTCAGAGACACGTCCCCGTGCGCATCTGCAGTGACAGCTCCCCCATGTCTCCTGCACTTTCCACCTCGGTCCTTCAGGGCCCCAGGGCCGACCCTGTCAGCACCCCTAGGGCTCGTCACCCATCAGTCTGCCCTGAGACTCCTTTCCTCCCCGCTCCCCCTGCCCCAGTTCCCCCTTCCCGCTGTGCCTTGTCCCGTCCTTCACTCTATGGAGCTGACTCTTCTACAAGCTCTTCTGTTTATTCCTTGTCTCACTCCATAGCGTCAGCTCTTTGGGAACAGCAGGATCCTTTCTTTTTAAAGTGTGGTGGTTTTCTGTCTTACTCTCCTCTTGAATGTCAAGAACTGTGAGGTGTCGTGGCTGGGTCCCTGCCCCCAGCACAGGTCAGGTGCAGAGCGCATGTGTTCTCAGCATTTGGGGAAGAACCAGCAGTGGTAAGCCTTGTTGCTGTCCCCCAGAGGACAGTTAAAAATAAGACAACATCCCCAAAGGAGTTGCTTAGTTAGGAACCATGCTAGCAAAATAGACTTAAATGCAGTTTTGGTTCTTCCAGAAATGAAATCTTGAACCAGTCAGCCAGGAATCTTCTGATTATCACTAGTTAAGTTATCTGCCTGAGAAAGCTTTCCAGCCTCTAATGGAAAGTAACCTCGCAGTAACCACTTGGATTCTTTGCCCAGTAGAACTTCCTTGTTCCCGATCCGTTAGCCTATAAAAGTCTTTTATTTTGTGCAACTCCTCAGAGTTTCTAACTGCTAAATTGGATGCTGCCTGATTCATAAATCTTTAAATAAAGGCACTAAGATTTTAAAATTTTACTCAGTTGAACTTCATTTTATTTTAATAGGGTGTATAGCTTAATTTGGAGAAGACAATGGCACCCCACTCCAGTACTCTTGCCTGGAAAATCCCATGGATGGAGGAGCCTGGTAGGCTGTGGTCCATGGGGTGGCTAAGATTCGGACACGACTGAGCGACTTCATTTTCATTTTTCATTTGGCAACCCCCCCAGATGTTCTTGCCTGGAGAATCTCAGGGGCAGGGGAGCCTGGTAGGCAGTCGTCTATGGGGTTGCACAGAGTTGGACATGACTGAAGTGACTTAGCAGCAGCATAGCTTATTTTAAGATTATATTCGTCTTTTAAGAGATTGTTCTAGATTCAATCGAGCTTACTGTGAATGATGTAGGATTCAGGATCTCTGAAGAAGATTTAGCTTCAGGACCAGGGACCAGGGTTGATCACTGAAGAGCGTTTGTGTAGCAGAGTTTTATGACAGTGGAAAAAGGTCAGAGAAAGCTTCTGACATGGACAGCAGAAGGGGGTGGAGAGTGCCCCCCTTGCTAGTGTTAGCAAGGGAGGTAGATACTTTTTAAATTAGTTACTACAATAAATCAAATGAATGTCTCAAGTTTGTGAAAGTTTTACCAGAGCCACTCCCACAATTAACATTTTAGGATAACAGGATTAGAATTTAACAGAAAGATCCTACCAGACCCATTCCCATAATATACATTCTAAGATATCAGGATTAATCAGAAGGTTTTCAGGAAGGAGAAACTGTCCTCAAGCAGACCATTCAGGTATGACCTAAATCAAATCCCTTTTTTTTATAAAGAGGAAGAGAAAAAAATTTTTAAGGGCCTCTATTTTTAAGAGAGCGCGAATAAATATATAAAGGGGTTTGCGAGATATTAAAGAGGAGAGAGAAAACAACCCCCCCCCAAAAAAAAAAAAAAAAAAAAAAAAAATGGCTGTCTGGGGGGACCAAAAAAAAGAAAAAAAAAAAAAAAAAAAAAAAAAAAAAAAAAAAAAAGGAAAGATATAAACATCTAAATGCAGAGTGCAGAGTCCAAAGAATAGCAAGAAGAGATAAGAAAGCCTTCTTCCGTGATCAATGCAAAGAAATAGAGGAAAACAACAGAATGGGAAAGACTAGGGATCTCTTCAAAAAAATCAGAGATACAAAAAAAATTTTTTTTAAAAAGAGGGGGAGGATATAGGAGAGAGGGGGGGTGGGCACAAAAAAAGAAGAAGATAATAAAAAGAGGGGGGAAAAAAAAATAAAAAAAGTAAAAAAAAAAGGTCCCAGACACATAATAAATTTTTGTTGTGTACTCACTGACCTAGAGCCAGACATCTTGGAATGTGAAGTCAAATGGGCCTTAGAAAGCATCACTACGAACAAAGCTAGTGGAGGTGATGGAATTCCAGTGGAGCTATTCCAAATCCTGAAAGATGATGCTGTGAAAGTGCTGCACTCAATATGCCAGCAAATTTGGAAAACTCAGCAGTGGCCACAAGATTGGAAAAGGTCAGTTTTCATCCCAATCCCAAAGAAAGGCAATGCCAAAGAATGCTCAAATGAATGATAAACAGCCATAAATCCACCTTATCATATTCCACAAGGAAGGTCCAATTATAACAACTCAGCGTGGGAGGAACATTTGTGCAAATACTTGTGTAATAAGATTATTGATATTAGTATCACTCAGTATAAAAACAGAACATTCAGGAAACAGCCATTAAGAGGGATCTAGGAAGGAAATTTGTATCGGTACTGACTTGGAAAGATCTGTATGATGAATTGTTGGATAAAAATAGCCAAGTTATAGGATTTCCACTGGTGCTAAAGAAAAAATATATACATTTGTGCATTTAGCTTTTAAATGAACTAAGATGGAAAGGCAAATGAATTAGAACAGCTAAAGTAGTTTTATAAAACAAATACAATCTTTCCCATAGCTTGGCACCTGGTGCCAGAAAGACGTGTCTTCAGAAAGTAAGATGAGCCACACCGCCTGCTTTTCTGCCCCCTCCTCTTGTAACCTCCAGGCAGGCAGCTGGCATCCGAGCCCCTTAAAGTCACTGCTCCACTCAGACAGATGCAGATCCAAGGAGGGGTTGGTATAACCTTGGCTCTGCAGGCTTGGGCTCCTCAGCCTCTTGCTTCATCCTGGGAGCCCCCAGCCAGTCAGTTACACCCCAGTCTTCCACACCAGAGGCTACTGGCCCCACTCTGCAGGGGGCAGGCCTTGTCTCTATGAGCTCTGAGTTGTTTTCCCAAAGGAAGGATTTTCCCTTTGCATCGCAGGTATGAAGCAAGGGGATAACGGACTTTTTGCCCCTGGACCCATCAAGCGCTTTGTCCTCACATCTGGCCCCAATTATCACCATGAGGGTTAAAGAAGGCCATTCCTTTTACATAGGAGGTGGGAATCAATGGGACACCTGAGTTTTTACATCTGGACTTTTCATACACATTTGGTATGCACTGAGCTCCTGAAGACACAAGACAGAGACAGGGTTAGGCCTCTTAGCATGGCGTGGTCATTCCTCTCATGAAATATCCAGGGTATCTAAGAAACTCCAGGGTGGCAAGAATAAAGAAGCATGCAATCACTCAATCCACAGACAGACACACACACACACACACACACACACACACATAGGAGAGGATATAGAAGCCACCTGATCCTAAGGGAAAATGCAGCTCTGGAATCAACCGTGTCAATATGTCATGCAAAAGAAAGATCATGAAAATGACCTGATTTTTTAACAAATTTTCAATTATGAATAAATATTTGATGTTGTGTTTATTATGAGACTACTGAGAGAAACATGGCCAGATTTACATTACATCAGATCAGATCAGATCAGTCGCTCAGTCGTGTCCGACTCTCTGCGACCCCATGAACCGCAGCACGCCAGGCCTCCCTGTCCATCACCAGCTCCCGGAGGTCACTCAGACTCGCATCCATCGAGTCAGTGATGCCATCCAGCCATCTCATCCTCTGTCGTCCCCTTCTCCTCCTGCCCTCAATCCCTCCCAGCATCAGAGTCTTCTCCAATGAGTCAACTCTTCGCATGAGGTGCCAAAATACTGGAGTTTCAGCTTTAGCATCATTCCTTCCAAAGAAATTCCAGGATTGATCTCCTTCAGAATGGACTGGTTGGATCTCCTTGCAGTCCAAGGGACTCTCAAGAGTCTTCTCCAACACCACAGTTCAAAAGCATCAATTCTTCGGCGTTCAGCCTTCCTCACAGTCCAGCTCTCACATCCATACATGACCACAGGAAAGACCATAGCCTTGACTAGGCGAACCTTTGTTGGTAAAGTAATGTCTCTGCTTTTGAATATGCTATCTAGGTTGGTCATAACTTTCCTTCCAAGGAGTAAGCGCCTTTTAATTTCATGGCTGCAGTCACCATCTGCAGTGATTTTGGAGCCCAGAAAAACAAAGTCTGACACTGTTTCCACTGTTTCCCCATCTATTCCCCATGCAGTGATGGGACCAGATGCCATGATCTTCGTTTTCTGAATGTTGAGCTTTAAGCCAACCTTTTCACTCTCCACTTTCACTTTCATCAAGAGGCTTTTTAGCCCCTCTTCACTTTCTGCCATAAGAGTGGTGTCATCTGCATATCTGAGGTTATTGATATTTCTCCCGGCAATCTTGATTCCAACTTGTGTTTCTTCCAGTCCAGCATTTCTCATGATGTACTCTGCATATAAGTTAAATAAACATGGTGACAATATGCAGCCTTGACGTACTCCTTTTCCTATTTGGAACCAGTCTGTTGTTCCATGACCAGTTCTAACTGTTGCTTCCTGACCTGCATACAGATTTCTTAAGAGGCAGATCAGGTGGTCTGGTATTCCCATCTCTTTCAGAATTTTCCATAGTTTATTGTGATCCACACAGTCAAAGGCTTTGGCATAGTCAATAAAGCAGAAATAGATGTTTTTCTGGAACTCTCTTGCTTTTTCCATGATCCAGCAGATGTTGGCAATTTGATCTCTGGTTCCTCTGCCTTTTCTAAAACCAGCTTGAACATCAGGAAGTTCACGGTTCACATATTGCTGAAGCCTGGCTTGAAGAATTTTGAGCATTACTTTACTAGCGTGTGAGATGAGTGCAATTGTTCGTTTACATTACTTAAAAAAGTTTTATTTCATGGAGCAAAATTTAATAAAATTTTACGTTTCTTCAAGAAAAAATTCCAGCATAGAATATTTAAAATACTACTTTCCTGGGTGGAGTTGTGAGCGAGGACACTACTTCTGTTATGTCCGAGCGGGCAACGGCCAATGGTATAAGATGGACGATGACAAAGTGACCGCCTGTGATGAGACCGCTGCCCTGAGCCAGAGCGCCTACGTCCTGTTCTACACCCGGGAGGATGCGTGGGAAGGGGGCGCTGGGGGAGGGGCAGCGGCCCCCGTCGGGGCTGACCCCACAGACCCCGGGCAGCCTGCAGGAGGTGCCAGCAGCAGAGCTCCTTGGTCGGAGGAGTCCCCGGGGGACACAGAGGTCGAAGGGATGAGCTTGGAGGAGTGGAGACGCCTGCAAGAACACAACCGACCGAAGCCGGCCTTGGAGCTGCAGAAGGTCCAGTCTGCCCTGCCTGCAGGCGCAGTCCTGATTCACCAGTCCAAACACGGAGGAGGGAGAAACCGCACGCCGCCCCAACAGGAGCATGAGCGGCTCGACCATCCCAGCACGGACACCCCGCCTCCAGGGCCGAAGAAAGTCGGCAACGGCCCTTGTGCCAGCGGGAGGGCCAGAGCGAGCAAGGGGATAAAGAAGAAGGCGCGGCCATGTCAGGGGCTGTGGCGGTAGGTCGGCTCTGATGCACATGTGTGCAGACGCCCAGGCCCACGCTGTGTGCGGCACGCCCTGGGTGACACACCAAGAGTTCCGACCAGGAGCGAGTTCCTCTGGGCCGTGTGCATGATGCAGCCTCCTGGGAAAAGGCGGGGCCTGGAGTGTGCCCGGGGTCTCGGTGTTCACTTGAAGCGGGCTCGTGCCTGAGCGGCTGAGCTCTCGAGGGCTGGCTCTGCTGGGAAGTCACTGGAGAGGATGGGGTGATGGGGTGCATGAGCGGGTCTGGGCGCGGTCCCAGGGCCTCCCACTTGTGCGAGGGTGGGAGAGTCCTCTCTGGATGGGACTTTGGGTGTGGGTTTGCCTTTCTTTCCCCGTCTCTGTTCCCTCGCGGTGCGGCCTCCGGTGAGTGACCCGGCCTGGAGACGCCTCACAGAACGCTCCCAGCCAGCCGAGCAAGGAGAAGATCTCCGGAGCCCTTCGGGGGGCAGGCAAGAGCAGGTGCAGGTCCATGAACTGTCTCCTTCCGGCCGATCAGGCTCTCGAAAATGCTCCAGATGCCGAGCAGCGTCCGGGGAAAAGATGGGCAAGCAGTCTTTCTGGGTGGCTGTCTTTGGGAGGCCTCGTGCTACTTGGCAGAGGGTCCGGCAGGAATGAGGCAGGGATGCATGCTTCCCTGGCACGATGCTCGTCCGCAAAGATCCCTGGGGCTCCATGTCCGGTGCAAGGAGGATGCTGGACAAGCTCCAAGTGCCAAACAGGAGAAGCGATCCACAAAGCCAGGAGCACCACCACCAGCGCCACCAGCACCAACACGAAGGCCAAGGGGAGAAAGGCCACCCAACCAGGCCCAGAGAAACTTCTCCAGCAGCATCGCACTGCTGCCCAAGTGGAGATATGTCGCGCAACGTTCATTTCTGAAAGCAAAGGTCCTCCCCGCACTGAGGAAAGACCCAAGCCTACCCTAGATTGTGATAGCAAGACAACTGGACTTCCAACTCTGCCCGTCCTCTCTGGCAGTCTCATCCAGCTGGGCCCCAGACAAACGCCTCTGGATGCGAGGAGATGCGGCCGGCCTCCAAAGTGCCTGGGGCGGTGGGGAAGCTGTCCTCCCTTAGCTGCTTTCTTAACTGCCTCATGAGCCCGGGATCCGCTGGAGGGGCGCCTGAGGCCCCTTATCCATCACCTCTTGCATTTTTTTTCTTTTGCTTGGCTGATGGCTTCAAACCCCAAACCCTCCATCAAACGGCAGACCGGGAATTTGCGATTTAACAACTCAGACCTCGAGGGACAACTCTGGCTCCTGACTGCGGTAGTCGGCGTGGCAAGGAACAGAGAACGATCCGATGGCTTGTTTCCCCCGCATGGTTACCTGCACCGCGCCATGCCCTCCGCACGTAGAGAGGACAAAGAATGATGAGCAGTGTCTTCCCCCAAGAACATGAACAAGCACGCCCTGCACGAGGAAGTGGAGCCACCCACAGCCCGCCCTCATCATCACCACCCATCTTCCTCCGCCCCATCGTCTCCAATGGACTTCCTGCTTGCCCCATCCACACCCTCTGAAGAAGAAGAAGGAGAAGAAGGAGGAGAAGGAGGAGAAGAAGGAGAAGGAGGAGAAGGAGAACGAGAAGGAGAAGGAGAAGGAGAAGGAGGAGAAGGAGAAAAAGGAGAAGAATGTCGACTGGAGCATCGTGGCAGAGGGAATGGGAAGGTGGACTGATGTGGGGGAAATCTGTGGAAAAGAGAGAAAAATACTGGCGAATCGCGTCTCTAGGGAGGGGGGGGGGGGGGGGGGGGGGGGGGGGGGGGGGGGGGAAAAGTGCCATGGGAAGGAGGCAAGAGGACAGCAAGGGTGTGAGCACTTGGATCCTAAAGCACAAAGCGGTAGGCTCCTGGGATGGGATGGGGGAGCGGGAGGTGGGAAGCGTGCAATAGGCTAAGGAAGAAAGCGTGGTCAGGGCCCTTCTTTCCTAGTAAGGATCATCACGGAATCAACACTTCAGCTATGGGAAACCCGTGGATGGTCAAACCCCCATAGTCCTGGAAGGCAAGCATAATGTCCAGGACGGGAGAGCAAACAAACACACACGTCACACACTGAGAAGGAAAGCAACAGTCATCCTCCTCCAGGAAGGAAACCTTTTTATACCTTGAGTTATAGAGCATTTCATTTTGAGCCCTGGAATTGGAAAGACGACTGTATGAGTCAACTAGTGTATATAAAATAGAGAAAGAGCATAAAAGCAACAAAAAAAAACCAAAATAGACACAAAATGGAAAAAAAAAAAAAAACTAAAAAAGAAATGAACAACAACAACAACAACAAAAAAAACCCTCAAAAACCCAAAACAAACCAACCGGGGGGGGGGAGGAAAAAAAAAAACAATGGAAGAAGGAAAAGGAAGGAAAAAAAGGCAGCGGAGAGAGAGAAGGAGCTGAAGAAATGAATCCAAAGTTGCAGGAAGCCTATGCCTTTCTAAATGAGCTCTGCTTTGGGTCTTGACCAATGGCCCTGAAGGCAGAAAAGCATATGTGCCACTCTTTTTTTTTTTTTTTTTTCATTTTTAAAAAATTTCTTTATTTTATTTTATTTAACTTTACAATATTGTATTAGTTTTGCCATATATCACAATGAATCTGCCACAGGTATACATGTGTTCCCCATCCTGAACCTTCTCCCTCCTCCCTCCCCCCCCCCATACCATCCCTCTGGGTCGTCCCAGTGCACCAGCCCCAGGCATCCAGTATCAGGCATTGAACCTGGACTGGTGACTCGTTTCAAATATGATATACATATTTCAATGCCATTCTCCCAAATCATCCCACCCTCTCCCTCTCCCAGAGTCCAAAAGACTCTTCTATACATCAGTGTCTCTTTTGCTGTCTCGTATACAGGGTTATTGTTACCATCTTTCTAAATTCCATATATATGCGTTAGTATACTGTATTTGTGTTTTTCTTTCTGGCTTACTTCACTCTGTATAATAGGCTCCAGTTTCATCCACCTCATTAGAACTGATTCAAATGTATTCTTTTTAATGGCTGAGTAATACTCCATTGTGTATATGTAGCACAGCTTTCTTATCCATTCATCTGCTGATGGACATCTAGGTTGCTTCCATGTCCTGGCTATTATAAACAGTGCTGCGATGAACATTGGGCTACACGTGTCTCTTTCAATTCTGGCTTTCTCTGTGTGTATGCCCATCAGTGGGATTGCTGGCATATGTGCCATTCTGCCGGCATCTTTTCATACTAGGACCCTGAATGCTAGAAGAGTGTCCAGTGAGAACGCATAGAAATTGGGAAGGACCTCACTGGAGAGCAAAGTTGAGGCAAGGGTTTGTTGTTGTCTGGGGAGGGGTTGTCCTCAGGCAGGGGTCTGGGGTGGGGAGACCCCTAAAGGGGAGAGGGTCGGTGGGCAGACATATGTTTCCACAAGTGTGTTAGGATGTGAATGGTGAGCCCACGGAACTCCTGTCCAGCCCGCATTTGTGTGCTGAACTTGGAAGCCCCGCAGTGACTGTCTAGCGGGCAAGGCTGGAAGGCCCAATGCCCCTGAATCATTTGCATCCTGAGCCCTTTGGTCCAGGGGGTCATGTAGGAAGTGCGTGTGGGACCTCCTCAAGGGGAATTCCCCGAGAAAAGTGTGGGTGGTTGGATGGCGGGAGTGGGAGTGGGCTCGCCCTTGGCCACCTCAGCCAATGAGGAGCTTGCACGTGCGGGGGTGGGGCTGTGGGGAAGCCCCCAAAGGCCCGAGGGGGCGGGGCCCGGGCCCTTTTTTGGAGACGGACCGTCTGAGGGAAGGAGGCCTCAGCATGCAGCTGCAGGTAGGAGATGGAAACCCTCGTGGGCCTTGTGTGCAGAGCCCCGGGGGCTGCTTCTGAGCACGGGGGAGGTGTGTGTCCGTCTCCCTTCGACGTTTTATCCAGAGGGCAAGGTTGTGGGCCCAGCGCTGCTGGTGCAGATGCTGTTCGGGGACCCTCTGTCCCTGAGGGGCCATCGCCAGCGCTTGGGCGTCCCCAGCGGGGTGACTTGGCTCCTGGGTCAGCAGGGCTGACGCCTGGCCAGAAAGGCGCCCTGAGTTGGCAGGGGCCGTGGGGGGTGGGGGCTGGGCTTCAGAATCTGGGGAACACCTGCTACGTGAATGCGGCGCTGCAGTGTCTGAGCCACACGCCGCCCCTGGCCAGCTGGATGGTGTCCTGGCAGCACGCCACCCACTGTCCAGCCCGCAGCACCTGCACGCTCTGTGCTGAGAGCTCACGTGACCCGTGCCCTCCTTCACGCAGGAGAGGTGATCTGGCCCCGCAAGGACCTGCTGGTGGGCTTCCACAGACACCAGCAGGAAGATGCCCATGAATTTCTGATGTTCACTCTGAATGCCATGCAGCAAGGGTGCTCGAGTGCATCCCAGCCGTAGGGCCATGCCTCTGAGGACACCACCGTCATCCGTCAGATCTTCGGTATTAGGTTTTCACAAAAGTTGGTCAGGGTCCTTGGTTAAGAGGAGACTCTGCCTTGGGTCTGCCGGTGTAATAAACTGCACCCCACTATCTGCACGCCAAAGCCTTTGACTGTGTTTATCACAATATACTGTGGAAAATTTTGAAGCAGATGGGAATACCAGACCACCTGGCCTGCCTTTGAGAAACCTGTATACAGGTCAGGAATCAACAGTTAGAACTGGACATGGAACAACAGACTGGTTCCAAATAGGAAAAGGAGTATGTCAAGGCTGTATATTATCACCCCGCTTATTTAACTTATATGCAGAGCACATCATGAGAAACGCTGAGCTGGAGGAAGCACAAGCTGGATTCAAGATTGCTGGGAGAAATATCAATAACCTCAGATATGCAGATGACACCACCCTTATGGCAGAAAGTGACAAAGAACTAAAGAGCCTCTTGATGAAAGTGAAAGAGGAGAGTGAAAAAGTTGTCTTAAAGCTCAATATTCAGAAAACTAAGATCATGGCATCAGGTCCCATCACTTCATGGCAAATAGATGGGGAAACAGTGAAAACAGTGTTAGACTTTATTTTGGGGGCTCCAAAATCACTACAGATGATTATTGCAGCCATGAAATTAAAAGATGTTTACTCTTGGAAGGAAAATTATAACCAACCTAGACAGAGTTATTAAAAAGCAGAAACATTACTTTGTCAACAAAGGTCCATCTAGTCAAGGCTATGGTTTTTCCAGTATTCATGTATGGAGGTGAGAGTTGGAATATAAAGAAAGCTGCGAGCTGAAGAATTGATGCTTTTGAGCTGTGGTGTTGGAGAAGGCTCTTGACAGTCCCTTGGACTGCAAGGAGATCCAGCCAGTCCATCCTAACCGAGATTGGTCCTGGGTGCTCATTGGAAGGACTGATGTTGACGCTGAAACTCCAGTACTTTGGCCAACTGATGCGAAGAGGTGAGTCATTTGAAAAGACCCTGATGCCTGGAAAGGTTGAGGGCAGGAGGAAAAGGGGACGACGGAGGATGAGATGGTTGGATGGCATCACCAACTCAATGGACATGGGTTTGGGTAGACTCGGGAGTTGGTGATGGACAGGGAGGCCTGACGTGCTGCGGTTCATGGGGTCGCAAAGAGTCGGACACGACTGAGCGACTGAACTGAACTGACTATCTGCATTATCCTTTTGAGTGAGTTTGTTTCCCAGAACGCGTGGCTACATCAGATTTGCTAAATGAGGGAAAAGCACAATTTGATTCCCTACCTGACAAGCTCCAAGGTATGCCGGCTGTATCCCATTGCTTCAGAGAGCTATTGATTCCTTGGCATTAACTCTGGACGCCTATTCTGAAATGGCAAAAAGTCCATAGATTTTCCAGTTCCATCTTCTGTTTCAGTTATTTGTGATTGTGATCAAGGCTGGATAGTAGTTTAGAAAATTTTATTCTAAGCAGAGCAGCTGTCCTCTGTGTCTAATGGGTTAAACATCCAGTAGAGAATCTGATGGTGGATTTTCTAGGAATTGAAATGGATATGGTCACTGTGGCGCAAAATACAGGCATTCCCTCGCCACACCGCACCCCCGCCCCAGAAGACCTAAAAGCCAGATGACACTCTTATTCTTCAAGCATGGCTCCAAGGAGTAGGGCACACCCTAGGCATGAGAGCAGGCGTGGCTGGATCAGAGCATCACAAGTGCCATCTGCAGATAGGCCGACCACTGAGATTTTCTGTGACTTAGCATTCATGAACAGTAAGAAAAAGCAAAAAAGATATGACAAAACCCCCACAGGTCAGTGGGAGTCCGGTGTGCTATTGGAGAAGAGTGCAGAAATAGCTCCAGAAAGAATGAAGAGGCTGAGCCAAAGTGGAACGGGCACCCAGTTGTGGCGGTGTCTCATGGTGAAAGTAAAGTCGGATGCTGTAAAGACCGATATTGCCTAGGAACCTGTAATGTTAGGTCCATGAATCAAGGTACATTGGAAGTGGTCAAACAGGAGATGGCAAGAGTGAACATCGATATTTTAATCAGTGAACTAAAATGGATGGGAATGGATAAATTTAATTCAGATGACCATTATGTTTATTACCATGGGCAAAGAATCCCTTAGAAGAAATGGAGTAGTCCTCAAAGTCCACAAAATGAGTCTGAAATGCACTACTTGGGTGCAATCTCAAAAATGACAAAGATCTCTGTTCATTTCCAAGGCAAACCATTCAGCATCAAAATAATTCAAGTCTATGCCCCAACCACTAATGCCAGAGAAGCACAAGACCTTCTAGAATTAACACACACACACACACACACACACACAAATGTTCTTTTCATCCTAGGGGTTGTAGTTCAGTCGCTCAGTCGTGTCTGACTCTTTTGTGAACCTATGGACAGAAGTACAGACTCTCTGTCCTTCAACATCTCCCAAAGTTTGCTCAAACTTATGTCCATTGAGTTGGTGATGCCTCCAACTGTCTCATCCTCCGTCATCCCCTTCTCCTCCTGCCCTCAGTCTTTCCCAGCAGCAGGGTCTTTTCTAATGAGTCAGCTCTTTGCATCAGGTGGCCAAAGCATTGGAGGTTCAGTTTTAGTATCAGTCCTTCCAGTGAATATTCCGGGTTGATTTCCTGTCAGATTGACTGGTTTTATGTCCTTACTGTCCAGGAGACTCTCAAGAGTCTCCTCCAGCACAACAGTTCGAAGGCATCAATTCTTTTCTGCTCAGTCTTTTTTATTGCCCAACTCTCACATCCATACACGACTACTGGGAAAACCACAGATTTGACCATATGGACCTTTGTAGGCAAAGTCTCTCTGCTTTTTAATATGCTGTCTAGGTTCATCCTAGCTTTTCTTCTATGAAGCAAGCATCTTTTAATTTCATGGTTGCAGTCAACAAACTACAGTGATTTTGGAAACCAAGAAAATAAAGTCTGTTACTGTGTCTGTTTTCCATTCTACTTGCCATGAAGTGAAGGGACCAGATGCCATGATCTTCATTTTTTTTTATGTTGAGTTTTAAGCCAGCTTTTTCACTCTCCTCTTTAACCTTCATAAAGAGACTCTTTTTTTCCTCTTTGCTTTCTGCCATAAGGGTCGTGTCATTTGCATATCTGAGGTTATTGATATTTCTGCTGGCAACCTTGATTCCAGCTTGTGATTCATCCAGCCCAGCATTTTGCATGATGTATTTTGCATATAAGTTAAATAAGCAGGGTGACACTATACAGCCTTGACATACTCCTTTCCCAATTTTGAATCAGTCAGTTGGTTCCATTTCATGTTCTAACTATTGCTTCTTGACCTGCATACAGGTTTCTCAGGAGGCAGGTAGTGTGATCTGGTATTCCCATCTCTTTTGGAAGAATTTTCAACTGGAAGAATTTTCCAGTTTGTTGTGATCCACACAGTCTAAGCCTTTAACATAGTCAAGGAAGCAGAAGTAGATGTCTTTCTGGAACTCTCTTGCTTTTTCTATGATCCATCGGATGTTGGTTTCTCTGCCTTTTCTAAATCCAGCTTGAACATCTGGAAGTTCTTGGTTCACATACTATTGAGCCTGGCTTGGAGAATTTTGAGCATTACTTTGCTAGCATGTGAAATAAGTGCCATTGTGCAGTAGTTTGAACATTCTTTGGCATTGCCCTTCTTTGGGATTGGAATGAAAACTGACTTTTTCTAGTCCTGTGACCACTGCTGAGTTTTCCAAATTTGGGGGGCATATTGAGTGCAGCACTTTCACAGCATCATCTTTTAGGATTTGCAATAGCTCAGTTGGCATTCCATCACCTCCACTAGCTTTGTTTGTAATGACTGGAATGCAAAAGTAGGAAGTGAAGAGATACCTGGAGTAACAGGCAGGTTTGGTCTTGGAATACAAAATGAAGCAGGGCAAAGGCTAACGGAGTTTTGCCAAGAGAACGCACTGGTCATAGCAAACACCCTCTTCCAACAACACAAGAGATGACTACACATGGACATCACCAGATGGTCAATACCCAAATCAGATCGATTATATTCTTTGCATCCAAAGATGGAAAAGCTCTATACAGTCGGCAAAAACAAGACCAGGAGTTAACTATGGCTCAGATAATGAGCTCGTTATTGCAAAATTCAAACTTAAATTGAAGAAAGTAGGGAAAACCATCAGGCCATTCAGGTATGGCCTGAATGGCCTGATGGTTAGGTATGGCCTAACCCTATGGTTATACAGCGGAGGTGACAAATAAATTCAAGGGATTTAGGTCTGATAGAGTGTCTGAAGAATTATGGATGGAAGTTCATAAAATTTTGCAGGAGGCAGTGACAAGAACTATCCCCAAAAACTATCCCCAAATGGCTGTCAAAGGAGGCTTTACAAAGAGCTGAGAGAAGAAGAGAAGTGAAAGCAAAAGAGGAAAGGGAAGATATACCCATCTGAATGCAGAGCTCCAAAGAATAGAAAGCAGAGATAAGAAAATCTTCTTAACTGAACAATGCAAAGAAATAGAGGAAAGCAATAGAATGGAAAGACTAGAGAGCTCGTTGAGAAAGCTGGAGATATGCACGATGTGGTAGTTGCCAAGCTACATTTTATTTGGGGCAAAATGAGGACTGAGCCCCGGAGACAACACCTCAGGTAACTCTCAGAGACTGCTCCAAAGAGGCAGGGGGGGGGGGGGGGGGCGGTCAATGTATAGGATTTTGGTGAATGGGGAGTTCAATGCAATCAAGCCCTTATTTTACAAAAGGTTTTCTGCTGATCACGAGGAGCTTATGTCGCCATGAAGGGATTTAGTGATTTTCTAGATATGAAGAAATGTAAGAATTGGGATCAAGAAATCAGTTCCTGAAAATATCTGACCATCTAAAAGACCCGTTCCAGCAGTTTCCCTGGAGCAGAGTGCCTGGTTCTCCACCCTGAGTTCCCCTCAGCGGATGCTGATGGTTGGCAGCTTCAGCAGCACAGGGGTCAATCTCCGCTAAGGCAGCTGGCAAATCCCCTGTTGCAGTTCAGCCTCTGGCAAATGCTCGTTACAAGTGCCAATTTGTAGCTGACATAGATATCACGTGGACACACTTGAGAAAATATTGAAAAGGTGAAACAGAGATGTATTAAAGCGTGCTATGTTAGGTTTGTCAACCGCAAATTGGCACTTGCAATGGTCACTTGACTTCCACCTCTACAAGGGTCAAATAATGTGCTGCTGCAGCTGCTGATTTTCAACGCCCTCTGAAAGGAGTTCAGGCTGGAGAGCAGAAATGAAGCCCCCTGTGCTGTGGGAAAAACTGGTGGAACAAGACTTTAGATAGATATTTTCAGGAGTCAAGTTTATAAGGCCAATTCTTGTATCTCCTGGTATCTAGAAAGGGGCTAAAATCCTTCATGGTGGTTAAGTCGACAGGTTTTATATTTTAAGGAATCAGAATTTATTATACTTTTGCTTTGCCATTGAGAAATAGAATATTTCCTGCCATATCAGTAATAAATGATTTCACAGTCATCAGTGATTGCAGCCACCAGCCAAAGGTGAGCTGGTGAAGCCCTGAGGGGACTTCACCTCAGGAGGGAAAAGAGTATCTGCCCTCTGGCAGCGTTCAGACTGCAGCTATGCCCCATGGCGAGCCCCGAGGGAACTCAAGATGTGAAAATGCGGTAGGATATAGATGGGTCCCAGGCTGCACACCTGATGATTGTCAAGGGGAGTAAAGTTGAAGCTCTGCTCTCACCCAGACACTCCAAGGACAAAGCCAGTGGCAAACCCTGAGCGCTGCTGAAGTAAAGAGATATAGTGCCCACTCCTTAGGCCAAGGAGGACTTCTCTGTGCACACACGTGCAGGAAGGCTTGTTGAGGGTCAAAAAGGGAAGGGAGTCCCATCCCATAAGTGTGGACATACACCTACAGGCTTGTGTGGTGGAATCCTATTAGCAAAAATTTGCACAAGCATCTTAGGGTCGAAGGACCAGCCAGGTGTGAGAAAAGAAACAAAATAATTGGCCAAATGTAAACGAAGACCCTATATAAGGACACTCCTATATGAGTGCTTTAAATCAGCTTCTCACTGCGCTCCCCGTTCAGGACACCCGTGCTCCTCTCCCAGTGTCTTACTGTCATGCTTCTGACATAAATTATTTCTCTGAGTGCTGTCCTATATGTTGCGTTGTGTCTCTATATAAAAAACTTTGCACCTGTTCTGCAGTTTTTGCCTCCTTGAAACATTTTTGCTTTCAAAGGGAGTAAGAATCAAGGAACTTCACTTGTAGCCTCTAGCCACCGGTGGACTGGCAGCTAGGTTCATTTCCTAGATGGGGAAATAAGATCCTACTTCAAGACTAAGGCTGTGCCCCCAGTGTAGGGGGCCCGGTTCCGTCTCTGGTCAGGGAATTAGTTCCCACATGTCACAACTAAAATGTCCCACATGCCACAGCCCAGTCTTGGCACAGCCAAAAAAATAAATAAATAAATAAATAAAGACTGCTATTCCTTCCAGAACAAAACCTCAGGATCCTGTCCCCAAACAGCTGAGATGCATATCAAAGGAATGATTTCAGTGAGCCCAGCCTCTTGCATCTTCCCACACATAGAAAAGTGCTAAATTCATTCACTCGAGATATCTGGCTTTCTTTTAATTAACAATAATCTTTGATGTTCTGACTGGTTGCCGTTTGTGCAAAACTTCTATATAACCTGGCCCTCCCCTCACCTCAGAGCAGTTCCCTCGGGTTTTCTTGAGGTGCTGTCTCCCTGTCTTGAAATCCTAAAAATTCCTGCTAAATAAAACATAAGTTAAACTTTTAGATTGTGCATAATTTTTAAGCCAGCAATTTACTGTCTTTAAAAGAATAAAATTATTTGTAATATATGTAATATATACTTCTTAGGGGCTTCTGTGGTGGTTCAGATGGTAAAAAATCCACCTGCCAATGCAAGAGATTTGGGTTTGATCCCTGGGTCAGAAGGATCCCCTGGAGAAGGAAATGGCAACCCACTCCAGGATTCTTGCCTGGGAAATCCCATGGACAGAGGTCTCAGAGTCAGACACAACTGAGTGACAACAGCAACATCTGCAACAGCATCGGCCTCTGCTTACACTTGCTTATGTCCTTCTATCGCCGTGTCTATCCATGGAGAAGGCTTTGTGTAGACCTGAGAAGATGTGGGAAACAGTGGAAACAGTGTCAGTTTTTATTTTTCTGGGCTCCAAAATCACTGCAGATGGTGACTGCAGTCATGGAATTAAAAGACAAATACTCCTTGGAAGAAGTTATGACCAACCTAGATAGCATATGAAAAGCAGAGACTTTACTTTGCCAACAAAGGTCCGTCTAGTCTGGGCTATGGTCTTTCCTGTGGTCATGTATGGATGTGAGAGTTGGACTGTGAAGAAAGCTGAGTGCTGAAGAATTGATGCTTTTGAACTGTGGTGTTGGAGAAGACTCTTGAGAGTCCCTTGGACTGCAAGGAGATCCAACCAACCCATTCTGAAGGAGATCAGCCCTGGGATTTCTTTGGAAGGAATGATGCTAAAGCTGAAACTCCAGTACTTTGGCCACCTCATGCAAAGAGTTGACTCATTGGAAAAGACTCTGATGCTGGGAGGGATTGGGGGCAGGAGGAGAAGGGGACGACAGAGGATGAGATGGCTGGATGGCATCACTGACTCAATGGACGTGAGTCTGAGTGAACTCTGGGAGTTGGTGATGGACAGGGAGGCCTGGTGTGCTGCGATTCATGGGGTCGCAAAGAGTCGGACACAACTGAGCGACTGAACTCACTGACTGACTGACTGAGAAGATGTGTATTCTGGTTCCATTGGGTGGAATGTTCTATATATGTCTCCTAATTTAATTTGGTCTAAAGTTTGGTTTAATTTCAACACATCATTCTTGATTTTCTGTTTGGATGATCTATCCATTGCTAAGAGTGAAATGTTGAACCCACCTACATTGTTGTAATGTTGTCTGTTTATTTCCTATAGATCTGTTATTATTTGCTTAAAATACTTAGGTGATCCAATGTTGTTTTATATATTTGCATATGTATGTGTGTGTGTGTATACTTTTTGATGTATTAACCCTTTGTCATACAATGACCTCCTTTTATGTTTGTTATCATTTTTTCTTAAAGTCTATTTTGTCTGATATAAGAATTACTATGCCCCCGTTCTTTGTGTTTTCATTCCCGTGAAATACCCTTCTTTATCCCCTCACTTTGAGCCTTTGTGTATCCTTAAAGCTGAAGTGAGTTTCTTGTAGACAGCATATAGTTGGGTTTTTTTTTTTTTTTTTTTTAAGCATCTGTGTCTTCTTATTGGTGAACCCACTCTATTTGCATTAAACTGGGTATTGATATGTAAGAGCTGACTCCTGCCATCTGAGTGATTGCTTTCTGGTTGTTTTTTGTCTCCATTGATTCCTTTTCCCTTTGTTTCTGCCTACTTTTGTAAATTGGTGGCTTTTCATTGTGGTATTGTTTCCCCTTTCTATATTTCTTGCATCTACTCTAGATTTTTACTGTGGTTACCATGGAGCTTACATTAAAATTTTATACCTAAAACAGTTTGTCTTGTGCTGATTGCAACCTGGCTTTTTTAGCCAATTAAGTGGCTCCGCCATTTAACTCTTCCTCTGTAATGTTCTGATGTTCCAGTTCTCTCTTTGATGCTGTGTGTTTGGTAATAAGGTATATTAGCTGTCCTTACTTTTAGTCATCCTTTCCTTGAACCTTTATACTTGAAGTTGTTAATATACCATTCTTCTAAGTAATTGGACTTTACTAAATCTGACCATACATTTTTACCTTACCTAGTGTGTTATATACTTCTGTGTGTGTTCGTGTGTTACTTTGCATCTTTTTTATTCTACTTGAAGTTCTTCAGCATTCTTCGCAAGGCAGGTCTGGTGGTGATGAATTCCCTCAGCTTTTCTTTAGGAAAGCCTTTATTTTCCCTTCATATTTGAAGGATAAGTTTGGTGAATAGAGTTTTCCTGGTTGGCAATTTTTATTGCTCTACCCTCTGAATATGTCATTTTACTCTCTCCTGGCCTGTAGTTTTCTTCTGAGAAATCCCCTGATAGCCTCGTGGGGTTTCCTGTGTCAGTTATAGTCATCCCTGTAAGTAAATCAGACATTCCTATTTTAGATAGGAAAACTTAATCAGTATTTTGTAACAACAGTAAGGAAAACTGTCGTGGTCTCGGCGCTGGTTGGAAAAGAATTTCCTGACATGAGACAGAGTGAGCGGGAAATAAAGTTTATTAGAGTGGGAGACGCTATTAGAACAGCGGGTCAGCTCAAGAGATAACCGTCTTTGAACAGGGGCCCTTAGTCCAATTTTATACCCAGGGTACAGGGAGCAAGATAGAGGTCTTGTGGGTCATTGCTGATTGGATGAGAAGGGGGGACAGAGAGTAAGGCAAAGACCTTCTTGCTATGGGCTAGGAGGGGAGACAGGTTGTACTGCTCAGGAGGACCTGAAATCCCTTAGTAGTCACACCACGGGGGAGGGAAGGACGATCAGGGTCTGGTTGTCTGTTCCTGCATTCCGTTCCCCCTCGGTTTTCTCTGCTGTTCCGTCCTTGGGTCTCCACCTTCCTCCTTCTCTTTATTTTTAGGGCCAATTCTTTGGCCCCCTTTGATACCCTGCTCATGTCTAACTATGTACCTACTTCCCTTCTCAGGCATTTGGGAACCCGGTCTCAGGGGAAAGGGGCGATGACCACTCTGGCTTCTTCAGGCTGCAGGGGCGTCGTGGGGCTCTAGGTTCCCTTTGCCTGCTCTCTGCCAGGATGCATTTATGGAGGGAGATGAGGGTCCATGGAACAATAAGGTGGCTCGTTTCAGCGTCGTCTGGGTGTTGGCCAGGAAATATTCTTGTCAAACTATCACCTGGAGATTTGTTGTATTCTAGAAGAAACAAACTTAACAAGAAAGTTAAAGATACATGGCCCAAAGGTTTAGAGAAGCAGAAAAGCTCCTGAGGAGCTGGCCAGGAGAACCAGGATTAGACATTGGGTCGTGACGTTAGTGTTTCTCTAGGTGCAAGAAGTGGTGAGAAGTTGGGCTCATAAAAACCTTTACCTGAAAACATCCGACTCTCTGAAGGCCGGTTCTTCTGGGTTTTTCCCAGAGCACAGAGGGCCTTATTTCTGATCTCCACCCTGAACTCCTTTCAAGGTCAGCAGCTTGCAGTGGTCATGATGTAATCTTTGTAGAGACAGCTGGCAAGTGCCAACTTCCAGTCAGCAGGGTCCCTTCATAACCACATATTTCACCATGCTTTGGGGGCATTTCACAGCCCTTGTGTCCCAGGTCTAATGAAGATTCCATTGACAGGCCATTTTGTGCTGTTACTAGACCAGACCTTGCAAGTAGCAAAAGTCTCAGGACCATATCTGTCTTACTAGCCTTTTGGCCCAGGAGAATATTCCCTCTTGTTGCTTCTTTCTATATCTAGAGTGACATTATTACATTCATTGATCTCATCAGTTCAGTTCAGTTCACTTCATTCACTCAGTCGTGTCCAACTCTTTCTGACCCCATGAATCGCAGCACACCAGGCCTCCCTGTCTATCACCAACTCCTGGAGGTAACTCAAACTCACATCCATTGAGTCGGTGATGCTATCCAGCCATCTCATCCTTCTTCATCCCCTTTTCCTCCTGCCCCCAATCCCTCCCAGCATCAGAGTCTTTTCCAATGAGTCAACTCTTCTCATGAGGTGGCCAAATTATTGGAGTTTCAGCTTCAGCATCAGTCCTTCCAATGAACACCCAGGACTGATCTCCTTTAGGACGGACTGGTTGGATCTCCTTGCAGCCCAAGGGACTCTCAAGCGTCTTCTCCAGCACCACAGTTCTAAAGCATAAAGAACTGCATATCAGCGTTTTATCACGCCAGTCACACATTTAGTAATGTAAGAAACAATCTCCTGAAACAAGCAACAAGGAAAATAATATAGCTAGCAGGTGTTAGTAAGGTCATAAGCAAGAATTTAAGTCAAGAACTTTCATTAGGTAGAGCCCAGTATACCCCAGGTCATCTGACACAGTTAAGTGATTATAGCCAGGTGTTAATCTCCTGGTTGTACATCGTGGAGGATCTGACCTTTATCCAAAGATTGGTTACTGAGATAAGCTTTAGAAACAAACTTAGAGTGTCCTTTTAAATAAGTTAATTAATTAAACCTTTTAGCAATATAACGTAACAACAAGGAACTATCTAACAAAACTAGAACTTAATATTAAGTGAAATATATATTTTTTGTCATTATGAGGGTATTAACCCTGAAGCCAGGGAAGGCTTTAACCCATCAAATAAAAATGAGGTTTGTCAGGGAGCCAGGAAAAGCCAAGCAGCTGCCTTGGATTTCCCATAGCCCTGACTCCTTGATTTACAGCTACTGTACATGCATTTTTAATTCCCCATTTTAGGAGTAGACTGTTGCCATGTTTGAAGGACATCAGAATAGCAAAAGTCTAACAGTGAGGGGTTATTTTTTGTGGAAGCAGAATGACATTTTACATGTTCCATAATTTTAAAGAATGCTTATTTACTTTACCAAAGTAACAAAGATTTTAAAGACAAATATAAATCACTTAAAGGCAAAGAAATTCATAATGTTTTTGAAAGCCTCATTCTAAGAAAACTTTGTTCTCTTAACATAGAGAGTAGACTAAATCCCAGTCTGGTACCAGCTTACCAGATAACAAACAAAATGTGTTTATCAGTGAATCTTGGAAGTCTTTTTCATAAATCTTGAAGTAGCAGCATTCTTGCAAAGGCATCAGAATGAGACCATAGAAGGCATGTTTAAAATCTGATTAAATTGCAATTGACATACACAGTGGAGTATTACTCAGCCATTAAAAAGAATACATTTGAATCAGTTCTAATGAGGTGGATGAAACTGGAGCCTATTATACAGAGTGAAGTAAGCCAGAAAGAAAAACACCAATACAGTTTACTAATGCATATATATGGAATTTAGAAAGATGGTAACAATAACCCTGTATACGAGACAGCAAAAGAGACACTGATGTATAGAACAGTCTTTTGGACTCTGTGGGAGAGGGAGAGGGTGTGTTGATTTGGGAGAATGGCATTGAAACATGTATAATATCATATATGAAATGAGTCGCCAGTCCAGGTTTGATGCACGATACTGGATGCTTGGGGCTGGTGCACTGGGATGACCCAGAGGGATGGTATGGGGAGGGAGGAGGGAGGAGGGTTCAGGATGGGGAACACGTGTATACCTGTGGCGGATTCATGTTGATATATGGCAAAACCAATACAATATTGCAAAATTAAAAAATAAAAAAAATACAATAAAAAAAAGAAGAAGAATGTATATATGTGCATAACTGAGTCACTTTGCCATACAATAGAGATTGGTATAAAATTGTACATCAGCTATCCTTCAATAAAAAAAAAAAAATTAAAAAAATTTGCAATTGACAAAGTAGCCTGGTCATTGCTGTGATTTGTAACACTTTAATATGATAACTAGAATGATAACTGACAACATTTTACCAGGACATATCAGATTTTCATGAATTTCACATAATTTCTAGGATATCTATATTAGTAACATCAACCATACAATGTAACTGGACAAGATCACCACGCCTCCAACAATACTCCCATGTAATTTAACATGTCAAATGAACTCAGGTAGTTTAATATCTCCCTTTGGGATGTCTCAGGGGCCCTCTGAAGCACCCCAAAGTTAGCAAGAAGTCAAATGATTTAGGAAATGTTTTCAATAAATATCAAAGGGGTTTATAACACTCAGTCGGATAGGATCATATAAGTGGCTATGAAACAATAGTTACTCACTTAGCCAAAGTTAACAAAAGATTTCAAAGGTAAACATAGATCACTTCAGAGATAAAGAAACTTAAAATCCATTATCAAAGGCAGTTCAACATCTCAAGAAAACTTGTATTTATGCACAAAACTCTTCCCTTGGGGTCCACTTCCCATAAAACCTCATCACGTTCTGTACCCATTACTTCGTTCTCCCGCCTGAAACAGCCACCTGTAAGTCAGACCCGCTTCCTTCTCCCTTCATAAAGTGTAATTTCATGTCTCATATCTTTTTAACTGAAAACACACATCCTACTTTCCTTAAGCAACCAAGAACTGGCCTTTATATTAGCATTCTAGAGATTGGTGAACATAATTACCAGTGATAATTTCCAAAGAAAATTCTAGAGAACATCTCAGGATGGCAGCAAACATTATTAATTAATAGTCCAAAATCTCTAGTTTCTAAGAGGAAGTTAGTGTCCAGTAATGAATGTTTCAGAATCTTATTTTATTTGGAAATGACCTAGCTATTCAATAAACGTCTGTCACTTAGTTTAGCACACCCCTGGAAATTCAAGTTGAGAAGGCAATGGCACCCCACTCTAGTACTCTTGCCTGGAAAATCCTATGGACGGAGGGGCCTGGTAGGCTGCAGTCCATAGGGTCGCTAAGAGTCGGACATAACTGAGCTTGAGCGACTTCACTTTGACTTTTCACTTTCATGCATTAGAAAAGGAAATGGCAACCCACTCCAGTGTTCTTGCTTGGAGAATCCCAGGGATGGGGGAGCCTGGTGGGCTGCCATCTATGGGATTGCACAGAGTCGGACACGACTGAAGTGACTTAGCAGCAGCAGCAGCAGCAGAAATTCAAGTTACCCCAATCTGGAGAGACTATTTTAGACAGACATTCCTAAAATATAATTAGTCTTAATAGTTTATCTAAAAGTTCATATCTCATTTACATTTTTAACAAGTTTTTTTTTTTTCTTCTAGAGGTATTTTCCTTCTTTACAAACTTGTAACAGATATAACAATATTTAACTTATAATAAACCTAGGCACAATGAAAATATTAAGCTTAATGTTAATGACTCTTGACATGTCTATATTAGATTAGCAAACAAAGATTTTTTGTTTGTTTAGATATTTCATATTGAATATTTCCCAGTTCACGTGAATCTGATATTCATTTAGGTTAATTTCTCTTGTATTTAGAATTGTCTGATTTGTAAGTACTTATTTTTCTTTGAAGTGAAGTGAAGTGAAGTGAAGTCCCTCAGTCGTGTCCAACTCTTTTCGACCCCATGGACTGTAGTCTAACAGGCTCCTCTGTCCATGGGATTTTCGAGGCAAGAGTACTGGAGTGGGGTGCCATTTCCTTCTTCAGGAGATCTTCCCGACCCAGGGATTGAACCCCAGTCTCCTGCATTGTAGGCAGACGCTTTACCATCTGAGCCACCAGGGAAATGTGACCCGCAAATGTATGGCCAGCTGGCTTTCAACAAGGATCCTGAAAGGATAGTCTTTTCAACAAGTGGTGGTGGAACAACTAGAGAGCCGCTAAGTGAAACAAACCAACCAACTACCCCCAACCCTTACTTTAAGAATTTTTACTCTTCAACTTTTCTTTGGCCAATTAAATTAGAACTCATTTACCTTTTTGGCAATATTATTAAAACAAACAAACAAAGACACACACTGAGACATACATAAATCGAGACAGACAGACAGAAATTTCATAGTTTTCCACTTGACATTTAAAATGTGTCTTTGACCCCCCCCCCCCCTTTTTTTTGAAGTTCTAATTTGCCCAAGGCCGAGGTCTCTGGCAAAGTGGGCCATATCAAAGAGGAAACATAACTGCTGCTGTGAGAAAATAGCACAGTAGGGGAGAGCTCTCCCCCCCTGAGCTCTTTAAATGGGATCCCCCCGGCAAATTTTTTTTTTTTTCTCTCTTTTTTTTTTTTTTTTTTTTCTCCCCCCCCTAACAAACTTTTATTTTTTTTCTTTTTCTTTAAAAAAAAAATTATAAAAAAAACAACAAAAAAAAAAAAAAAAAAAAAAAAAAAAAAAAAAAAAAAAAAAAAAAAAACAAATTTCTTGTTTTTTTTTTTTTTTTTTTTTTTTTTTTTTTTTAAAAAAAAAAAAAAAAAAAAAAAAAAAAAAAAAAAAAAAAAAAAAAAAAAAAAAAAAAAAAAAAAAAAAAAAAAAAAAAAAAAAAAAAAAAAAAAAAAAAAAAAAAAAAAAAAAAAAAAAAAAAAAAAAATTATTTTTTTTTTTTTTTTTTTTTTATTTTATATATTTTTAATATTATAAAAAAAAAAATATAAAATATATAATATATAAAAAATAATATAAATAATATTTTTTTTCTTCCTCTCTCCCATCATTTAGCCTGTGTGTCCAGGGCCATCTGGCCTCCACAAGTAGTGTTTTGTTTCTTACGGATCCTTCTAGAGTTCTTTGTAAGCAAACATGAAAATACATTTCTCCTTCATGCCCTAATTCAAAACATAAATAGTGGTATATTAAGCATGGTGTTTTGTTACATGTTTCTTTTATTTATTTGACAATGCCTTGGAAATTGTCCTCTCAGATCAGATCAGATCAGTCGCTCAGTCGTGTCCGACTCTTTGCGACCCCATGAACCGCAGCACGCCAGGCCTCCCTGTCCATCACCAGCTCCCGGAGGTCACTCAGACTCGCATCCATCGAGTCAGTGATGCCATCCAGCCATCTCATCCTCTGTCGTCCCCTTCTCCTCCTGCCCTCAATCCCTCCCAGCATCAGAGTCTTCTCCAATGAGTCAACTCTTCGCATGAGGTGGCCAAAATACTGGAGTTTCAGCTTTAGCATCATTCCTTCCAAAGAAATTCCAGGATTGATCTCCTTCAGAATGGACTGGTTGGATCTTCTTGCAGTCCAAGGGACTCTCAAGAGTCTTCTCCAACACCACAGTTCAAAAGCATCAATTCTTCGGCGTTCAGCCTTCCTCACAGTCCAGCTCTCACATCCATACATGACCACAGGAAAGACCATAGCCTTGACTAGGCGAACCTTTGTTGGTAAAGTAATGTCTCTGCTTTTGAATATGCTATCTAGGTTGGTCATAACTTTCCTTCCAAGGAGTAAGCGTCTTTTAATTTCATGGCTGCAGTCACCATCTGCAGTGATTTTGGAGCCCAGAAAAACAAAGTCTGACACTGTTTCCACTGTTTCCCCATCTATTCCCCATGCAGTGATGGGACCAGATGCCATGATCTTCGTTTTCTGAATGTTGAGCTTTAAGCCAACCTTTTCACTCTCCACTTTCACTTTCATCAAGAGGCTTTTTAGCCCCTCTTCACTTTCTGCCATAAGAGTGGTGTCATCTGCATATCTGAGGTTATTGATATTTCTCCCGGCAATCTTGATTCCAACTTGTGTTTCTTCCAGTCCAGCATTTCTCATGATGTACTCTGCATATAAGTTAAATAAACATGGTGACAATATGCAGCCTTGACGTACTCCTTTTCCTATTTGGAACCAGTCTGTTGTTCCATGACCAGTTCTAACTGTTGCTTCCTGACCTGCATACAGGTATCTTAAGAGGCAGATCAGGTGGTCTGGTATTCCCATCTCTTTCAGAATTTTCCATAGTTTATTGTGATCCACACAGTCAAAGGCTTTGGCATAGTCAATAAAGCAGAAATAGATGTTTTTCTGGAACTCTCTTGCTTTTTCCATGATCCAGCGGATGTTGGCAATTTGATCTCTGGTTCCTCTGCCTTTTCTAAAACCAGCTTGAACATCAGGAAGTTCACGGTTCACATATTGCTGAAGTCTGGCTTGGAGAATTTTGAGCATTACTTTACTAGCGTGTGAGATGAGTGCAATTGTTCGGTAGTTTGAGCACTCCTTGGCATTGCCTTTCTTTGGGAAAAGGCAAACCACTGGAGAAGGGAATTCCCGCTGGAGAAGGGAATGGCAAGCCACTTCAGTATTCTTGCCTTGAGAACCCCATGAACAGTATGAACAGTATGAAAAATTGTCCTCTATCAGGACATAATTTCCTGCAGAGCAGTGCACTGACTGGATGATGTGCTATTATAATACTTCTTGCCCATCCACAGTGGGATGAACACTAATCTGCAACAATCTGTTTATATTACAAACAACGCTGCAATGGAGAACTGTGACCTGTGCTATTCTTCTGCTAGCAAGTGTAGGATGTATTTCTAAAGGATTTGTAACCTGGAATATTTGTAACTGCGAGAGCATTTGATAAGATGCTACCAGTAAGATTCTTCTGAACCAGCAATGAGCCTTTCTCTTTAAACTGCAACTTCTCCATCACACCACACCCCCACCTGTGTTTAAAACTGCTTTCCAACGTTTTCTAACCTTCAGAAACCCTTTACTGGCTTTCCTATCATCAGCACTGCCCTTTATTCTCAGTGTAGTTACAACCTCACCGGGTACGTACCTGTTGTCTCCACTCTTCTCTGGGTCCATCACTGCTCAACTCAGTCCATTAAAGCTGGAGCCAACGTGGCCAGATAACTCCTTGAGTGTAGAGAAATGGGTCATGGATGATCTGAACCAGGAAGCCTGGTGCCCAGGAGAGAGGGAGGGTCCGTAAGGGGTGTAACTGGGGAGAAGGAAAGGTATATTAGGTTTGATCCACGGTTATTTTTCAGTTGAAGATTCTACAGAGCCCAGACATGGGAGCAGGAGTCTTGGTTGGAGAATTTGTACTTGGGAATTTTACCCAGACACAACTGAGTGACTTCACTTTCACTTTTCACTTTCATGCATTGGAGAAGGAAATGGCAACCCACTCCAGTGTTCTTGCCTGGAGAATCCCAGGGATGGCAGAGCCTCGTGGGCTGCTGTCTATGGGGTCACACAGAGTCGGACACGACTGAAGTGACATAGCAGCAGCACAGCTATAATGGGAGGCGGGGACTCCAAAGAGAACAGCATGTGAGTTGAGTCTGCTGTGAACCTGCTGTGAGTGCCAGGGAGAGACACACACGGGGTGAGGACGCAGCAGAGAGGCAGGAAGGCAGCAGCAGGCATTCCAAAAGGAAGGGGAGAGCGTCATGGCAATAAGGACGTGTCATAGAAGCATGTGCCACAGATGGGTGGATGTAAATGGAAAAGGGATCAGAAGTCATTAATAAGTCCTCGCAACTTGAACGTTCCTCCGCCTGCCCGGCCGCCTGGGGTACGGCTCGCTGCCAGGAAAGTGACGTGCCCTTCGCGGTGTGCTGGGTCCACATTTTCGGTTTTCCCGCCTCGGCTGGAAATGGCCGTGTTTCTCCGTCGGCGGCGCTGTGTTCCCGCCGACCGTCACTGGATCCCGTGGGCCTTCCCCCGGAGTGGGGCCTGGCCTGACGCGAGGAACAAGGCGCTGCTGGGCTGCGCGCCCGGCCCTCCCCGCAGCCCAGCGATCCCCGGACTCGCCTCTCCCGACCCCACGTCCTGGCCGCCTGGGTGCCCAGGTCCGCACAAGCGCCAGGCGGCGGTGGAGCTGCTCCACGACGGACGCTCTCGTGTCACCAAGCGATCGTCCGAGGCTGGGCTGCGTCTTCGCGGGGACCGCCTGTCGTCTCTCCTCCCCTTGCGGGCTCGGCGGTTGTGTGGACCACACATGGGTCCTTCGCCACTTCTGACAACAGGGAACGCGGCGGGCGATCAAGGAGGTGGCCCAATGCACAGCTTTAGTCCTGCCCGGTCTCGGTGGTCAGAGGCGCTGAACAAAAATGTTTGAGACCCAGAAAGCAGCCGGGGCCGTCCGCAGAGGGTAACGGGGAGACGCGAGCCTGGGGCGTCTTTAGTCCTGGAAGAGTCTCTGAACACGCGCGGACGGGAGGACGCTTAGGGGAGAGGACGGGTGCTTTGTGGTGTGGCTGTGCCTTCCTTGCTTTCTTACTTTTCCTGGGGGGTTTTTTTTTTTTTTTTTTTTGGCGGGCTTTCCCCCCCCCCCCGATGGCCAGACAACTTTTTTGTTCTTAATTTTTTTTTTTTTTTTTTTTTTTTATAAAAAAAATATATTTATATAAAAAAAAAAAATTTTTTTTTTTTTCTTTCCCCCTTTTTTTTTTTTTTTTTTTCCTCTCTCTTTTTTTATAAATTTTATCACAAAAAACCCCTCTCCTCCGTTAAAGAAGAACAAAAAAAAGAGTATAAAAAAAAAAAAAAAAAAAAAAACCCCCCCCCCCCCCCCCCCCCCCCCCCCCTTTTCCCACCTTCTCTTCGACCCCCTTCTTCCTACTGACAAGGTCCGTCCTCGCCACGAAGCCTGCTTAAGTTCGGCGGGAGCAGGACGCGTCCATGCCCGCATACGGGGCCCAAGCGCGCCCGCCAGCGAGCCCTCCGAGCACGTACTCGGCTGGGTTGGCCAAGCCCCAGAGCCTGGAGCCACGGTACCGCAGAGGGGAGACGAACGCCCCTAACGTTGACACAGGAGCCTGGCCGCCGAGCCACAGGCACTCCGGCGCGGAGACCCTCTCCCTGCTTGTTACGAGGCCCCGACGATGGAGGAACGCGGGGAGATGCTGGTCGACCCGAGCGAATGGTAACCCAGACAACTACAGCAACAGACTTTCTCAAGTACCTGCAGATCCAATCTGTAGCAGGAGCAGGCTTGCCCAGGCCTCCTCAACACCGGGGTTATTGCCGCCACTGCTGCCGGCCTCTGGAGCTCTGTGCAGGGTCTGCCAGCTGAATCGCAACCCTTATGAAGGTCGCCGAAGGAAAGGAACGCTCTGAAAGCGGCCGCCAGGGGCGCCCGACAACCGGTTCGAGTGTCCACGGGACGAGGCGCCGGCAGGCCGCAGGGGCGCCGACCGCCCTAACGCCCGAGCTCGTCCGGGGCCTCTGCTTCGGAGGAGGCTCCCCGCTGGAGACAGCGCGACGCGGCGTCGCGGAGCGGCCCAGGCGGCAGACGAGGGCGGGCGGAGAAACAGAAAGAAAGAAAGCACGGAGTACATCTTATTCTGTAATTTCAGAGTTGAGATGTTGCTAAAGTATAAAAATACAAGGCTCAGAAGCCCTAAAGGAAACCACTGAAAATTTGACTACGTAAGTGGTCTGTTAGTCTTTAACAGATGACAAGAAATCAGTATGTGAACCTTTGTGCAGTTATATGCATATTAAGAATGTTGATATCAGCATTACGTAATAACAGAACATTTAGAAAACATGGCAAGGGACAAGTTAAGTAAATTTTCGGTGCATTCACATAACACAAGACTATCAGTTTGCTTTTTGGTTTATTGCTGTTATTTAAACGAGTTAGATCTATAGGTATTGACTTGGAAAGATGTCGATGGCAAACTGTCAAATAAAACAGAAAATGTTAGCACTTTCAGTGCCATATATATATATATTCACATTTTTTAAAAAACTGAAGTGGAAAAATAAAGAGTCAGAATAGCTAAAGCGGTTTTAAAGAGCAAGAATCAAGTCTTCCCTATAGCCTGGTGTCTAGACAGAAAGACGTGCCAGAAACAAAGATGGGCCACACTACGTGCTTTTCTGCTCCCTCCTACTATGTCTGGGAGCTGGCATCTCAGCCCCTCCACCTCTCTGCTCCACTAACACCCAGAGCCCCTGCAGGCAATCAGAACTCTGACTCTGCAGGCCTGGGGTCCCTATGTCCACAGTCCCTTCCTTCACATCAGGAGCCTGTAGCAATTCACTTGGTTTGCCCAGTCATCCATGCCCAGAGCTGCTGGCTCTAACATACACCTGTGTAGTCCTTCTCTCCATAAGCTTTGAGCTGATATCCCAAGGGAAGACCATTCCCCTCACAAAACAGGTATGAACCACGGGAACAACCAGAAGTTTGCACCTGGATCCATTATACAAACTGTGGTGCACACTCAACTCCCAAAGACACTACCCTTTTCACTGTGCTGTTTGCATGGCATGGCCGTTGCTTACTTGAAGCATCCAGGCTCACTTATGTGGCAGGAAGAGATACGAAGTACACACACACACACAACACACACACCCCAGGAGCTAATCTGGACTCCTGCTAGGGCTGGCAATGGTGGGAGCAGAAAAGAGATCATTGTTGCTACTTCTCAGGCCCTCTGTGCTGGCAGACACTGGTTGCTTTGCTGACTTCACCGTGGGGAGTGCGGGCTTGGGGCGCCCTAGTCTGCAGTTTGCTGTCCAGCACCCTGAGCTTTATTCGGTCCACTCTACCCTCTATCCTCAACGCACAGTCATCGTTAAGAAACAAGAATCGACACACATTGCATTCAATTTTCAAACTTGAATGAAGTTTAATAACAGAGAGAAATTGAGTTAATGTGAAGAAGGTAGTGAGGAAATTTTATTTATCTTTTTTTAGTTACCAAAATGTTCAAATATAGTTTATAAAAGCTTAATATTTTTTAAAATTAAGAAAACTAAATAATCCCTCATTACTCCCTCTTACCCATCACCACCTCTGCCCCAGCTTCTGTCACACTGGGCTCACCTGACCGCACGCCTGTTCTCCTGGTTTGGAGACTTCTTTCACACCCATCACTATCCTCTATGCTCACTACACACCTGAGGCCATTGTAGCCATTCACATGGTAAATCAGGGGATTTTTCTCTAGTGAGCCTGAGGGTTTTTTTTTTTTTTTTTTTTCTTTTAATAGAAACCTCTGCCATCTGTCCTCTAAAGTCACAAGCTTTGCGGATGCTGTAACAAGTGGGTGTGAATGACAGAAAGAGGCTGTTTCCACATCAGTCCCTGAGGTGCCGTATGCCTAACAGAGTGGTGGGTGTTACTGACATTAGTATTTTCTGGGTGGTGTTAAAAGATCCAGGCTGAAAGGAGAAACAGGAAAATTGGCAAGACACAGATCAAACCAGGAGCTAGAGCAAGTCCCTCTCACTGTTTCAAGGTCAAGAACTCAGCCACCACTGTCCTCCTCTGCATCTTCATGCAGGATGGTTGAAACTGACCAGATAAAGCTGAGGAGACAGAAAGCCGTCACGAGAGCCAAGCCCCTAAAGCCCTGCTAGATACTCCAGGCATGAGTCCCGAACCACTCACCTAGGGGTGACACCTCCTACCAAATCACAGGCATGCAGAGATGTGGGCAGCCCTCCTCTCTGGGATCAGAGCACTATGGGCTACTCCCCACATAAACGGCGTAGCAATATTTCCATTTTACACAGAAAAAATGAAAGTCACGAGCTGTTATACTCTGATTAGACCTACTTGTTCAGAGTTATTTAATTAATATTCAATTCCTATGATTTACATCAAATCCCTGGAAACCCTCACAGTGATCACTTGGGGAATCTTGACTCCACAGAACAAACACCACTCTCAAACATTTCCATAACTAATTCTTGATCAAATGCCTCAGGCTTTGTTCTCCGATACCCACCGAAGTCGTTTAGAGTCCCCACCCTTCCTGCTGTGCCCTCCCCTGACCCTCTGGATGCAAGTGCCTTCAGTCATCTTGAGTCCTCCCCATGTGGGAATCAAGCAGCTTTGGAGCCCTAACCTTAGTTCTGTCATGGCTTCAGATATGTGGCCAAGACACTGTGAACCTTTTCAGTGGTGGGTGAAACAACCTAAGGGGTCATGTCTTGGTGGAAGGTCAGGGACTCTGGTTGCACAGATAAGCTCTTAAACCCCCTTGCACAGGAAAGAAGCAGGACCACATACATGATGAGACCCCAGTGGGTGTCACAGTCCCACAGGGCAGACATGCTCATCAAATGCAGAGGAAGTTTAATTTGGGGTGAAATCTAGTTGACACTTTCAGAGACATGGTGAAATACTACATGCATTTCTGTCCTGCTCAATATTATTGGCAGAATCATTCTTCATTTTATAATTTTTGTGTAGGAAGGTATTTGTCTCTAAGGAAGGAAAATTAAAATAATTACTTTTTTCATTGAACAAATTTGTGTGCTCACTCAGAACATATTCTGACATTTAGTTGACACTCTCCATCTTCTTAAAAGATAAGAAATATAATCATTTGTTTCATTTTACCCTGCTCATCTCCAGGTTTCCCATTTTCCCAGAAAGGTGTGCTTCCTCTGAGTACAAGTCTCACCTACTCTCTTGTCTTCATAAGAGAGCTTAAGCCTCAGCCATAAATTCATCCTTTGAAATAAATACCTCAGATGACCCAGTGACCCTAGGAGAATGAGAAGCTGTCCCCAATGTGGTGAGAAAGCTCGGGTTCCCTCCCCAACTCATCTGCCAAATCTCCACCGCTCAGGGCTATTGTCCTAAATGACATCTGTGGGCAGCAGCTGGTGTGAAAGAGAAGACTGTCTCCAGAGGCCCAGCACCGCCCCAGTCTGTCCCCAGCAGCTCTAATTCTGGGTCTGGTTTCCTATTTCATTATTTTACCACGAGGGCTCTTTCCAGCCATCCTAGGACTTCCTTTAGAGTAGTTCTTTAAAGATCCCCCAATCACCATTGACCTCGTTTGCCACTGCTGTACTTCCCTCCTGAAACTAAATTCGGTTCTTTCAGAAAGACTGAGTCCGGGGACTTCCCTGGACGTGCAGTGGTTAAGAATCCACCTGCCAATGCAGGGGACACAGGTTTGGTCTCTGGTCTGGGACGATCCCACGAGCCACAGAGCAACTGTGCACCCCGACCGCTGAAGAGTGCGCACCCTGGAGCGGGTGCTCCACAGCAAGGGAAGCCGCCACAGTGAGAAGCCAGGCGCCGCGGTAGAGGAGCCTCTGCAGGTCACACTGCAGACAGCGGGTGTGCGGCAGTGACGGCCCGGTGCGGCCGAAAGGAATCAATTAGTTAAATGTTTAAAAGACTGAGTCCAGGAAAAAAAAAAAAAAAAAAAAGAATGACATTTCATTTTTCTTTATTTTCATTCTTCTTCTGACATTCTGTACCTGATTTTGTTAGATATTTAGGATGCTTACAAAACTTCAGGTCACAGAAAAGGAGGAATTTCCAGTGTGTTCAGCGTCTCAGGGAACAGGCACACATGACTTCTGCTGAATAGTCCAAGGAGATGTGAGGGGGAGTAATGAACCAAAACCACCAGAAAACCCCAAGAGGAGAGCAGCCGGTGGACCCCGGAGCAGCTGTCTGCGGGCTCACTCAGGGGCAACAGAGGAGCCGCAGGCTGGCCGGGCTTCCTGAGCCCCCAGACTGCTGGAGAAGGCTGCCTTCTTTCAATGATGATTCAGAATCCCCATCAGGAAAACCAGGCCTGATCTCAGCATCTCTGACTCAGAAAATACCTTCAGGACCCACCCCAAGTCCATCCTCTCCTCCTCTCTTTCAGGCAGAACAAATCAACTGCATTCAGTGTGGGCTAGGTCGCTGATCATAGTGGGGTGCTAAGGCCAGGGCTGGCCACATAACTCACCACCCAGGGATTCTCAGGGTCATAAGAACTTACTTACTTTCTCATTCAGGATGAGGAACAGCAGTGGCTGTGAGAGGCAGGACATCCCAATAAGGCAAAGGGACAGGCAGAATCAAGGTGAAACGACAGGAGGCTGTCTGTGCAGGAAGCTGACCAGAGTAGCATGGCCAGTCTCTCTGTTCAGGGACAGGCGGAAGCCCTTGTCACCAGAAGCAAATGCAAATCAGCCAGGGTCCCAGGGCTGTGACTCACAGCAGGTAATGACATCAGCTTCTTGGTCCCTGTACCAGGCAGGCACTTGTGAATCTAGGATGTCCAAGGAGAGCCAAGCCAGGTGGAAGATCGGCCCATGGAGCCTAGAGACCTTGACACCCACTGGGTGGAACACAGAGAGAAGTGCTGATCAGTCACCAACTCTCAGTGAGGGGAGGGGGCAGGAAGCGTTGGCCTGAGTCTCATTCCTAGGACCTACCTACAAGGTTAAAGACTGACCTGACTGTTACTAGATTCTTTTAAACAGAAGCCCAGGGTTCCTACTATCCCCAGTTTCTAATGGGCCAAGGTGAAGATGGAAGCAAATGTTAGCATCATTCCTTCTTGGATTCATTTGTAAATGCATCCAATATTTACTGGACATTTTTATCACTAGTGATAAAGAACAAAATCTCTCTTTGAGAAGCTCATTCTCTGCTGGTAATACAGAAAATAATTCCAATCACAGGGTAGTGCAGAGTCCACTCGCTCCGCCCAGGAGTCTGGGGACCCTGACAGTCTCATAGAGCAGAGGAGGTTCACATGAATCTTTAAAAGTGAGACTTTTTTTTACCTAGAGGTGGAGGCAGCTCGTGTGAAGAACAGGGACATTTGTGAAAATGAACCTCATTCCCCACTTCTCCCCTCAGGTGCTGGACCACATGGCACCCCGGGCTGTTCTTTGAAATCCCCATGCCCCCTCCAGGCACAGAGCATTTCCCTTCTTTCTGATTCTCCTGAAACATGCTTCTCTTCCAGAGACAGACAGCTCATTCCTTCACTGGCTTCAAGCCTTTACTTAAACTTCACTCCCTCCTGGGGTAGAGACCCCACACCATACATGGAAGGAATCAGCTCCATCCTTCTCTTCCACTTGTCCTGCTCTATCGCTCTCTCTCATTTCTTGTATCTCTGTCAGCATCTAGGGATGGGGCTCTGGGTGAAGGGAGAAGTGGGGAGAGGGTAGGGTGGTATTTTCTCTCCAAAGGCTTTGCTGGAAAGGAAGCTGTTTTTCTTTAGAGACAAGGCATGAATATAAACTGCAGGTAAATTGAAACTTAAATTGAAGGTATTAATACATTAAACATTAAATGTGAAAGACAAAAAACATGAAACCTTTTGGAGCATACCTAACAGAATGCTATTATGATGTCTGGGGGATGAAGAACTTCTTTAAAAAGCCAAACAAACGGGTAAGCAAAAGATGGATAAATATGATCATGTTACAAGTAACAACTGCTGCTCATCAAAAGACATCATAAAATGAGGAAAGCAAAAGCCCGGGAGTGGGAAGTGACATGTGCAACAAGTGTAAAGGTCTTTCACCAATAAATAGTTTTTTAAAGTCGATGTCAAAAACCCGTTAACAGGCGTGGCATGGAGGTGACACATGGAAGTCCTACGAACACTTAAAATGGGATCAATTTCAGTTGTGATAAATTAAATACTAGATAAAATTGCAACAAAACACCATCTCACAGCTCACAGTTGAGCAAACATTTGTGAGTGACTATGAAAGCCTGGCTCAGATGTGGAACAGAAGAAGCTGACATTCCTTGTTAATGGGAATGGCAGCTGTTGTAACACAGCACAGCTGCACAAGTGCACACCCTAGGTTTCATTAATTCCCATCCAGCTCATAAAGTAGATACATGTGAATGATATTCTTAACAGCGAAGAGCTGTAAACAGCGCCAACATCCAGCAACAATAGAATGGATAGATCTGGTACATTTAAAGTATGGGCTACTATATAGCAGTAAAAGTAACTCAATGGCATGCATACGAATGAATGAACCTCAGAAATCAATACCACACACAAATTAAATATTATGTCACAAAAGGATAATCACTGTGATTCTACTTACATAAAGGGACAAAAGAGGAAAAGCCTGTCTACTGCTTAGGAACTCACACGCACGTGCAAATCTCAAATAAAAGGCAGGGAATGACGTAGAATTGAGATATACAGAAAAATTAGAATCCTTTTAAATGAGAGTGGGTGTTGAGAACATGGGAATTTGCTTTACTATTATTCTGCAAATTATGTACTTATATTACCTACAAGCTTTTCTTTGTATAATCTATTTCTCAGTAAGATTTGTGCCACATATGAAAATAAATTCCAAGTGGCATTTAATATAAAATTTGATACCATAAACCTTAAGAATAAAGTATAAATATGTATGCAATCTTGAGATGGGGAAGACCTTGATAAACTCTGATGGACTGGGTTGTATCCCCCCAGGTAGATGTGTTGAAGTGCTAACCTGAAGGGACTCGGAATGTGACTGTATCTGCAGACCGAGTTTTTAAAGAGATAAATAAATTGAGGCCTTTAAGTTGTGCCCTAATCCAGTACAACTCTTGTCTATGTTAGAGAAGGAAATTGAACACAGAAAGAAAGCCCAGGAAGGGTGCACACAGAGGAAGGGGCAAGTGAGGACCCAGAGAAAGTCACTGTCTGCAAGTCAAGGAGCAAGTCCTTGGGAGAATCAACCCCAACCACACTGTGATCTTGGATGTCCAGCCCCTGGAGCTATAAGAAAACAAGTGTCTGCCATTCAAGCTTCTGGCGATGTGCTATTTTGTCATGGCAGCCCCAGTAAACTAATATATAAGCATTCCATTGAAGGCCAAACTACATAGAAAAGTCTTCGTGGGTTTTACTACAACATTGGTAAACACTTACACGTCAAAAAGTAAAAGGAAAATTACAAACTCAAAACTATAATACACTTGACAAAAGTCTGACATTACCAATACATAGTTCCTATAAGTGTGCAATAAAACAAGTAATTGAGCAAAAAGTTTGGCACGATCCATAAACAAATGTTCATATAAAGAAATACAAATGCTTGTTAGAAGACAGGTAAAAAAGTCAACTTCCCTCAACAAATTAAGGCTGAGATATTATTTTGTCTTCTATTAAATAGAGAGAAGTGCCTCATAAAATAATAGCATACACATTTAACAAAGATTGTAGCTATCATCCTTAGCAGATCTAAGTATTCAACATTCCTTCTTGTTTGGTCCTTTGACAGTACATACAGATCAAAAAGCTGTAAAAATGATTTATGTTTGGCATGGAAATTTTAAGTCTTACTTCTGGGAATTTATACCAAGTAATTAGGTAAATATTTTGACTATTAGAATATGTACTGTAAAATGAGAAATAATCTTTACTCTCAGCATAAGGATTTGGTTAAATAAAGTATAGCAACTTTCGCACCATGGAAATGTTTAAATTGGAAAGGAAATAAACCAAAATATGAAGCGAGATCATCTCTGATAGGTAGATTTTCTGAATTGTATACAGGTAAATTTAAATGACTTCTTTCCTAGTTATCAATATTTTTCAAAGTTTGCTACAATACAGTATAGATTGCTTTGATAATAATGTGGTGGTGGTTTCGTCACTAAGTTGTGTCTGACTCTTTGTGAACCCATGGACTGTAGCCCGCTAGGCTCCTCTGTCCGTGGATTTCCCAGGCAAGAATACTGGAGTGGGTTCCCATTTCCTTCTTCCAGGGGAGCTTCTTGACTCAGGGATGGAACCCATATCTCCTGCACTGCAGGCAGATTTATTACAGCTGAGCCTCCAGGGAAGCCCAAGAAATCAATGAAGTCACTTCAAAATAAACATGAAAGCAATTGCAGAGGTGATCTGAGCAGAATGGGAAGTGGACCTCTCCTGGGTCTGAGACCCAGGGACAGGACTCCTCTGCATTTGAATCGTGGTCACTCTCAGTTGCTCTAATCTTGGCTGGGTTTCTAAAAGTACCAAAGTCTGAGTTTTGTCAGAGGCCTCAGAACCTTGTTTCCTGAACTCAAAGGGCTCAGAGTGGGCACAGAGAAAGGCTGCTTCTCACCAACTCCTCCAACCCTGTACAGTGAAAAGTGGATTTTTAAAGTTGAGAGTAATAAGGTCTTTTTGAACTAAGGGGGATGCAGAAGTAGAAACAGGCCAGAAGGATGGAAAGAATCCAAAGCAGGACCGGAATCCAGAAGCTGCTAAGTATGATCGCCCTGTGCTCAGTATCAGGAGTCATTCCATGGGATCTGGGGGGATCGCTAGCTACCTTCACTATGCTAGTTACCCTCACAGATGTGAAGAACCGACTTGCTGGAAAAGACCCTGATGCTGGGAAAGACTGAAAGCAGGAGAAGGGGACGACAGAGGATGAGATGGCTGGATGGCATCCCCCACTCGATGGACATGAGTTTGAGTAAGCTCCAGGAGTTGGTGATGGACGGGGAGTCCTGGTGTCCATGGGGTCACAGAGAGTTGGACATGACTGCGTGACTGAGCTGAACTGAGCTACCCTCATCTAAGTGCCAATGCATGTCTTATCTCATGTAACTTTCCACACAGCTCTATGATGCAATAGGATTGTCATTTCCACTCTAGAAGTAAAGAAATAGGTGATTAAAGACAGTAGGTGTCCGGTCCAAAATCACACAAGTAGACAGGTGTAGCGATAGGATGTGGATGTTTGTGTGACTCACAGCCAGCTCTGTGCTCCCCCGACTCACACAAGCACAGTTTACTTCAGGCTTGTGCACTGAGAATGCCTGGCTTCTTACCTCAGCGTTTGATAACATATCGCTGTCACTTTCAGCTAGGTGTCAGAAGAAAGGGAAAGATGCAAAGCTAAGTTTACATGGGGCACGTTGTGGTATAAGGTCACTTTTTTTCCTGGTTACTCTTTCCCTCCAGTGGGACTCCCCCGGTTCTGGATGCTCATCTTTGAGGGATGGTGCTCACCTGGTGGTCAAGATGCAGGTGCAAGGCCCCAGGAGCCCCCTTGTGCATCACCCTCTCTCAGCTCAGCTGTCTCCAGAGCATCTCCAGATTGAAGTAAGATCACGAGCACACACCCTCCCAGCTGTTTCCCTGAGGCTCCTCTGCCCACAGTCCCTTTCTGCCCCCAGGGAGGGCCTTTCATATCTATCCACATCTTCCCTTCCCTCTTTCTCAGGAGAGTGGCTTCTGAATTGCTTTTCAGAGGATACATATTATCGAAATACCTTTCCTCATTCTAACTCCCTGATAAAAAGAAATTCTTCCTACCAGTAGGGGGCCATGTATCTTTTTAAAAGATACATTTTTAAAAGAAAACATTTTAAATGTTAAAAAATTCTTCCTACCAGTAGGGACCCATGTATCTTTAAAAAAAGATACATTTCCCTACCTGTATTCATTTCTTACTGCTGGTATAACAAATGAGCACAAGTTCACTTTCTCATCCGTCTTGAGCAGTCCAATGTGGATCTCGCTGTGGGGATATCGAGGTGTTGGCGGGTCTGGGTTCCTTCTGGAGGATCTGGGGGTGTTCTTTCTAGGGGTCGCCGCACTGCTCGCTTGTGGGGCCAGCAGCCACTTCAGCCCTGCTGTGGCTCATGTCCTCACGTCTTCCTTTACCAGCTCTGACCTTCCTGACTCCCTCTCTGACTTCTGAGGACCCTTGGGACTACATTGCACCCTCACCAGTAACCCAGAGGGCCTCCGGGTGTAGATCCTTTCTTTAACAACACCCATACAAGTCCCTTTTGCCATGTGAGTTTTCAGTCACAGGTTCTGGGGATTAGGACCTGGAAGTCTTTTGGGGGGAGGGAAACTGTTGATCACACTATTCTTTCTGCACAACTTGAGAGAAAATTACTTTAAAAAATTGCGAACTACCTTCACAACAGCTCAGAGTATAATCACCTATGAAAATACGATATACAGCTAATAAAACAATTGGGTCATAATGTGGGTCACAATAAACAGGCCTAGAAGAATGCTTTCTTAATTTTTCACCATTGATAAACAACGATCAGATTGTATTTGGGTGACACCTGTCGGGGTTGTTTCCTGAAGCATGAGGTCAGGGAGTGTGGGTGGGGTCTGCATAGACAGGGCTGAGCCAGGAGAGGTCCTGGTGAACACAGGCACAGAATCCAAGGGACAGCTAGGCCTCTGCAGGGTTCAGGCAGGAGGAGTCTCAGACATTAGTGTGGGAGCTGGGTGGGCTGGATGTGGCTGCGGGTGTGGGGGTCCACCTATTTGCGCAAGTGTCCCACCCTCTTTAACTCCTAGTTACCCCGTGATGTCCTGATCTACAGCGTCCATTCAACACAAAAGCACAACGTAGTGACAGCAGCGTGGCAGGACTGCAGAGGGCGGTTCGGACCGCTGAGATCAAGAAGCACTTGAGAAACAGCAGCGCTGCTGAGCCCGGAGCCCCGGGAGACTCCTTCCGTCCCAGCTCGTCTGTGATCCCCAGTCCCAGAGCTTCCCGCTCCGGTCCTCTGCTGGAGAGGGGCCCGGGCGCCAGCATGTCTGAGCTCTGGACCCGCGACCGAGCTCGGGTGTGCCGCGCGCGCCCCTTCTCCCGGTCCTCCGCTCCCAGTTCCTGAAGCGCCTGGAGGCACAGGGTCGGGCCCGGGGAGGCGAGCGGGCGGGGACGCGCGGCCCCGTGGGTGGCCGCGTGCGGGAAGCGGGTGCAGTTTCTCCCCGCGGGGCCGGGCCCTGTCGGTCGGAAGCCCTTAGCCCGGCGGAGGGGTCGCTGTGCCGCCGGCGGGGTCCCCGGGTCCTCCGTCTCTCCGGCCCGCGGGGGATCGGAACCGTCTCCGGGGCCCGGAGACCGCCCCGCTCTCTCCTCGCCGCCTCCCGGCTTCTCGGGGCGCACCCGGCTCCCGGGTTCCAGAGGCGGCAAGGGGCCCGGAGCTCCTGCGGGGACGGGACCCCAGATCCCGCCCGGCCCCGTGCCCTCCGTGCGCATTGCCTGCCCAGCTGACGCGGCTTCCCGGAGCGGCCGGCCAAGCGGCAGCCCCAGTCGGGGAGATGCGGCCGCTGGAGGCGCCGTCGGACGGGCACACGGGGCCGCCTCGGCTTCTGGTTCTGCCGGCCGCCCCGTCTGCAGCCTGAGGGTCGGGGGACACCAAGCGAGGGGCTTCGCCGTCTGCCCGCGGAGCGCAGGGGCGGCCCCGAAACTACGACTTAGGGTCAACTGCACGCGCGCCGCTTCTTTGATCCATGTGTCTGGTGTGAAATAACCCAGATCTCCCGCCCTGGGCGGAAGAAAGGTTCTTTATAAATGTTTTGTAGAAGGCGTTCTTTCCCTGGCCAAAAGAAGCCGGTTGGTGATTTGAACCGCCACCGTCACCCACACTGTTGGCGGTGAGCCTGAATAGCAGGTCTGAGCCCGGCCCCCTGTGGGTGCGTGGAGCACAGAACACTGCCCGCCTCGGTTGGTCATCAGCCGTCAGAATCAGACTCTCAGGGCTTGACTCCAGCTCCAGGGCTGGGGCTGGAAAGGCGGCTTCTGTCCCTCTGGGAGCCTCAGCAGGTACTGACGACTTGATGGGTGAGGAACTGTGCCCAGCAAGTAACTGCTGCTCAAAACTCGATGGGCGCCAGCGCGCAGCAGGAAAGGGGGTACCGGACAGGACAGCTTCACTCCCTGCTGGAGGCTGGGGACGCACAGATGACATTCTCGCAGCAAAAATAGAAACCAAGTGTTTCCTCTCCTGAGAACAAGGAAAGTAAACAGCGAAGACTCGAGAAGAAACATGACCGGTCGTCAGAGTTATTCGCTCCTAGTTTTACTTGAACTGTTACTAACCTGTAGTGTCTGTTACCAGAAGTCCCCTAATTCTACGTAATCTTCATCCTGTACTGCATTTTTGCTCTCCCTCCACCCTTTTGTAGCAAGTCAGCCCTTAGGCCTGTTTCTATTTCCGAAGGAAGTTGACAGGCTGAGGGACCCAGGAGACCCTGGCTGTGTACAGTCTCTCAGGTCCCCCAGGTGGGGGCAGGGCACTGTTCCTGGGGTGCTAGTCTGCTGGGTGCTCCCCTTGGCCAGCTGAGGAGTAAAGCCGTCTACTTCCTCCAAAATTCCATCTCCTTATTTTTTAATTGTGCATTGGTGGGCAGAGAAAGGCGAGATTTTGGAAGTAACAAGGCGGCCACGCATGAGCGGGAGGTGGGGGGTGTGGGAGCATCCCGGCGGGGTGGGTAGGATTTGAACCCCTCATACCTCAGGCAGCTTTTGGTAATTTGGGTTTTGTTTTCTGAGTATAGGTTTCATTGTTACAGCACATAGCTCAATCACTCTGTTTTGGAATGGTAGTCCCTACGGGTGGAGGAGTCCACTATAAATGGATAGAATAGGCCATTGCATCTTACGTCCCATGGACCAAATTCCACTCCCAGATTGTGCTGGTAGGGCCTGAAAGCTAAAAATGGTTTTTATATCTTTAAATGGTTGAAAATAATTCTTAAAGATAATATTTGCAGCATGAAAATTATATTCATTATACTCATATTCATCCAGATTTCATTGTCTAGAAATAGTGTTTTCTTGAAACAAACAGGCTGTTTCTTGTACTTTTTATCTGTGGTGCTTCTTGGATACAATGACTGAACTGAGTGGATGCAACAGATGTCATATGGCAAAGCTAAAATACTCTCTGGATCTTTATAGAAGTTTGCCCACCTCCACTGTAGAAATATGGTAGGTTTTTTGTTTGTTTGTAACACATATGCTGAGAGTTATACTCTAGAAACATTGTGAATTTTGTTCACATTACAAATTAATGTGAAGTTAATTCACATTACACTGTGAATTTTGTTCATGAAACAAACCTCCTGTGGGCAGATATAAACTGGTTACACTGCTCTCAGTGATCTCAGCCAGAGTGAACACTGTGCCCGTGTACTCAGTTGCTACTCAGTTGCCAAGTTGTGTCTCTTTGTGACCCCATGGACTGTAGCCCTGCAGGCTCTTCTGTCCGTGGGGATTCTCCTGCCAAGAATGCTGGAGTGGGTTGCCATGCCCTCCTCCAGGAGGTCTTCCCAACCCAGGGATCGAACCCGGGTCTCCCTCATTGCAGGTGGATTCTTTACCATCTGAGCCACCAGGAAAACCTCTCAGGAGAATGGTCAAGCTGAATCGAGCTCTCAGAGTGATGTTTACTTTACTTTCTGTCTCAAATGTCACCCCTTAATTGAATCTCGCACCCTTTTCTGCCTTGATTGGTCAATATTCCATCTCTGCCTGCCCCTGCCCTCAAAGGATCTCTCTGCATTCCTTCCAACCTATCCTTCCTAAAGCAGAAAATGTAACTTAAAACAAACAAACAGGCTGATGGGCTGCGGCGCGGCCGTTTCCGGTGGCGCCATTGCGGAGCCGCTGTCGCCGAGTGGAGCGGGGCCGGGAGGGCGTCGTTGAGGGAGCCCCGCCTGCCGTCCCCGAGCCCGCAGCCCGAGTCCGCCGCCGCCCGTCCGCAGTGAACCATGGCTTCCGGCACCACCGCCAGCGAGGAGGAGCGCAGCCTCCGGGAATGCGAGCTCTATTTCCAGAAGCACAACATCCAGGCGCTGCTCAAGGACTCCATCGTGCAGCTGTGCACCGCACGGCCCGAGAGGCCCATGGCCTTCCTCAGGGAATACTTCGAGAAGCTGGAGAAGGAGGAGGCAAAGCAGATCCAGAACCTGCAGAAAGCAGGCAGCCGTGCAGACTCTCGGGAAGATGAAATCTCCCCGCCGCCCCCTAACCCAGTGGTGAAGGGCCGGCGGCGGCGTGGGTTGAAATTTTTTTCCTATATTTAAAACAAACAAACAAACAAATAAATAAATCCTCCTTAAAATTTCAGCAGTTTCTCACTACCACCAGACCCAAGATTCCAGGACTTTCCAAGAGTGACCCCTGTGTTTCTCCTTACTCTAATTTCCCTGCCATCCTGGACTTCTTTTAGTGCCTGGCACCATACGTTTTCCCCTGAGTCAGAGCTTTATATATTCTGTTCTTCCTACCTGGGGAGCTCTCCTCCCTACCCTTTGTTCCACCAGCTCCCCATCATTTCATCTTGATGTCCAATACTCCTTATTCAGGGGAGTCTTCCCTAACCCTTCCATCAGCTCCCAGAGCACCTGTATTGACCTTCTGTAACATTTTCAGATTGCCAGTTCTCATGTAATCTCCTGCTGGACTGAAAACTCTGCGAGAGCAGGGCTGTGCTTGCTCATGGTTCTCTCCTGGCTCTTGAAACAGTCCATTCTCGGTCACTGTTGATTGGATGATTGAAGGATGAGTAACGGGGGTGTGCTGGGAGGGGCCTGGCTCTGCGATGATCTGGAGATGCCACACATCTTCCGAGGATTTGGAGACTGGACGACGTAATCGCTAACGTTCATCAGCTCGGACATGTATTAATCTTTAGGCTTACCCCCAGCCTGTTCCATTTGCTCCTAGATATTTGGTTGAACATTCGTTGTACTGAATTTGAGATTCAAGATTAGGCTGTGGATAAAAGAGTTAAAAGTGACAGCTGCTTGGTACACATATAAAATAATCTGCATAATTTCTGTGATCTTTCTCCAGTTACACAGTTCAGAGAATAGCCACCAAAATTACGTAGTCATGCTCTTGGCCATAGTCTCTTGGGTACTAAAGCATTGTAGCCAAAGAACCAAGTGTCATCTCTGAAGGTCTAGGAACTAGCCATGCTTGGACAATGGAGAGGTTAACTTATGGCAGTCTTGGCTGCTGCTGAGTCACTTCAGTAGTGCCCGACTCTGTGCAACCCCATAAACGGCAGCCCACCAGTCTCCCCCGTCCCTGGGATTCTCCAGGCAAGACCACTGGAGTGGGTTGCCATTTCCTTCTCCAATTCATGATGCAGTCTTTATCTTCCAGTAAATACTGACACTAGAAAGTGATTGATGATCAACTGGCTTTAATTCCCTCACCCCAGGTCTCTCTGGGGGAACTAATCCATCAGGTTGAAACTTTTTTTCTAGAAACACAAGGCGTCCTCCCTATGGGAATTTCAGTGTATTCAAAGCTTTTAACAATCTCTGAAATGGGAAATATACAGGGCAAAACTCTGCCAGCCATACCTACAATTTAAATTTGAGAAAGGGTTAAGATCTTTGAGTGTGGCTTTTTATATGAGTGAATTCTTATTCCTATCTGTTCATAGATTCCAAGAGCACAATTAATGTTTCCTGAGTTACAGAAGTCAATTTTGCATCACCTAGGATTAGGGCAGGATCAAACCCACTTCTGTGGTTTAATTAATGTAAAAGCAACTTTCTGTAAAGGCCTATAGAACATGTGAAGTTTTCATGATTTGCTGACTCTGTGACAAAAATCTGGGGGAAAGTCTCCTAGGGAGTTGTTTTCCTGTTGGATTTTTCAGCAGGATATTTCAAAGGGAGAGATTCAGGTCTGGACTTGTGTTTCCAAACAGCACTTGCTCTAATTAATGAAGCGTTGATCAAAGGTGATGTCCATTATCATGTTTGTTGGAAACAGAGTGATTACTGAATGACCACACACTTTACTGATGTGGAGTGAAAGTGCCCAGAGCCACACACCGGGGCTGGGAGAATCTGCCCCACGACAGGCGGTGGGGAGATCACATTCCCATCTTACTGAGTTTACCATCCACTGAATGATCATTCTCACACAGCAGCCCAAGATTCCACATGGAATGTTGAGAGCGTAACAGACCCAGGACCTACTAAGACCTGCACTAGTCCTACAGGTGCACAGAAAAAGGGTGAGCTCACTTACATGTGGCATCTTAAAAAAGTAAATACATAAAATAAAAAGCAAAGCACCAAGGTCCTCAATCCCGGGCACAGCTTGGTGTTTGCAGAAGGTGGGCTGTGGTGGTGTGTGAAGTAGGTGAAGGTGGTCAAAAGGTACAAACTTCCAATTACAGAAAAGTAACTCATGGGATCATCATGTGTATCATAGCAACTATAGCGAATAATACTATTAAAAAATTATTTTGTATATTTGAAAGTTGCTAAAAGAGTGGATCTAAAAAGTCCTCATCTCACACACACACACAAGATGTAACAATGTTAGATGATGTCAATGGACTTATCATGGTGATGATTTTACAACACATACCAATATTGAGTCATTATGTTGCACATCCAAAATGAATATGAAGGGATATGTCAACCATGCATCAGTTAAAAAAAAAGAAAATGGTGGAAGGATGATATGCGCTTTCACAATTGCTGAGAAAGATGAAGCACTGAGCTTTGCCTCAGCGTCTGCGGTGTTCCCTTCCTCTCAGTGATGTAAAGGATACATATGGCCTTGGAGGCAGAAGATGGGATAGGCGTGGGGCTCTGCATTTCTCACAAGCTCCCAGGAAATGCCAATTCCTGCAGATCCCTGGCTGCACTTTGAGTAGCAAGGTGTTAAAGCTCCTGAGGGTGGAGATTAGCTGGCTGGTTTCTGAGGGATCCAGTTACACTTGTGAGTACAGCACAGGGGCTTTTTTGGCCTCCATTCCTGACAGTGTGGAATAGCTGCGGGGTGAGCCGAGGTGGTGTTTCCCTTGCAGAGAAGAGGAAAATGGCAACTTTCATCGGACTGGAAATGATGCTGTTTCATGTTCATATACCGATCTCCTCAGACAAATGGGGCCCACCAGCAAAGACCTTCAGAAATAAAGGCAAAATAGGGAACCCTCTTACACTGTTGGTGGGAATGCAAACTAGCACAGCCAGTATGGAGAACAGTGTGGAGATTCCTTAAAAAACTGGAAATAGAACTGCCATATGACCCAGCAATCACACTGCTGGGCATACACACCGAGGAAACCAGAATTGAAAGAGATACATGTACCCCAATGTTCTTTGCAGCACTGTTTATAAATAGCCAGGACATGGAAGCAACCTAGATGTCCATTAGCAGATGAATGGATAAGAAAGCAGTGGTACATATACACAATGGAGTATTACTCAGCCATTAAAAAGAATACATTTGAATCAGTTCTAATGAGGTGGATGAAACTGGAGCCCATTATACAGAGTGAAGTAAGCCAGAAAGAAAAACACCAATACAGTATACTAATGCTTATATATGGAATTTAGAAAGTTGGTAACAACAACGCTGTATGCGAGACAGCAAAAGAGACACAGATGTATAGAACAGTCTTTTGGACTCTGTGGGAGAGGGAGGGGGGTATGATTTGGGATAATGGCATTAAAACATGTATAATATCATATAAGAAATGAATCACCAGTCCAGGTTCAATGCAGGATACAGGAAGCTTGGGGCTGGTGCACTGGGATGACCCAGAGGGATGGTATGGGGAGGGAGGTGGGAGGGGGTTTCAGGATGGGGTAAGAAAAAAAAAATACATACAAAAAAAGAAATAAAAGAAATAAAGGCAAAAAGACCACTATGACTTTTAAAGTATTATTTTGGTGTGCTATCCACAATGAATAAACTAGATTAAAGGAAATGATTTTATGTCACAGCTCAAGAGGTTCAATTGCCTAGGAGCTTTTTTTTTTTTTTTTTTTAAGTTTTATCTTGAACCCTTCTTAGCTGCTGCTGCTGCTGCTAAGTCGCTTCAGTCGTGTCCGACTCTGTGCGACCCCAGAGACGGCAGACCACGAGGCTCCCCTGTCCCTGGGACTCTCCAGGCTAGAACACTGCAGTGGGTTGCCATTTCCTTCTCCAGAACCCTTCTTAGAAGTATCTACAATTACATGAGGGCTTGACAGAATGTGTCACTGCTTGTTCAAAACTCTGGTGGCAAATAAAATATACAATGGCAGGAAGGACCCTTTACTACACTTGTTAAAATATGGAAGGGACCTCCTTGGGAAGCTATACATTCTTGGCCGCCGTGAGGAGTAGAAAGTGACCTGTAGAAGACGCAGCTGGGCCACAGGAGAGGAGCCAGCCGAGTTCCCGCCGCTCTCAGCCCCTCTGATAAAGGCTCTGTCTGATCCCCAGACCCTCAGCCACACCTCCCGAGGGTCACAGGCCCTGAGAGGCCTGGTGTGGGTCCCAGTGTTCTCCTCTGACCTGGGGGAGGAAGCGTTGGGCTCAATAGAGACCCTGAGCGTGGAGTGAGGGCCCCGGCCCGAGGTGCGCCACGCGCCGAGGGTCACTATCTACGCGCGCCGCTGGTGTCAGCTTCCACGTGTGTAAGACGAGCGGCCTGGCTGCTCTTGGGTGTTTCTTGATTCTTCAACGGTCCTTGGGCCTCAGCAAAATTGGCAGAAGTCAGAAATGTGTTATCTCAGGCATCCCTGCTGACTCAGTGGTAAAGAGTCTGCCTGCCAACTCAAGAGACACAGGTTTGATCCAGAAAGATCCCACACACCGTGGGGCAGCTAAGTCTGCGCACCACGACTATTGCTCCTGTAGAGCCCGGAGCTACAACCCCTGACGCCTGTGACTCCCAGAGCCTGTCTCTGCAACAAGAGGTTGGGGGGCTTTCTTGGAGTGACAGCTGCTCCCCCACAGCAGCGACAGTGCCTGAGATGAGAGCCAGATGGCCCTGCAAGCCTGAGGGGGAGCCACAGCCTGCAGTCACCGTGCAGGTGAGCAGTGAGCACCTCCGGGCCTGAGAGAGTCGTGGAGAGTCGTGGGGCCTGGATTCCTGTCCTCAGGAAGCCCGGGCCTAAGAGGGGTGTCAGACAAGACATAAAGTGCCCCATCATGTGGCACGTGCTCACCAAGAAAAGGCACAGAGGACCATAAGAAAGACAAGGAGTTATGACACAGCCCGAGGGAGTTGGAGGAAAATCAGCAGAGCAGATGGTTTTCAAGCCAAGGCCTCAGAGGAATGCAGTTCAGCAGCCAGGAATCCAGAGCCAGGGGCCAGTAGTAGGTGTAACAGGGAGCAGGTTCCCCCAGAAAGGCAGATGTGAAGGCAGAGCATTCATCTCAACTCCTCCATGATGTCAAAGGTGGTGTGGACTGCGGGGTGGATGCAGGGGGTGAGGGCTGACAGAGGAAGGGGGTAGGGGAGAGAGAGTGAAAGGCATTTAGAGCCTGGCCTGGTATGCCACTATCCTTCCTGGGAAGTGGGAGCCACTCAGATGCTGTGAGTAGAAAAAGCACATGTTCTGAACTGCAGTTAAAGCAGATCAGTTACCACAGAGAGAAAGCGAACAGGAGGGCGGAGAGGCTGCAGTCAGAGGGCGGTGAGAGGAGCAAGAGCGCCCGGTGAGAGGAGCCCAGACTGAACTCAGGAGGCGGAGCTGGAGGGAGGAAGCCCATCAGATCAGGGGGAGGAGGAGGAGAGGGGATGGTGGGAACCTGGAGAGCAGCTGCTGCAGAGGCTGAGGATGCTCGCTGTTTGGTGATGAAGGGAAGCTCAGGGAAGTCAGTCCCTGAAGGAGGAAACGTGAATCCCCATCCCTGTCCAGATGTGTGTTTGCCTGCAGACGGTAGAAGGGTGAGAACCAAACAAAACCCAGGATAAGATGTGTTTCTAGTGTGAATTCTTAAAAATAAAACCAACCCTCTATCAATCACAATGTTTAAGTTGGAATCTAATTCACATTCATAAAATTTACTCTGTAAAATGTGCAGCTCAGTGATTCATCATCTGTGTGCAAAGCTGTGCATCTATCACTGCTATCTAAATCAGAGACCTTCACCTCCTCACAGAGAAAGCCACTACCCACTAAACAGGCACTTCCCCTTCCGCCTTCCCCCAGCGTTTGGCAATTGTCTGTGTGCTTTTTGACCCTAATGATTGGCCTGTTCCTCATATTTAAAGTACATGGATTTGTACAACTGTGGCCACGTATGCTGCTTTCTTACAAGTGGTGCTATGTCTTTGAGACTCATCTATGGTTTAGCACACGATTCATTCCTCTGTTTGACTTGAGAATTTTCCTTTCTAGGCCATTATAACACACACACACACACACGAGTTATTTTCTTTTTAATTTTGAAAAACTCATGGAATATAAAATTACAATTGTCGCTCAGTCCAAGTCACTAGGAACTGTCTTTGTGCAAGGAGCCTCTCTGCCTCACCGACCCTAAGCCACCAGTGAGCACAGGGCAACCAGCCCAGGCATGACACCCCCTCTCGGGACCCTCCGTGCCACCCACCCGACCCAGACTCTGTGTGAGCCTCCCCACGGCGGCCTAAGAAGAGAACTAAATGGGGGGTGGGGGCAGGGGTGGCGAAGGAGAGAGACCAGGAGAGAGGAGAGCAGAGGCGGGTGGAGGAGCCGCCCACGCTGAGCTCCTGTCTCAGTCACTTGACTGCCAGACGAGCCCTGCTTAACTGCTGGGATCAGAAACGGTCAGATGGCTGAGGGAGGTGTGACCACGGATGTCAGCAGCTTCAGCCAGACACCCGACAGTCTACAGTGCAAACCTGCCAGGCCCAGCTCCACTCCCTGGGCCAGCTTCAGAGCCCCAGAGCCCCAGCCTCATGTGGGGGCTATCCCAGCCCCATCCTTCAGAGCTCCACATCTCAGCTCTCAGGAGAGTCTTCTGAACTCCCAAGAGATCGTGTCCACTCAGGATGTATGACAAGTGGCATTAGGCTGGGACCAGCTGGAAGTGGCCAGAGTGAAATCCAGTTTCTCTGTATCTCTTCTGCCCCGGAAGCACCCACTCTCTCCTACTCCCTCATGCCTGTTTTGTCCAGGCATCCCCTGAACACAGCCAGGCTGCAGGGAGGGGTTTCAGGGCAGGGCAAGAGCTGCAGCATCTCACGGTGAGCAGGGCTGGCCACCAACTCATGCCCGACTCTGGGAGAGCATGACTGTGGGTCAGAAACTGACCCTCTGAAGGCACAGGTGACTGCTCCTGGATCACACAGGGGCTCCAGAACTCAGGTTTGTCTTGTGACCTCTACAGCTGGCTCTAAAGGACAGATCATCAGCAATGAGACATCTGGATCTCTGTAATCACAGCCAGGATAGTTAAGTACAAAGAGGGTGGGGCGGGGCAGTGAGGACGGGGTGGGCGGCACCTGCCTCTGCTGTTTCACACCACCCGCCTTCCCCTGACCTTCTCCTCCTCAGCATCCTACCCTCGTATTGGGCTTTCTTGGCCCAGACACAACAGAAGTGATCATTATGTTACTCAGTATTCAGTGGAATAGTCATAAAGTGACTTCAAGTGTAAAAAGAAATAAAATTGAAAATAAAATCCACCCAGACTGTTAATGTTTTGGATGAGGTTAGTGTCAGAGAAGATCCCTGGGCTCCTGGTAAAGGTCCCCCTGAAACTCTGGCTCTGGAAGGAGGGAGAAGAAGATGACCTTTGGTGAATGTGACCTAAGCCTGGTTTGCATTTGACCAGCTCATTGATTTGATTATTGGTCATCATCACATTTGCTGAGCCGCATTCTGCATCTGTTCGAGGTCCTCACAGGGCTCACACCTGGACAGCTCATCGCAGTGTGCTTAAAGACTTGAGGGGTCCTGGGTGAGGCAGAAAATGGTGCGGGCAGAGCATGGGATGAAGAAAGGCGTTGTGGACCTGGTGAGGTCTGAGCTGGGTCTCCAAGGGTGAGTTCAGCAGGGCCTGGCTCTGAGCAGCACTCAAATACAGGATGAATGACTAAATGAATGAAAATGGAAATCTTCCCCAAAAAGAGCAAGACTGTCAGCTCTTCTGTAACTGAGTCCAAGCTTGTCCTGCTCAGCTCATGACAGGCCAATACATTGAGAGATGAGTTCTTGGGGCAAGGAACAGTGACTTTATTCAGAAACCCAGGACTCCTGTCCCAGGACCCATCTTGCCTGAGTTACAATTCAGGCTTCTCTTATATTAATTCTCAAAAGTTGTGGGGGAGGAAAGTCAAATATTTCCTCATTCTGATCAGGCTCCAGAGGGGATGTATTAATGTCTGCCTCCCTGCCACGATTCACAGGTGAGTCTGGGCAGGAAGCTTCCTGTGAATTAAACAAAGTTATTATTTTAGCTTGGTGCTCATTACCTGGGATGCAAGGCTCCTAGAATTGGGACTTTATGTACAAGCTTATAGGCAACATTCCTTTAGTGGTTAACTTGTAATAGGTAGAATACAAAGGGTCCTTCTTTATGATGCATTCAGGCCAAAGCTTGGAACTGCAGGTCACCCGGGGAAAGGGGGAGAGGCCCCGCGCGGTGCCCACTCCACCCCCTCACAGCTGTCTTGCTGACTAAGCAGCCTGTGTCTTGACTGCCGCGGGGCACCTGTTTGCCCTCTTCCCTAGGACAGTGCTGGTTGTAAGGTATAGATTGGGCTGAGGCAGAAAAGGAGAGACGACCTCAAAGGAAGTAGGTTACCTTTATTTAGGCAAGGAGGTGCGGCAGTCAGCCTAAGGATCTTGCTGAGCGTGAGAAGGATCAAGGAGGTTTCATATTTAAAGGGAGGTTTGTGGAAGCGATAAGGGAAACATTAGTCAGGCGGGATGTTTTGGGTATTCTTTAGTTGAGATGGCATGTGTAGTTGGGCAGGGCGTGATCAATCCTCTGGACAAGGGGTGATAAGTCCCAGGTAGATGCAACCAGCCTGGAGCACCAGGGCGGGACCTGAAGTTTGGTTTTGTTTTCCCTGAAGTTAGATGATTCAGCAAGGGCCTCTGAGACTGCTGTTTTCTTTTCTAGGCCCAAAGACTCTTTCACTTGTCAGAAGCAGCACTCACCTGTGCCCCTCCCTGATCAGGCCCAAGCAAACCGGCTGCCCTCACCTGAAAGGGTGTTAGTCTCTCAATCCCGTCCCTGTGACCCCATGGACTATAGCCCACCAGGCTCCTTTGTCCATGGGATTTTCCAGGGAAGAATACTGGAGTGGGTTGTCATTTCCTTCTCCAGGGGATTTTCTCGACTCAGGGATGGAACCCAGGTCTCCTACATTACAGGTGTATTCTTTACCATCTGAGCCACCAGGGACATGCATAAGAAACTGCTGCCTCCCAAAACTGGGGTAGAAGTCTGGGCGTGTGGTTCAGGCTCTCCAAGGCCTTTCACATCCTCCTAGTATCTCCTCTTGTCTCCCTAAGAAGCTCTTACATCTCAGGACACCTCTAACCAATACCCTCTTTTGGTGGGAGCTAGTGCTCAGCGGTTAATATTTTCAGCCCAGAGAGACACAGCCTGTGCTTTAGACCATGGCAAACCCTCCCAGCTAGCCACAATCCATCCAAATCTCTCCTGTTCCTCAGATCCCATGGCCAACAGACAGTCCCTGAGTCTGTTCAGCAGACAAGCTCCCACCAGTGTCCAGCGCTGAGGTTTCTCCCGCCCCTGTGTCCCCTCGGCCCTGCACGATGAGCCCGCAGTCCTGGGAATGGAGGGTCCCCTGTGTGCTTCTTCTGGGGCTGCTGCTGGGCCTGCTTCCTCCTTCAACCAGAGCAGGGAGCTGGCTCTGGCAGGCCCGTGAGCAGGGGGAGGAGGGGATGAGCAGTCAGTCCCTCTGTCTCCTGTGGGCTGAGGCCATGCGGAAGGAGGTGCTGGGGGCTGAGAGCGGGCTTGGCCTGCTCAGCGATCAGGACTTAGGGGGCATTCGGGGGAGGCTGAACTTACTGGGGAATGGTGACAATGTTGATGGTGACAAGCTGTTTCCATCTCTGTTCGAGCTGGTCCAGTCCACCAAATTCTCTCAAAACTAACACCCGTATATAAACACTCTTCCTCTGGCAACAGGGGGTGGGCTGAGTATTTTCCAGGAAATTCCTCACTAACCTCTGGGAAACATTCTGACAGAGTCTCTGATGATGCAGCAAATGTCCACTTTGGTTCGGAATCAACAAGGACGCACTGTTTGGCACATGGATGTCAATGCTATGTAGCAGCCTCGGTGGGAGGGGAGTTTGGGGGAGAAAGGACGCGTGTGTGTGTTTGGCTGAACTGCTCCCCTTGGTGTTCACTTGAAACTGTGACAACACTGTTTGTTAATGGGCTGCACCCCAAATACACAGCAAAAGTTAAAAAAGAGAACAACATGTGTGACCAAACACCAGAAGAAGACACTGGATGATTTGAACGTTGGCTTCAAAAGTGCATTTTGGTAACACAGAAAACTACAGTATTTTAAAATCGTAGTTTATGATTTAGAATCTATGATATTTAGGTGACTGATCAATTGTTTAATACACGCACTGATAAAAATACAAGCTAAAGGCTAACCAGTTTTATTTTTTTTTTTTTTTTTTTTTTTTTATTTTTTTTTTTTTTTTTTTTTTTTTTTTTTTTTTTTTTTTTTTTTTTTTTCTCTCCCTACACTCTCCCCCCCCTCCCCCCCCCCCCCCCCCCCCCCCCCCACACCATCCCTCCAGGTCATCCCAGTGCTCCAGTCCCAGGCATCTGTTATCAGGCATCGTACCTGGACTGACTCGTTTCAGATATGATATTATACATATTTCAATGCTATTCTCCCCAATCGTCCCACCCTCTCCCAGTCCCAGAGTCCAAAAGTCTATTCTATACATCAGTGTCTCTTTTGCTGTCTCATAAGCAGGGTGATTGTTACCATCTTTCTAAATTCCATATATATGCGTTAGTATACTGTATTTGTGTTTTTCTTTCTGGCTTACTTCACTCTGTATAATAGGCTCCAGTTCCATCCACCTCAATAGAACTGATTCAAATGTATTCTTTTTAATGGCTGAGTAATACTCCATCGTGTATATGTACCACAGCTTGCTTATCCATTCATCTGTGGATGGGCATCTAGGTTGCTTCCACGTCCTGGCTATTGTAAACAGTGCTGCTATGAACATTGGAGTACACGTGCCTCTTTCAATTCTGGTTTTCTCAGTGTGTATGCCCAGCAGTGGGATTGCTGGGTCATAAGGCAGTTCTATTCCCAGTTTTTTGAGGAATCTCCATACTGTTCTCCATAATGGCTGTACTAGTTTGCATTCCCACCAACAGTGTAAGAGGGTACCCTTCTCTCCGAACCCTCTCCAGCATTTATTGCTTGTGGATTTTTGGATCGCAGCCATTCTGACTGGCGTGTAATGGTATCTCATAGTGGTTTTGATTTGCATTTCTCTGATAATGAGCGACGTTGAGCATCTTTTCATGTGTTTGTTAGCCATCTGTATGTCTTCTTTGGAGAAATGTCTATTAAGTTCTTTGGCCCATTTTTTGATTGGGTCGTTTATTTTCCTGGAATTGAGCTGTAGAAGTTGCTTGTATATTTTTGAGATTAGTTGTTTGTCTGTTGCTTCATTTGCTATTATTTTCTCCCATTCTGAGGGCTGTCTTTTCAGCTTGCCTATAGTTTCCTTTGTTGTGCAAAAGCTTTTTAAGTTTGATTAGGTCCCATTTGTTCATTTTTGATTTTATTTCCGATATTCTGGGAGGTGGGTCATAGAGGATCCTGCTGTGATGTAAGTCAGAGAGTGTTTTGCCTATGTTATCCTCTAGGAGTTTTATGGTTTCTGGTCTTATATTTAGCTCTTTAATCCATTTTGAATTTATTTTTGTGTATGGTGTTAGACAGTGTTCTAGTTTCATTCTTTTACAAGTGTTTAACCAGTTTTCCCAGCACCACTTGTTAAAAAGATTGTCTTTACTCCATTGTATATTCTTGCCGCCTTTGTCAAAGATTAGGTGACCATATGTGCGTGGATTTATCTCTGGACTTTCTATTTTGTTCCATTGATCTATGTTTCTGTCTTTGTGCCAGTACCATACTGTCTTGATGACTGTAGCTTTATAGTAGAGCCTGAAGTCAGGCAGGTTGATTCCTCCAGTTCCGTTCTTCTTTCTCAAGATAGCTTTGGCTATTCGAGGTTTTTTGTATTTCCATACAAATTGAGAAATTATTTGTTCTAGCTCTGTGAAGAATACTGTTGGTAGCTTGATGGGGATTGCATTGAATCTATAAATTGCTTTGGGTAGTATACTCATTTTCACTATATTGATTCTACCAATCCACGAACAAGGAATATTCCTCCATCTATTAGTGTCCTCTTTAATTTCTTTCAGCAGTGTTTTATAGTTTTCTAAATATAGGTCTTTAGATTCTTTAGGAAGATATATTCCTAAGTATTTTATTGTTTTCATTGCAATGGTGAATGGAATTGTTTCCTTAATTTCTCTTTCTATTTTCTCGTTATTAGTGTACAGGAATGCAAGGGATTTCTGTGTGTTAATTTTATATCCTGCAACTTTACTGTATTCATTGATTAGTTCTAGTAATTTTCTGGTGGAATCTTTAGGGTTTTCTATGTAGAGGATCATGTCATCTGCAAACAGTGAGAGTTTTACTTCTTGTTTTCCAATTTGGATTCCTTTTATTTCTTTTTCTGCTCTGATTGCTGTGGCCAGAACTTCCAGAACAATGTTGAATAATAATGGTGAAAGTGGGCATCCTTGTCTTGTTCCTGACTTTAGAGGAAATGCTTTCAGTTTTTCACCATCGAGGATAATGTTTGCTGTGGGTTTGTCGTATATAGCTTTTATTATGTTGAGGTATGTTCCTTCTATTCCTGCTTTCTGGAGAGTTTTTATCATAAATGGATGTTGAACTTTGTCAAAGGCTTTCTCTGCATCTATTGAGATAATCATATGGTTTTTATTCTTCAGTTTGTTAATGTGGTGTATTACGTTGATTGATTTGCGGATATTGAAGAATCCTTGCATCCCTGGGATAAAGCCCACTTGGTCATGGTGTATGATCTTTTTAATGTGTTGTTGGATTCTGATTGCTAGAATTTTGTTAAGGATTTTTGCATCTATGTTCATCAGTGATATTGGTCTGTAGTTTTCTTTTTTTGTGGGATCTTTGTCAGGTTTTGGAATTAGGGTGATGGTGGCCTCATAAAATGAGTTTGGAAGTTTGCCTTCCTCTGCAATTTTCTGGAACAGTTTGAGTAGGATAGGTGTTAGCTCTTCTCTAAATTTTTGGTAGAATTCAGCTGTGAAGCCGTCTGGGCCTGGGCTTTTGTTTGCTGGGAGATTTCTGATTACAGTTTCAATTTCCGTGCTTGTGATGGGTCTGTTAAGATTTTCTATTTCTTCCTGATCCAGTTTTGGAAAGTTGTACTTTTCTAAGAATTTGTCCATTTCTTCCACATTGTCCATTTTATTGCCATATAATTGCTGATAGTAGTCTCTTATGATCCTTTGTATTTCTGTGCTGTCTGTTGTGATCTCTCCATTTTCTTTTCTAATTTTATTGATTTGATTCTTCTCCCTTTGTTTCTTGATGAGTCTGGCTAGTGGTTTGTCAATTTTATTTACCCTTTCAAAGAACCAGCTTTTGGCTTTGTTAATTTTTGTTATGGTCTCTTTTGTTTCTTTTGCATTTATTTCTGCCCTAATTTTTTAAGATTTCTTTCCTTCTACTAATTTTGGGGTGCTTCATTTCTTCCTTTTCCAGTTGCTTTAGGTGTAGAGTTAGGTTATTTATTTGGCTTTTTTCTTGTTTCTTAAGGTATGCCTGAATTGCTATGAACTTTCCCCTTAGGACTGCTTTTACAGTGTCCCACAGGTTTTGGGTTGTTGTGTTTTCATTTTCATTCGTTTCTATGCAGAATTTGATTTCTTTTTTGATTTCTTCTGTGATTTGTTGGTTATTCAGGAGTGTGTTGTTCAGCCTCCATATGTTGGAATTTTTAATAGTTTTTCTCCTGTTATTGAGATTTACTCTTACTGCATTGTGGTCAGAAAAAATGGTTGGAATGATTTCAATTTTTCTGAACTTACCAAAGCTAGATTTATGGCCCAGGATGTGGTCTATCCTGGAGAAGGTTCCGTGTGCACTTGAGAAAAAGGTGAAATTCATTGTTTTGGGATGAAATGTCCTATAGATATCAATTAGTTCTAATTTGTCTATTGTATCATTTAAAGCTTGTGTTTCCTTGTTAATTTTCTGTTTAGTTGATCTATCCATTGGCGTAAGTGGGGTATTAAAGTCTCCCACTATTATTGTGTTATTGTTTATTTCTCCTTTCATACTTGTTAGTATTTGTCTTACATATTGCGGTGCTCCTAAGTTGGGTGCATATATATTTATAATTGTTATATCTTCTTCTTGGATTGATCCTTTAATCATTATGTAGTGACCTTCTTTGTCTCTTTTCACAGCTTTTGTTTTAAAGTCTATTTTATCTGATATGAGTATTGCTACTCCTGCTTTCTTTTGGTCCCTATTTGCATGGAAAATCTTTTTCCAGCCCTTCACTTTCAGTCTGTATGTGTCCCCTGTTTTGAGGTGGGTCTCTTGTAGACAACATATGTATGGGTCTCGTTTTTGTATCCATTCAGCCAGTCTCTGCCTTTTGGTTGGGGCATTCAACCCATTTACATTTAAGGTAATTACGGATAAATATGATCCCGTTGCCATTTACTTTGTTGTTTTGGGTTTGAATTTATATATCCTTTTTGTGTTTCCTGTCTAGAGAAGGTACTTTAGTATTTGTTGGAGAGCTGGTTTGGTGGTGCTGAATTCTCTCAGCTTCTGCTTGTCTGTAAAGGTTTTGATTTCTCCTTCATATTTGAATGAGATCCTTGCTGGGTACAATAATCTGGGCTGTAGGTTCTTTTCTTTCATCACTTTAAGTATGTCTTGCCATTCCCTCCTGGCTTGAAGAGTTTCTATTGAAAGATCAGCTGTTAGCCTTATGGGAATTCCCTTGTGTGTTATTTGTTGTTTTTCCCTTGCTGCTTTTAATATTTGTTCTTTGTGTTTGATCTTTGTTAATTTGATTAATATGTGTCTTGGGGTGTTTCGCCTTGGGTTTATCCTATATGGGACTCTCTGGGTTTCTTGGACTTGAGTGATTATTTTCTTCCCCATTTTAGGGAAGTTTTCAACTATTATCTCCTCTAGTATCTTCTCATGGTCTTTCTTTTTGTCTTCTTCTTCTGGAACTCCTATGATTCGAATATTGTAACGTTTAAGATTGTCCTGGAGGTCTCTGAGATTGTCCTCATTCCTTTTAATTTGTTTTTCTTTTTTCTCTTCTGATTCATTTAATTCTGCCATTCTATCTTCTAATTCACTAATTCTATCTTCTGCCTCTGTAATTCTACTATTTGTTGCCTCCAGAGTGTTTTGGATCTCATTTATTGTATTATTCATTATATATTGACTCTTTTTTATTTCTTCTAGGTCCTTGTTAAATCTTTCTTGCATCTTCTCGATGCTTTTCTCCAGGCTATTTATCCATGATTCCATTTTGCTTTCCAGGCTTTGGATTAATTTCACTATCATTATTCGGAATTCTTTATCAGGTAGGTTCGCTATTTCTTCCTCTTTAGTTTGGTTTGGTGGGCATTTATCCTGTTCCTTTACCTGCTGGGAATTCTTCTGTCTCTTCATCTTGTTTAAAATGCTGAGTTTGGGGAGTCCTTACTGTATTCTGGCAGTCTGTGGAGTTCTCTTTATTGTGGCTTTTCTGCCCTATATGTGGGTTTGTACCGGTGGCAAGTCGAGGTTTCTTGTTTATGGAAGCTTGTATCGATGTTCTGGTGGGTGGGGCTGGATTTCTTTTCTCTGGGGTGCGGTGGAGTGTCTAGTGGTGTGTTATGAGATGTCTATGGTTTTGAGGTCGCTTTGTGTAGCCTGTGACTTGGAGCTCAGGGCTGTGTTCTTGTTTTTCTAAAGGTTTTTCTTGGTATGTCTTGCCGTGGAACTCGCTGGTCTTTGTGTGATGCTTGGTTTCAGTGTAGGTATGGAGGCATTTGATGAGCTCCTGTCAATTAATGTTTCGTGGGGTCAGGGTTTGGACTTAAGCCTCCTGCTTCCTGTTATCTGTCTTATTTTTTGCAGTAGTCTCATAAAGTTCGTCTTCTATATTGCATTCCACAACTAGACTGTTCAGAGATGTTCACGGAGTTATACGGAGAAGGAGAAAGGGAGGAGGGAGATATAGTTGGTCAGGAGGATAAAAGGAGGGAGTGTCAAGGAGAGAGACAGATCCAGTCAGTAATCAGTAAAGAAAAGAACAAAGGGGAGAAAAAAAGCCAAGGACATAAAGAAAAAAGAGAAGAAAGAAAAAAAAAAAAAGAAAGAAAGAAAACACACACACAAAAAACCAAAACAGGGTCGCAAAAGTTATATCTAACAGTGGAGATTAAAGAAGTACTAGAGGATAAAAACATAAAAATAAAAGAAACAAAAACAAGAAAGAAAAAAAAAAAAAACACACAAAAAAAACCCAAAACAGGGTCGCAAAAGTTATATCTAACAGTGGAGATTAAAGAAGTACTAGAGGATAAAAACATAAATATAAAAGAAACAAAAACAAAAAAAAAAAAAAAAAAACACACACACACAAAAAAACCAAAACAGGGTCGCAAAAGTTATATCTAACAGTGGAGATTAAAGAAGTACTAGAGGATAAAAACATACAAATAAAAGAAACAAAAACAAGGAAAAAACACACACACACACACACACACACACACAAAAACCAAAACAGGGTCGCAAAAGTTATATCTAACCGTGGAGATTAAAGAAGTACTAGAGGATAAAAACATAAGAATAAAAGAAACAAAAACAAGAAGAAAAAAAAAGAAAAAAATTAAAAGGAAAGAGAAAAAAAATTTTTTTTTCTTTTTTCTTTTCTTCCCCTCCCCCTCCTCTTCCTTTCAATAAAAAAATAATAAAATTTTTTTAAAAAAACATATATTAAAAAAAGAAAAAAAAAAGGAAATAATGTTGGTAAAAATAGTAACAATATGTATAAGAGTTTCTCTTTTTATTGCTGTGGGTTCAGTTCATTTTCGGCTAGTTCCTTGTTCCGGCTTAAGTTTCTCAAGATCTATAGGCCCCTTTCTCTGTAGTTGGTCTGTATAGTCCTTTGTTCTGTGCGCGGGCCCTGCAGTGTCTTGGGCCTGGGCCGGCCTCTTCTGTGGACGGTGCCGCAGTCTGGTCTGCCAGCCCGACCCACTCCCGGCGGGAAAGGCCCGCGCGGCCACGGCTGGCGGGGGAGCGGCGGCGAGGGGATGGTTCGCACAGGAACGGGAACGGTCGGCGGTGGGGGTCGACCCGCGCGGGAGCCCCCGGCGCAGGGGGCGGGCGCGCGCTATAGTCCCTTGCTCTGTGCGCGGGCCCCGCAGTGTCTTGGGCCCGGGCCGGCCCCTCCTGTGGTCCTCGCCGCAGTCCGGTCTGCCGGCCCAAACCACTCCCGGCAGAAACGGCCCGCGCGGCAACGGCTGGCGTGGGAGCGGCGGTGAGGGGATGGAGTGGTTCGCACGGGAACGGTCGGCGGTGGGGGTCGACCCGCTCGGGAGCCCCCGGCGCAGGGGGCGGGTGCGCGCCCGCGCGGGAGCGGCTGGCGGCAGGGGGGAGGGGAGCGCTCCTCGGGGTGTGCTTCCCAGGGGGGGGCGGCGGGGGGGGGGGGGCCACCCCCCTCTCCCCCCCCACCCCGCGAGGTTGACTCCCCCGGGATTTTTTTTTTTTTTTTTTTTTTTTTTTTTCTTTTTTTCTTTTTTTTTTTTTTTTTTTTCTTCTCTTTCCCCCCCTCCCCCCCCCCCCCCCTCCCTTTTTCTCTTTTTCTTCTATTTCTCACCCTTTTGCGGGGTCTTTTCTCCATCCATATTGTTGAGGATTCGCTTTTAGTCGTGATGAATTGTGGAGGGTTGTCTTCCCCTCCTACTCCCTTAATATCATAAATTTCACCCTACAGTCTAAAGCCAGGGCATATAAGTCTATTGATCTGTCTCCCTCCCTCCAACTCCCTCTCTCTATAGTTTTAAGATTTGTGTCACCAGTGAGCTCGCTCCAGCTCTCCTGCCACACACACCCTTCACTCTGTGGGAGAAGTGATAACACTCGTTTACACTAGTGTAAGTGAGGAGGTGACGCACGGTGACAGGAGGAAGGAGACTGGAAGGGCTCAGCCTGGCCTCGGCCTGGGGGCTTTGCCTGGACCCTCGCTCCCTCTCTCACTGCTGACCGTAACAGGGGCCTGGAGAAGCCTGTGAGGGGCGCTGGCCAAGAACCTTCATGCACGTCTTGCCATTTACATCGTGAGCGTGGAGTTTGCACAAAGATCTTCAAATTTCTGTTTTTTTCTCACTTCTTTAGTCTTCATTAGTCTTCTCACCAGGGGTGTCGTTACCTAAATCAGCCTATATTATTAATATTAACATATATTGAAAGTGAAAGTGAAGTCCCTCTGTGGTGTCCGCCTCTTTGTGCTCTCTTATACTGTCTCCCACCCCGCTCTCCTCTATCCATGGGATTTCGATAGGAATAGTGGATTGCCATTTCCTTCTCCGTCAAGATTTTACTGAGCTACCAGGGATTGATATATAAATATTATATTAAAATAATAATACATAACATTTAATATTTATTTACATTATATATGCATATATTTACATAGCATTATGTTGTACTAAATTAAATTAATAAATATAAATAAACTAGCATAGTGATATGAGTATATATTACTCCTCAGAGGCACACCTTTGCCTTTTATGCAGTCAACTCTGCCTGCGGACCATATTTTGTTTGCCAGAAAAAAATGAAGACTGAGGCCAGAGTGAAAAGAGAGGGGAAGGGAGGCAGAGAAGACCCAACCTGAAATTACAGGGGAGGCATAAGTGAATCACTCAAGTGAAACAAGAAGTATGTGCCCGAGACCAGCCTGAAGGCGGAGGGGAGCAGATGCGACCCCGCACCTTCTGGGGTGGGGTGAGCGGGAGGGAGCCTCCTCTGGGTGTCTCTCCGTGGGCTCCTCTGAGGACCCAATCGTCCTCCCCGGGCTCTGCTTCGGCCTTTGTGCTTTGCCACCAGGAGACCCGTTTCCTGCCCTACACTGTTCTCCGCCTACCGTCTCTCTTTCCTTGATTCTCTTGGCTGCTACCGGCCAGGCTGGAGACACAGGCATCACAAGACCTTCCCTGCAGCCAGTGAGCTGTCCTCGCCCCGCCCTCCTCCATTAGAGCTGAGTTAACGGGGTGCCTGGTGTTCATTACTGAGACTTTCCTTGCTCGCAGCTTCCTCCATTCCTGATGGTGGGATGTGCAGGGCAACTAAAGACATTTCTGAATTTCCCTGAATGTGCATGCTACATGAACCTAGTTTGCTTATAGCAGAATCATGTTGTTCTAAAGAAAGATTTTTATATTTCTATTTAAAACCACTGGAAAACCTCCAAACAGGAAATGGTGACATCTCAAAGTCATACTGTTACAGGACTAAAGCAAGTTGTAAAACAACACACATTATTTGTCTAACTGAACTAAAAATGAACCTATATTATCTGTGTGTAAATAAATATATATTTGAAAAAGTTTTTTAAAAAGCTGGAGGAATATATACAAATGAACCACAGATACTTTGATAAGGATGAAAGAGAAATTTTATTTTTATTTATTTTTTAATTTTGGGTTAACCTCTGGGGTCGGGGCCCCCCCCCAAAGCGACCTTTTCTTTGGTCGGCTCCGCCCGGGGGGGGGGGTTCCCCCCCCCCCCCTGGGGGGGGCCCCCCCCCCCCCCCCCCCCCCCCCCCCCCCGGCCCGGCCCCCCCCCCCCCCCCCCCCCCCCCGGCCCCCCCCCCCCCCCCCCCCCCCCCCGCCGCCCCCCCCCGACTCTATATTATTCAGTTTCTTTTTGGGTGTACTTTTAACTCAGGAGGAACTTGAACCAGAGTGTATATTGTTTGCATTTAAATAAACACTACATATGATTGTACAGAAGCAGCTTATCATAAAAACCGAACCAAATTATTTCAGAATCAAGCAAATGATAAGCTGCGTAGAAGAGAGTGAATCTCTGCTGAAGGGCTAGAGACAGAAAGAGCACAGGAGCAGCACAAACAGTGAAGCCCCGGCTGCACGCTGCTGTGCCCTCCAGTCACTGGGCCACTCCCTGAACACTTGCTGGGTTTAAGGCAGCCTGGAAGTCAGTTACCTGTCCTAGGTAGGTCTGAATTTATGCCAGGCCCATAGTAAAGACATGTTTTAATTAGTATCTCTCAGAGGTAGAAAATGTACACTTTATTCTCTAAACTTATTTTAGGGAAATAAAAAATTTACCTTTTTTTCCTAAAACCTGTTCTATAATGGATTGTTCCATTAAAAACAAAACACTCAAACCAACATTAAAAACCACCTTTTTCGTGTACCTGACAGCTTTTGCCATTTTCGAGCTTTCTCTTTTTCTGTAGTCTCTTAAACATGTAAAGTACATACAATCAAGTCCCCAGCAGGAGGGGCCACTCAGGGAGCTCTGGGCCTCAGTCGTTACTAGGAATAAAAGTGGCAAAGAGCATTTTTGCTCCAGAACTCTAAAGGCATTTTGGTGTGGGATAATCGGGCCCCGTGGAAAGCATATGATAGCCTGGTACTGTTTCTTACATCTGCCACAGTTCAGTGATTTTCAATATCTTACTTTCTCCAATCAAAGATTGAGAATGCTCAGGAGAGAGCATAAATATAACTACATAACTCGTTATAAATAGCATATAAGTAGAAAGTATAGTTAGATGTGAGTCTATGCTATGCTATGCTATGCTAAGTCCGACGCGCCGGCGGGCCACTGGAGTGGGCCTCATGCATGAAAGTGAAAAGAGAAAGTGAAGTCGCTCAGTCATGTCTGACTCTTTGCGACCCCATAGACTGCAGCCCACCAGGCTCCTCTGTCCATGGGATTCTCCAGGCAAGAACACTGGAGTGGGGTGCCATTTCCTTCTCCAGAGAGGAGAGCGCGCGACCAGCGACCCCGCAGCCCACCAGGCTCCCGCGGGAAGGGGGGGGGGGGGGTGTGAGTCTAACTTACCTTAATATCCTAGCTCTTGTGGCTCTCACTCCATAAGGCTCAGACTACATTCCCCGGGCATCTCTACAGACTGGACAGTAGGTGGCGCTTTCAGCCTGTTTGGAACACAGTTCACGCGGCTTTGGCTTGGTTTACTTGCTTTTTAACTGTTTTACCACCATTGCACAGAATACAAAGTAATGTGATACATAAGTGTATGAAGTCCAGATCAATGTCATGGGAGCAATTCCAGAAGAACACAAAGCCGTATAACTGGATCTGCAGGAAGCATTTACAAATATCCACAGAAAAGACTTTACTTCTCCAAAGATCCAAACTGAAAACAGAAAGTGAAAGTCACTCAGTCGTGTCCGGACTTAGACTGTAGCCCTCCAGGCTCCTCTGCCCATGGAATTCTCCAGGCAAGAATACTGGAGTGAGTTGCCATTCTCTTCTCTAGGGAACCGTCCCGAACTCAAATTATCCAGTAATAAAACGCTTTTAGGGTTTGTGTCAGAAATGCTCTTTGCTCCTTTGATTCCTGGTAATGACAGAATCTCAGGCCGACCTGGGACCCGCTCTAAAGTGGTTTGTGTCCTGTAACCTTGGTCAGAAACATAGACTTTAGTTCGGTTTTCTTGTTTGGAAACAATTTGACCTAGCTTGCTCACAAACTAAAAGCAAACTGCTAGACCTTAAAATGTTCCAGTAGAGTAGAGGCAAATGCTCTTGATTCTAGGTACTTCAAAGGATGTTTTTAAGCCTTGTCAGCCACCAGCTCCTCTTGATTCTGAAAGCTGGGTATACTAGGGACTGGCAGCAGTGGAAGTGTGATGAAATCACTGCGGCAGTGTTGTGCTTCAAAGCACAGGGTCTGTACAGACTGGGAACAAAGATAAAAATATTCTGAAGGGGTAATTCCAGGGCATTTACTCTTATCTGAACAAAAGTTTGTGCACAGACGCATTTTATGCATCCCTTCAGGGAGGCCACAGGCTCCCTGGGCTCTCCAAATCCCTCAGGTTAAGAGCTCCTGGCCCAGGAGTGAAAGAAAGCAAAGGCAGCCCTTCCATCTTCCCCATTCCGACCTCTGGGCCCATCACGTTCCGACCTCTGGTCCCATGAGAGGGACGGTGGACGCTCAGCGCGCTGTCCCAGCCGCACGGCTGCCAGAGGAGTTACAGGAGCAGACCTGCCCAATGGCGCCGCTGCTCCCTGCCTGCTGCCGGGAGCTGTGAGAAGGCCCCAAGGAGACCTAGGAACAGCAAAGGGGAGTCCAACTCAGCAGAAAAGCCCCAAAGGACAGGGAGTTAAAGAAACAGGAAGCACGGATCAGGTCAAGGAACGACCCCTTTATGAAGGCTGCGCTGATAACGGGTGTTGCTGAAGCGTCCCGCTACTGCGCAGGCGCACGCGTCTCTGTGTCTGCAGGCACTTCCGGTTTGCCTCACCGTGAGAGGCTCCTGCTTGTCAGAAGGCAGATCTTTTCTACCATCAATAAACTGTCTTTTCCCCGCTGTCAGCCCTGTAATCTGGCCCTATATGCTCCTTGCTCCATTGGCTGCTAACACTTCTGGAAAAAAAAGTTCTAACTGTCCAAAATTCCAGGGGTCTGTGGAGTCCCGCCACCAATTCAGTCCCCAGAGCTGTGTCTGAATCAGGTAAAAACGCTCATTACAGGCTTAGGATTGAAGATACTAAAGTGAGAACATGAATGAATTTAGAACTTTGGGAAAGTCTGATTTTTAAAGTATTTGTTTATCTTTAAAGTCCATTAAGAAAAATTTACTCTTGCTTGTCTTGTCTGAGGAATAAACATGGAAAGATACTTACTGAAAAAAAGCTACAAAATCTGAGGCTTTGAAAAGGGAATTAAAAGAGAATGGGTCTCATGAAGAGTAACTCCTTTCAGATGGAGAAGCTGAGAGGAGAAAGAAATTGATTTAAGAAAAGATCTTACTATTAGAGCTGAGGCCATCTGCCATTTAGTCAAATTTGCTTCTCTGCATGCAGGGTCACCTTATACAGACTCGTACAGACACACAACACAGCTACCATCTCCACTGATAGGCTGAGGGGTGCCCTGGCCACCGCTTCAGACCACCTTATGGGCACTCAGGATGCTCAGGCCTCTGTCCTGTGTGTCCCTGGGAAGTGACTCCCAGGAGGTCCATCCACGAGCCTAGTTCCACTCTGTTTTCAAACAGCCCTTTAAATCCCTGAGGCCAGTGCCCCTCTCTCTCACCACATAAAATGTCCCGCCGTGTGTCACTGCTCCTCATCAACATGGCTGCTGCTTTTATAATCAGTCTTAAGATATGGTCACCTGATTCTACTATTTTTTATTATGCTGAAGTCAATCAAGTGTTTTATATCTTACTAGCAAATTAATATGTCAGATTCAGAGAAATAATTCAAGTATGAAGTCAATTGATTATCCTCCTATCCATATGAAGTACATAAATATAATCTCTGGGAGATGGTGAAGGACAGGGAAGCTTGGTGTGCTTCAGTCCATGGGGTCACAAAGAGTTGGACATGACTGAGTGACTGAACAATGATAAAATATTATCTCAATTGATAAGGAACGTACAGAGCATAGGGGAAAGTGGGAGAAAAGTATTTTAAAACTTGGATCAAGCTTAGCTAATAAAATTAGCAGTTGCAAATATTGTTTGAGGGAAGAACATAATGAATTATGAATTAGGAAATTTTCCTCTTATGTGAAAGGAAAACAGCAAAAGTCACAGAACATCCTCATGAGTAGACATATTTATTTATTTAGAAACTGCTTATTTTCTGTCAACCAATTTCCATTTTAAGAGTCTGTGGGGTTTCCATAATGGTTTATGGTAAAGAATCCTGCCAGTGCAGGAGACATGAGTTCAATCCCTAGTCCAGGAAGATCCCAGGTGCCTCAGAGGAACTAAGGCCGTGAGCCACAACCACGGAGCCTGTGCTCCACAGCCTGGGGGCCACAGCTCCTGAGCCCAGGCTCTGCCACCGCTGAAGCCTGGGGGCCCTGGGGCCCATACTCCATAACAAGAGAAGCCTCTGCAACGAGAAGGCCAGGCACCACAACCAGAGTGCGCCCCACTCACCGCAACCAGAGCAAAGCCTGTGCAGCAGCAAGGACCCAGCACAGCCCCCACCCAAGAAAAGAGCCTGTGGAAGGACAGCTGAAGCCCACACAGTGTTGTGCCTACCCAGCCAGTGGCCTGAGCAGTGGGCGCTGCAGGCCAGCCTTCAGGGGGATCTGCGGAGTAGGTAGCGAGCTCGCCTGCCCGCCTGTGGACTAGGCCAGCACCTCAGATCCAGTAGCATTGCACTCAGCTGCTGAAGTGACCCATTCACGGTGAAGTCCTCCTTGGTCACAGCTTGCTCAGCTGCCACCTGCTCTTCCCTTTTAATCTCTTCAGAATCTGCAGACATAGAGATCAGGCACGACCTCCCAAGAGTGTTCACAGGAAATGGTGCCGTGCACGGGCAGAACTTCCTGGGTGAGCATCTGCCAAGTCAGACCCACCAACTGAGCTCCCTGGTTGCCGGGAATGAGTCCTCTCCAGAGTGCAAAGGAGAGTCCGTGTCACACAGACCGATGGTAAGTTCACATACATGCCTCTGGGAGAGGCTGGCAGTCAGCCCTGGGATTGTAACCACCAGGAGTCTTGGCTCCTGGAAGCTGCCTGGGTCTGTTTAGTGGAGGCTCCAGGAGCTAAGTGGCTGACTGGAGGAGCGGCGGCAGCAAACTGCAGCTCAGCTCGCTGGCGAGGGTTCCTGGAGGACGCAGCAGGGACAGCAGCTGGGTTTTCAGTGGCAACGATGCCATGAGCTGCCTACAGAAGCTTCTCCCAGGTTCTCTTCGGATTCCTAGTGTAGACGCCGCCACTTTTCCTTCTGTGGATGTACTGCTCCGTTGGGAAGTAAAGGTTGGTGCTACCTAAGTGGGCCCCTGCTGCAAGGAACGTGATGACATCGTCCTTCATTTGCTGGACATCAAGGACCCAGGATAGTGTAAAAGGTTCACTTCACGTTATGACAAAACAGTGCCGTATGGACCACTGTCTGGGTAGCTGGGAAAAGCCTGAGAGGATGTTTTAGAGAAGCCAGATAATCTTTCTGATAAAACAAACTTGACTTTCATTCAGTTTGTAAAAATAATGCTGTGAGTTTTATTCTTTAGAGGTTTAAAATTTTTTGTAATGTCTTGGCATTTCTGAGAAACTTATAATACGTGTACAAGGTTCAAGAACCTAGAAATATAAAATACTTCATATTACATTGTTCTTCCTACCCCCTCCTTTCTTGTCAAGGCCCTGCTGCTTCCACAGTCAGCCACGTGTTTTGTTTCTCAGGAATAGCTTCCAGACGTTTATTTATTTTTTTCTAAGTATTTATTTGGCTGTGCCTGCGGGACCTTTTCCATGGGAACTCTTAGCTGTGCCATGTGGGTTCTAGTTTCCTGACAAAGGATTGAACTCAATGAGAGTGCAGAGTCTTAGCCCCTGAATCAGGAGAGATGGCCCAGAATGTCATTTTATGGATACACAAGCAACTATGAATATCTACTTCTTCTTCACTCCACATGTGGTGCTAGTGGTAAAGAACCCACCTCCCTGTGCAGGAGACATAGGGACTCAGATTCAATCCCTGGGTCTGGAAGATCATCTGGAGCAGGAAATGGCAACCCACTCTAGTATCCCCGCCTGGAGAATCGTCATGGGCAGAGGAGCCTGGGGGGCTACAGTCCATAGTGTCACACAGTGTCGGACATGACTGAATGATTGAGCGCAACCACATTTAAAACCATAAATGCTCGCACACTGTGCACAGTGCTTTATGGTATCTTGCTTATATTCAGCTGACACTATCTTGGGGAATATTCTCTCTTGAGACACTATTTTCCACAAATCAGTCCAGTGAATAGATGATGTACTATAATACGCTTTACTGGTCCACATTGGAATAAACACTAATATAAAATGACATCTTGACATCACAAAAAACTATGTAATGCATAACCTTAGCCTAATTTATTCCATTGCAGGAAAATGAATCAATTTCTAATGCATATGGAATTTCTACAAATCTAATGGATTTGTAGCCTGAAGTATTTCTAACTGAAATGTAGCATCTGATAGGATGTTGCTGGTAAACTAGCACATTGCTGGATTCCCTCCCCCACCTCCCCGAGGAGCTATGCAGTGATCATTTCTCTTTCCCTAAGACTCGACCTCTTCTCTCCCAGATATCTCCCTGATCTGTTTTTAAAAACATTCTCCAACCTCTTCTGCTCTTGTGACTTCTCTATACTCTGCTCCTCTTCTTAGCACTGCCCTTCATTCTCACACCCTCATTGCCTGACCTGGTCTCTACCTGCCATCTCAACATTGCCCATCACTGCTCCACCCTCTCCCCTGGAGAGGGTATCAATACGGCCAGATAGATGGTTGAGTATAGAAAAATGGTTCATGGATGATATTGAATCACTGAGCCTGGATGAGAAGAGACATCCACAGGGGAGTATAAGGTAGCTGGGGAAGAAGGAGAATTTAGGTTTTATCTGTGGTCTTCATTTAGGGAAAGATGTTACAGAGCCCACCAGGGAAGAAGAAGTCAGAGTCAGAGGTAAACACTTGGGAGGTGGTGTCCAGAATTTCCAGCAGGAACTCTGGAGGGAAGAGTGAGGGAGAGCACCTGCTGTGAAGCTGCTGTGAGTGTTGGGCCGGGACACACATGGGGCAGCAGAGAAAGGAGCAGGGAGGTAATAACAGGCTTCCCAAGGGAAGGGGAGGGTGTCACGGTAATAGTGATGTGCACATAGTTACACATGTCACGGAGAGATGAGGGAGAATGGAAAAGAGCCAGTGAGAGGGGAGGGTGGATGCAATTAATACATCCTGTAGGTTGTTTTATGATAGGCCAAGAGCAGAGGCCGAGAGAGAAGCTGAGCCAGAGCACAGGACACAATGAAGGAGACATAAAAGTTGATAAATAAAAGCATAGGTGTTCAAATCAAGATTTTGTTAAAACGCTCTTTTAAGGGATACAATTGGGATTTTAAGGAGCTCCTTTTAAGGAATACATAAATAAAATTTCAGGTGACATGATATTAATTCTTAGATGATAATTCACAAGATTGACTCCCCTGCCTAAAGAGTGACACCATCAGAAGCAATTCTGTGCAGAGGTGAGCAGGGAGACGGCACAGCCCTGTGGTGGAGACACGTGGTCGACGGAGACGCTGGGCCTCTACGAGGAGGGGGTTCCTGTAGACCCCATATGCCGGTGAGCTGAGAACATCGAGCAGGAATTACTTGAGCCATTGAGAGTCACTGTACTTAAAGGGGTTTTTGCTTACATATAATTTTATTTCTTTCAGGCTGCACTGGGTCTTCTTTGCTGCCTGCAGGCTCTCTCTACTTGCAGCGAGCAGGGCCGGTGCTCTAGTTGCGGTGGTTGGGCTTCCCGCTTTGGTGGCTCCTCTTGCTGTGGAGCGCTGGGCTCTAGAATGCTGGGCTCAGTATTTGCGGTGTACAGACTTACTTTCTCTGTGGCACGTGGGTCTCCTGGGACCAGAGATCGAACCGGTGTCCCCTGCACTGCAAGGTAGATTCTTAACCACTGGACCAGCAGGGAAGCTCCTGTACTTGAAGTTTTCATTGGAGCTACCTAAAACATGATAAAAGTGACCTCAGCAAAATGAAGAAGGAGCAGTGAGTGCACGGCCTGCCTTCCACCAAGGAGAGCCTGCTGGGTTTGCACAGACCCCTTTCCGTCTCTGAACCACACTTGCTATTTACTCACTTCCTCTTTCTCCACATAAAAACCACACATCTCTTAAATTCTCCAAGCAATCTCCCTGGTGACTTTCTTCCATGGAAGTAGAATTTCTAGGCAAAAAATTCTATGCAATCTTTCTATGTGAATATCAGAAGAAGGTGAACATTTTGTTTGAGGTTATGGTTCTGGAAATTCAGAATTAAATATGTTTCAGCTCACATTGGCCAAACGTGCTGTACCTGGCCTCAGCCTCCTGTATTTTAGTTGGCTCACTGGTGTCATTAAGATCCTGAGATCTCTCTAGCCCCTCAACTACTGCATCCACCTCCTATGGCATGGCAAAAAAAAAGGCTCGCTGGTACCATTAAGATCCCTGTTGATTGCAGATCCTGTGATCTTGCTGGTGCCTTGACTTACTGCAGCTTCCTAAGTCCTTACCTAGCATTTGTTGGCATAAAGTTCAACCAGGAAAAGCAGAAAACAAAACCTGTTTTAATGTGTCTCTTGATATTTGGTTTTGTTTTTACATTTGCAAGAGCAAAACAGAGAAAATGAAGCAAAGGATACTTTCAAACATATATGGTTAACTGATTTAGGATTACTGATTCAAAGGGTGTCTGTAAAAATAAAATGTGACTTCCACTTCCAGCTTTAAGAGGAAGAGTATCTGAACGTCCTCACCTGGCACTGGTAGTTAGAAAGCTGAACAAAATACTGGAAACAACTGTTTTCAGATCCCGGACAGCGGGCCATGCAGGACTAAGTTCCTAGAGTGAAGATGGATACACAAATCCATCTGAAGACTCCCGGCTGTCTGCCTTCAGGCAATTTCCATACTGCAGGTACAGGGAGGGGAACCCAGATGCAGCCCAGCAAAGCCCTGGTCTGAGAACACAGGTGAGCCAGGGAGGCGCAGAAGGTGACATGTGTGGGGCAGGGCATCTAAAAGAGAGAGCTACTCAGACAGAAAGAATGATTACAAGTGCCTAATGAGCCCGCTGAGTCTCTGTCATCTGATCACACACAGATAAAATTCCACAAGGCTGGGCAGGAACAACTTTTGAGGAAAGAATGATTATGGGACATCTATGCATTGCGTGGGACTAGATGCCATGATCTTAGTTTTCTGAATGTTGAGCTTTAAGCCAACTTTTTCACTCTCCTCTTTCACTTTCATCAAGAGGCTCTTTAGTTCCTCTTCACTTTCTGCCATAAGAGTGGTGTCATCTGCATATCTGAGGTTATTGATATTTCTCCTGGCAATCTTGATTCCAGCTTGTACTTCTTCCAGCCCAGCGTTTCTCATGATGTACTCTGCATATAAGTTAAATAAGCAGGGTGACAATATACAGTCTTGATGTACTCCTTTTCCTATTTGGAACCAGTCTGTTGTTCCATGTCCAGTTCTAACTGTTGCTTTCTACAGGTTTCTCAAGAGACAGGTCAGGTGGTCTGGTATTCCCATCTCTTTCAGAATTTTCCACAGTTTGTGTGATCCACACAGTCAAAGGCTTTGGCATAGTCAAGAAAGCAGAAATAGATGTTTTTCTGGAACTCTCTTGCTTTTTCCATGATCCAGTGGATGTTGGCAATTTGACCTTTGGCTCCTCTGCCTTTTCTAAAATCACCTTGAACATCTGGAAGTTCATGGTTCACTCACCACAGATGGTGATTGCATCCATGAAATTAAAAGATGTTTACTCTTTGATAGGAAAGTTATGAACAACCTAGACAGCATATTAAAAAGCAGAGACAGTACTTTGCCAACAAAAGTCTGTCTAGTCAAAGCTATGGTTTTTCCAGTAGTCATGTATGGATGTGAGAGTTGGACTATAAAGAAAACTTAGCAGAGACGAATTGATGCTTTCGGATTGTGGTGTTGGAGAAGACTCTTGAGAGTCCCTTGGACTGCAAGGAGATCCAACCAGTCCATCCTAAAGGAGATCAGTCCTGGGTGTTCACTGGAAGGACTGATGCTGAAGCTGAAACTCCAATACTTTGGCCACCTGATGTGAAGAGCTGACTCATTGGAAAAGACTCTGATGCTGGGAGGGGTTGGGGGCAGGAGGAGAAGGGGATGACAGAGGATGAGATGGTTGGATGGCATCACTGATTCAGTGAACATGAGTTTGGGTGAGCTCAGGGAGTTGATGATGGACAGGGAAGCCTGGTGCACTGCGGCTCATGGGGTTGCAAAGTGTTGGACACGACTGAGCAACTGAAGTGAACTGAACTGAGTGCATTGAATAATGTCCAACATTCATGTGGGGCTGAAAATCCGCATGAGCCAGAGTGAAGAAACCTCATTGAATATATGCGGCATTCAACTGAGACAGAAAATGCATATATTAGAGCTGAAACTAAAAAAAAAAAAAAAAACAAAAACAAGAAAGAGAGAGAGAGAGAGAGAAGAAACTAACCACAAGCCTTAAAATAAAGGGCACATAGAATTGTACTAGCAAACCTTAGCAATAATCCTCAAACGTGTCTGTTATGAAGGTAATCATTTCCTACCAGGAAAAAAAACAAAATTAACACTTTCAGGAAACATACAAAGAAAACAAACCAAAAGATATTTCTATCACCCAGGAAACTTCAAGACATTTAGGGGTCCTGTGTCAGACAACAGGTCCAATGTATATTTCATATTATCTCATACCCACCCACAAATATGAATATAAACCCCTTTATATACACTGCAAATATACGAGAATATTCAAGAAATTGACTACTTTCTGGAAAAATATGAATTCTCAAGACTAATATTTAAAGCAGCTGTAATAAAAGAAAAATAAGCAAGGAAGGCTATAAAATAATTTTTTTTTCAAGAATTAGTTCTGAAAATAATGTGAAGGCTATGCAGGCAAAGAACAACTGACCACAAAAGTACCACATAATCTTAGAGAATCAAGAATAGATGAACAGAAGAAATCTGTATTTTGTGAATATAATTTAACCCTGATATGAGTCACACACAACTGAGTGACTTCACTTTCACTTTTCACTTGTGTACATTGGAGAAGGAAATGGCAATGCCCTCCAGTGTTCCTGCCTGGAGAATCCCAGGGACAGAGAAGCCTGGTGGGCTGCCGTCTATGGGGTCGCACAGAGTCGGACATGACTGAAGTGACTTAGCAGCAGCATAGTTTATTTTAGGATTATATATGTCTTTTAAGAGATTTAGATTCAATTGAGCTTACTGTGAACGATGTCGGATTCAGGATCTCCGAAGATGATTTAGCTTCAGGACCAGGAACCAGGATTGATCACTCAAGAGTGTTTGTGTAGCAGAGTTTTATGACAGTGGAAAAAGGTCAGAGAAGCTTCTGACATGGAGAGCAGAAGGGGGTGGAGAGTGCCCCACTTGCTAGTGTTAGCAAGGGAGGTATATACTTTTTAAATTAGTTACTACAATAAATCAAAAGAATGTCTCAAGTTTGTGAAAGTTTTACCAGACCCACTCCTACAATTAGCATTTTAGGATAACAGGATTAGATTTTAACAGATCCTACCAGACCCATTCCCATAATATACATTCTAAGATATCAGGATTAATCAGAAGGTTTTCAGGACGGAACTGTCCTCAAGCAGGATACATTGTTGTTATATGATCCTTAGTACAGAGTTTAAGTGGTTCAGACGGTAAAGCATCTCCCTACAATGTGGGAGACCAGGGCTAGATCCCTGGGTTGGGAAGATCCCTTGGAGAAGGAAATGGCAACCCACTCCAGTACTCTTGCCTGGAAAATCCCATGGACAAAGGAGCCTGGTAGGCTACAGTCCATGGGGTTGCAAAGAGTCAGGCATGACTGAGCAACTTCACTTTCTTTCACAGACTTTAAACTGTGTTATGTAATCGGCAGTTCTGGGCCTAAAGAAAGAAGGAAAAAAAAAATGTTTTAAGTGACTAAGACTAAGGAATGTAGAGAAAAAAAGATGTTTGTCCTTTCCTCCTCCTTGAGAACTTCAGACTCCTTTCTCCTCGGCTTCCCCTGGACTTCTTATCAACCTGCCTAGGAATTGACTCTCTCACTTTGAGCACCTCTTCAGCCTGTGAACTCCATGAGAACATCAGGCTGGAAAGAGAAAAGACCTTGAGTAAATGTCATGATGACTGAATAGCTGTACAGATAAAATGACTACACAGAGTCCATGTGAAGGTTGCATTCACTGAAGATCAGCTTTTTCTTCCTCCTCCCTCCCTCTTTCCAGAACAGAAGTTCAAGGGACCTTATATCACCCTCACCTCATATGGAATTCCAGTGGTCTGGGTGATTTTTATCTTTTCTTTATTTTTACACTGGAAGACATTTCATGACTGTACCCCTCAAAATTGAGAAAATAACTACTCGAGGGGCAGGGACCCTCCATGTTGTCTGAGTCAAAACAGAACAATATGTGAATACAGGATATTGAGGAGATGGCTTGGGCCCCTGGGCAGCTGGAAGGAGGGAGACAAAGGCAGAGGGGTGTTGTTTCCACCTCCCTCCCTCCTCCCAACATGGCACATTTGTCCCTCTTTGTACTTAATCAATCTGATTCTGATTATCTGGAGACTAACATGTCTGCTGGCAGATGGTGTGGTCTTAGGTCACAGCATTAAAGGCCACCAGACCTCAGTTCTGAGCTGTTTGCAAGACCTAGGACAAGTCTTCAGCGTCTTAGATCTGCTGTTTTTAACCCTAAGCATTGATAGCGGTACTACCTATGTGAGGGTCCAGAGGTAGAGGCATAGGCACTTGCTGGCTAAGGCTGCAACCCTATGAAGGCTGCCCCTAGAATCCCAGCCTGGAACATGAGTGGTATGTGGAATATCTGGATGAAGCAGTGAAGATTCAGCGAGAGACACTTAGTTGGTGCCAGGACAGCATTGAATTAGAGCACTGGGCTTTTCTCCACTCACTTCCAGAGGGTCAGGCCCTATTGCCACTGGCCACATACCCTGAGTGATAACCATGTCCTGGGAACTCCAAGTCACAGCCTGATGGCTGGGCCTTCAGAGGGCTGAAGGATGTGTCAGAAGTGGTTTGCCCACAGAGGCTGGGCACCCCAGGGCACTGACAGGGGCTGGTGAGGCTGGCATGTCAGGGCCCCACAGCACAGGATATTGGGGTGCCTGGTCGTGGCTGCCATCATCTAGGGCCATACCACCATGAAGGCACCTGGCAATTTCTGAGCTCAGAAGCTGAAGCAAAATTAAGCCTGATTAGTACTTGGTTGCAAGACCACCTGGAAAGACTAGGTGCTGTGGACTTTCCCACTTGTCTTTCCTTTCATCTCTCTCTCCCTTTGCCACCGCCTCCCACCTCCATCCCCACCCCCCACCCCACCCCCCACCCCATCCCCTGGCACAGATGGGCTCTCCTTTGGCCACGGGGAGGTGCACCTATTGTTCAGTCTTGTCGAGGGTGGGTGCTGTGGAGGGTTCTGACAATGGGCAACACAGTTTGGCTGGCGTCCTCTGTGTTTGCTGGATGCTCTGGGTTGGTGGGCAGGTTGAGTGCCTATAGGAAGGTAGTGCTTTATGCCATAGAACTGTGTGCATAAAATGGTTCTAATGGCGACAGTGGACCTCTGTGTATTTTCCACATTAAAAGAACTGTAGCATGTGTGTTTGTGTGTGTGTGTGTGTGTGTGCATGTGTTAAAGACTTAGGAAAATTCTGAAGCCAAACAAAAAATTGGATCACATGATAAAATATGAATAAGCTTCAAAAACATGACACTGTGTAAGAAGCCGGGCCTAAATGGCCACAGTTGTACAAAGCCATGTGCTTGAAATACACAGAATAGGCAATTCCATGAGGATGAAAGAGTGAGGAATGTGGAATTAAAAGTGGCTGATTAAGGAACACGAAGTGTCTTTGTAGGGAGATAAAATATAAAATATTCTGGATCAGATAGTGATGATGGTTACACAATTATAGAGATAGGCAATCACTAAAATATAGTGTTCAAAGGAGAATTTTTTGGTATATCATGTATATCCCAACTTAAAATGATTAATTTGATTTTTTTTCAAAAATAACAAAACCTACATATTATCCTCAGTGCTTTATTTGGTTCTCACTCTAAGCTCTGTAGACATAAACGAAGATGTCTCTGTCTGTGTGTGCATGCTCAGTCGTGTTTGACTCGTTGTGACCCCACAGCCTGCAGATGGCCAGGCTCCTCTGTTCATGGAATTGTCCAAGTAAGAATACTGGAGTGGGTGGCCATTTCCTACTCCAGGATATTTTCCCGATCCTTCACTGTTTCTTCAGAATTTGTCTCCAGAGCAAGGAGTCAGCCACCACCACTCGCCTAGGCCGAGACTCAGGGCAGGCATAGGAGTGGGGACGCGTTCTGGTGGGAAAGAGGGAAAGCGTGTCCTGCTCAGAGCGTGTAATGTGGGGAAGCCAGAGGCAGGCTGGCAGGAAGAGGGCCGTCCCAGGTGACTGCTTAGATGACAGATTTGGTTTCCCCCATTTGGTACTAAATTGAAAGGAAGAAAAATAAGGAAGGTGGTAGTCACTGACCATGCACTGAATCCTGGAGCCCATTCCTGCAGGGACTGAGGTCTGGTTTTCCAGATCGGTTGCTGCAGGGCAGGGGCCGGTGGCTGGAAGGAGAGGTTCCCCGACTTCCCAGTGTGTTAAGAAAGTTCTTCATTTCAACATCCTTCACTGGTCGTCTTCAATTGGACACTCTGTGGAATAAACTTGAAACAGTGTTTCTTAAATTAACTGCAAACAAAGGTAATAATTACGTTATTGTTGAGTAACAATGATAATGGTGATTTGCATTATAATTAATTTCAAGATTTCTCATTTAATACTGACATTACAATACATATATTTAGAAGAATCCTGAACAACTTGTCGGGCCGTCTGGTCGACCTCTCCACAGCAGCCACCGATCTGTTTGTTGGCTTTGTGATCCTCACACAGATGTATCCGTGTCTTACACGCGCGAAACAGGGCGCATCCACACGGACACCATCCTTTCCACTTCTGAGCCCGAGGAGAAGAGAAGGGACGCCGGGCGCCCCTCGCATAGATGCAACCCGACCCACAGGAAACCCGTCTGCTGAGTCCTGAGCACGTCACCGGGAACCGAGGCCGCCTGGTAGCAGCCTCAGCGCCGCGAAGGCAGCGGGACGACCTTTCCCCAAGGTGGCAAGGAAGCGCTTCCGGACGCCCTTTGGGGAGGAGGACGTGGTCCCTTCTATTGCCTCCTGTTCTGGACACCAGGGCCGGCCCTCTCCGGGGAGAGGACACACGTTTGTGAATCGGGAGTATCGGGGTCCGTGGGGGAGGCTGGGAAGACTGGACATGTCTGCGTGCGTCCGTGTGGTCCGCACCTCCGGGCGAGTGCAACATCGAGAGGCTGTAACCCCGCGGACGCCGGCGCCGTGCCCTTTCCTGCTCGCGCTCAGCTGCCCCGGCGGTGCCCGCGGGCAGAAGGGGCCCCCGGCGCGCTGGTCCACCGGGCCGGGCGGCGACACCGACCGACACCGCCCGCCGCCGCCGGACCAGGCCGCGGACCTGCAGCCCGAATGTCCGACGACAGCAGGCTCTTCCCGGGTCTCACGGGAACGTTGCCGCTGTCACCCCGGCCTCTGGAGCTCTGCCCCGGGCTCGGCGGCCGAACTGCAGCCTCGCGGGAGTCGCCAACGTTCCCCAGGAAGGGACCGGCTCACGGCGGCCCCTGGGTGGCTCCCGACGAGCGGCGCACACGGCCCCGGGCGGACTCCGACCGCCGGGCCGCCCTGATGCCCCGCTTGTCCCGGGCGTCCGCCTGGGAGCCGGCTCCCGGCCCGGCAGGGCGCGGAGACCCAGACAGCAGACGGGAGGGCGGGAGCTGGGAAGACCTCCCTGGGCAGCTGCGGGAGAGGGCGCGCTCCTCAGTGATTCCCGAGGCTCGGACCCCGGCGGCCCAGAGGGCAGGTCCCTGCTCCCTGGCAGACTTAGGAGCCATGAAATTAAAAGACGCTTACTCCTTGGAAGGAAAGTTATGACCAACCTAGATAGCATATTCAAAAGCAGAGACATTACTTTGCCAACAAAGGTTCGCCTAGTCAAGGCTATGGTCTTTCCTGTGGTCATGTATGGATGTGAGAGCTAGACTGTGAAGAAGGCTGAGCCCCAAAGAATTGGTGCTTTTGAACTGTGGTGTTGGAGAAGACTCTTGAGAGTCCCTTGGACTGCAAGGAGATCCAACCAGTCCATTGTGAAGGAGATCAGCCCTGGGATTTCTTTGGAAGGAATGATGCTAAAGCTGAAACTCCAGTATTTTGGCCACCTCATGCGAAGAGTGGACTCATTGGAGAAGACTCTGATGCTGGGAGGGACTGGGGGCAGGAGGAGAAGGGGACAACAAAGGATGAGATGGCTGGATGGCATCACTGACTCGATGGATGTGAGTCTGATTGTCCTCTGGGAGTTGGTGATGGACAGGGAGGCCTGGCATGGTGCGATTCATGGGGTCGCAAAGAGTTGGACACGACTGAGCGACTGATCTGATCTGATCTGAGACTGGAGAAGGCAATGGCACCCCACTCCAGTACTCTTGCCTGGAAAATTCCATGGATGGAGGAGACTGGTGGGCTGTAGTCCATTGGGTCTCTAAGGGTCGGACACGACTGAGCGACTTCACTTTAACTTTTCACTTTCCTGCACTGGAGAAGGAAATGGCAACCCACTCCAGTGTTCTTGCCTGGAGAATCCCAGGGATGGGGAGCCTGGTTGGCTGCAGGGATCGCAGAGTCGGACACGACTGAAGCGACTTCGCAGCAGCAGCAGCAGACTGTGTGGACTATAAAACTGAAACCATGAAAGGATTGGGTAAAAGCATGTATGAATGATTTTTATTCTGTGCAGTAAAAAGAGTGGAATGATGATACAACATTAAAAAAAAAAAAAAAAAAAAAAACAGTCTCTTCAAAAGCCACCAAAGAAATGAATGATAAACAGTCATAAATCCACCTTTTCATATTCCACACGGAAGGTCCAATGATAACAACTCAGCGTGGGAGGAACATTTGTGCAAATACTTGTGTAATAAGATTATTGATATTAGTATCAGTATAAAAACAGAACAGGAAACAGCCATTAAGAGGGATCTGGTATGGAAAATTTTATCAGTACTGACTTGAAAAGATCTGTATGATGAATTGTTGGATAAAAATAACCAAGTTATAAGATTTCCACTGGTGCTAAAAGAAAAATATATACATTTGTACATTTATCCTTTAAACGAACTAGGATGGAAAGGCAAATGAATTAGAACAGCTAAAGCAGTTTTATAGAAAGACAACAATCTTTGCCATAGCTTGGCACCTGGTGCCAGAAAAAAGTGTCTTCAGAAACCAAGACGAGCCATACTGCCTGCTTTTCTGCCCCTCCTCCTATAGCCTCCAGGCAGGCAGTTGGCATCCTAGCCCCTTAAAGTCACTGCTCCACTCAAACAGATGCAGATCCAAGGAGGAGTTGGTATAACCTTGGCTCTGCAGACTTGGGCTCCTCAGCCTCTTGCCTCATCCTGGGAGCCCCCAGCCAGTCAGTCATCACCCCAGTCTTCCCCACCAGAGGCTACTTGCCCCACTCTGCAAGGGGCAGCCCTTGTCTCTATGAGCTCTGAGCTGTTTTCCCAAAGGAAGGATTTTCCCTTTGCACCGCAGGTATGAAGCAAGGTGATAACGGACTTTTTGCACCTGGACCCATCATACACTTTGTCCTCACATCTGGCCCCAGTTATCCCCATAAGGGTAGAAGAAGGCCATTCCCTTTACATAAGAGGTGTGAATAAATGGGACGCCTGAACATTTACATCTGGATCTTTCATGCACATTTGGTATGCACTGAGCTCCTGAAGACACAAGACAGAGACAGGGTTAGGCCTCTTAGCATGGTGTGGCCATTGCTCTCATGAAATATTCAGGATCTCTAAGCAACTCCAGGGTGGCAAGAATAAAGAAGCAGCATGCAATCATTCATGCCACACACACACACACACACACACACGAGTGGCTATAGAATCCACCTGATCCTAAGGGAAAATGCAATTCTGGAATCAACCATGTCAATGTGTCATGCAGAAGTAAGATCATCTAAATGACCTGATTCTTTAACAAATTTTCAATTATTAATAAATATTTGCTGTCCTTGTGTTTATTCTGAGATTACTGAGAGTAACATGGCCAGTTTTACATTTACTTTAAAAATATTTATTTCATGGGGCAAAATTTAATAAAACTTTACCTTTCTTCAAGCAAAACTCCAGCACACATTATTAAAAAAAATACTACTTTCCGGAGCGAGAGCTGGCAAGTTTTTCTAAAGGGCAGATAGTAAATATTTTAGACTGTCATATGACCTCTGCTGCATCTACTCAATTCTGTTATTGTAGCAGGAAATTAGTCTTAGATATCTTTATAGACACTGAAACTTGGCAGTCATATAATTCATAGGTCTCACAAAACTTTATAACATTTAAGATAATAAAAATCATTCTTAGCTTATAGGTCCAACCAGCACAGGTTGTGGTAGAATTTGACCCAGGGAATGTAGGATGCTACGGCCTGATCTATAAAACCACAGGGGAAGCATGCTGACTGAAACCGCCCGCCCTGGCCAGGCACCACAGTAACCATTTGCATGAGTTGTTTTATGACAGGAGGTCCTGGTAAGGAACAGGGAACTAATAAGCCTCCACCAACCAGAAGAGTTCGGAAAAGGTCAAAAGGAGACACCACATGTCTGACCACCTCCCAGAATCCTTCTCTCTGGCATCCATCTTGGTTGAACCAAGATGTGCACCACCAGGAAGGACTCTGAGTCAGAATGATTGGCTAAAGACAACCCCAAAACTAATCCCATCACCATAAAACCTGAGACTGCAAGCCGTGTGGCAGAGCTGTTCTGGGTTCCCTTACCCTACTGCTCTCCATGTGGGTGCCCTTTCCCAAAAAAATCTCTGGCTTTGTCAGACATGTGTCTCCTCAGACAATTCACTTCCTAGTGTTCAACAGGAGCCGTTTCAGGCCCTGGAAGGGGTCTCCCTTCCTGCAACAGTACCACCGGATGTGGAACACCCACTTTGTTCTCAGGAATCAGTGACCTGTAAGGATGTGGTTGTGAGCTTCATCCAAAAAGACCAGCCCTGTCTTGTGATGCTGGAGACATCAGTTGTCTGTGGGCGAGACTGTCACTATTTAATAGAGAATCACCCAGAACAGCCTGGCCTGAGTCAACTCTCATCCCCACCCCCCACCTCTTCTAAGGCTCACATTTACATGAAGGACATTTTCTATTAATAAATTATATTTTAAACTAGCCCTGAAAGAGAAGACACTTGTCAGACAAGCACAAATGAATAAATGAATTATAAAACTTATTACCGTGTTTTCCAGCAGTTTAATATTTCACTATATGGGGTTTTTTCTCCATAAACTAGCAGGTTCCATAAGGGTGAAGGACATCTAAGAAATTACATAGACAAGATCAGACCCCTGGGAAGTCCTAAATATCTGTCTCATTGAACTGAGAGCTTAGGGCAAAACTTAACAACTTCCCAAATTTTAGCTTAATACTGAAAATGGATTTTAGTGATATTTCCAATTAAAGTTTTCAATGCATCAGTTTAGCAGGGAACCTACCAGCATGAAACTCATCTTTCTTGTGATAATCCACTTACACCACACAGGAGATGCCTGTGCCTTGAGGCTGTGCAGTTAGAAACTGTCCATATTATCAGGGAAAGAGCACACATTTCAAAGCAAACTATGTGTTTAGGGGAGAGTAGGGGCGAAGGATGATGTAGGGGAAGGAACAAGTCCATATCCGTGGTAGGTAGAGGGATCAGCTCCTGATTCACTGAGTCGTGAGCATCTGTTTTCCACATAGGTTTTCAGAGATGCAGCTGGTGAGGACAGCGGATTGGAGCTGAGCTTGGCTGTCCTCCCACAGAAAGGAGAGCTGAAAATACCAAACTACTGCATGTTGGAGCAGCCTGACAAGGCCACTGCACAGAAACCCCCTCAAAGCCTGACGTGCCAGTCAAGGTTGTGGATAAAAACAAAGTCCCCACAAAATTACAGCCAGGAGAAGTGTGCATCTGTCTCCCATTTAGATGTGGAGGGAGGCAGCCCAGGGTTGGTCTGGCAGGGCTGTTTCAGAAAGCTCCACTCCTGTCCTACGTATACTGTCCTGGCACCCCAGGGGCGATTGCCCCCTCCAGGGTGGACCTGGAGCAGAATGGAGCTTCCCCTTCTAGGCTGATGTTCCCAGCAGTAAGACAGCACGAGAAGGAAGAGCCAGGTTCTCTCACCTAGAAAATAGTCAACAAGTTGCACAAATTGTTTTCCCTAAATCCTGGAAGGACAGCTTGTCTCACAAGCATCCCGGCTTCAGAGGATGTTGGGAATGTCTGTAGTCTCGGGCAGCGATGTGCTCAGTTCAAAACTGACTGTGAAATCACCCCAGGAGAGAAGTGACCAGACTCCTAGGAGCCAAGTGGGCATCTCTGCCATGTTCCCTCTACCCATGCCCTTCCTAGAGCTCTTGCTGTATGAGAGTGTATCCTTCAAACTGCATCAATTCAAATCTCAGGAATGGGCTGCAAATCATGAGTTCATGGGTGGTTTTCATTAGATTTGCTGGTAGGCCATTGATTGAACTCCACTGCTAACTCACAGAGTGTCTCTGGCCAGGGGCGGGACTGGGGCAGGCAGTGTGGGCAAACAATAATAAGGTGCCCAGTGGGAGCACCGAGGTGTCAGCAGAGGCTTCAAATCACAGGGGAAAGGAAAACACGGGGATACACTTAGGGTCAACCCCCACATAGTGTTGTAGGAAAATAACTACAGTTAAGTAATTACTTCCCTGATGGGAGAATTGAGGCCTTGGAAAGCTCTATAACTGCAACCGTGAAAGTCATTGGAGAAACCTTCACACATCGTTCATATTCTGTGATTTCAGAATGGAGGCCTTGGAAAGCGCTTTATCTGCAACCGTGAAAGTCATTGGGGAAAACTTCATGCATCGTTGATATTCTGTGATTTCAGAACAGAGGCCTTGGAAAGCGCTTTAAGTGAAACCACGAAAGTTATTGGAGAAACCTTCATGCATCGTTCATTTTCTGTGATTTCAGAATGCAGGCCTTGTAAAATACTTTAACTGCAACCATAAAAGTCATTGGAGAAACTTTCATGCATTGTTCATATTCTGTGATTTCAGAATTGAGGCCTTGGAAAGCTCTATAACTGCAACCGTGAAAGTCATTGGAGAAACCTTCACACATCGTTCATATTCTGTGATTAAAGAATGGAGGCCTTGGAAAGAGCTTTAACTGCACCATGAAAGTCTTTGGAGAAAACTTCATGCATCGTTGATATTCTGTGATTTCAGAACAGAGGCCTTGGAAAGCGCTTTAAGTGAAACCACGAAAGTTATTGGAGAAACCTTCATGCATCGTTCATTTTCTGTGATTTCAGAATGCAGGCCTTGTAAAATACTTTAACTGCAACCATGAAAGTCATTGGAGAAACTTTCATTCATCGTTCATATTATGAGATTTCAGAACGGAGGCCCTGGAAAGGGCTTTAACTGCAAACATGAAAGTCATTGGAGAAATCTTCATGCATGGTTCATATTCTGTGATTTGAGAATGGAGGCCTTGGAAAGCGCTTTAATCGAAACTGTGAAAGTCATTGGAGAAAGCTTCATGCATGGTTCATATTCTGTGATTTCAGAATGGAGGCCTTGGAAAGCACTTTAATCGAAACTGTGAAAGTCATTGGAGAAACCTTCATGCATTACTCATATTCTGCGATTTTAGAACGGAGGCCTTAGAAAGCGCTTCAACCGAAACCATGAAAGTCATTGGAGAAGCCCTCATGCATCGTTCATATTCTGTAATTTCAGAACGGAGGCCTTGGAAAACGATTTAACTGCCACCATGAATGACATTGGAGAAACATTCATGCATCATTCATATTCTGTGACTTCAGAACGGAGGCCTTGGAAAGCGCTTTAACTGCAACATGAAATTCATTGGAGAATCCTTCATGCATCGTTCATATTCTGTGATTTCAGAATGGAAGCCTTGGAAAGCTCTTTAACTGCAACCACAAAAGTCATTGGAGAAACCTTCATGCATCGTTTGTTTCTGTGATTTAAGAATGGAGACCTTGGAAAGCACTTTAACTGCAACCATGAAAGTAATTGGAGAAACCTTCATGCATTGTTCATATTCTGTGATTTCAGAATTGAGGCCTTGGAAAGCTCTATAACTGCAACCGTGAAAGTCATTGGAGAAACCTACACGCATTGTTCATATTTTGTGATTTCAGAACGGAGGCCTTGGAAAGCTCTTCATTCATCGCTCATATTCTGTGATTTCAAAATGGAGGCCTTCGAAAGTGCTTTAACCGCAACCAATAAAATCATTGGAGAAATCTTCATGCATCGTTGATATTCTGTGATTTCAGAATGTAGGCCTTGGAAAGGGCTTTAACTGCAAGTATGAAAGTCATTGGAGAGACCTTCATGCATCGTTCATATTCTGTGATTTTAGAATGGAGGCACTGAAAAGCGTTTTAACTGCAACCATGAAAGTCATTGGAGAAACCTTCATGCATCTTTCATGTTCTGTGTTTTCAGAATGGTGGCCTTGGAAAGTGTTTTAACTGCAAACTTGAAAGTCATTGGAGAAACCTTCCTGCATCGTTCATGTTCTGTGATTTTATAACGGAGGCCTTGGAAAGGGCTTTAACTGCAAACATGAAGTCATGGGAGAAACCTTCATGCATTACTCATATTTGGTTATTTCAGAATTGAGGCTTTGGAAAGGGCTTTAACTGCAACCATGAAAATCATTGGAGACACCTTCATGCATCGTTCAAATTCTGTGGTTTCAGAATGGAGGCCTTGGAAAGCGCTTTAACTGCAACCATGAAAGTCATTGGAGAAACCTTCATGCATTGCTGTTATTCTACGATTTCAAATGAAGGCCTTGGAATGAGCTTTAACTGCAACCATGAAAGTCATAGGAGAAACCTTCATGCATCGTTCATATTCTGTGATTTTAGAACGGAGGCCTTGGAAAGCGCTTTAACTGCAACCTTGAAAGTCATTGGAGAAACCTTCATGCATCGTTCCTATTCTGTTATTTCAGAACTGAGGCCTTGGAAAGGGCTTTAACTGCAACCATGATAGTCTTTGGAGAAACCTTTATGCATCGTTCATATTCTGTGATTTCAGAACGGAGGCGTACGAAAGCGCTTTAACTGCAACCGTGAAGGTCATTGCAAAAACCTTCATGCAAATTTAATGTTCTGTGATCTCAGAAAGGAGGCCTTCAAAAGCACTTTTACAGCAACCGTAAAAGTCACTGGAGAAAACTTCACACATCGTTCATATTCTGTGATTTCAGAATGGAGGCCTTGCAAAGCGCTTTAAATGCAACCATTAAAATCATTGGAGAAACGTTCATGCATCATTCATAATCTCTGATTTCAGAACGGAGGGTTTGGAATGCGCTTTAACTGCATCCGTGAAAGTCATTGGAGAAACCTTCAGGCATCGTTCATATTCTGTGATTTCAGAACGGAGGACTTGGAAAGCCCTTTAACTGCAAACGTGAAACTCATGGGAGAAACCTTCATGCATGGCTCATATTCTGTGATTTCAGAATGGAGGCCTGGGAAAGCGCTTTAACCGAAACCATGAAAGTCATTGGAGAAACCTTCATGCATTACTCATATTTTGTGATTGCAGAATGGAGGTCTTGGAAAGCGCTTTACCTGCAACCACGAAAGTCATTGGAGAACCTTCATGCATCGTTCATATTCTGTGATTTCCAAATTGTCGCCTTGGAAAGCCCTTGAACTGCAACCATCAAAGTCATTGGACAAACCTTCATGCATCGTTCATATTCTGTGATTTCAGAACGGAGGCCTTGGACAGAGCTTTAACTGCAACCATAAAAGTCATTGGAGAAACCTTCATGCATCATTCATATTGTGTGATTTCAGAAAGGAGGCCTAGGAAAGTGCTTTAACTGCAACCGTGAAAGTTATTGGAGAAACCTTCATGCATCGTTCATATTCTGTGCTTTCAGAAAGGAGGCCTTGGAAAGGTGTTTAACTGCAACCATGAAAGGTATTGGAGAAACCTTCATGCATCCTTCATATTCTGCTATTTCAGATCGGAGACCTTGCAAAGCGCTTTAACTTCAACCATGAAAGTCATTGGAGAAACCTTCATGAATCGCTCATATTCTGTGATTTCAGAACTGAGGCCTTGGAAAGCGCTTTAACTGCAACCGTAAAAGTCATTGGAGATACCTTCATGAATCGTTCATATTCTGTGATTTTAGAATAAGGCCTTGTAAAGCGCTTTAACTGCAACCACGAAAGTCATTGGAGAAACCTTCATGCAGCGATCATATTCTGTGATTTCAGAATGGAGGCCTTGGAAAGCGCCTTAACTGCACCATGAAAGTCATTGGAGAAACATTCATGCATCGTTCATATTCTGCGAATATAAAACGTAGGCCTTGGAAAGTGCTTCAACCGAAACCATGAAAGTCATTGGAGAAACATGCATGCATCGTTCATATTTTGTAGGCCTTGGAAAACGATTTAATCGCCATAATGAATGTCATTGGAGAACCCTTCATGCATCTTTCATATTCTGTGATTTCAGAATGGAGGCCTTGGAAAGCGCTTTAACTGCAACCACGAAAGTCATTGGAGAAACCCTCATGCATCATTCATATTCTGTGATTTCAGAACGGAGGCCTAGGAAAGTGCTTTAACCGCAACCACGAAAGTTACTGGAGAAATCTTCATGCATCATTCATATTCTGCTATTTAACAATGTAGGCCTTGGAAAGCGCTTGAACTGCCAACACGAAAGTCATTGGAGAAACCTTCATGCATCGTTCATATTCTGTGATTTCAGAACCTAGGTGTTGGAAATCACTTTATCTGCAACCATGAAAGTAATTGGAGAAACCTTCATGCATCGTTCATATTCTGTGATTTCAGAACGGAGGCCTTGCAAAGTGCTTTAACTTCAACCACAAATTCATTGGAGAAACCTTCATGCATCGATCATATTCTGTGATTTCAGAATAGAGGCCTTGTAAAGCGCTTTAAATGCAATGATCAAAGCCATTGGAAAAACCTTCATGCATCGTTCATATTCTGTGATTTCAGAATGGAAGCCTTGGAAAGCTGTTTAACTGCAACCACGAAAGTCATTGGAGAAACCTTCATGCATCGTTTGTTTCTGTGATTTAAGAACGGAGGTCTTGGAAAGCATTTTAACTGCAACCATGAAAATAATTGGAGAAATCTTCATGCATTGTTCATATTCTGTGATTTCAGAATTGAGGCCTTGGAAAGCTCTATAACTGCAACCGTGAAAGTCATTGGAGAAACCTTCACACATCGTTCATATTCCGTGATTTCAGAACGGAGGCCTTGGAAAGCTCTTCATTCATCGCTCATATTCTGTGATTTCAGAAAGGAGGCCTTGGAAAGCGCTTTATCTGCAACCCTGTAAGTCATTGGGGAAACCTTCACGCATCGTTGATATTCTGTGATTTCAGAATGGAGGCCTACGAAAGCGCTTTAACTGCAACCATGAAGGTCATTGGAAAAACGTTCACGCAAATTTAATATTCTGTGATCTCAGAAAGGAGGCCTTGAAAAGCTCTTTTACAGCAACCGTGAAAGTCATTGGAGAAACCTTCACGCATTGTTCATATTCTGTTATTTCAGAATGGAGGCCTTGCAAAGCGCTTTCAATGCAACCATTAAAATCATTGGAGACACCTTCATGCATCGTTCAAATTCTGTGGTTTCAGAACCAAGGCGTTGGAAAGCACTTTAACTGCAACCATGAAAGTAATTGGAGAAACCTTCACGCATCATTCATATTCTGTGATTTCAGAATGGAGGCCTTGGAAAGCGTTTTAACCGCAACCATGAAAGGTATTGGAGAAATCTTCACTCATCGTTCTTATTCTGTGATTTCAGAACGGAGGCCTTGGAAAGCTCTTCATGCATCGCTCATATTCTATGATTTCAGAACGGAGGCCTTGGAAGGTGCTTTAACTGCAACCACAAATTCATTGGAGAAACCTTCATGCATCGATCATATTCTGTGATTTCAGAATGGAGGCCTTGTAAAGCGCTTTAAATGCAACGATCAAAGTCATTGGAGAAACCTTCATGCATCATTCATATTCTTTGATTTCAGAGTGTAGGCCTTGGAAAGCGCTTTAACTACAACCCCGAAAGTCATTGGAGAAGCCTTCATTCATCGTTCATATTCTGTGATTTCAGAACAGAGGCCTTGGAAAGCGCTTTTACTGCAACCATGAAAGTCATTGGATAAACCTTCATGAATTGTTCATATTCTGAGATTTCAGAACAGAGGCCTTGGAAAGCACTTTAACTGCAACCATGAAAGTCATTGGAGAAACCTTCATGCATCATTCATATTGTGTGATTACAGAATGGAGGCCTTGGAAAGCACTTTAACTTCAACCATGAAAGTCATTGGAGAAACATTCATGCATCTTTCATATTTTGTGATTTCAGAATCGAGGCCTTGTAAAGCAGTTTTTCTTTTAAGTCTAGAAATCATCAAAGTAATGAACCATAAAATTGACTACAAACTAGTCTTTACATATTTCATAAATACCCATAATAACAAACAGGTATTTGGGGAACACTTGTGCAAATTCATATATAATAAAATAAAAAATAAATTGAGATCAGTGTTACTTAATATAGAAGGAGGGCATTTGGAATTATAGCCATTAAGAGGAAGTAGGTAGGTATATTCTAGTACAACCACACAAGACAATCAGCAATTTGCGTTTTGGTTATTAATGTTTTTTAAATGAGATAAATCTGCATGTACTTGGAAGGCAGTTGTGGATGAACTATTCAACGAAAATACCAAGTTGTAGTACTCCCAATGGTGTTATTTCTCAAAAAATAGAACATCTATTATTTAAAGAAATTTGGTTGGAAAGGCAAGGAAATTAAAATTGCTCAACCAATTAAAAAAAAACACAAAAATCAAGTCTTCCTTGTAGCCTAGTCTCTGGAGTCAGAAAGATGAACATCTCTAGAAATAAAGATTTGTCACACCTCCTACTTTTCTGCCCTCTCCAACTACAGCCTCCAGGCTGGCAACTGGCATTCCAGCCCCTCAGTGTCTGTGCTCCTCCTGGACTCAGAGCCAAGTGGGGTGGGAGCAACCCGGACCCTACCGGCCTTGGGCTCAGGCCTCCTTCCTCGTCCTGGGTGCCCACCCCCACCTCCCTACCCCCCAGCCATTCATTCAGTTTCCCCCCACCCCGCCATAGATCGTTCCCCACAGGGGCTGCCGGCCCCACCCCAATGGGTGCAGCCTTCTCTCCGTGAGCCTTGAGCAGTTTTCCCAATGGAAGGGCATTCTTTCCCACAGCAGATGCCAACCAAGGGGACAACAGAACTTTGGCTCCTGGACACATGGTACGCACTTTCTCCTCACATCTGATGAGGGTGCCTGATCACAGTGGAGATGATACAGGCGCCACCTCCTGACCCCAAGTTTAGTACAAACCTTCAGTAGTGCAGTTGTGGATATTGCATCAAGACCTCACTTTTTAATGACAACATTCCTGGATAACCAGTAAGCAACATATAATATGTAGTTTTTATTTGAGTTTTGTTCTGTTCTAAGCACATACTTACTAAATCTTTCAATCACTCTACTCTCTCAGGAGGTAGTGCACCTTACTCACACATGAAAATTGTGAGGTTCAAAAGGGGGCATAATTTGTCCATCGTCCAAGCTGGTAAAGGGCAGAACGTGGCTCTTGCTTACCTTATATTTAGTCTGTAGATTTAATTAATGTTGATGTGGAGCAGAATGTATTTATAAACTCACAAGTAAAAATTTTATAATCATCAGTCAGTAAGTAGGAATTTATGATCTGTTGTTGAAGAATGTCCATGTTATTTCACCCCGCCCCTCATGTGATGTTCCTTCATTCATGAAAGTCATTGTGTATTCAGAGTGTGCACATCTCTGATAAATCTGAAAGGCAAATGCCAAGTCAGCCCAAAGAAATATCGGACTTCAATTCAGCCAGGCTTGCGATTTTGACACACACAGCTGCCCTTTCCTAGCACTGTCATCCTCAACCACCAGCTCTGGACATTTGGGGGCATGGAGTGACCTGGACCAGAATGCCCAGCATGCTTTTAGGAATCAGTGACCTTTAAAGTGTGACTGAACTTTATCCGACAAGGATGGCCCTGCCAGGCCCTTCCCAGAGGAAGGTGCTCAAGGATGCAATGCTAGAGAACAGCGGTCATCTGCTCCCCTCTTCGCTGTGGGTGAGACTGTCAGCATGTATTTACTTACTAGAGAATCACCTAGAAGAGCTTCCCCAGAGCTCACTCCCCTCTACCCAGACACACACACTCTCCTACAGCACTTAGTACATGGAGGAAGAGATTCTGTTCATTTGGTTATTTCATCTTGAGCATGTCAAGAGATTGTAGGCTTTCTGAAAACAATCGTATGTCTTTCTTACTGCTCCATATAGAACACTCAGAGCAGTGCTGGACACTCATTTCATGGGGGCATTAAATGGATAGATAAGTGTATTAAGTGTTTTCTAAAAACTTTCTGCTGTGCAAACCATGATGGAATTCAACCTCACAAAGTTAAATAGAGCAGACATTATCCCTTTAAAATACAATTCTTGGAGTTGGGACTGAGTTATTTTACTGGATATTTTTTTTAAAATAAAGTTCAGTCCACTATAGAACAGGTGATTCACAGTGGTCACAGGAAGGGGGAAAAGGAGATTCTGTCATCCACATTGGGCCTGGGTGTGAGCGTCAGCAGACAGCTCCTGGACGTCCCAGCCCAGGGTCAGTGTCCTCCCTGCTCTGGGGAAGGGCTGGCGGTGCTCAGGACCAGGGCTCAGGACGTCTTTTTCTGAGCTGCCCTTCACTGTTCACCTTGCCTCTCCTCCTGATGGGAACTTGAAGACCACACACAGATTTCAACACAGAACTGCACATCCATGTACAGTTTCCCACAGAGGGTTTTTGACTCTACATAGATGTGATTTCCTGGCTGAACCAGGAGAAGAGAGATGGAGGGCAGAAAGGACTCTCAGAGTCCCAGGTCCAGGGGGATCCAGGCTCCTGGGTTCTGTGTGGAGAGGAGACTGCTCAGGGAGCAAACAGGACCAGTCACATCAGCTACAGAGTCTCTTCAGGAAAAGGTCTAAAAGCTCTGACATCTTGGCAGGCCAGTGCAGAAATATCCCTTGGATAGTGTCCTAATTCTCTGAACATACTGATTTTGATTCTTCTTAGTGTATATTCTTTGGCTTCAGAGAGAGTTGTTTCTATTATTATTGGAGCTAAACATTCAAGTAGCCATGTTTATTTCAGTCTCTCATCTTTATTGACTTTCCTTGACATTAAACCCTCATTTTATTTTTCGTTCATTTTACCCTTAAAAATATTCTACATCAATATTTCCATATTGTATGTTCCATCAATGTTCCATATTGTATATCTAATCACTATTACATTCTCCCATTTCTGTGTTAAAAGCCACTATTTGACACATATGTACCTTAGCTTTGCAAACATTTCCAAAATTTTCCTTCCCCTAAGTCACTCTACTTATTTCTTTTCCCTCTTTTTTTCAGACATGGAAGGTAGACCTAGTAAGCATGGAAGGATACCCACACAGGATACCTTCAGGAAGGGCCCATTTATCTGCAGATCAACGGTAAGTTTCTTGAGGATGAAATCTGCTCATCACATTAGTGACCTGGTAATGGAATGAGCTAGGAATTCAGCACAATCTTCAGAAAAAAAGTAGGCCTGAGCATAAATGCCATCCCAGTAGAAAGTTTTGAACAGTGTAAGGTTGGGGATAATATTGTCCTGAAGTCAAACTGTAACTTCAGCTTTAAGACAAGGGTAATTGCCTCAGCATAGCTTGTATACATAATGCTTAGAAACTAAAGAAGACTTAAAACTCATTTAGAACATTATGCATGTGAGAGACTACAAAAGAGAAAATGCTTATGAATTCAGCAAAGTAACACCACATGAAAACAAAACAATAGTGGAGAGTTTCCAAAGGAGACCATCACAGAGAGAGTGGACCGCTGTCAAAGTGCAGAGAAATAGTACCTGGGTGTGTGCAGGCAGTCTCTCACAGCCTCTCCTCTCCATGCAGATTAGCAGAGGCTTCATATTGGAAAAGAGGCCATGAATGGAACACATATGAGGAAGATTTCACATATAACAACGTCAACTCCACATGTATTAACTCATGCAGAAGAGAACCCCAATAAATGTTATGAATGTGGGAAAGAATTCAAGTAGGGCACTTGCTTTTATGTGCACCAAAAATTCAGATAAGAGAAAAACCCTATACTTGTTGCCAAGTTGGAAGAGCCTTTGGCCATTCTTAATTCATATTTTAACTAACAGAAGGTGAATTCTACTACAGAGAGTTCAGCTGTCAACATGGGAAAGCTGCAGTTGATGCTCTAAACTTAGACAATATGAGAGAACTCGCCCTAAAGAGACCCTTACAAATGTTGTGAAGGAGGGAAATAACTCAGCTGGAGTCTTGGCTGTGTATACACCAAAAATCACACTGTAGAGAAATCCTGAAAATGTAATGAATGTGTGAGATCCTTCATCAGAGGCCAACTTTTATTCCCACCTATAAGCCCCCATATAGGAGCGAAGCCCTTTATCTGGAATGACTATGAAAGGGCTTTCAGTGACTCTTCATTCCTTCCAAGTCATGGACTCATTCACACTGGAGAGAAACCACATGAGTGTCATCTATGTGCAAAAGCATTGGATGAAGACATGATCTTAGTCATCATGTGAAAAGACATGAATGGAGAAGAGCCTTTAGATGCCCCTCTCACATTTATATGCACAGAGAATGCAGGAAGAGACACCCTATGTCTGTAATCAATGAGGTAGATCCTCCAGCCAGAAGTTTTTTTTCTTAAGCCACCAGGAAAGTCATGTGAAAATACACCCTAGCCCTGTTACCATGGTGGGATAACCTTCAGCGGGAGCTCCAGCCTTAGCACACACATAGAACTCAGAGTGGACATTAATTCAGTTACTTTTGTTAGTTTAAATTTTTCATTTATTATCTCCTTCATAAATTTTAAAGAGTATAAATTAATTTCATCTTTAAACAAGGAGAGTTGTGTGTACCTGGACAGGAAAATTCCAAGACCTGAGTCAGACAGTACTTCATCTCCTACATTAGAATTTTGTAGCCAAAGGATTTTCCCCAGAAGAACAGATAGATGTCTTGGAACTGAGAAGGTGGAAGATCATTGCAGACTTGGAAAGTCCCATTTCTAGGTTCTGTTAGAACAGCAGGGGTAAATGTACTGATTCATGGAAAAGCGCTGCCCCTTAGAGATCCATTTGTAAGTCTACCCTCCAAAGATCTACTCTTTACCCAGATACTTTTCTTAGATGCCGAGAGAAAGATGAGCAGATAGAGAGCGTCCATTTTATAAGTTAAACCTGCAAAACACTTACTTAGGGAAAGAGTTGGGCTCCCTGTTTAGATCAATTGCATATTCTTTGTTAAGCAAATCATTCTTTTAGCACTGAGGTAAAATAAAGACTATTGGGTGAAAGCAAAATTTGTTCATAGGGCCTATAAAGCACACATATTAGTTGCATTAAATTCAAGTTAACTCCATGTATAAGTCAAAATGACTTTTCCATAGCTTAACATGTCAACATTTCTTTATCATTATCTTCCAAAAAAAAAATGAAGAGGGTGTCTTAAGAACTAAATATGAAAGAAGGTCTTTGGACAAGCACAGAAGTTTATGGAGGAGATGATGTCATGGGAACACATTTTATTTTTAGAATTATTCTAAATGGAAGAGTCTGAGTTGATGGGCCTGAGGTGGAGATCCAGATGTGAGTCATGCAGGCTCCATATTTCTGCTAGAGATGCTGCTGAGCCATAGGTAGACAGCCCTCTGTGAACAGTTCCTTATTAACCTGGCACAGCACTTGCAACGTTCCTGCAAACAGGTGGGGGGACCTTTGACACTCAGGAGGAATTGGGTTATTGAAGGAAGAGCCCCCAGTGCCTGTCTGACTGAGAGAGGACAGTGGTGACGGTCATCCAAGGGGAGATACCAAAATCCTGCGACACTGGGGGCTACATTGTCCTTTGGTGTTGCTTCACTGTTCTGCACCGTAGCTGCTCCTTTCTAGATTTATCTTCTGTTAAAAAAAATATAAAGAATCAAGGAAAGTCAGGAAAAGTGGAGTAGGTACTCTTGGCCCCTTAGCCACTTTCTGAAGAAAAAAAAATCAATTATTTTAGTGCCCGAGATGACATTTGGAACCTTTGGTATCATTACCATTAAATATCTAGTTTCCGTGTGCTGAAAGTGACCTCCTTCCCGTGTGTGCACATTAAAGCAGGTGAACTGGCTCATGTGTGGCCCACGTAACAGCAGCGGGAAGTGCAGGAGTGGGATCACAGGGCGAATGGCCAGATACGATCTTGTTTCAGCTCTGAGTCTCTGGGGACTTTGCGGATAGGTTTCACTTTAAATGTCATCAGTGGCCCAAGAGACAGCGAACTATACCTTGTGGATGGGTGAGTGGACATGTGAAAGACAAGTTCGAAGTCAGCTCTGTCCAGAAGTATCATGTATCTAGAGATCCAGGGAAGAAATGAGATTTTTTTGCTCTTTCAGAAGCCTGTATTAGCTACTTAGATACCTGATATGCTGGTTCTGCCCCTGGATTTTGAACTCAGCCTCACTCACGAGCATGCTATTGCATTTATAAGTGAGGAGTGGTGAGAGACATGTGGGTGGTGACCTTATTTTCATTTAGAGAGCCCCCTGTGAGTGCTCTGGTTAGGTGCAGCTACACAGTAACATTATTTGTCTTCCTGATGGCTCTTCTGATCCCTCTCGGATATGTTGGAGTCCCCAGTCCTCATCTTCACCAGCCTCCTGTGTTTTACCACAAGCCTTCAAAGAGTGCCTCCTTCCAAGGAGCCTCCTGCTTCTCCATCACCACTGCTGGCTTGAGACTATCCCCTGCCCCATGGCCATTTCCCAGCCTTTTCTTTTATTATACTCTCACAATTGATGCTCTGACCCCCAATTATTACTTTTCTCCATGTTTTTCCACACATGGCAGCCTGTAAGTTCTGGACGTGAGTCTGCCCTGATGGCATCTGTCAATAACCACCCCCAGGATCCAGCACACTGGGCTTCTTTCTTGGATGTCTCTGCCTAACACTCAGCTCTGCTGTGGACTCTGGAGCGGACTCTCACGTGAATGCTGAGCTGGGGCACACACTGTGTGGGCGTGTACTCTGGGAGGGTATAGCCTTCTCTTTTGGAATTAAAAAAAATGTTATATGGAGAGATTCTAATTGAACCTGCCACTATACATCTTCACATACAGAACTTTAGAATTCATCAATGTCAACTTTACTGACATAGTTTAATCCAAAAGAGAAGCTAAAAGTTATCTCTGCTCCCAGATAAGAGCTTTGGTAAAAATAAAGACTAGAAACACTGATGCTCATGTTAGCAAACTAAGTCCATTTGCCTGATGCACAGAGAATCAAATCCTGAGACACTGAGGTCTGTGGCAAGAAAAACTGTTCGCAGAGCAGCCAAGAAGGAGATGGGAGAACAAGTCTCACATCCTCCTCCCTGAAAGGCCAGGGTCCGGGATATTCATGAGATAAAGAGGCTGGATGGCTTTAGGTGTGGGGAAAGGTGATTGGATGTGAGGGAAGATAAGTCGGTTAGTATTCTGTGCTGACGTATCTGGATAACGGGATGTTACTTCTTCATGGGATGTGTGTTCAAAGCTGGTGGCACTTAGCATGATCCAAGGGTGGAATTTTTGCTCATCCGAGATCAGCCATTCACAGGACCGCACACAGGTCCAGTTTAGAAGGAAATGGTTCCAGCAAGTCTTACCTCGCTCAAGCTTGAAACACACACAACTGGCTCCAAGTTCTTTGAAAATAACTGGGGCCACATCTTATAGTTCAGGCTGCGTGAATCTTGAGGGGTATAAGATGTGCAAAAAAAGCAGTAGTTAAAGTGAGCTTGTGCCATGAAGACAGGCTACAAGCAGAGGGCGGTTTAACAAGCTTCAAGAGAAGGAAATGGCCACCCACTCCAGTGTTCTTGTCTGGAGAATCCCATGGACAGAGGAGCCTGGTGGGCTACAGTCCATGGGGTCATGAAGAGTCAGACACAACTGAGCAGCTAACACTTTCACTTTCAAGACAAGTTCAAGGTTTCTGGTAGTTTCCAGTTTCTGTAGAAGTTTAACTGCACACAGCACAGTTTCCCTCTTTTTCTAGGAAGTGAAGCCAAACTGTAATAAGCTCATCATGAGTATGATCCCCTCGCTTGGATTGCTTCCCTTTCAATCTTCCGTTTTCCCTGGTCTTTTGTGATACTCAGGGCAGACATGCTGAGCAGATCCCTGCACCTAATATCCTGGCCAGATGCTGGGAGGGGCTAGCAGACAGATGTGATTTGCAGACAATGGAAACAGTGACAGACTTTATTTTGGGGAGCTCCAAAATTACTGCAGATGGTGACTGCAGCCATGAAATTAAAAGATGCTTGCTCCTTGGAAGAAAAGCTATGACCAATCTAGATAGCATATTAAAAAGCAGCAACATTACTTTGCCAACAGAGATCCATCTAGTCAAAGCTATGGTTTTTCCAGTAGTCATGTAAGGATGTGAGAGTTGGACTATAAAGGCTGAGTGCTGAAGAATTGATGCCTTTGAACTGTGATGTTGGAGAAGGCTCTTGAGAGTCCCTTGCACTGCAAGGAGACCCAACCAATCCATCCTAAGGGAAATCAGTCCTGAATATTCATTGGAAGGACTGATGGTGAAGCTGAAACTCCAATACTTTGGCCACCTGATGCAAAGAACTGACTCACTGAAAAAGCCCTGATGCTAGGAAAGATTGAAGGCAGGAGGAGAAGGGGATGACAGATGATGAGATAGATGGTTGGATGGCATCACAAGTAAACTCCAGGAGTTGGTGATGGACAGGGAGGCCTGGGGTGCTGCGTCCATGAGGTTGCAAAGAGTCGGACACGACTGAGTGACTGAAATAAACAAGGTCATCCCAGTGGGATCAGGGGACACTGGGGTTTGCTTCCCTGGCTTCACCTCTCTGTAAACTTTTTGCCTCCGGGTATTGGGGTATAAAGGGACAGGATCTAAGGTGAGCATAACAGAAAGGGACTCAGGGGGCAATTCACTTGCCCTTTCCTGCAGACAGTAAGGCAGAGGAGAGCCAGGACAATTGTACCTTTTCTGCGTAGTCAGGCAGATTTTCACTGGGTGGACATTACCCTGCAGTTCATGGTAATGTCAAGTATCTGAATCCTGGATTTAAGAATCTGACTTCTTCCCCTTCTTGGATATTGATTAATAGTTGGAAGTAAAAGAATGTGAAAAATTATTTTATACATCCCTAGATATCACATGGAGAAGGCAATGGCACCCCACTCAAGTACTCTTGCCTGGAAAATCCCATGGATGGAGGAGCCTGGTAGGCTGCAGTCCATGGGGTCGCTAAGAGTCAGACACGACTGAGCAACTTCACTTTCACTTTTCACTTTCATGCATGGGAGAAGGAAATGGCAACCCACTCCACTATTCTTGCACTATTCTTGCCTGGAGAATCCCAGGGATGGCGGAGCCTGGTGGGCTGCTGTCTATGGGGTCGCACAGAGTCAGACACGACTGAAGTGACTTAGCAGCAGCAGATATCACACAGATCCCTAGAGCAAAACTTAGTGCTGAGCCTAGAGATGGACTGAAGCAAAACTAGGCTCTAATTAATTGTGATGACAGTTTCATTGCCCTGCCACAGGTTTCCTGTTTCAGGCTTCTCACTTGGCAGGAGTAGTTCAATTCAGTTCAGTCACTCAGTCATGTCTGACTCTTTGGGACCTCATGGGCTGCAGCACACCAGGCTTCCCTGTCCATCATCAACTCCCAGAGCTTGCTCAAACTCGTGTCCATAGAGTCAGTGATGCCATCCAACCATTTCATCTTCTGTCACTCCCTTCTCCTCCCGCTTTCAATCTTTCTCAGCATCAGGGTCTTTTCTAATGAGTCAGGTCTTCCCATCAGATGGCCAAAATATTGGAGTTTCAGCATCAACATCAGTCCTTCCAAAGAACACCCAGGACTGATTTCCTTTAGGATGGACTGATTGGATCTCCTTGCTGTTCAAGCGACTCTCTAGAATCTTCTCCAACACCACAGTTCAAAAGCATCAATCAATTCTTTGGCGCTCAGCTTTCTTTATAGTCCAACGCTCACATCCACTGGAAAAACCAAAGCCTTGACTAGACAAACCTTTGTTGGCAAAGTAACGTCTCTACTTTTTAATATACTGTCTATGTTGGTAATAACTTTTCTTCTAAGGAGTAAGCATCTTTTAATTTCATGGCTGCAGTCACCACCTGCAGTGATTTTGGAGACCCCAAAATAAAGTCTGCTACTGTTTCCACTATTTCTCCATCTATTTGTCATGAAGGGATGGGGCTGGATGACATGAACTTTGTTTCCTGAATGCTGAGCTTTAAGCCAACTTTTTCACTCTCCTCTTTCACTTTCATCAAGAAGCTCTTTAGTTCTTCACTTTCTGCCATAAGGGTGGTGTCATCTGCACATCTGAGGTTATTGATATTTCTACCCGCAATCTTGATTCCAGCTTGTGCTTCTTCCAGTCCAGCGTTTATTTCACTTGATGTACTCTACATATAAATTAAAAAACAAGGTGACAATATACAGCCTTGAAGTCAATAAAGCAGAAGTAGATGTTTTTCTGTAACTCTTGCTTTTTTTTCTAATCCAATGGATGTTGGCAATTTGATCTCTGGTTCCTCTGCCTTTTCTAAATCCATCTTGAACATATGGAAGTTCTCAGTTTAAGTACTGTTGAAACCTTGCTTGGAGAATGTTGAACATTATTACTTGCTAGCATGTGAGATAAGTGCAATTGTGTGGTAGTTTGAGCATTTTTTGGCATTGCCTTTCTTTGGGATTGAAAACTGACCTTTTCCAGTCCTGTGGCCACTGCTGAGTTTTCCAAATTTGCCAATATATTGAGTGCAGCACTTTCACAGCATCATCTTTTAAGATTTGAAATAGCTCAACTAGAATTCCATCAGTTCCACCAGCTTTGTTCATAGTGGTGCTTCCTAAGGCCCACTTGGCTTCACATTCCAGGATGTCTGGCTCTAGGTGAGTGATCACACCATCAGGATTATCTTGGTCGTGAAGATCTTTTTTGTACAGTTCTTCTGTGTATTCTTGCCACCTCTGAGTATTTTCTTCCTCTGTTATGTCCATACCATCTCTCTCTCCTTTATTGGGCCCATCTATGCATGAAATGTTCCCTTGGTATCTCTAATTTTCTAGAAGTGATCTCATCTTTCCCATTCTATTCTTTCATCTATTTCTTTGCATTGTTCATTGATGAAGGCTTTCTTATCTCTCCTTGCTACGCTTTGGAACTCTGCATTCAGATGGGTGTATCTTTCCTTTTCTCCTTTGCCTTTAGCTTCTCTTCTTTTCTCAGCTATTTTTTAGGCCTCTTCAGACAATTTTGCCTTTTTGCATTTCTTTTTTTGGGAGATGGTCTTGCTCCCTGTCTCCTGTACAGTGTCATGAACCTCCTCCTTTCATAGCTCATCAGGCACTCTATCAGATCTAGTCCCTTAAATCTATTTCTCACTTCCACTGTATAATCGTAAAGCATTTGATTTAGGTCATACATGGCCTAGTGGTTTTCCCTACTTTCTTCAATTTAAGTCTGAATTTGGCAATAAGGAGTTCCTGATCTGAGTCACATTCAGCTCCTGGTCTTTTTGTTGCTGACTATATAGAGTTTCTCTATCTTCGGCTGCAACGAATATTATCAGTCTGATTTCTATACTGACCATCTCATGATGTCCATGTGTAGAGTCTTCCCTTGTTTTGTTGGAAGAGGATGTTGGCTATGACCAGTATTTTTCTCTTGGCAAAACAGCATTTGCCCTGCTTCATTTTGTGCTCCAAGGCCCAAACGTGCTTGTTACTGCAGGTTTCTCTTGTCATCCTACTTTTGTATTCCAGTCCCCTATGATGGAAAGGACATTTTTCTTTTTGGTGTTAGTTCTGAGTCTTATAGGTCTTCAGAGAACCATTTAATTTCAGCTTCTTTAGCATTAATGGTTGGGACATAGACTTGGATTACTGTGATATTGAATGGTTTGCCTTGGAAATGAACAAAGATCATTCTGTCATTTTTGAGATTGCACTCAAGTACTGTGTTTCGTGGAAGGGGTATATCCTTTCCTTGGGAAAACAGGTCAAGGCTCATGGAGAGAAGGGTTGCACCCATGCAAGGTAGGGCCAGCAGCCCCTGGTGGGGATGATTGGTATGAGTACCAGCATTGCTTAATATAAAAGCAGAGTATTTGGAAACAACCAGTAAAAGGAACTAGGTAGGTAATTTTTGGTACAAATACACAAGGCAATCATATCAATCCATGTAGCTGGAGGTGGGAACTCCTAGGTTCAGGAAATAGGTCAGGGCATAGCAGGTCTGCAGAGTAGAGGTTACCCCCACACACCACACCTCTGGCTCTGAATCAATATGAAACAGACGTCTAGGGGCTGGGATGCTACTGGGCAGCCTGGAAGCAGTAGTAGGAGAGGTGGCCCATTTTTATTTCTAGACACTAATCTTTCTGACTCCAGAGTCCAAGTCACAGAGAAGCCTGTTTTCTACTTTTTTTTTTTTTCTTCAAAATTCCTTTAGCTATTCTAGTATCTTTGGCTTTCCATCTAAGTTTCTTCAGAAGATAATGCATATTATTATTTTGAAAAACACCGTTGGAAGTTCAACTTATTTGCACTGAATAGCTTCACTGTCAACTTCTTTGCAGTACCTATAGATCTACTCGGGGAAGGCACTGGCATCCCACCCCAATACTTTTGCCTGGAAAATCCCATGGACGGAGGATCCTGGTAGGCTCCAGTCCATGGGGTCGCTAAGAGTCGGACACGACTGAGCGACTTCATTTTCACTTTTCACTTTCATGCATTGGAGAAGGAAATGGCAACCCACTCCAGTGTTCTTGCCTGGAGAATCCCAGGGACTGGGGAGCCTGGTGAGCTTCCGTCTATGGGGTCACACAGAGTCGGACACGACTGAAGTGACTTAGCATAGCATACCATAGATCTACTTTGATTAATACCAATAACTCAAACAGAAATTGGTAAGATTGCCTTGTGCAGTTGAATTAGAATTTACCAACTTAGCTCCTCATAATAATCTTTCAAATACTTTGTCTTTATATTAAGCAAAGCTGACCTCAAAATTTCTTATTAGGCATATAAATTTGCATGAATGTTCTCCGGATTCATTTATCATGGGACCTCTTGAAATATGTAAAGATCAGTTTGTAACCATTTATTCTTCATTTCTTTATGATTTCCGGACTTTATAAACAAGTTCCTTGCAAGGGCGCCACTCAAACTGCGCATGCTTTTTCCCAGTACTTTCGCGGTTGCCGGTTCACAATCCAGTCAGTCCAGTGGGCAGGGACCACGCAGGGTCCCTGGGCTGCGTGTGCGCCGCCCCACCGGGGTCAACCGGGCGCGTCTCCTTGGAGGCAGCAGGCACTTCAGCTCCCCGATGGCCGCGTTTCCTCTGCGGCCCAGGTCGCGCGGCCACGGCATGTTGAACGGGCTGGGAGCCTGCTTTGAGGCAGACGTCCCGGGAGGCGCTAGGGCGTTTCAGCAGCTCGCGCCCTTCCTTCTTGACAACAGGCCCACCACCGGGACCTATCCCGGGGACCTTCCAGCTGTGATTCGGAGCCACCGGCCGCCGCCTTGAACTCATCCCTTCCCGCTGGGCTTTCCTGGTGGTTCAGACGGTAAAGCGTCTGCCATCTCCTGCAGAAGAAAATGACAAACCACTCCAGTATTCTTGCCTGAAAATTCTCATGAACTGAGGAGCCTGGTGGGCTACAGTCCAACAGAAGTTTCCAAGAGTCTGAAACGACTGAACGACTTCACTTTCTTCCAGCTGGAGCCTCAGCGCCCTGCCCAAGGGCTGCGCCTCCGCCGCCCGCCCGGAGGGAGCATGTCGAGAGCCAGCGGTGCTGGCAGCGAAAGTCCCGGGAGCGGCGAGGACCGAACACCTCCTTCTGTCGCTGGAGATTGAGTTTGCAGCTGGAAATTGAATTTGCAGCTGGAGATTGATTTTGCAGCTTTATAGGGGAGGGGGCGCGGTCACGTTTCCGAGTAAGGTGATGGAGCCCAGCCGGCCAGAGCTCCGTGGCGTGTCCTCCCATACGACGCTTTCCGCTTGCGATCTCAGGGCTGTCTGCCGCTGACAAGGTTCCGCTGACAAGGGGCCCAGAAAGGAGCGAGGCAGAAGTACAGCAATGGCGCCAGGCTTCCGCGTTTTTGTCCCGTGAGTCCCGTCCATCCTAATCCCAGTCGTTCACCTCGTCCACGGAACAGGGACCGGCCTGAATGCAAAACTAGGAGGAACTGGAGATCGAACACAGAGCCGCGTTCTCTGTCCCACAGTACCGCGGTGCCGCGGCCCGCAGGCGGCTCAGGGGTGCACCCTCGCTCCTTGGGGGCCCAGGTCCGTCCCGGTGACGTTATGGAAGTTCACTGGCGGCCACTTCGATTTTCCAGTTTGGGCAGAAGCGTTCTAAGGCTCCGCAGACAGGATACCCTGAGGGTTTTAAGACATCTTCGCCGGGAGCGTCCCCATCCCCTCTCCTCCCGGGGCTCCCTGGGCCCGGCGCCTGTGCGCCAAAAACACGCAGGTCTTCTCGCTGCGGATGAGAGCGCGGGCTAACAGGGGGCGCTCACGGGGTGCTGGCGGCTCTGCCCGGGGCCTGGAGGTCAGCTGTCCGAATGTCGGAAAACGGGGACCGGGCTGCACTGTTCGGAGATGGGCGGGAAGGGGGCTGAGCCCAGCCGCGATCCTGCGCCTCCAGATAAGCTGGGCTTTCTGGAGCCGGGGAGAAGCCTCCATACGCGCGGGCGGATGTCACACAGGGTGATTTTTGGAGCTTTATCAGTGTTAGAGCCTGTGATTGATTTCTCTAACCTAGGCATTGTCTATTCTGTCACTCACATACACAGACAAACTCTACCATTCCTAATGAGATAGAGAAAATTTACCATCACGATTTTATGCATTGCTGGTCCATGGCCTCACACCCTGCTTTCCTGCAGATTCTCGACTTGCCCCACCACCCCGTAGCCACCATCAAGCTCAGTGGACACAAGCTCAGTCCTGATGCCTTTTCTCAAAAACCCATCTACTGTGTCCAGGACACCAATGGGTGCCTCATCATGGCGGCTGAAAAAAAGAGCTTCTGTGCAAGGAGTAATAGTGGCAAATGGAGATGAGACAGGTGGCGAAAGTCTGATTGGCCAGAATTCGGACTCTTATAACCAGGTATCCTCCGAGTGGTGTGGCCACTGACACCCTCAGGCTGGGAACCCTGCCAGCCTGGTGTTACTGCCCAGTGTGCTCTGGACTCTGGGCTCCCAGGTTCCTGGGTATGGACTGCTCCCTACATGTTTTTAGGCCTGTGTGGGCTCTGCCCTCAGCCTGGGAATTTTTAGTCCCAGGGATTTTGTATTCTTAACTTTAAAGGGGCACAAACATTGAGAATTGAGTTTTGTTGGGGGCAACATGAGGACAATAGCCCAGGAGACAGCACTTCTGAAGGCGCTTGGAAACTGCTGTCAAGAGGACGTGGGGAAGGTCAGTAAATGCGACTTTGGTGAAAGGGAGTATATACACTGAAGCTTTTTTGGCAAAGATTTCTGCTAGTCAGAAGTCACCATGAAGGATTTTTGTGCTCCAAGTATGAGCTTACAAGAATTTGACTCATAAAATCATCTCTTGCAAATGTCTGAAGACCTGTTCTGTCAGCTTTTCCCAAAGCGCAAAGTGCGTTCTTGCTCCTCTGCAACCGGATCTCATGTCAGGGGTGTTGAAGGACAGTAGCTGCAGCAACGCATGATTAATCATTGTGAGGTAGATGGCAAACACTGCTTTGTAGTTTCTTGCACACTCGGTGTCCTGCTGGGGCCAGCGGGAAGTGGCCAGAGTCCTGATCCCTGTATCTCAAGGCTGCCCTGCCACCACCCACCCTTTACCCACTCCTGTGTTCTTCCATCAAGACAGTCTGCCTCCATGTAGCGGAGTGGCGGTTCACGGGCTGCAGTGATGAGGGACGGCAGGAGAGGTGCAGTATCTCATGCTGGCCAGTGATGAGGGACGGCAGGAGAGGTACAGTATCTCACGCTGGCCAGTGATGAGGGACAGCAGGAGAGGTGAGTATCTCACGCTGGCCAATGATGAGGGATGGCAGGAGAGGCGCAGTATCACATGTTGGCCAGGAACTCAGCCAGGTTTCCCCTCTGGAAAGTTGGCTGGCAAAGCAAAGCTTGCCAGATTTAGGAACAGGCTCCAAGGGACCAATTACTTGTCCTGGGTAATTCAGAGGGCTTAGAGCTGAAGTCTGGTGACCTTTAAATCTGTTTCCAAAAGACAGGCCATCCATTGAGTGGTGACCTTGAATTATAACGTACGGGGCTTCCCATGAGGCTCGCTGGAAAAGAATCTGCCTGCAGTACAAGAGCCATGGGTTCAATGCTTGGGTCAGGGAAGATCCCCTGGAAAAGGGAATGACAACCACTCCAGTGTTCTTGCTTGAGAAAAGTACCATAATCACAGGAGCCTAGCAGGCTATATAGTCCATGGGGTTGCAAAGCATCAAAGACAACTAAGCAACTTTTGACTCAAAAGTCACCAATTTTCCCTTTGAATCACTGCAAATACAATATGCTGAGTATGAGACTGGTAACCAAACTTTTATTAATGAGCTACCTAAGTGAAACTTGGAGATCAGTCCTGGATGTTCATTGGAAGCACTGATGCTAAAGCTGAAACTCCAATACTTTGGCCACCTCACGTGAAGAGTTGACTCATTGGAAAAGACTCTGATGCTAGGAGGGATTGGGGGCAGGAGGAGAAGGGGACGACAGAGGATGAGATGGCTGGATGGCATCACTGACTCGATGGATGTGAGTCTGAGTGAACTCCGGGAGTTGATGATGAACAGGGAGGCCTGGCGTGCTGTAATTCATGGGGTCACAAAGAGTCACACGACTGAGCAACTGCAGTGAAATTAAAGCGAAACATACTCAAAAATCTAACCACTAGTAAGAGACTCTCAACACGCAGCCCATTGTGGCTTCAGTGTCTCGGCAATTGTTCTCAGTCCAGGACACTGTCATCCATTACTTATTCCCTAAATACGCTGAAATGTCTTTAAACTTCCTTTCTGATTTTCTCCAAGAAGCATGTTACCATGGGACTTTGTGTAACATTCTCTCTGCCTCTCTGCATCTAAGAATGTGAATTGGGATCCTGTTTCATCCGCTGTTGGGCCCTGGTGTCTCAAACAGGCTGTGTACGCGGTGGGGCCTCCATGGATGTGCTCTGGGGGAGGGAGCACTGAGTTGTTTAGTGGAGCAATTGGGTGTCACGGAGCACTACTGGGCATTGTGTGTAAAGGACAGAGGATAACCTGCTGAAGGCCCCTGTCTTACTCTGCATCTGTCTCACTATTAGGAAGTTTGAACAGGCCAGGGAAAGCTCTGCTCTGACTGGTGCACAGTCTAAGTACAAAAACCTGTACCTCCCAAGATGAGGACAAATGAGTGGGCATCAGAACCCAGATCCTCACAGCACTCTTCCCTCCTCCCACGTCTCTTCGAGTCTCCTTCAGAAAGCCTATACACTGGTCCCTTGTGGCCAATCTTTCCATTCTGTAGATCCATTAATGCTTCCAGCTCAGAAAGGACTGTGCTTTGGAACTTAGAACGCCCTCTCCTCCATCCTTGCACATCTGAGCCTCAAATGCCCTGCAGCCACCCCACTGCCCGGGGGATTAAAGGTCTTTGTCAGGTGAAACTACATGAAGGGCAGGGACTGAGGCTCCTCCAGCCACCATGATCACCTGCACCTCCGTGATGAGCCCTCAGCCTCTGTGTGGGTGGGCTCCCCCCTCCACGGGTGTTCCTGGGACAGGAACTGAACTGTCTTCCTCCGGGAACCAGCCCCAAGATGACTTATCCATCCTTGTGAGTGGGGAAGGGTGAAAGTGTGTGAGTGGCCCAGAAGGTCTGATCACGGGGGTGGGAGTGGCCAAGGAGGAGGGCCGGCAAAGCAGCTCACCCAGTGTGGGGGCCAGGCCGGGGCTGTGTCCACGCAGTGGCCGCACCTGACACAGATGCTGGTGGTGACAAACCACTCCTGTGTCTGAAGGAGCCAGCCACTCTGCTAACTGTCTCAGAACCAGCATTTACAATAAACACCAGCACTGAATAGCAGCACCGAAAGGGGCTGCCTGTGATCCAGGAAATGCTCCCCTAACCTCCAGAAAACTTTCTGATAGTTTCTGAAGGAGGTGAAAACCTACTTTGGATGAGAAGACACGGGCAGATTTGAGCATCGGCTTCAAGCCTACATTCTTGGTGTGAAATGCAAAACTGCATTATTTCAAAATTAAAAGCCTATATTCAGATCCACATTAGAGGGCTAATAAATTGTATTATGCAGGTGGGCATTGGTGAAACAATAAAAGCTAAGTTATAAATGGTTTTCACATCAATCTGTATTTTGCTGAAGTTTACATTATAGTCTAAGCTGAGCCCTCTTGCTCCTCCTGCAGTTTCAAGTCGGGCGTCACAGGGAGGTGCCAGGTCCGCACCTTGTACACTTTGGGGGATTGGTGACACTTGCTCATAGACTGCAGGTGAGGACACGGTGCACAGGTCAGCTGGCGCCATGGGGATGTGGTGAGATGGGGGGAGATGGTGGGTCAAGGAGAGCAGCCCCGGCCCCTGGGCTCCTGCTTTGCCCACACCCTGGGGGACTTGATTCACTCCTGATCCAGTAACGGGGCAAGAGGAGCAGCGTGGGAAGCTCTAGCTGACACCTTCCCTACACTCCTCTCCATTACCACGTGGGCATGGAGTTCTCGCAAAGATCGTAAAACTTGTGGGTTTGGATTTCACCAGTTTTCACAAGTTTTGCCAGGGATGTCACTGAACAAAAATGTTTGTCCCTAAACATCCTCAGTATTAACAAATACTACTGAAATGCTGTATTATCATGAAGTAAATGGAATAGTGTCAGGCCTTCATTGCCAGAGCGATTGGCTCTGCCCACTGAGCCACATTTTGCCCACAAAAGTGTAGAATTTGAGGCCAAAGTGAAGTGTGAGGAGGCAGGCAGAGCAGATCCAACCTGAAGTAAAAGGGAGACATCACACCTGAGTCACATAAGTGAAGAAGTATGAAGTATGTTCTCCAGGCCAACTCAGCGAGAGGAAACGCTGTGAGCTCCTTCGCCTGGCCTGGGCTCCCCTGTGAAGTATGTTCTCCAGGCCAACTCAGCGAGGGGAGATGCTATAAGCTCCTTCCCTGGCCTGGCTCCCGGTGTGGAGTGGTGGGATGAGGAGGAGGTGGCCTCTATGTCTTTCTTCTCTGGCTCATTCCCCAGGACTGTCTGCCCCAGTTACTGCTGCTACTGCTGTCTTGCCAATTAGAGATCAATTTACTGCCTCCACGGTTCTGAATTTTCCCTCAGTGATGGTATGATTGATAGGAGGTTGGTTAATGGGTTCTCACGTAAGCCCAAGCAGTGTGCTAGGTTAAGCCATAGCCTGCAAAAAAACCAATTGCAAGGGTTAAATATTATTTGTACACACTATTTTCTTTATTTTTAGCAGAGATGTGCAACTTTTACTCCTGTTCACCAACAGTGGCCACTGGGAAATATAGTAGGTGCTGTTTGGCTCCAAGATGGCTAATGTGGACAGACATGCAGAATAAGGTGATTTCATCAGAATTATTCAAATCCTTTAAAAAAGGTCTCTGGTTTAACCTTTCAGAGTTAGAAGTACCTGGCCAAATTTGCCAATTACTTTTGCATTCATTTTGTCTAATATCCCATAAAAGGGAAGCTCATTGGATCTCCAAATAGACAATAATGGAATTTTAGGAGGCATGTGTAAAAGATTTTCTACTTTTATAAAATATACTTATTTTCAAAAACAATGTATAATTCAAAGAATTAAATTTACAAGTACTTATTTTATGATATAGTCAACAGTAAACCTCACCCTGTGGAAAGGTAATCTAGCATTTCCTCTCCACACATCCTGCAGAGTAGCTTCTCAAGGGTTCAGAATTTTGTAAAATATTTGGAATAAGCCAACCATTGTGAAAAGATATAAACTTTGAAAGTATTAGAGTTGACGTTGCTTTCAAATGGTTTTTATTTTATAAAGAAGCAACTTACAGTAGACTAGTTGTAACATCTCGTACCAGGCATGGACACTTGTCTTTTTTTAATATCAGAAAATTTACTGTCTAGTGTGTTTTTAGTGTCTGTACTGTGATGCAGAGTTCTATGAAGAGAAGGAAATTGTATTAGTTAGACTTTAATCTTCATAATACAAGTTTCATAATACAAGTTTTAAACTATTGAAAGTTCTTCATAAATATTTGTTAAAAATTGAGGATTTGATGAATGAATGAATTAGGTGATCTAGACGACCTTCTCTTGCGTGACGCATTTATCTCATTGATTATGGAATCACATTTCCCTTTAAGGATCAGAAGATCATAAGTCTTCTGTGCTTTTCTGAGTTGGTGAGTGTGTGAGTGCATCTCAACGGGTGCACAGGGTTGTGTGCCAATACAGGTACACAGGCACAAAAATGTTGCAGCCCACAGCATCTGCTTTATGGCTGTCATGAACACCCTGCCTCAACCCAGTCAACTTCAGTTGATCTCAGAGGTATAATACCTGTTTTGACAAAGTAAAAGCAATTGCGCTGAAGAGGGGCCAGAACTCATTAGAATCTGCTTCCCTCTCCCTAACTCGCCTTCTTGCAGGTTTAACTTCCAAAGTAGTGTTCTTGCTGTTTATTTCTCCCGTTACTGTCTCTTTTAGGGCTGATGGGTGAGAGATGAGGGGAAACCTCTGGAGGGACCATGTACACATGGATCTGGGAGGTGTGGGTAGGGTGTTGTGTGTGTGTGAATCAGTGTACACCCCTGGTGCCTGAATGCATTGTGAAAGTGGAACTCTTACCATCTCTGCAACCATCTTTCACCATCACAGTCCTGGATATTTGTTTTGGTGGAAAAAATAAGGCAAACCAAATCCTGACTACAAAATCTAATGTAAGGGATGAACCTATGCCTGATTCTGACTTCTTGGAATGTTTCTGTCTAGGTACACACAGTTCTTCATGCCTAGCACTCCTTTTAAAGATTAATCCTTTTTCACTTATGAGGATATCAAGTAAGTTTAAAAATAATGGAATTCATTGAAGCATGAGAGTTTAATCACAGAGCATATGTTTATTTTCTTGCCCATTAGTCCTTGAAATGTGCACACAGTTGAACACTAACAGGTAACACACATTATTTTTATTTTACCTTTTTAGTTGCAATTCAAAATTAATTCCTGATTAACTCTAGTTACATTTCCAGGTTCATAAAAATAGAAAGTCACTAACTGACCAATAGTTGACCATACTGAAAAAAAAAAAAAAAGGCCTATCTTACTCAGCACAATGTTTCATGGTTTTGAAAGACACACACTCACTCAGCAGTGCTTGCATATGTCCAAGTACTGATCTACTGAAGTGGGGCTGCTTTACTTTTGGTAAATTGTTTGCAAATTTTCATGCAACATTTCTCAAAATATTTGTAGTAATAGTATGCAAAGGTCCGAACCTTGTCTCAGTTGCACACCAACTCATTATCCTTAGACTATTTTTTTCCAGTGTTCATTTTCTGATATGAGCACCAGGTGAAAGATTTCCACATTGACGTATGATTGACAGTGCCTCAGTGCAGACTTTCTTGTCACTCAGGAAGAAGGAATAGCTGAGGGGTATCCTTCCTTCATTACTGAGACTGTTTCATTCAGTGCATTCTCTCCCATCCTACAGGTGCTCTCTTCCTGAGGAAGGGAATTCGCACACTCACTGGATTTCCATCTAACGAACCCCCGGGATCCTTCTCCTGGAAGAGCTCCTGCTGCTTTCCTTACTGTGGCAGGGACGCAGCCACTCTGAGTTCTCTGTGTGTGCTGACCTTGAGCTCCAACCGAAGGTGCTTCCACCATGATTACGGGAGATGGCTTCTCACTACATGGTTTTCTTTGGTTTAAAGAGGAAACTTTCTGTCTGAAGGTTCTATCTCATTGATTTCAGACACAGCATTTTTATTTTTTGTAAATTCTCTGTTATTTATAAAGATGTGCACACAGAGGGAATTTCTCACAAGATGTCAGGAAGGCAACTTCCTCAAAACAAGTTAGCATTGTTTATTTGCCAAGTCGTGTCTGACTCTTTGGGACCCCATGAATTGTAGGCCACCAGGCTCCTCTGTCCATGGGATTTTCTAGGCAAGAAGAGTGGCATGGGTTGCCATTTCCTCCTCCATGGGATCTTCCCAACCCAGGGATTGAACTCCCATCTCCTGAGTCTGCTGTATTGGTAGCCAGATTCTTCACCACTGAGCCACTTGGGAAGCCCTGAAGTTTCCCTCAATTACAAAGCTGCTTTCTCAAGGTCATACTTCCAATTGTGTATTATTGGAAGCATGCATGGTATGTATGCTCCACGCTATGCAAAATCATTCCCAACTAACAATGGATCAGGTTAGCAGGCTGTCCTCCAGAGCCTGCTAACAGGCTAGCATCCACTTAATCTGAGAATTGACCATAGGATTGATCATTCTCAACTTAGATCAACTATTTTGACACCACACACAAAAAAGGTCTATTTACTGTTAGAAGGTGGATTTTAAACTAAATCCATATACTGATATATAAAACTTGTCACCAAAGGAAATTAGGTATTGTCAGAAACAGATGGGATATACTTTCAAGGACAACATGGGTTTCTTTTGTACCTATATAGTTCTTTTTATGTTGAAAAGACTAGCCTTCAATTGTGACCCTAGTCTAATATAAACAGCTCCATGTCCCAATTATGGCCTGTGCTGAAAGGAAACTCTGGTCACATGAATTATTTTTATTTTTTTAACTAATTAATTAACTTGCCTGAATCTTAGTTGTGGCATGTGGTCTACTCTCTGGTTGCAGCCTACAGGCTTAGCTCTTCTTCAGCATGTGGGATCTTAGTTCTTTGACCAAGGATTGAACTCTTTTGAATTAGAAGGCAGACTCTTATCCACTGGGCCACAAGGGAAGTTCCAAGATTTTTTTTTTTTAAGTATAGGAATACAAAGAAGTTTGATGCCAGAGCTATGGCTTCATTTTATAGTTTACACTTTTAATTACATGGCTGAGATTCGATGAGAATGCTTGTATAGAATCAGCCTCCAATAATTCAGGCAAGCTTGTTTCATCTTCCATTACTTATTCATTATGAAAAGACCAAAGTGAAAATATATGGTGAAGTACATTTGATGGAACACCTAATAATCAATTCACCACAGGAAAAAAATGCTTTGAAGCAGGAAGCACTATTTGCACTATCAAAAATAGTAAGAGACACTAGCCAAGAGTGGCTTTGTTTGAGGCTTTCAAGGATTCACCATCAATAAGTGGGTGAACTTTTCATTTGGGTCCCATCTGTAATTTCTGTAATTTCCTTCTGAATTTCTGGTTGTCTGAGCAAGATGTGGGGTTAACTTACAGCATTTCACTCACTCTCTTGAGTGAGATCACCAGTTTTAGCATTTATGAATGAAAGCAGGACTGTGACCCTGCTAAAAGAAGAGGGAGAGAGAGAGAGAGAGAGAGAGAGAGAGAGAGAGAGAGAGAGAGAGAGAGAGAGAGAGAGAGAGAATCAATGATGTGACATATAGATCAGTTGGGAGAAGCTTTGAGATCTTTCAGAAGAAAATGGGTAGCAAATGTTGGTTCACTTACTGGCTCTGCCATTGAGTCACCAAGTAAAATGTTTAAGCTCTGAATGTTAACTTCGGTTGCCTTAAAGATGTATCTCTATTTACTACCTTCTGATAATAATAGAAACACTGCACCGAATGGGGCACTTTTAAGCCCAATGTCATCAAATGGAGACTGAACTGTTGTACAGTTTCAGTTCTCCCAGAAATGGAGTCTCAAACCACTCAGTCAGGAGTCTCCTGATCAGCACTAGTTAAATTGTCTGTCTGAGAGGTCCTCCTCTCCTGTAAAAGAAAGTGACCTTGCAATTAGCAACAAGCCTAGTGTAACTTCCTAGCTCCTGCTCCCTTCTGCCTAAAAATCCAAATTCTTCAGCTCTTGGAGCTCCTTTCTGTCTGCAAGATGGAATGGTGCCAGACTCATGAATCACTGAATAAAGCCAACAAGTTCTTAAAATTTACTGAGTTAAATGTCCTTTGTTAACATTTTGAAAAAAATTCAAATAGTTTGTCAAGGTATACAGCATCAAGTTATGTAAATACATGTGAGAGAAGATCTGTTAAATAGCTACATGTTAAGCATGAATTACTCAGCTGAAGCACTTTTATGTGAATAAAGGCTCAACACAGGTCCTATGAAGAAACAGAGTGTGAACTTTGACCTCCTGGAGAATGGCACCCTGAACACAGGAAGCAGACAGAAAAGCCACCCTGTGTTAACCATGAATTCCCAGAAAGCAGTCCTGTTGTCCTGTTTGAAATAAAGAGGCTTCTGTCTGGAGCTTTTTAAGAATCAGCTTGGGAGACACGGACCCAAGAAGCACTTGAATTGTGTTCTGCCAGACTACAAAATGGGGAAAGTTTATAAAGACAAAAACCTGCAAGGTTACATAAGTTGTCAAGAGGCTATCAAGAAGGGACTTATCAAACAAAGATTGACTTGGGTTCAAAATGAATATAGACTTTTGAAAGTGGGAGACTTTGAAACTACAGGGTTGTAACTGGTGGCTGCTGGGCAGATGCTGTTTGGAAAATGACTAGTAATGTCCTTGAGTTTGATGCAGCTTAGGAAACTCAAGTTCTCAGGGATGCAGAGATGTGTTTGAAACCTCATTCACAAAGGGCACCCAGCTCTATATGGACCCCTGAAGCATAGTTACTTCACTTTGATTTTTAAATGGATTTAGAAATGCTATCAACTGAAAGTGAGCTCTGAAATCTTCTTGTTTACAAGATGGCTGGGCCCCACATGGTTTATTCCTCTTTACATGTTCCCAGTGGTGGATACCTGCCATTTCACACTGGCCACAACTGGAGACAATACTCACCATTTAAGACACATCAAAATCTGAAAGAGGAAAGGGAAGAGGAACTAGATGATACCAAGAGTGTAGACCAAGATGGAGCAGAATAAAATGGAATGAGGCTGCTTGATGTGGGAATTCATTCCACTAAGTCAAGAAAATCCATCTATGTACCCAGTTCAGTCATTAGGGTGTCTTTAGTAAAGCATCTCTAATTTCCCAGTGAAAATATAAAATAAATAATAAGTATGATGAGATGGCGCTGAAGAATTGATGCTCTTGAACTGTGGTGTTGCAGAAGACTCTTGAGAGTCCCTTGGGCTGCAAGGAGATCCAACCAGTCCATTCTAAAGGAGATCAGCCCTGGATGTTCTTTGGAAGAACTTTGGCCACTTCATGCGAAGAGTTGACTCATTGGAAAAAACTCTGAAGCTGGGAGGGATTGGGGCCAGGAGGAGAAGGGGATGACAGAGGATGAGATGGTTGGATGGCATCACCAACTCAATGGATGTGAGTTTGGGTGAACTCCAGGAGCTGGTGATGGACAGGGAGGCCTGGCATGCTGTGATTCATGGGGTTGCAAAGAGACAAGACTGAGCGACTGAACTGAACTGAACTGAAATGATGATGAGATGGTTGAATGGCATCATCAACTCAGTGGACATGAGTTTGAACAAACTCCAAGAGATGGTGAAGGACAGGGTAACCTGGCACGCTGCAGTCCATGGGGTTGCATGGAGTCAGACACAGCTGGGTGACTGAACAACAGCAGTGATGCTTGCATGCCTCCCGATCACAGGCATTGTAGATGCACATGGAATCTCTTACTCTCTCAAGAATAAGAATATTCTTAGAATCATCAAGATAACATGATTGTGTCCCCTTTTGGAAACAAGGGCACTGAGGCTTAGGTGGGGTGAGGGACATGCCCCGAGTCCCAGCCCCTATGAGGCCAAGCTGAAGCACACCTCCGTCTGTCTTTAATTCTAAGCTGCATGACCAGGTGGAGCACGAGGTCATCTACTACTCAGGTCTTCATACACAGTGTCTTAAAGGAAGTACTTATGATTTTCTGCAGGAACAGAAGAATGTGAAACATTTATTAATCAAGGGCGTGGCATTATGAAGTTCTATGCTGCTTTCCTACACAACTTTACCCTCCCCAACTCCATGGGCCGCACGCAGAGCAGCCAAGGCCGCAAACCCACTGCTGGACCCTGAACGGCCCTTTGCCGCTTGGCCTCTATTCTGTCCGCTTCCCTTCTCTTCCCACGGGACTCCTTCCGCACAGCCGCGGCTTTGTGCTCCACCTCTTCTGCACGCTGCTTCTCTTTCCCTCCCTCGCTTTTCTCTAGCTATGACTTCACTGCTCTCGATTCACACTCAAGATCCAGCTTCAACACTGTCTTGAGGCATCTGCTTCTCAGGGCTCCAGTCGACCCTTGGGAGTCTCGGCCCATTGGGAAGCTCCCTCCACCCGGTCCTCAGACCGTGCTGTGTGACTCCCCTGGTCACGGGCACCTTTGCCCCTCCACTCACCCTGATGATATGGCCACGTTGACCAGGTCTCTGTTCATCAACCACCACAGCCTCAAGGCCGGGGCTGGACACAACTCACCCCTCCAGGGGTTAGTGTGTGGAACACCAGTGGAGGTCACATACAGGACACCCCAAGGAGGCAAAAGGCAAGGTGAAATGGCAGGAGGCTGTCTGTGAGGCGAGACTCGCCCAGGCAGCATGGCCAGCCCCTCTGTCCAGGGACAGGCTAAGGCCTGTGTTGTCTGAAACAACACAAATCAACCACTGTTCTGGGTTTCAACCCTCAGCAGGCCTTGACTTCAGATCTTGGTTCTCTGTTTCAGATGAGCACCCGTGAATCTGGGACAGCCGAGAGGAGACAAGGAAAGGCAAGCAAGACAGGAGGTCAGCCGACAGAGCCCGCAGACAGCAGTGCTGACTAAGGGGACAGAGACCGGGAGAAGAGCGGGCCCGGGGCCCACAGGGAGCTGCAGCTGAGACCTGCTCCTCGGGCCTCTTCAAGGGGAAAAGCAGCCCTGACCCTTCATAGAGTCTGTTAGCAGCAGCCCTGCACTCCTACTGCACCTTGTTCCTACTGGGGCAAGTGAAGTCAGAAGGAAATGCTACCAACACTCCTTTGCATTCATTTGTTCATGATTTAATATGTATTGAGAAGTGACCATTCTTGTCACTGCTGCTGCTGCTGCTAAGTCGCTTCAGTCGTGTCTGACTCTATGTGACCCCATACACAGCAGCCCACCAGGCTCCCCCATCCTTGGGATTCTCCAGGCAAGAACACTGGAGTGGGTTGCCATTTCCTTCTCCAATGCATGAAAGTGAAAAGTCAAAGGGAAGTCACCCAGTCCTGTCCGACTCTGAGTGACCCCATGGACTGCAGCCTTCCAGGCTTCTCCGTCCATGGCGTTTTCCAGGCAATAGTACTGGAGTGGAGTACCATTGCCTTCTCCAGTTCTTGTCACTAAGGATACCCAAAACAAAAAACAACAAAATAAACCAAAAGTCTCCTCTCTAAGACAGTCATCCTTTCATGATGTAACAGAAAGTAAACTCCATCACAATGCAGTGGAAGATCCCCTTGCTCTATCTAGGAGTCAGAGGGACAGTCAAGTTGTTTCCTTAAAAACAAGATGCTTCCTAAGCAGGTAGGGGATGGGGCTGACCTGAAGGGCACAAGCTTGTGAACATGCGTCGGGGTCCTGGCGTCCTCCCCTCTGGTGCATCCTCACACACACTGACTGCACCGGCCACCTCACCATCTCTGAAATCTCTGAGCACTTCGCTGTGCAAAGAATTTCCACTTTCCCTGTGTTTTGCTGAAATGTGCTTCTCTTCCTGCAATGAATGTCTCGTTCCCTCACAGTCTACATGGTCTATGCTCAAATGCCCCCTTTTAGAGGAAGACTGCACTGACTCATGGAAAACATCAGCCCCCATCTCCGTCTGCCCTGCTCATCCTTCCTTTTTCATGTCTCCTTCAGTCCAAGTTGAGGCTGTGGGAGGAAGAGGACCTGAAGATGTGACTGTGTGGCCACTGGTTCCCACAGGCTTTGCTGGAGGAGAATCAGCTTCCCTTCAGAATCAATGCAGACACATCATTTCCAGGTCAAATGAAATTCAAGGTGAAACACACACAGAAAATCTTTAGAATTATATATAAAAATTCTCTTATGATGTCAGGGTAATGAAGAACTTTAAAAGACACACAAAGTGGAAACCATGAAGAGAAGGTTGATAAATATAAATACATTATGATTAAGAACTGGCCATTAAAAGATATCATAAAAAGAACGAGAGAAAAGACACGAAGTAGATGATATGTGTGATCAATTTAAAAACTGTCAAAACTAAATAGTGAAAAATGTGAGAAAGACACAAACAGTTATTCTTGGAAGGTAAAATATGAATATCCAGTGAAAGATGGTCAAGCTCATTGTAATGAATTAAATGCATATTAGAATCACAATCAAGCACTTTCCCACATGCCACAGTTGAGTAAATATTTTAAAAGGACAGTAAAAAATATTGGCTCAGATACAGAATGACAGAAGCTGTTGTTTTTGGTTAATAGGTATATCGACTGTGTTCACTCCCTCGGCTTTATTAATTCTTACTCAAGCCATAGAGCGGACACATGTGAACCATGTCTATAATAGTAATGGACACAGGGGACGTTAGAATATTCATTAGTAAAAGGGGATCCCTGGTGGCTCAGTGATAAAGAATCCTCCTGCAATGCAGGAGTCAAAGGTTTGATCCATGGATCAGAATGACCCCCTGGAGAAGGGAATGGCCACCCACTCCAGTATTCTTGCCTGGGAAATTCCATGGACAGAGGAGCCTAGCAGGTTACAGTCCTTGGGGTTGCAAGAGTCAGATACAACGTAGTGACTAAACCACCACCACAAGTATGAAGTGCTGCTGCTACTGCTAAGTCACTTCAGTCGTGTCCGACTCTGTGCAACCCCATAGAAGGAAGCCCACCAGGCTCCCCCGCCCCTGGGATTCTCCAGGCAAGAACAATGGAGTGGGTTGCCATTTCCTTCCCCAATGCATGAAAGTGAAAAATGAAAGTGAAGTCGCTCAGTCGTGTCCGACTCTTAGCGACCCCATGGACTGGAGCCTACCAGGATCCTCCGTCCATGGGATTTTCCAGGCAAAAGTACTGGGGTGGGGTGCCATAAAGTATGGATGACTAAATAGTAAAATTATGTCACCTGTATGCAATAATATGAAACAAAGCTCAGAAACCAATATTGGAAACAAAATAATAATCACACCACAAGAGGATAATCATTGTGTAATTCTATTTATACAAAGACCAAAAAAAGGAAAATCCAGAGTATTTTTTAGGAATTTATATGTAAGTGGGAATCTCTAATAAAAACAGGGAAATGTCAGAGGGTTGGGATACAGAGGAATTAGAATGTCGTATTTCTGAAGATAGGTGATGTGAATATGGTTTCTTTTGTACTCTTTTACATTTAAATACTTTTGCATTACCTATGCACTTTCTGTAAGTATCCCCCACCCACAAAAAACAAAACAAAACAAAACAAAAAACACACAAAAAACCGCACATCCAAATAAATTCCAAGTGGAATATAAATAGAAAACATGATGCCATGAACTTCAAGATGAAAACTAAAAATATTTCTATGATCATGAGTCAAGGAAGATATTTATAAACTGAGATCCAACCAGTCCATTCTGAAGGAGATCAGCCCTGGAATTTCTTTGGAAGGAATGATGCTGAAGCTGAAGCTCCAGTATTTTGGCCACCTCATGCAAAGAGTTGACTCATTGGAGAAGACTCTGATGCTGGGAGGGATTGGGGGCAGGAGGAGAAGGGGACGACAGAGGATGAGATGGCTGGATGGCATCACTGACTCGATGGATGTGAGTCTGGGTGACCTCCAGGAGTTGGTGATGGACAGGGAGGCCTGGCGTGCTGCGGTTCATGGTGTCACAAAGAGTCGGACACAACTGAGCGACTGATCTGACCTGATCTGATGAACTGAATTTTGTCTCCCAAGTTCATATGTTTAAGCCCTAACCCCCAGTATGTCAAAGTATGACTAAACATATATCTATGGCCTTTAAAGAGTTAAATAGTAAAATGAGGCTGTTAAAGTGGACTCTAATCCAATCAGACTGTGCCCCTTCCCTATGAAAGAGGAAACTTGGAGCCGCAAAGAACACAGGCTGTGTGTACACAGGGCAGATGACGTGAGCACACACTGAGAAGGCTGCCTATGCCAGGCAGGGAGAGGCCTCAGGAGAAACCACAGCTCATCACGCCTTGACCTTGGGCTTCCAGCCTCCAAAACTGTGAGGAAATCCATTTTTGCTGCTTAAGATTCCTTCCCGGCTCCCCTCCAGCCTTTTGTTAAGGCAGCTACAAGAAAATAATATTATCCTAAATGCCAAACTACACAGAAAAAGTTTAAAGAGTTTTACTACACAATATTGTTAAACACTTATTTGTCAAAAAATAAGAGAACTACAAACTCAGAATGTTACTGCTTCCCCCCGTCCCCCACCCAGAATGTAATTTGTAACAGCTGATAGAGGTCTGGTATTCTCAATAAATAATTCCTATAAATATATAGCAGTGTAAACACTTTAACAGAAAAATTGTCAAGATACGTAAGTAGGAAAGTTGAAATGAAAAATATGAATTGTTGCCAGAAAATAGAAAAAGAAACCAAATTAAGAGTGAAATAATATTTTTTCCCCACAAAGAGATAAGAATCTTTCAATATAGTATCTTATCCATTAACAAAGACTGTCGCTTTCATTCATGAAGATCTGTGTACTCTACAATATGTCTTGTTTGCTTCTTTGGTGGCATATACAAATCAAAACCCTTTAAAATGTTTCCTATTTTCATCCCAATCCCAAAGAAAGGCAATGCCAAAGAGTGCTCAAACTACCGCACAATCGCACTCATCTCACACACTAGTAAAGTAATGCTCAAAATTCTCCAAGCCAGGCTTCAGCAATTTGTGAACCGTGAACTTCCTGATGTTCAAGCTGGTTTTAGAAAACGCAGAGGAACCAGAGATCAAATTGCCAACATCCGCTGGATCATGGAAAAAGCAAGAGAGTTCCAGAAAAACATCTATTTCTGCTTTATTGACTATGCCAAAGCCTTTGACTGTGTAGACCACAAGAAACTGTGGAAAAATCTGAAAGAGATGGGAATACCAGACCACCTGATCTGCCTCTGGAGAAATCTGTATGCAGGTCAGGAAGCAACAGTTAGAACTGGACATGGAACAATGGACTGGTTCGAAATAGGAAGAGGAGTATGTCAAGGCTGTATATTGTCACCATGTTTATTTAACTTATATGCAGAGTACATCATGAGAAATGCTGGACTGGAAAAAACACAATCTGGAATCCAGATTGCCAGGAGAAATATCAATAACCTCAGATATGCAGATGATACCACCCTTATGGCAGAAAGTGAAGAGGAACTCAAAAGCCTCTTGATGAAAGTGAAAGTGGAGAGTGAAAAGGTCGGCTTAAAGCTCAACATTCAGAAAACGAAGATCATGGCATCTGGTCCCATCACTACATGGGAAATAGATGGAGAAACAGTGGAAACAGTGTCAGACTTTATTTTTCTGGGCTCCAAAATCACTGCAGATGGTGACTGCAGCCATGAAATTAAAAGACGCTTACTCCTTGGAAGGAAAGTTATGACCAACCTAGATAGCATATTCAAAAGCAGAGATATCACTTTGCCAACAAAGGTTCGCCTAATCAAGGCTATGGTTTTTTCCTGTGGTCATGTATGCATGTGAGAGCTGGACTGTGAAGAAGGCTGAGCACCGAAGAATTGATGCTTTTGAACTGTGGTGTTGGAGAAGACTCTTGAGAGTCCCTTGGACTGCAAGGAGATCCAACCAGTTCATTCTGAAAGAGATCAGCCCTGGGATTTCTTTGCAAGGAATGATGCTAAAACTGAAACTCCAGTATTTTGGCCACCTCATGCGAAGAGTTGACTCATTGGAGAAGACTCTGATGCTGGGAGGGATTGAGGGCAGGAGGAGAAGGGGATGACAGAGGATGAGATGGCTGGATGGCATCACTGACTTGATGGATGTGAGTCTGAGTGACCTCCGGGAGTTGGTGATGGACAGGGAGGCCTGGTGTGCTGCAGTTCATGGGGTCGCAAAGAGTCAGACACGACTTAGTGACTGATCTGATCTGATCTGAATTGGCCTAGGGATTTCATTTCTCATTTTGGGGGATTTATACCAAGTAAATAATAAGCTACAAAGTTTTATCTGTTTGAATATTTATTCTAAAATGAGAAATCGAAGATGGCGGAGGATTAGGACGGGGAATACACTTTCTCCTCCACAAATTCATCAAAGGGACATCTAAACACCGAATAAATTCCACAAACAACTTCGAAATGCCGGCAGAGGACATCAGACACCCAGAAAAGCAACTCATTGCCTTCTAAAGGAGGTAGGGAAAGAATATAAAAGGCAAAGAGAGACAAAGAGGGAGGGGCGGACCTTTGTCCGGGGAAGGGAGTCTTAAAAGAAAAAGAGAAGTTTCCAAACACCAGGAAACACTTTCCCTGCAAAGTCTGTGCCGAACCTAGGAAGCACAGAGAATATCATAACAGGGAGGAAAACAATTAAACAATTAAAACCACAGACTACGAGCCCTGCGGTAACTTCCACAGCGGAGAAGCATCATCGCAAATGCCCGCATCCGCCATTAGCAAGCCGGGGCTGGGCAGGGAGACGCCGCGGGCTGCTCCCCTGCGGGCCGCTCCCCCAACGCCGGCGGCTCCGGTGCGGGCCGCCCCCCCCCCACGCCGGCCGTTCCCACGCGAGCCACCCCCTCGCAGACCACTCCCCTGCCGGCCACTCCCCCGTGGGCCACTGTGGCGCGGGCTGCATTGGCCTGATTGTCCCGAGCACTGCCTGATCGGAGTAGTTTGGGCCAGCAGACCAGACTGTGCAACGCTGACCACAGGAGAGGCCGGCCCTAGCCCAGAACACCGCCGGACCGTGCACAGAACAAAGGACTATACAGACCAACTACAAAGAAAGGGGCCTATAGATCTTGAGAAATTTAAGCCAGAACAAGGAACTAGTCGAAAATGAACTGAACCCACAACAATAATAGAGAAACTCTTATATATATTGTTACTATTTTTACCATCATTATTTCCTTTTTTTTCTTTTTTTAATATTTTTTTAATTTTTATTTTTTTATTAAAAAAGGAAAACATAAATTTTTTTCCTTCTTTTAATTTTTTTTGTTTCTTTTATTTTTATTTTTTATCCTCTAGTACATCTTTAATCTCCACTTTTAGATATAACTTTTGTGACCCCGTTTTTTTCTTTTTTTCTTTTTGTCCTTTGCTTTTTTTCTTTCCTTTTTTCTTTTCTTTACTGATTACTGACTAGATCTGTCTCTCTCCTTTACATTCCCTCCTTTTATCCTCCTGACCACCTTTGTCTCCTTCCTCCCTTTTTCCTTCTCTGTATAACTCTGTGAACATCTCTGAGTGGTCCAGTTGTGAAATGCAGTATAGAAGAAGAAGTTTTTGAGACTACTGTAAAAATAAGACCGATAACTGAAAGCAGGAGGCTTAAGTCCAAACCCTGATCCCATGAAACATTAATTGACAGGAGCTCATCAAATGCCTCCATACCTACACTGAAACCAAGCATCACACAAAGACCAGCAAGTTCCATGGCAAGACATACCAAGCAAATTCTCCAGAAAAACAAGAACACAGCCCTGAGCTCCAATACACAGGCTACACAAAGCGACCCCAAAATCAGACATCTCATAACTCACTACTAGACACTCCACTGCACCCCAGAGAAAAGAAATCCAGCTCCACCCACCAGAACACCGACACAATCTTCCATAAACAAGAAACCTCGACAAGCCACCAGTACAAATCCACATATAGTGCAGAAACCCCACAATAAAGAGAACTCCACAGACTGCCAGAATACAGTAAGGACACCCCAAACTCAGCAATTTAAACAAAATGAAGAGACAGAAGAATTCCCAGCAGGTAAAGAAACAGGATAAATGCCCACCAAACCAAACAAAAGAGGAAGAAATAGTGAACCTACCTGATAAAGAATTCCGAATAATGATAGTGATATTAATCCAAAATCTGGAAAGCAAAATGGAATCACGGATAAATAGCCTGGAGAAAAGCATTGAGAAGATGCAAGAAAGATTTAACAAGGACCTAGAAGAAATAAAAAAGAGTCAATATATAATGAATAATGCAATAAATGAGATCCAAAACACTCTGGAGGCAACAAATAGTAGAATAACAGAGGCAGAAGATAGAATTAGCGAATTAGAAGATAGAATGGCAGAATTAAATGAATCAGAGGAGAAAAAAGAAAAACGAATTAAAAGAAATGAGGACAATCTCAGAGACCTCCAGGACAATTTTAAACGTTACAATATTCGAATCATAGGAGTCCCAGAAGAAGAAGACAAAAAGAAAGACCATAAGAAAATACTAGAGGAGATAATAGTTGAAAACTTCCCTAAAATGGGGAAGAAAATAATCACTCAAGTCCAAGAAACCCAGAGAGTCCCAAATAGGATAAACCCAAGGCAAAACACCCCAAGACACATATTAATCAAATTAACAAAGGTCAAACACAAAGAACAAATATTAAAAGCAGCAAGGGAAAAACAACAAATAACACACAAGGGAATTCCCATAAGGATAACAGCTGATCTTTCAATAGAAACTCTTCAAGCCAGGAGGGAATGGCAAGACATACTTAAAGTGATGAAAGAAAAGAACCTACAGCCCAGATTATTGTACCCAGCAAGGATCTCATTCAAATATGAAGGAGAAATCAAAACCTTTACAGACAAGCAAAAGCTGAGAGAATTCAGCACCACCAAACCAGCTCTCCAACAAATACTAAAGGACATTCTCTAGACAGGAAACACAAAAAGGATATATAAATTCAAACCCAAAACAACAAAGTAAATGGCAACGGGATCATATTTATCAATAATTACCTTAAATATAAATGGGTTGAATGTCCCAACCAAAAGACAGAGACTGGCTGAATGGATACAAAAACAAGACCCCTACATATGTTGTCTACAAGAGACCCACCTCAAAACAGGGGACACATACAGACTCAAAGTCAAGGGCTGGAAAAAGATTTTCCATGTAAATAGGGACCAAAAGAAAGCAGGAGTAGCAATACTCATATCAGATAAAATAGACTTTAAAACAAAGGCTGTGAAAAGAGACAAAGAAGGTCACTACATAATGATCAAAGGATCAATCCAAGAAGAAGATATAACAATTATAAATATATATGCACCCAACATAGGAGCATCGCAATATGTAAGACAAATACTAACAAGTATGAAAGGAGCAATTAACAATAACACAATAATAGTGGGAGACTTTAATACCCCACTCACACCAATGGATAGATCAACTAAACAGAAAATTAACAAGGAAACACAAACTTTAAACGATACAATAGACCAGTTAGAACTAATTGATATCTATAGGACATTTCATCCCAAAACAATGAATTTCACCTTTTTCTCAAGTGCACACGGAACCTTCTCCAGGATAGACCACATCCTGGGCCATAAATCTAGCTTTGGTAAGTTCAGAAAAATTGAAATCATTCCAACCATTTTTTCTGACCACAATGCAGTAAGAGTAAATCTCAATAACAGGAGAAAAACTATTAAAAATTCCAACATATGGAGGCTGAACAACACACTCCTGAATAACCAACAAATCACAGAAGAAATCAAAAAAGAAATCAAATTCTGCATAGAAACGAATGAAAATGAAAACACAACAACCCAAAACCTGTGGGACACTGTAAAAGCAGTCCTAAGGGGAAAGTTCATAGCAATACAGGCATACCTCAAGAAACAAGAAAAAAGCCAAATAAATAACCTAACTCTACACCTAAAGCAACTGGAAAAGGAAGAAATGAAGCACCCCAAGGTTAGTAGAAGGAAAGAAATCTTAAAAACTAGGGCAGAAATAAATGCAAAAGAAACAAAAGAGACCATAGCAAAAATCAACAAAGCCAAAAGCTGGTTCTTTGAAAGGGTAAATAAAATTGACAAACCACTAGCCAGACTCATCAAGAAACAAAGGGAGAAAAATCAAATCAATAAAATTAGAAATGAAAATGGAGAGATCACAACAGACAGCACAGAAATACAAAGGATCATAAGAGACTACTATCAGCAATTATATGGCAATAAAATGGACAATGTGGAAGAAATGGACAAATTCTTAGACAAGTACAACTTTCCAAAACTGGATGAGGAAGAAATAGAAAATCTTAACAGACCCATCACAAGCATGGAAATTGAAACTGTAATCAGAAATCTTCCAGCAAACAAAAGCCCAGGCCCAGACGGCTTCACAGCTGAATTCTACCAAAAATTTAGAGAAGAGCTAACACCTATCCTACTCAAACTGTTCCAGAAAATTGCAGAGGAAGGCAAACTTCCAAACTCATTCTGAGGCCACCATCACCCTAATACCAAAACCTGACAAAGATCCCACACACACACACACAAAAAAAACTACAGGCCAATATCACTGATGAACATAGATGCAAAAATCCTTAACAAAATTCTAGCAATCAGAATCCAACAACACATTAAAAAGATCATACACCATGACCAAGTGGGCTTTATCCCAGGGATGCAAGGATTCTTCAATATCCGCAAATCAATCAACGTAATACACCACATTAACAAACTGAAGAATAAAAACCATATGATTATCTCAATAGATGCAGAGAAAGCCTTTGACAAAGTTCAACATCCACTTATGATAAAAACTCTCCAGAAAGCAGGAATAGAAGGAATATATCTCAACATAATAGAAGCTATATATGACAAACCCACAGCAAACATTATCCTCAATGGTGAAAAATTGAAAGCATTTCCCCTAAAGTCAGGAACAAGACAAGGATGCCCACTTTCACCATTACTATTCAACATAGTTTTGGAAGTTTTGGCCACAGCAATCAGAGCAGAAAAAGAAATAAAAGGAATCCAAATTGGAAAACAAGAAGTAAAACTCTCACTGTTTGCAGATGACATGATCCTCTACGTAGAAAACCCTGAAGATTCCACCAGAAAATTACTAGAACTAATCAATGAATACAGTAAAGTTGCAGGATATAAAATTAACACACAGAAATCCCTTGCATTCCTGTACACTAATAACGAGAAAATAGAAAGAGAAATTAAGGAAACAATTCCATTCACCATTGCAATGAAAACAATAAAATACTTAGGAATATATCTCCCTAAAGAATCTAAAGACCTATATATAGAAAACTATAAAACACTGGTGAAAGAAATCAAAGAGGACACTAATAGATGGAGAAATATACCATGTTCATGGATTGGTAGAATCAATATAGTGAAAATGAGTATACTACCCAAAGCAATTTATAGATTCAATGCAATCCCCATCAAGCTACCAATGGTATTCTTCACAGAGCTAGAACAAATAATTTCTCAATTTGTATGGAAATACAAAAAACCTCGAATAGCCAAAGCTATCTTGAGAAAGAAGAACGGAACTGGAGGAATCAACCTGCCTGACTTCAGGCTCTACTACAAAGCCACAGTCATCAAGACAGTATGGTACTGGCACAAAGACAGAAATATAGATCAATGGAACAAAATAGAAAGCCCAGAGATAAATCCACGCACATATGGACACCTTATCTTTGACAAAGGAGGCAAGAATATACAATGGATTAAAGACAATCTTTTTAACAAGTGGTTCTGGGAAAACTGGTCGAACACATGTAAAAGACTGAAACTAGAACACTTTCTAACACCATACACAAAAATAAACTCAAAATGGATTAAAGAGCTAAATGTAAGACCAGAAACCATAAAACTCCTAGAGGAAAACATAGGCAAAACACTCTCTGACATACATCACAGCAGGATCCTCCATGACCCACCTCCCAGAATATCGGAAATAAAATAAAAAATGAACAAATGGGACCTAATCAAACTTAAAAGCTTCTGCACAACAAAGGAAACTATAAGCAAGGTGAAAAGACAGCCTTCAGAATGGGAGAAAATAATAGCAAATGAAGCAACTGACAAACAACTAATCTCAAAAATATACAAGCAACTTTTACAGCTCAATTCCAGAAAAATAAACGACCCAATCAAAAAATGGGCCAAAGAACTAAATAGACATTTCTCCAAAGAAGACATACAGATGGCTAACAAACACATGAAAAGATGCTCAACATCACTCATTATCAGAGAAATGCAAATCAAAACCACTATGAGGTACCATTTCACGCCAGTCAGAATGGCTGCGATCCAAAAGTCCACAAGCAATAAATGCTGGAGAGGGTGCGGAGAGAAGGGAACCCTCTTACACTGTTGGTGGGAATGCAAACTAGTACAGCCACTATGGAGAACAGTATGGAGATTCCTCAAAAAACTGGGAATAGAACTGCCTTATGATCCAGCAATCTCACTGCTGGGCATACACACTGAGAAAACCAGAATTGAAAGAGACACGTGTACCCCAATGTTCATAGCAGCACTGTTTACAATAGCCAGAACGTGGAAGCAACCTAGATGTCCTTCCACAGATGAATGGATAAGAAAGCTGTGGTACATATACACAATGGAGTATTACTCAGCCATTAAAAAGAATACATTTGAATCAGTTCTAAGGAGGTGGATGGAACTGGAGCCTATTATACAGAGTGAAGTAAGCCAGAAACAAAAACACAAATACAGTATACTAACGCATATATATGGAATTTAGATAGATGGTAAAAATAACCCTATTTACGAGACAGCAAAAGAGACACTGATGTATAGAACAGACTTTTGGACTCTGGGACCAGGAGAGGGTGGGATGATGGGGGAGAATAGCATTGAAATATTTATAATATCTTATCTAAAACGAGTCGTCAGTCCAGGTACGTTGCCCGAAAACAGAGGCCGGGGGGGGGGGCAGGGGGGGGAGGGGGGGGGGGGGGGGGGGGGGGGGGGGGGGGGGGGGGGGAGGGGGGGGAAATCGATACTGGTGGGGGGTGGTCCTTTTTTTTTCTTTAAAAAAAAAAAAATTAAATTAAAAAAAAAAAAAAAAAAAAAAAAAAAAAAAAAAAAAAAAAAAAATGAGAAATCATCTTAAATGCTCAGCAATAACAATTTGATGAAACAAAGCTAGTACCTTTTAATACTCTCATGCTCTACCAACTGAGCTAGCTGGGCAATAGTAATTTTTATATCAGGCAAATATTTAAAATGGAAAGAAAGTAAGCCAAGAGAGATCATATCTAATAGGTAGATTTGAAGAATTGTGGGTTACAGGTGAATTAAAATTCCTTCTTTCACGATTATAAATATTTTCAAATCTGGCTACAATAAATAAATAAACAGTATTTTGGTAATTAGAGAAATCTACAGGAGCTACTTTAAAAAAAAAAAAAAAAAGTACAACCACTGAGCTCTGAAAAGAACAGGAAGAGAACTCCCTGTGGGTGTGAGTTCCCAGGAATCAGACTTGTCTGGGGTTAAGTTTTGGCTTCTCACTCACTCACTCATTCACCGTGTGATTCTGAGGCACCAGAAATATGAGTCCCAAGTTGAGCAGCTGGAGTTTGTCCCCTGTGGACAGATACTCCAAGATGAAGGCAATAGCAGGAGAAAGGAGAAGTTGGGCACTGCCCAGATAAAGAGACCATGTATTTCTCACTCTCCAGGTCAAGGAGACCTTCCTGAATACACACCCAGAGAAAGGCTGCTCGGAAGTCAAAAGGAGGAGGCACCACCCCATAGTTGGTGATGTCAACCTACCCATAATCCTTTTCACTAGAGCCCGGCTTGGCTATGAGATGCGCATGTGCACTGGGGAGGACTGTGAGATACACCCAACACAGACTCAGAGCTCAGCAGAGCAAGGTGACTGGTCAGAGGGAACCTGGAAGAAACACCCTACATAAGGGATTCAAACTAAGAGGGTGCAACTCTCTCGCTGAGCCACCCTGTGTGTGTCCAAGCGTATCCTCCTTTCTTCTAATAAACCCTTGACTGCTTTCAGTATTTTCCATCTATTTTGTCAGATTTTATTTCTACAGCGTCGACTGGCGAGGACCTTTTCACTGGCCACTGGACAGGATCAGTGCTCTCACTGCTGTGGCCTGACTTCAGTCTCTGGTTGAGGAACTGAAATCCTGCTTCAAATTTCTGCAGGTAGAGACCACATGAGATCAATCCTGGCCAAGTCACTAAAAGCACCACGTCTCAGTTCTGTGTTTTGGAAAATAAAAATAGTTGTGCTATGTCAGAGGCTTTTTATAAGGATTAAATAAGATCTTGAGTTTAAGGGCTCAGTGGGCACAGAGGAAGGCTATGTCCCACCCACCCCTCCAACCACACACAAGGGAAGGTGGAGTTTCAGTTGGAAGTAATTAACATCAGTGTGGATGGCTGAAGATGGAAAAGTAGAAACAGCCTGTGGGAAATGAAAAGGGCCCAATGCATGAGCGAAGTCTGACAGTAAGAGTGATCACCCTGGGGACCACGTAGACAAGTAACGCAAAGTATTTCAAATCATTCATTGGCATTATTGGGATTGGTATGTGACCTTGCATGTGCAGGCTCACTCAGTCACATGCGATTCTTTGCGACCCTATGGACTGTAGCCTGCCAAGCTCTTCTGTCTGTGGGATTTTCCAGGCAAGAATACTGGAGTGGGTTGCCATTTCCTCCTCCAGGAGATCTTCTCAACCCAGGGATTGAATCCACGTCTCTTGCATATTGACAGGCAGGTTCTTTACCACTGAGCCACTTGGGAAGTGCTCGTGTGACCTCAGTTCAGTTCAGTTGCTCAGTCGTGTCCGACTCTTTGCGACCCCATGGACTGCAGCACGCCAGGCCTCCTTGTCCATCACCAACTCCAGGAGCTTACTCAAACTCATGTCCAGCAAGTTGATGATGCCATCCAACCATCTCATCCTCTGTCGTCCCCTTTTCCTTCTGCCTTCAATCTTTCCCAGCATCAAGGCCTTTTCCAGTGAGTCAGTTCTTTGCATCAGGTGGCCAAAGTATTGGAGTTTCAGCTTCACCATCAGTCCTTCCAATGAATATTCAGGGTGGATTTCCTTTAGGATTGACTGGTTGGATCTCTTTGCAGTCCAAGGGGACTCTCAAAAGTCTTCTCCAACACCACATTTCAAAAGCATCCATTCTTTGGCACTCAACTTTCTTTATAGTGTGACCTCAGATATGAGCTAATACACACATTATCTCATGTAATTCTCCATACAGCTATATAATATAATGACATTTTCATCTCTGCTGTAGAAGTAAGGAAAGTTAGGTTGGAGGTGGTTAGTCAGTCTCTCCAAACTCACATGGACAAGGACTGGGTAGAGCTAGGATGCAAATGTTTGTGTAATTCAGGACCGGTTTGTATATTTCCTATCAGCACCTTCATGTCTAAATGGATGAGCCACGTGTAACATAAGCAGCTTTTAATTCAGGTTTGGGGAAGGACATTACTATGCTGAATCTTTTGAAAAGTAAAAAAAAAATAAAAGTTTATTAAAGCATTAAATAAAATACTGCTGTCACATTCTACTAAGTATAATAAGGAAGAGAGAAACATAACTGAAACATTTTCATTAATTAATATACTGACTAATTCCCAAGGCTCATTTCTTTTCTCCACCTTTCATCTTTTGGAAGCTGTGCTCAGCTGCTGGTTAAGGCGCCTAAGCACAGGTCTCAGGGAGGCCTCCGTCTTCTGGCCCAGATGCTCTCAGAGGCTCTAAGCACACAGTCCCTCCCTGCTCGGCTGCCGGAACATCCCTTCACACAGCTCCCATGCCCACAGGGAGGGTCCTGAGCCTCTGCCCACAGCTCCCCGCTTAGGACAGTGGCCTTTCCGTTGATTTCCTGAGCAACATTACCATAACCTTTTCTCATTCTAACTCCCAGATAAAAAATAACTCCACTTACCTGTGTTCTGTATTTCTTTTGAAAAAAGGTACGTTTCTTTGCCTGTATTAGTTCTTGGTTGATGTTGTAACAGATTACCTGAAGTTCCTTCTCCTACAGTTCTGGAGTCAGAAATCCAAAATGCGTCTCACTGGACTGGCTTACGGTGCCAGTAGGGCTGTTCTGGAGGAATTGGGCAGGGCCTGTTGTTTGCCTTCACCAGCTTCCACAGACCCCATGACTCCCTCGCTACCTGGTCCCACCTGCAGTCACATCACTGTCTCAGCCCCTGTCCTCTCACCTCCTTCTCTGGCTCTGACCCTCTGTCCTTCCTCTTTCTTATCTAAGATGCTTGGATTTTCTTGCACTCACACAACTACTCCTGAAAGCCTCCCCAAGTCAATATTGTTAATTTAAGCACATCTACACAAGTCCCTTTTGTCATGCAAGGTAATATATTCATATGCTTGAGAATTAGCAGATTTTTGAAAGGTCGTTGTCGTTGACTTCACTACCTTTTCTGCACAAATTGAAATAAAACTATTTTATACAGATGGGAGAAATTGTCACATATGAAGGTATGGAGAAGTCATTCTGGCTTATATATGACTCAACTTGAATTTTGGCTACCCCTAACATCCTATTTATGGCCTATTAAACATGCACTGACTTTGGCTTTAACCACTGGGCAGTGGCGGGGTGGGGAGCACATTTAAAAATCAAGTAGGGCAACTATGGTTCAACTAGGCATTCACAATGGAGCCAGGTGGCCACTATGAATGTGGTTTCAGACACATCCTTGGATTACAGAGTGCTTGAATTAACTGACCTGTGTTGTTAGTGAAGGCTAGTTTATATTTCCAATGCATAGTGAGACCAAACAAATGGAAACATCTGAGTTTGGAGCAGAGAAAAGTTTGTTCCTGGGCCCTGTAAGAAGAATGGAGGGATCACACCCCTACAAAAGCCCCAAACTCCCCCAAAGCTCTCAGCACAACTTTTCCAAAAGCAAGCTGTGAGGTTGGTTGTTGCAAACTTCTTGGTGCAGGAATTCTCTGTCCCTGAATGTCAGGTCACCATGTTCCTGGAAACATCCCACAAAAAAATGTAACTTTCTAGTCTGCAAATTTTATACCCATGAATGGAAAAGTGTTATACTCTTAAAGATCAGAGCCTTGGGAATGGGTTGACCTGTGTATTTCAGGCTATAGACAACATTCTTAACTCAAAGTGAAACCATAGAGTATAAAGGTTAGAGTAAAATAGACAGATCTAATAGATGGTCAAATTTGTTCTTCCCTGTTACAGCATCAGACTCAAGGACACTATCAGTCACTCTCAAAACAGTGTCTACTGCCAGTTGCCACCTGCAACCTTACAGTCTCAAAGTCCTCCCTTATAACCAAGCAACATTCAAGACTGGGGCCACACTTTTAAATTTTTCAGCCCAGCTCTACCTTCCCAAGGGGATGAGGGAGTTTAAGTCAAAGCCTCAGTGCACGATGGGAACTTCTTATCTGCAAAGCTAATTTTATTGTAATGAGCACATAATGAGCAAAAACTACAGTGAGACACCAGAGATTTCCACTTTTCCCAGCTTTCTTTTTGCTTCCAGGACATCTATAACCCCAAAATGTGTGGCTTCCTGTCGTTCCAAAGGTTCCTGATTTTCTTGGCCCAAAGCCCCCCTTGTTTACAGGATGTGTGCTGGCCTGCCGTCTGGCCCTGGCCCTCTGTCTCTGCTCACGTCTGCTGTCTGCCTGGGCTCTGGACCAATCGGGGCAGGAGCACTTGCACTTCTTGTTTTGCCAGCTTCCAGGCTACAGCCACAGAGCAGAATGAGGGAATGCCTTGACCCTGTTGTCTGTCTTTCTGCACTCAGGGCCCACATGGGGCAACAAGGGGGCAGCCAAGTACACATGCATCATATTTGAGCCTTCATCTCTGGTGTGAAAGAGTCCAGGTTTCCCATCCTTGGCAAAAATTATTCTTTAGAAATGTTTGCAGAAGGCATTCTGTTCTCTGCCAAAGTAAGGTGTCAAGTGAACTAAAATTGCCAGAGTCATCCACAGGCATTGGCTGTGAGCAGCCAGGGCAGGTCCCAGCCTGGCTCCTTTTGGGTCCGGGGAGCACAAAATAGCTGCTGGACTCCCCTGGGCCATCACCAGGCAGGGGAGCTGCAGTCCTATTTGTGGGCTCTGAGCACGGAGCCTGAGGATGAAAAGGCAGCTCTCTGCCCCTCCCAGGGTGGGCAGTGGGGACCTGATGGAGGATGGACTGGGCCCAGGGAGGAACTGCTGCTCAGACTGAACCGGCACCCTGCATGCCAGGGACAGGATGGCCTCCATTCACTGCTGGGGCCGGGAATGCCATCACGAGGGGGATGCCAACACAAGGGGACTGTGTGTGAGCAGGGGGCAGGCGTCCTGGGGAAGAACTTGATTCATTCACACCTTGGTGGAGCTTGGTAACTTGGTTTGTTGTGCTTTGTGTTCATATTTTCTGTTACATCTCAATCTCTCAGTCATGAAGATCCTCTGGAGGAGGGGCATAGAAACCCACTCCAATATTCTTGCCTGGAGAATCCCATGAACAGAGGAGCCTGGTGGGCTACAGTCCACCGGGTCTCAAACAGTCGGATACAACTGAGTAACACTTTCAGTTTCACTTGTGTGACCGGTTTGTTGTGGAACGCTGGTCTCAAAGAAGACATGCTGGTCTCCCAGTTACATGGTGGTTCTATAGACCCAGCCAGAGCATCCTACCACCCACGGACTAGGCCCTATCCCCATACTATACTGGCAGGACCTGCAACCTAAGAATGATTTTTATATTTTGAAAAAAAATTTAAATACTGTTTCACAACATAGGAGAATTGTATGGCATTCACAGTTTTGTGTTTATAAATAAAATTTTATTGGAGAACAGCATGGCCCTTCACTAACCTTTTAGCCGAGGCTGCTTTCCTGCTGCAATGGTAGAGTCGATGGATAAGCAGAAGGCACGTGGCACAGTTTAATATATTCACTGTCGGGCCTTTTAGAAAACTTTGCCAACCCCTTCTCAAGAAAAGTAGTATTTTCTTAAACTATATGATGAGGATTTTACTTAATAAACAGGTTAACTTTTGACGCATTTTTCCCCCCAGTAGATCTCAGAATAAACCCTAGACACCAGATGTGCTATCACGCCTGCACTGAGAAGGGAACTCACCCATTGCGTCTTTCACCCAAGAATCATTACCCGTCAGCATAGGTGGAATGCAGCTCCCATCTGAATTAGCATCAACTACAGACTGTCAGTGTTTCCATTCTTCAAACTGGGGAAGAGTAAACCATACATCTCCTTTGGACTTTGGTTTAGATACGTCTGTTTTGACTATAGCACTGTTTGCTGAAGTACACTGAACATAACAATTAAAAAAAATTATTGATAGAAACTATCAGAATTTAGTAAGTTCTGTTTATTATACTTGGAGAAAAGAAAACTGCTAACATGGTCACACTGAGGACATGATTAACACAAAAGTTACATACACTTAAGAAAACTTTACTAAAGTAATATGAGAATCCCAGCATTGCCTGTTATGAAATGACAGGCATTTTCATGCAGCTCCCAGGTATACTGTTGCATCTGGTGTTCTGCTTCTGTCTTGAAATGCATTTTTGCATAATAAAAACACATTGATAAAGATATTTTGAGTTTTCCTTAGCTATTTATAAGTACATTTTTGTTTAAATTTATTGATAGTTTATATAGCAAAAATGTTTTATTCTGTGTTGTTTTGAATTATATACAATTAAATTAGAAGGAAATTAGGACCCCAATACACTAATCAAAATAGATATCCTTTTGTCTGCTAATCTTTAACATGGAAACTTACTGAATCTTAAGTAAAATAGCTGATATGTGAAATTTTAACATGCATGTAGAAAAGATTTTCTTTTCTTATAAAAAGTACTGGCTTTTCAAAAACCTAATTTAAAATTCAAAGAATTATATTTAAGAGTACTTATTTTATAATATATGGAGAAGGCAATGGCACCCCACTCCAGTACTTTTGTTTAGAAAATCCCATGGACGGAGGAGCCTAGTGGGCTGCAGTCCATGGGGTTGCTACGAGTTGGACACGACTGAGCAACTTCAATTTCGCTTTTCACTTTCATGCATTGGAGAAGGAAATGGCAACCCACTCCAGTGTTCTTGCCTGGAGAATCCCAGGGACGGGGGAGCCTGGTGGGCTGCCGTCTATGGGGTCACACAGAGTCGGAAACAACTGAAGTGACTTAGCAGAGATTTTATAAGTCCTGCATGATATAATATGGGAATTCTCTGTAGTTCAAATGGTAAAGAATCTGCCTGTGATGCAGGAGATCACAGTTCGATCCCTGAGCCAGGAAGATCCTCTGGAGAAGGGAATGGCAATCCACTCCAGTATTCTTGCCTGGAGAATTCCATGGACAGAGAAGCCTGACAGGCTACGTTTGTGGGGTTGCAAAGAGTTGGACACCACTGAATGACTAACATATTTTATAATAGTGAACAGGGAATCCGACTCTTAGAAAAGGAAATCTAACTTTCCTCTGTTCACATCTTACAGAATACCTTTTCAAGGTTTCAGAACTTTGTAAAATATTTGTAATAACCTAATCATTCTAAAAATACACAATTTTTCCAAGTCCTACAATTGGCAATGTTTTAAACATAATTTTTTTAATTTTATAAAGTATCCCAGTAGATTAGTTGTAAACAACCTGTAATTTATACCATGATAGACATTTTGTCTTCTTTTAATATCAATATCTTATTTTCTACAGTATTTCTATTATCTGCATTAGGTTGCAGATTTCTGTGACTAGAAGGGCACTGTATTATTCACACTTAAATCCTCATAATAAAGTTCTAAAATATTCAATTCAAGTTCTAAAATATTAGAAGTTCTTTGTAAATATTTGGTAATAATTAAACATTTGATTAGTGAAAGAATAGTGATCTAGACAATCTTCTCTTGCATGACACATTTATCTCATTGATTGTGGACTCACAGTTTCCTTTCAGGATAGAAAGATGATACACTCTCTTCCTTGCTTTTCCTTGTTTATGTGTGTGTGAGTGTATGTGCAAGCATGCAGGAGTGCAAACACACACACACACAAATACACAGGCATGATGCATCTAACAGTACATGCTAATTAGCCATCTTGAAAACCATGATTCAAGCCATTGAACTTCAAAGACCTCAAGAATCTAATGCCTGTTTGGCAACAAAGAGAATGCAATTAAACCAAAGAGAGACCAGAATGTATGACTCAGCCCCCACCCTCTCCCTAATTAGACTTCTTGTAGGTTTAACTTCCCAAGAAGACATGCTCTCAAGGTTGGTTTTTCTCCCAGCACTTTCTCTTTTAGGACCCATCAGGTACAGCAAAGGGTGAACCCGTGGAGGGCAGACACACACATGGATGGCGGGAGGGGACAGGGCCTTGTGTCTGAGTGAAGGGGAGTATGTGCCCCTGGGGTCCAAGCACATCGTGGAAATGGGGCTCCCCATATCTCCTATCATCTTACACCTCCTCAGTCATGAGATATGGACTTGTTTTATTTGGGGGTTTTCTGATGGAAAAACAAAACTCTTCACTGTAAAATCTAAGGTAAGGGAAGAACCTATGGATCTGAATCCTTGGAATGTTCCTGTCCAGCAGCAGCTTCCCCAGAGTCCACTCTCATCCCCAACCTGACTCGTATGCACTTGTATAACACTTACATCACCTGAAGGAAGTACTCTACTACTACACTATAGTTCAAATTAGCCATGAATGAGAAGACACATTGTAGAAAATTATCTATGATAACATGAAAGACAAATGAACTATAAAACTTTTTATAACTTTCCCAGTGTAATATTTTTTTTATTGGACTTTCTCCATAAAATCACAGGTTCCATAAGGATGGAGGGCATATAAGAATATTATATGGACCAGATCCAACACCTGAGAAGTCCTAATAATGTCTCCTTGAATTGAGAACTCTACCCAAGGCCTACATTCTAGCATTTTACTGCAAATAGAAAATTCAGATGGTTTTTCAAATTGAGTTTTTCAAATTAAGCTTTTCAATGCATCAGTTTCACAGAGAACCTACAGATTCAAACTCATCTTTATTGCAATAATCAAGTTACATCACACATGAGATGCCTGTCCCTTGAGGTTGTGCAGTTAGAAACTGTCCATATAATCAGGGAAAGAGCACATGTTTCAAAACCAGCTGTTTCTTTAGGAGAGTGGGGGGTGCACAGTGTGGGGGAGAGAGCATGTCCACGTCACTGGAAGGGATCAGCTCCTGATTAATGGAGTTAAGAGGATCCATGTTCACACATCGGAGTTTCAGAGAAGTGCTTGGAGAGGAGAGTGGATTGGATCTGAGCTTGGCTGTCCCCGCTTGTAAAGGAGAGCTGAAAATGCCAGACAGCTGAGGTTCTCAGAGCAGCCTGACAAGGCACTACACAGAGTTCCCTCAAAGTCTGCTGTGCTGGTTCAGCTTGCCTACAATAACCAAAGTCCCCACATAATTACAGCAAAGAGAAGTGTGCCTCTGTCTCTCATCCAGATCTGGAGGCAGGTAGCTCAGTGTTGGCCTTGCAGGGCTGTTCCAGAGAGCTTCTCTGTCACCCAAGGTGGATGAGGGGTAGGATAGAGCTACCATTTCTGGATTTACATTCCCTGAAGCAGAAGAGGGGAGGAGAAGGGGCCTTCCTCTCCCTCCTAGAAAATATCCTGGAAGTTGCACAGCTTGATTTTCTTCCATCCTGGAGGGAGAGCATAGTCACAAGCAACCTCTTTGCGAAGGAGGCTGGGAACACCTATCGTCTCAAGTAGTCATGTGCTCCATTAAGTTTAGTATTTAAGGCTCCCTGATGGCTCAGTGGTAAAGAACCCACCTGCAAATGCAGGAGACACAGGTTCAGTGTCTCCTAAGCCCAAGTGCCACAACAATTGGAGCCTGCATATCTAAAGCCAGCGCTCCAAAACAAGAGAAGCCACTGAAATGCGAAGCCCAGGCACCACAGCTTCAGAGTAGCCTCTGCTTGCTGCAACCAGAGCAAAGTCCACACATCATTGAAGACCCCAACACAGCCAAAAATAACTGAATCAGATCAGATCAGTCGCTCAGTCATGTCCGACTCTTTGCGACCCCATGAATCGCAGCACATCAGGCCTCCCTGTCCATTACCAATTCCCGGAGTTCACCCAGACTCACACCCATCGAGTCAGTGATGCCATCCAGCCATCTCATCCTCTGTCGTCCCCTTCTCCTCTTGCCCCCCAATCCCTCCCAGCATCAGAGTCTTCTCCAATGAGTCAACTCTTCGCATGAGGTGGCCAAAGTACTGGAGTTTCAGCTTTAGCATCATTCCTTCCAAAGAAATCCCAGGGCTGATCTCCTTCAGAATGGACTGGTGGGATCTCCTTGCAGTCCAAGGGACTCTCGAGAGTCTTCTCCAACACCACAGTTCAAAGGCATCAATTCTTCGGCGCTCAGCTTTCTTCACAGTCCAACTCTCACATCCATACATGACCACAGGAAAAAACCATAGCTTTGACTAGATGAACCTTTGTGGGCAAAGTAATGTCTCTGCTTTTCAATATGCTATATAGGTTGGTCATAACTTTCCTTTCAAGGAGTAAGCATCTTTTAATTTCATGGGTGCAGTCACCATCTGCAGTGATTTTGGAGCCCAGAAAAATAAAAGTCTGACACTGTTTCCACTGTTTCCCCATCTATTTCCCATGAAGTAATAACTGAATACTATTGTTAAAAATTTAGTGCAGTTACTCCAGGAGAGAAGTGGACCATGTGGCTGGTGGATGAACTGGTGCTCTTCATGGTGTTCTGTCTAAATCTCTTTCTGTGCCATGTCACAATGTCCAGCAGAATGTTTGAAGCAGTGTGAGGCAGGTCTACTGCTGTTACTGAGCATAATTTTTTGTTTTTGATGCACAGTGAGGCTAAGCAAACAAAAAAAAAGGTTTGGGGGGGGCCATGGAGGAAGCGGGGGGGGGGGCCCCCCAAATTGCCCGAGCCCCCAAAAGTTTTAAAGGAAAAAATTTTTTAAAAGAGGGGGGGGGGGGGGGGTTGGGTTGGACGCTTGTTTTTTTAAAAAAATACTTTCTCCTCCCCACAGGTAGGACCATCTTCTTCCCAACCTCCCACTAAAAATATATTTTTTTTTTTTTTTTTTTTTTTTTTTTTCTACCAAAAAAAAAAAATTTTAATATAGTAGTTCTGTTTTTTTTATTTTTTTTTTTTTTTGTCCCCCCCCCCCCCTCTTCCTAAAGAAAAAAAAAAAAAAAAAAAAAAAAAAAAAAAATACACTTCTATTCTTGTTTTTTTTTTTTTTTTCCCTTTCTCTCCCCTCTCCCCTGCAGCCGGAATGCTGTGTCCTGAACGCCCAGCTTCCTTCCCATGGGTGTGGCTGTGACGGACCTAAGGTCTAAGTGTGGAGGACGGTGACGGTGCCTTTGTCCTTTGTACCTTCCCAGGTCAAGAGTTCTTACTGCAGGGAGTTTAGGAAAAAGCCCAGGAGCCTGGGCCCTCCTGAAGTCAAGGATAAAATGTGTGAGTGCACTGGCTTTCTGCAGGTAGGAGTAACTGCTCTGGGTCCAGCCTCTCCAAAACATTTTACCCGCATTTCTAGTTGTTAGATATTATGTATTTTCCTAGAATACATAGCTACAGTATTTCAGCTGAGTTGTCATTAACTAGTAAAGGTAAGCTTCTGAGGATCTGAGGAGAGCAGTGGGTTGAAAACGTGTAGAGCATTCTGGGAAGCACCAAGTTTCAGAACCTCGTTGCTTCATTTTCCCCAACAGTCCCCAGACTATAGTTCTTAAGGGATCTTTATAACTTTCAGGTAACTAAATTTTTCCCAAAGAGTGGAATTTTTATTTTTTACTTGTAATTTTCTTATTTGTAATTTTTATTTTGTGACTTTAAAGCCAGGCTAATATCCTCCTCCCTTTCCCTTCCATCCCCAAAACAGCTTTCAACTCTGCACGCAAATAGTTTGGGGCAAACTCAAGTTGCCATTGAATGTGTCACTTTGTGCACATTTGGAGGCTCATGTGTTTTTCATTTTAAGTTTTAAAACATGATTTGGATGCTTAGATCCTGGAAGGTCAAGACACCAGGCAAGAAGGCAGCTCCCCGCTCCCCACTGTTGGATACAGTACAGCCTGGGCTGCAGTTCAGCCCCTGTGGCCCGGAGAAAATCCTGCTACCCAGAACAGCACTTAGGCGGGTTTCTCGTTTTAAACAAAATGCATTTTCTCTGTGGCCTTGGTGGTGCTCTTAGGGCTCACATCACAAAGGCCAGTTCAAGTCCTCTGAGAGGGAAGGCGGTCCCCACTCAAGAACGTGCTGGTTACTTTGTAGCATCCAAGAAATGGCAGCTGGTTTCAGGTGAAGTCATTTCAGGTAAAAATAAAAGAACTTTTAAGAGAAAAAAATCCAGTTCCAGAAATCTTTCCAGCCTGGTAAAGTCCCAGATTTCATTTTGTATTATCTGTTCTAGAAGTACTTTTTTTTTTTTTTTTTTGGTCCTCTTATACAAACTTGGACTTCCCTGGTGGCTCAGATGGTAGAGCATCTGTGTACAATGTGGGAGACATGGGTTCGATCCCTGGGTCAGGAAGATTCCCTGGAGAAGGAAATGGCAACCCACTCCACTACTCTTGCCTAGAAAATCCCATGGATGGAGAAGCCTGGTGCAGGCTATTGCCCATGGGGTCGCAAAGAGTAGGACACGACTGAGCGACTTCACTTATACAAACTCACTGCATTAGAGGGTGGAGCGCTGCTACATGCAGAAGTTTGATGGCTTTTACTGTTTCTCTATAGAAATGTTTTAGTGACCACTCATTTTGTGGGCCCCAGACCATAGCATGGGAAACAGTTTCTACTTTGTCCTGTCTTTATGAAGCTGACTCCAAGGAAGACATTTTTGAAAACACCTGTGTACGTGCAGACAATGCAGCAGGTGCTGTCAAGGATTCGCTAGTGAGCACAGATTATATCTACACCATGTGTCACGTCCACTGTGATCCTTGAAGGAGGCAGGGCTGAAGTAGCTTCACGGAGGTTTTCTCTTACTTTCAAGAGTTTCTTTAGAAGATGTCCAATTCTGTACCATTAATCCCCACTGTTTATAGCAACTCTCAGGCTCTCTAACAAAGTGGAAGTGCAGCTCATTCCTTTAGTGCTCACTGTAAAAACCTAGAGCTGGGGGAGCCCTAGTTCTAGGTTGTAGCCTGGCTCTGCGCCGACACAGACAACAGCATCTGGAGCTGCGCGTGGGGGGGCTGCGGCCGCTGCTCCCGGCCCGGGAGGGGGCGCCCTGGCTCCTGCATGTGGGGGGGCTGCGGCTGCTGCTCCCGGCCCAGGAGGGGGCGCCCTGGTTGCCAGCCAGCTGAAGAGAAGTGTAAATCCCTCTCATCATTTCCACTCCCAGTTCCACTTGTCACAAACCTCTGTGAAAGCCCATGTTGGGATGGATTTATGTATGACGTGTCAACCCTTTGTGACGGGACAGTGAGAAAGCAGGATGGGGCAGATGGCAAAACTGAGTTGTGAGGCAGTCCGAGCACAGCCTCGCCCCCACCACTGAGGGGCTTCTACAGCATTTGTGACCTCACAGTTTTTCCAGTGTCCCCACTGCACTTGGCCATTGGATGCAGCAATGCAATAGAGACCCATCCAGGGATGAGGCTGCCTCGAGGAGCTCTTGGCTGGAAGTTGTGTCCAGATGGCACACCCAGCAGGCGGGCAGTGAGTGTTCTCTGTGCCAGGGGTGTCAGCGGCATAGAGATACTGCAACTGGGGCTCAGTAGGATGCAAGGTGGAAGCGGGAAACCTGTCCGAATCGTTTGTCTTTTCAGCGGACCCCCTCCCAGCAAGCGGCATCAGCGGATTTTGGTGGCAAAGAGCCACTAATGGATGAAACTTAGGTTTGAGTTACTACTTTCAACTAGATTCTTTTCTTCTAACAGTCACTTCCTACTCTGGTACTGAAGACTATTATCACCAAATCAAGGGTAGGTCCACTCAAGAGCCCAAACTCACAGGATGCCCAGCAAAACCAGCGGGCAAGTGTCTTGGCGCACAACCTGCCACCTGGGGGAGAGCACGGAGGATACCCTGGCGGACAAAGGCGCTAACTCATAGACTTTCCAGCTCTCAGAATGTGCTGTGTGCTCCAAAGACGTGCCCAGTGGGCAGTTTGATCGCCTTGCCCTGACTTTACTGACCCCCGCTGCCTGTCTGGGGGCTAAGACACGAGCCTCACGGAGGACACGGCCATGCTGCCACCGTTTGCTTCTGTGACGTCTGAACCTCCTAGTCCCCCCCACCCTCAAGGCCAGCTTCCTCACCTCCTCTCACTGACCTTCTGGCTGACCAGAATGAGGCCTCTGCTCTGAAAGGTTGTATCAGATCATTTTTAAACTACTTGGACAATTTGGACCAAATCACATTTTGCCTGTCTCTCCACGTTAGTACCTGTCTAATCTGTCATCTTGAAGCCAAGTAGCACCTACTAAATTCCTCATTGGCCAATGTTAGATAGACAATAGGAGTAAAAGTTACAAACCTGTGGTAAAAAGTGTGGGAATGTGTGCATGCAAGTAATATTTAACTCTTGCAATTTTTTTTTTTTTAATTGCAGACTATGGATTAACCCAGCACACTGCCTGTGCTTACGGGAGAAGCCGTTAACACCTTTGAATCAATCATACGATCACTGAGGGAAATTCAGAACAGTGGAAGCGGTAAATTGACCTGTAGTTGGCAAGACCGCAGTAACAGCACTGACTGGGGCAGACAGTCCTGTGGGACCAGCAGAGAAGAAAGACCTGGGGGACACCTCCTCCTCATCCCACCACTCCGCACAGAGCACAGGCCAAATGGAGTTCACAGCCTCCTTGCTGACTTGGCCAAGAAACACTTCAGGCTTAACGTGGGTGATTCCGTCGTGGTGTCTCCCTTTTATTTCAAGTTGGATCTTCTCTGCCCACCTCCACCTCACATTTCACTTTGGCCTCAATTCTAAACTTTCGTGGGCAAATATGTGGCTCAGTGGGGAGAGCTGACCCCTCTGGCCATGAAGGCCTGACACTGAGGCCTAATGTATTTTCATATTCGTATTTTATAGTTCTTACTTGATTGTGATACAATATTTCAGGAACCGTTAATGCTGAGGACATTTGTTCAGTGACAAACAGGTTTAGTGACATCCCTGGTGAGACTTGTGAAGGTTGGAGAAATCCAAAGACTCACAGCTAGAGAATTCTGGGAGAACACCACGCCCACAACTAGAGAATTCTGGGAGAACCCCCTGCCCACAATTAGAGAACTCTGGGAGAACCCCCTGCCCACAACTAGAGAATTCTGGGAGAACCCCCTGCCCACAACTAGAGAATTCTGGGAGAACCCCCTGCCCACAACTAGAGAATTCTGGGAGAACCCCCAACTGGAGACCCCCCCCCACAACTAGAGAATTCTGGGAGAACCCCACGCCCACAACTAGAGAATTCTGGGAGAACCCCACGCCCACAACTAGAGAATTCTGGGAGAACCCCACGCCCACAACTAGAGAATTCTGGGAGAACCCCCCTGCCCACAACTAGAGAATTCTGGGAGAACCCCCTGCCCACAACTAGAGAATTCTGGGAGAACCCCACGCCCACGACGTAATTGGAGAGGAGCTGTCAGCTGGGGCTTCTCACCCCGCTCCCCTTGACCCCAGCTACTGGATCAAGAGGCCATGTCCGCTCTCGTGACCAACCGTCTCCCTTTTCTCATCACACCCCAGGGGCGCCAGCTGGCCCACACAGCGCATCCTCACTTACAGTGTAGGAACAAGCATCACCACTTCTCGTAAAGAATACAGTGTACACGGTGCAGAACTGGCACCTGCCAGTGACGCCCAACTTAAAACCACAGAGTGAACCAGAGAGGGATGTTTAGACTGTGATGTAAAACTTAGGAAAACACAAATGGATGAAAACCCATTTATAACAGCTTTTATTTTTTCACCAATGCTTGCATAAAACAATTAGTCATCTAAGTAGTTCAGTCACTCAGTCGTGTCTGACTCTTTGTGACCCCATGAATCGCAGCACGCCAGGCCTCCCTGTCCATCACCAACTTCTGGAGTTCACTCAGACTCACATCCATCGAGTCAGTGATGCCATCCAGCCATCTCATCCTCTGTTGTCCCCTTCTCCTCCTGCCCCCAATCCATCCCAGCATCAGAGCCTTTTCCAATGAGTCAACTCTTCACGTGAGGTGGCCAAAGTACTGGAGTTTCAGCCTGAGCATCAGTCCTTCCAATGAACACCTAGGACTGGTCTTCTTGCAGTGCAAGGGACTCACAAGAGTCCTCTCCAGCACCATTTTTCAAAAACATCAATTCTTTGGCACTCAGCCTTCTTCACAGTCCAATACTCACATCCATACATGACCACTGGAAAAACCATAGCCTTGACTAGACGGACCTTTGTTGGCAAGGTAATACCTCTGCTTTTTAATATGCTATCTAGGTTGGTCCATAAAATGGAGGAAAACAGAATGGGAAAGAGTAGAGATCTCTTCAAGAAAATTACATACCAAGGGATCACTTCATGCACAGATGGGCTTGATAAGGGACAGAAATGATATGGACCTAACAGAAGCAGAGGATATTAAGAGGTGGCAAGAATACACAGGACTGTACAAAAAAGACCTTCATGCCCCAGATAATCATGATGGTGGTGTGATCACTCACCTAGAGCCAGACATCCTGGAATGTGGAGGTCAAGTGGGCCTTAGAAAGCATCACTACGAACCAAGCTAGTGGAGGTGATGGAATTCCAGTTGAGCTCTTTCAAATCCTAAAATATGATGCTGTGTGCTGTACTCAATATGCCAGCCAATTTGGAAAACTCAGCAGTGGCCACAGAACTGGAAAAGGTCAGCTTTCATTCCAAGCCCAAAGAAAGGCAATGGCCAAAGGATACTCAAACTACCTCACAATTGCAGTCGTCTCTCCTTCTAGGGACTTAAGGGACTTAAATCCCTTGTGATTATACAGTGTAAGTGACAGATTCAAAGGATTAGATCTCATAGAGTGCCTGAAGAAACTACAGATGGAGGTTTGTAACACTGTACAAGCAGTGGTGATCAAAATCATCCCCAAGAAAAAGAAATGCAAGAAGGCAAGATGGTTGTCTTGAGTAGGCTTTAAAAATAGCAGAGAAAAGAGAAGCTAAAGGCAAAGGAAAAAAGGAGAGATACACCCATCTGAATGCAGAGTTCCAAAGAGCCGCAAGGAGAGATAAGAAAGCCTTTCTCAGTGATCAATGAAAAAGATCAAATCAGATCAGTCGCTTAGTCCTATTCGACTCTTTGCGACCCCATGAATGGCAGCACGCCAGGCCTCCAAGTCCATCATTGAATTGGCTGTTGTCCTGGGACGGAGGGTTGATGTAGTGGATGGACTATGGACTCGGTCTTTCTCCCCACAACCCCCCCCCCCCCCCCCCCCCCCCCCCCCCCCCCCCCCCCCCCCCCCCCCCCCCCCCCCCCCCCCCCCCCCCCCCCCCCCCCCTCTCTCCCTCTTTTCTGTTCCCCCTTTTTGGCCCCCCCCCCCCCCCCCCCCCCCCGCGTCCCGTGGCATCATGGGCCATCCACGGCCTCGCTCGATGGCCGAGAGAGACGCGGAATGGAGGGATCCCCGCATCGGTGTGTAGTGCCCGAGACCACGCCACGGATAGGGATCGTGTCTGAGTCGCGTCGTCTCTCAAAAGATACACACACCAGGTCAGATCAGGTCAGTCGCTCAGTCGTGTCCGACTCGTGGCGACCCCGTGTATCGCAGCCCGCCGGGCCTCCCCGTCCACCACCGACTCCAGGAGGTCACTCAGACTCACGTCCATCGAGTCAGTGATGCCATCCGGCCATCTCGTCCCCTGCCGTCCCCTTCTCCTCTTGCCCCCAGTCCCTCCCGGCATCAGAGTCTTCTCCAGGGAGTCAACGCTTCGCACGAGGTGGCCAAAGGACCGGAGTTTCGGCTTGAGCATCGTTCCTTCCGAAGAAATCCCAGGGCTGATCTCCTTCAGAATGGCCTGGTGGGATCTCCTCGCGGTCCAAGGGACTCTCGAGAGTCTTCTCCAACACCACAGTTCAAAAGCATCCGTTCTTCGGCGCTCAGCCTTCTTCACGGTCCAACTCTCACATCCATACGTGACCACAGGAAAAAACCATAGCCTTGACTAGACGAACCTTTGTGGGCAAAGGAATGTCTCTGCTTTTGAACATGCTGTCTAGGTGGGTCCTAACTTTCCTTCCGAGGAGGAAGCGTCTTTGAAGTTCATGGCCGCAGTCACCCTCTGTAGTGATTTTGGAGCCCGGAAAAATAAAGTCTGACCCTCTTTCTGCTCTGTCCCCATCTGTGTCCCATGAAGTGATGGGACCGGATGCCACGATCCTCGTTTTCTGAACGTGGAGCTTGAAGCCAACTTTTTCCACTCTCCACGTGCACGTTCCTCAACAGGCTTGTGAGTTCCTCTTCCCTTCCCTTTCTGCCGTAAGGGTGGGTGTCATCTGCATATCTGAGGGGATTGATATTTCTCCCGGCGATCTTGAGTCCAACTTGCGTGTCTTCCGGTCCCGCGTTGCTCAGGATGGACGCTGCATAGGAGCGAAGTAAACAGGGTGACGATAGACAGCCTTGACGGAACTCCTTGGCCTATGCGGAATCGGTCTGTTGTTCCGTGCCCGGTTCCAACTGTTGCTTCCTGACCTGCATGCAGATGTCGCAAGAGGCAGAACAGGGGGTCTGGGATGCCCATCTCTTTCAGAATGGTCCACGGTTGACTGGGATCCACACCGTGAAAGGCTTTGGCATAGTCAATCGAGCAGAAATAGATGTGTTTCTGGAACGCTCTTGCTTTTTCCGTGACCCAGCGGATGTCGGCGATTTGATCTCTGGTTCCTCGGCCTTTTCTAAAACCAGCTTCCACATCGGGAAGGTCACGGTTCACATATTGCTGAAGCCTGGCTTGGAGAGTGGTGAGCAGGAGGACTTGACGAGCGCGTGAGATGAGTGCGATGGTGCGGTGCTTTGAGCATCCTTCGGCCTTGCCCTTCTCGGGGATTGGCATGAAGACGGAACCGTTTCCCGTCCCGTGGCCGCTGCGGAGTCTTCCACGGGTGCTGGCGTATTGAGTGCAGCACTTTCACAGCGTCATCTTTCAGGATTTGGACTAGCTCCCCTGGAATCCCATCACCTCCCCTAGCTTCGTTCCTAGGGATGCTTTCTAAGGCCCACTGGACTTCACAGGCCAGGATGTCTGGCTCTAGGTCAGGGATCACGCCATCGTGATGATCTGGGTCGTGAAGCTCTTTTTTGTCCAGTTCTTCTGTGTATTCTTGCCATCTCTTCTTCCTATCTTCTGCTTCTGTGAGGTCCATGCCATTTCTGTCCTTTTTCGAGCCCATCTTTGCATGACATGTTCCTTTGGTATCTCTGATGTTCTCGAAGAGAATCCCTAGTCTTTCCCATTCTGTTGTGTCCCTCTATGTCCTTGCATGGATCGCCGAAGAAGGCTTTCTTATCTCTCCTTGCTATTCTTTGGAACTCTGCATTCAGATGTGTATATCTTTCCTTTTCTCCTTTCCTTTTCGCTTCTCTTCTTTTCACAGCTATGTGTCAGGCCTCCCCCGGACAGCCATTTTGCTGTTTATTTGTTTGCATCTCTTTTCCATGGGGATGGTCCGGATCCCTGTCTCCTGTACGATGTCACGGACCTCATGCCGTAGTTCATCGGGCACTCTATCGATCAGATCTAGGCCCTTACATCTATGTCCCACGTCCACTGTGTACTCATAAGGGATTGGATTTCGGTCATACCTGAACGGCCTAGTGGTCTTCCCTACTTTCTTCAGTGGAAGTCCGAATGTGGCAATAGAGAGTTCATGGTCTGAGCCACAGTCAGCTCCTGGTCTTGTTTGTGCGGACTGTGTAGAGCTTCTCCATCTTTGGCCGCAAAGGATAGAATCGGTCTGATTTCGGTGTGGACCATCTGGGGATGTCCATGGAGAGAGTCTTCTCTTGTGTGGTCGAAAGAGGATGTTTGCGAGGACCAGTGCATTTTCTCGGCAAAACTCTATTCGTCTTTGCCCTGCTTCATTCCGTCTTCCAAGGCCAAACGTGCCTGTGACTCCGGGTGTTTCTTGACGTCCTACTGTGGCATTCCAGTCCCCTGTAAGGAAAAGGACATCTTTTTTGGGCGTGAGTTCTGAGAGGTCTTGTAGGTCTTCGTAGAACCGTTCAACTTCAGGTTCTTCAGCGTTCCTGGTTGGGGCGTCGACTTGGAGGACTGGGATATGGAATGGTTTGCCTTGGACACGAACAGAGGTCATTCTGTCGTTTTTGAGATGGCATCCAAGGACTGCCTTTCGGACGCTTTTGTCGACCGTGATGGTCACCCCAGATGGAAGGATCTCTTTGAATGCAAAAGGGGATGACACGGGAAAGACACGTCAGAGTGGAATCGGCATTGCCGAGAGAGCTCCCCAAAATAGAGAGGGGAGGCCGTTGAGGAAGAGGTCCGTGACTCAGGCTGGATGGAATGTACACTTGGAGCACTTGCTGGGTCACAGAGGCCTCCAGATCATCTAAGTCCACAGTGTTCCCGAAATTCAAGAGGCCTCTCGTACCCTCCCCTTTCCCTAAATACCTTGGGACCGTCTACCCTGGACGAAGAAACGTGTCCTTTTTTGCATGACAGCAAATCCTAATTGCTCTCAGCTGGCTTGACAACCCCACGAGTTTCAGCTTTCTAGGCCCCTGACTCTTTCCTGTGGAACATTCCCTGGGTTTTACTGAAATCTGTGTCCCGGCATGGCAATATCTAAGACACCCCCCCCCCCCCCCCACCCCCACCCCCAATAAAGCTTTCTTTTCTTTTTTTCTTTCTGTCTTTCTTTTCTTTTCGTTTTTCCTTTTCTTCTCTCTCTCTCTCTCTCTTTTTTTTTCTTTTGACGCAGCGAATACTGACTATTCATTGAAAGATAATAAAACTAGGTGATTTGATGTGTTTAATGTCCAGGTGTATCGAAATAGAACGTCCTTCGTGAAGGACATACAACATCCTTAGTTCTAACGTGTACACAATGGTGACTTGATGCCCCTGTCTGTTGCGTGAGAATCGTTACCACCCAAGCGGTAGCTCGTAGCTTGCTCACAACCCATACAGATCACGACTGTAAGTGAAAGACAGTGAAGTCACTCAGTCGCGTTCGACTCTTGGCGACCCCACGGAAGGTAGCCTACCAGGCTCCTCCATCCATGGAATTTTCCAGGCAAGACTACTGGAGTGGGATTCCATGTCCTTCTTCCGTTGTATTTGAAGCGAATGAGTCATGTCCACGGGCATGGCAACTTTGGAATACGATAATGCTGCTGCTGCTGCTGCTGCTGCTGCTGCTGCTGCTGCTGCTGCTAATTCGTTTCCGTCGTGTCCGAATCTGTGTGACCCCGTAGACGGTAGCCCCCCGGGCACCCCCGTCCCTGGGGTTCTCCAGGCAAGAACACTGCGGTGGGTTGCCATTTCCTTCTCCAAGGCGTGAAAGGGAAAAGGGGAAGGGAAGTGGCTCGGTCGTGTCCTCCGACTCTGTGCGACCCCGTGGACTGCGGCCCGCCAGGCTCCTCCGTCCACGGGATTTTCTGGGCAAGAGGACTGGAGTGGGGTGCCGTGGCCTTCTCCGAATATCAGACTATGATCGTAAGAATGCCGGTCTTTAGAATCACCATGCTCTTGGTGACGTAGACAGTATCTATGTCCCTTGTCCGTGAAGTCCCCCCCCCCCCCGCACCCCCACCCCCGCCCTCACATGGACATCTTCCCACGTCTCCCTCCCCCAGCTGCTCCGTGATGATCGTTTTCATTGATTTCGATGGCCTTGCGTGGCATGTAAGTGACAGGAGAGACTCTTTTTCTTTCTCTACCTGACTTATTCATCGGGCATCACTCCCTACGTCACATCCGTGCGATCGCGATGGAAGAATGTGTTCATTCCTGTGGCTCCTTGGGACACCTAGATCTACCTATCCATCGCTCTCTATCTGGATCGTGTATCTTCCTGATCTAGTCTTCCCTGGATGAACACTTAGGCTGCGATGGGAAGCGAAGGACGATGGGAAGTGGTGCCTGGGGAGCCAGACATCATCGAACTGAAAAGCAAACGTGTCAGACGAGAGGTGAGAGTGACTCCAAGTCAGTGGAGCGGCACGGGCGAGACGGGCCTGGAAGATGCGAGCAGGTGCTGGGGGCACGGCACACCTGGACCCGTGAGCGTGCAGGGAGCCGAGGGGGATGGCCGTCCATCGCCTGCAGGTCCGCGTGGGCCGATCTCCAGAGCCCGGACTGTGAGGGACTTCGTGAGAACGGTCACGCTCACGGTGCCCACGCGTTACGTCTCCGCGGCGCTCTCAGCACTGTACGGAGAGCCTCCCGCCCTTCCGACGGCTACAGGGAGCTAGGGTTTCTTGATGTGTATCTACAGAAGATTCAGGGAGCTTCCCGAGCGATAGGACTAGGTATTGGCCGATCGCGTCCGATCTGAGGCCGTCTCGCTAGACGATCGTTGTACGTGTTGGATTTCTGCGGGGGGGGGGGGGGGGGGTGTGCGTGCCGTGTCCTCATGGCCGTGCAAGCTGTTCTCTCTCTGTGGAGAGCGGGGGCCGCTCTACGGTCGTGCGTCTGGGCTTCTCGTGGCTGTGGTTCCTCTTGGGGCGCAGGGGCACTGGGGCACGTGGGCTTCAGTGGCTGCTGGGTGTGGGCTCCACACTCGCAGCGACCGGGATCTAGAGCACAGACTCCATCACCGAGGCATACGGGTAGCGTGTGGGCTCTTCCTGGACCGGGGGTGAAACCCACGTCTCCCGCACGGGCACGGGATCGGTGACCACGTGGCCACCGGGGAAGCCCCGGCCCCGAACTCGAGACGGATCTCTTGACGTCACCGCTTTTTCTCGGAGGGTTTCTAGACGGATCGGGCCCGGGAAAAGGACACAAGCTGTACGTCCTTTCAATGGGATCCCTGAGGCCGGGAGGAGCCGTGTAGACGCCAAGAAGGGAGGAAGGGGATGATTTTGCCTTTTCGTCAGGTGAGGATTGGACTCGCGGTCCACACTCCTGTTCCCACCGCTCCCCTCCGTGAACTGGAGTTCGAATCTAGATGGGCCTCTGAGCACACACCTCAGAGCTGGGTCCCATCATGCCGGGTTGATCTTCGGTTCTCACAAACCGGCACGCCCGCCGGCTGCTTCTCGACGTGTCCTAGAGACGAAGACATCGGATTCCGTATGAGATCATCTTCTTTGACGGGTGACGGCACGCCAGCCACAACAAGTCGGATGGACACACACACACGTTGGTTTCTTTTGGACTATGAGCCCACCTCTGTGTGTGTGTGTGTGTGTGTGTGTGTGTGTGTGTGTGTGTGTGGGGGGGGGGGAGAGAGAGAGAGAGAGAGAGAGAGAGAGAGAGAGAGAGAGAGAGAGAGAGGGAGAGGGAGAGAGAGAGAGACAGAGACAGAGACAGAGACAGAGACAGAGAGAGGCCTTTGTGGTTCTAAAGCAAGAAGCACTGAGAAGTGAAGACATTCTTGAACGAACATATTTTCCTTCATTTCAGCCGTGATGGTCCAGTGATTCAGAGGACGACGTGGACTGTTTCAGGGTAGATGATTTGAGAAGGCTGTGAAGGGACTTCCCTGCCTTGTGGTCCAGGGGTGAAGAATCCACCTGCCGATGAGGCAGGGGACAGGGTGTTTTCGATCGATCCCTGATCCGGGAAGATGCCGCTGGGCTCCGGGCAGGTTCGATACAAACCTACCCGGAACGGACAGTGCCAGGCGTGAAGGCGAGGGCAGACAGACGGAGGACTCTGGACGAGGATGACGGACACGGACGGACACGGACGTCTCCGTGTAGGTGGGTTGTGGCCGGCACGCTCCTCTGGGGCAGGATGTTCCTAAGACCCTTGGGGAGCGTGCGCGTGTGCGCGCGTGGGAGGAGCAGGGGACCGAAGGGAACTCTCTGTCCTCTCTGCTCCATGGGGCCCGCGGAACCCTGGTCTGCTCCAAGAGAGCATGCCTCCGATGGAAAGAGAAACCCACACGTGAGGGACCCTCCCTTCTGGTTCACTTGGATTCTGAAAGCGTGACGGTCCGGTTCAGCCAACTCTCTGGATGTGTGTGCTTCCTGAGATCCCGGCCTACTCACGGGAAGGACCCGTGGAGCCGGATCAGATCTCCCTCTGCACGGCGGTGCCGGCTCCAGGGTGCACACGTGTCGGTGGCTACGGCTTGTGGACATGGCACCGAGAGCCTGACCCCCGGCGTTCCAGACGCCTGTGTCCACGATGGGTGAACAGTTCTGAGTGCGGGAAGCCCCAAACTTGCCACTGCCTGTTCGATCTGCAGGGACTCTGCAAAGAACAAACGTGCCCGGTCTCATGACCGATCCCCTTTTCAGAGCCGGCCTGGTGCGTGGTCTGTTTTCCAGGCCGCAGGCACACACTGGCACTGGGGAGCTGTGTTCCTGTTCCTGTTCCTGTTCCTGTTCCTCCTCCTCCTCCTCCTCCTCCTCTCTGTCCCCACCCTTCCCCCCACATGCAGGCTGCCCCACCCCGCCTGGCCCCGGGCGCGTCGGGGTCTCCCCCGCCCGCGGAAAAGGCCAGAAAAAAAGAAAAAAAAAAAAAAAAAAAGTCCCAGAACGACGCAGCCAGGAACCAGTGGAAGTCCAGTTGGATGCAGTTAGGAGACACCTGAGCGACTGATCTGATCTGATCTGATCTGAGCATCCCTAGGCCAACACTGCCACCGTGTGGGGTGAGAGGCCAGCGCGTGAGGAGAGCTCGAGAGTTCAGAGGAGGGGGAAGAGGAGCAGGAGGGAGAGAGGGAGGCGGGGGGTGGGGGGGGGGGGGGGGTGAGTGGGGGGAGGGGAGGGACAGGCTGAAGCTGTCTCAGGGCGATGACGTGGAGGAAAACGTTCCCCTTCAGAAGGGAGCTCCGAAGAGATCGTTCCGGCGGGACCTTGAGAGCACAAAGGGCTTCGTTTTGGAGGCCGATCTTCGAGCTGGGAGTGGGGGTGGGGGGTGGGGGAGGGGAATCGTCCAGACATAGGAAAGACACCGGGCCGAGAAGGCAAGAGAGGTTCTTTACTACAAAAGTGAATGGGGGGGGGGGGGGGGTGGTGGTGGTGGTGGTGGTGGTGGTGGTGGTGGTGGAGGGGGGAGGAGGGAGGAGGGTTCAGGATGGGGAACACATGTATACTTGTGGCGGATTCATTTTGATCTATGGCAAAACCAATACAATATTGTAAAGTTAAGCAAAAATACAATAAAAAAATAAAAAAGAGGGAATCGGATGCTTTTCTGTCCATGTGTTCCATAATCAGACTATCGTGGAAATCCAGCCACGCCGCCGCCCCCCCCCTTTTTTTTCTTTTTTTTTTTTCTTTTTTTTTTTTGTGTTTTTTTTTTTTTTTTTTTTTTTTTTTTTTTTTTTCTCTAGTAGTGGTGTAGAGCCTCCTCTCTAGATGAGATGTATGAGATTGCTCCTCTCTAGGAGCGGGGTGCAGGGCCTCTTTCTTCATGCAGTATCATGGTGGGCTCCTTTCTTGCTGCAGTGTGTGGGCTCCTCTCTAGATGTGGTGGGGGACGCCTCTTGAGTTTCATCGGGAGACTTGGTATTCCTGTCGAGGTGAGGCAGGGCCTCCACTCGAGTTTTAGTGGGTTAGCTCCCCTCTAGTAGCATTGTGCAGGGTGGCTTCTGTTTACTTGTGATGTGTAGGTGGTTAAACTCCCTGAGGCATGGGTCTCCCCTCTAGCTGGTGTGGGGGCCAACTCTTAGTTGTGTTGGTTCTGCTACTCTCTAGTTGTGGTGTGCAGTCTCCTCTCAAGTTGTGTTAGGGATCTCATCTCTATTTATGGTGTTCTGGGGACACCTCTAGAGCTGCAGTAGAATGTTCCTCTCGAATTGGGAAGGGAGTTTCCTCTCTGGTAGCGATGTGCACAGGCACTATTTCCAGGTGCAATATTTGTGAGCCTACACTCTAATTTTTGCAAGGCCCCTCCTCTTTTGTTGTGGCATGGGAGACTCCTCTCTAGTTGTGAAAGGAGGCTTCTGTGCAATTGTGATGTGTGGGAATGCTCCTTTCAAGTGGCAATGTTCAAGGGGCTGCTCTCTATTTGTGACATGGGGTCTATTCTCTGGATATGGCGAGGATGCTCCTCTCTGACAGTGGTAGGGGTGTGTACTCGACTTGCAGCCAGGGATTGTATCTATTGGCAGTGGAGCAGACCCTCTCTAGGTGCAATGTCCAGGGTTTCCTCTCCTATTGCGGTGGTGGGACACTCTCCAGTTTTGGCAGGTGAGCTCTTCTCTCATTGTGGCCATGGGCTTCTCTTGAGCTGTGGTATAGGGCTCCTCTCAAGTTCAGGAGGGGACGCGGGGCTCCTGTGTAGTTGGGGTGGTGATTCCTCCAAGGGTTCTATGGGGGAGTTTGTTCTCTCTACTTGTGGCATTGGGGATTCCTCACTAGTTTTCACGGGATTCCTCCACTCTAGTTGTGACAGGCTCACCTCAAGTTATTTCAGGGGCTTCCTCTATTCACAGCAGAGGGGCTTCTCCCTAGGTGCAATATGCTAAAGGGCTCCTATCTAATTTTGGCAGGGAATCTTCCCAAGTTTTGGCGGGGGGTCTCCTAGCTTTGTCCTTGGGGGCTCCTTCGTTGTGATGGCACAGGGCTCTTCTAGAGATGCAGTGGGGGACTTGGGGTTCCTTTCAAGTTGGGACAGGTGACTTGGGGTTCCTTTAGAGTTGTGGTGGTGCCTCCTTTTGAGCTGCTTGAGTCAGGTCCTCTCTAGTTGTAATTAGCAGGCTGCCTCCTGTCTACTTGTGATGTGCAGTAGGCTACTATAATAGTTACAGCATGGGACTGCACTCTAGTTGTAGTGGGGTGAACTGACGTTTTTGTTTCCACTCCTCTCTAGTTGTGGTTTGGACTCATCTCTAGCTGTGGTTTACAGACTACTCTCTAGTTGTGGCAGGGTAGGACTCCTCTTTAGTTGTGGTATGAATCTACCTCTTGTTGTGATATACTTCTCTCAAAATGTAGCAGTGGTGGCTCCTCTTAGGAATCCTCTCGAGTTACCTCAGTGCTTGGGGCTCATCTCGATTTGCGATGGGGAACTCGGTGTTCCTCCTGAGTCGCAGCAGGGGAGTCGGACGTCTTCTCCAGTTGAGGTGGGGAGCTCAGGGTTCCTCTTGGGTTTCAGCGGGAAACTCAAGATTTCTCTTGAGTTGTGATGGGAAAACTCAGGGTTCATCTCGAGTTACAACAGGGGAGTCAAGTCTCCTCTCGAGTTGAGGCGAGGAACTTGGGTTTCCTCTCGAGTTGCAGCAGGGGAGTCAGGCCTCCTCTCAAGTTGTGATGGGGAACTCAGGGTTCCTCTCTAGTTGCAAAAGAGGCCTTGGGTTTCCAATCGAGTTATAGCTGGTAACACTGGGTAGCTCTCAAGTTGCAGCATGAATCTTGGGGTTCCTTTAGAGTTACAGTAGGGTACTCAGAGCTCCTCTCGAGTTGTTGCAAGAACTCAGGATTCCTCTTTATTTGCAGTGCAGGACTCTTGGTTCCACTTGAGCCGTGGCAGGGAACACAGTTTTCTTCTCAATTTGGGGGGCTACTCATGGTTCCTCTCATGATGTACTGGGACCTCCTCTCGTGATGTCTTGGGGAAACTGGTCTCTAGAAGGGATGTGTAGGTTGACTTCTCTCTTGTTACAATGTGCGGGTGACTACTCAGTAGTTTTGGCATGGAACTTCTCTCTAGATAAGTTTGGGGTCAACTCTATAGCTGTGGTGGGTTCAATTCTCTCTAGTTGTGGTCTGCAAGCTCCTGTCCAGTTGTGTTTTTAAGGTGGTCTCTATTAGCAGCAGAAGAGTTCCTCTCTATGTGTGATACCCAGCAGGCTCCTATCAAGTTTTAGTGGAGGGCTCCTCTCGAGTTGTGAGGCTGTGTCCTTTTTGGTTGGGGTGTGGGTGGTTCCATGGGAAGTATCCTTTCTACTTTTGGCAATAGAGGTTCTTAATATTCGTGGGCTTTCTTCTCTCTAGTTGTGAGTGATTCCATTCAATTTAATTCAGGGAGCTTATTTCTATTTGCTTCAGAGGGTCTTCTCTCTAGGTGTGATGTCCTCGGGGATTCCATTCTATTTATGCCTGGGAAATCCACTACAGGTTTGCCAGGGGAGCTCCTCTGTCATTTGGCCAGGTTATGCTTTCTTGTTACAGCATAGTGTTCCTGTCAGATTGCAGTGGGGAACTTTGCCTTTCCCTTGAGTTTCAGGAGGGGACTTGGGGATCCTTTAAGTTGTGGTGGAGCCTCCTCTTGGATTGCACTACGGCTGATACTCTAGAAGTGATGTGCAGCCTGGCTCCTGTCTTGTTGCAATTTGTGGGACTCTACTCTCTAGTTGCGGCATGGGGCTCCACTCCAGTTGCAGTCGGGATCCACTCTTTATTTTGGTGGGTCAGCTCCTCTCTAGTTGTCGTTTGCAGACTCCTCTCTAGGTTTGGCATGGGGGCTTCTCCTCTCTAGTTGTGGCAAGGGGAGTCCTCCTTAGTTGTGTAGCTGGGCTCCTCTCTAGTTGTGGTAAAGTGCTCTTCTCAAATTTGGATGAGTGTCGCTCCTCTTTGATTGTGATGTGAAGGGGCTTTTTTTTCTAGTTTCATTGTGCAGGGGGCTACTCTCTAGTTGTGGTAGTGGGTGTTTTCTTTAGTTGTGGCATGGTGGGCTCCTGTCTACGCGTGGCAAGGGGCTTCTGTCTAATTGTGATGTGTGGGTATGCCCTTCTCTAATGGCGATGTTCAGGGGGGCTTATCTCTAGTTGTGACAGGAGTCTCCTCTTTAGTTGCAATGTTGGCCTCCTTTTTCATTTTGATCCATGTAGGAGTTCCACTCTAGTTTTGATGTGCATGGGAACTTTTCTCTAATTGTGATATGTTGGGCACGCTCCTATCTATCTGTGCAAGGGATATTCACTCTAATTATGTCAGTGGTGCTCCACTCTTAAAACACTCCACAGTGGTGCATTTTAAGGCGGGGGTGGCACATCTGTAGTTTCAGCAATATGCTCCTTATGCCTGAATGTCAGCTATCTAGTTGTAGCATGTATTCAACTCTCTAGTTTTGTCAATTGGGCTTCACTTTAGTGGTTAAGTCCTGCAGTGCTCTTCCCTAGTTGTACTCTTCCTGGGGTTTTCCTCTCTAATTGTGAAGTGGGAATTCCTATTTTGTTGCATTATGCTGTGCTGCTCCTCTCTAGGTGCAGTTTGCTGCCTCATCTCTATTTGTGGTTTGAGTGGCTACTCTCTGGTATTGAAATGGATCCTCCTATCTAGATGTGTGTGCAAGACTGCTTCTCCCTAGGGGCGGGTGTGGGGCCTCCTTTCTACATACAGTGTCCGATTTGGCTCCTCTCTTGTTGCAGTGTGTGGGCTCCTCCCACGTTGTGGTGGGGGACTCCAATCGAGTTGCCCTGGGAGACTTATTGTTCCTCTCATGTTGAGGTAGGGCCTCCACTCTAGTTTTCTTTTTTGGGGAGGAGGGGTGGCTCCTCTCTAGTAGCATTGTGCAGGGTTGCTTCTGTTTAATTTCGATGTGTGAGTGGCTAAACTACCTGTGGCATGGAGCTCCTCTCTAGTTGGTTTGGGGGGTCAACACTTAGTTGTTTTGGGTGTGCTCCTCTATGGTTGTGGTGTTCAGGCTCCTCTTGAGTTGTGTTAAGGGAGGTCTTCCCTAGTTGTAGTGTTTTTGGGGGGGGGAGCACCTCTAGAGTTGTGGTGGAGTGTTCCTCTTGAATTGTCATGGGTGTTTGCTCTTTGGGTGTGATGTGCGCAGGCACTCTTTCCAGGTGCAATATCTGCAAGCCTACTCTCTAATTTTGGCATGTCCCCTCCTCTTTAGTGGTGGTGTCTGTGCCTCCTCTCTTGTTTTGGCAGGAGACTTCTGTCTAATTGCATTGTGCTGAAATGCTCCTCTCAAGTGTTGATGCTCAGTGAGCTTCTCTCTATTTGTAGCATGTGGTCTACTTGCTAGTTTTGACTAGTTTTGTCCTCTCTGACATTTGTAGGGGCATCGACCCGACTTGCAGGAGTGGGTTCGTCTCTTTTTTTTCTGTGGAAGTGACCCTCTATAGGTGCAATGTCAGAGGTCTACTTTCTAGCTGTGGTAAGGGTCATACTCTCCAGTTTTGGTGGATGGGCTCCTCCCTTGTTGTGGCCATTGGCTTCTCTCTCATTGTGGCATAGGCCTCCTCTCAAATTCCGAAGGGGTTTTGGGCTCCTCTCTTATTGCAGAGTACCTCATCTGGGGGCTATCTGTAGGGTGGGTGTTCACTCTACTTGGTGTTTAGGGGCTTCTTACTGTTTTTCATGGGGTTGTGACTCCACTCTAGTTGTGACAGGCTTCTCTTGAGTTACTTCAGTGTCTTCATCATTGTTGGCAGCACAGGGGATCCTCTCTAGGTGCAATGTGCCAGAGGGCTCCTCTCTAGTTTTGGCAGGGAATTTTTCTCCAGTTTCGGTGGGGTGTCCTAGTTTCATCGCTGGGGGCTCCTTCCTTGTGAAGGTAACGGATTCCACTCGAGTTGTGATGAAGGACTTGTTGTTCCTCTCAAGTTGTGACAGGTGATTCGGGGTTCCTTTAGAGTTGTGCAGGTGCGTACTCTTGAGCTGTATGGAGCAGCTCCTCTCTAGTAGCAATTAGCAGGCTGGTTCCTGTCTAGTTGTGATGTGTGGTATGCTACTGTATAGTTATAGCATAGGATTCCACTCTAGTTGCAGTGGGGGTCAACTGACAGTTTTGTTTCTGTTCCCCTCTAATTGTGGTTTGCATATTTGTCTACAGTTGTGGTGGGGTTGGAGGCTCCTCTTTAGTTGTGGTATGGGTACTCCTCTTTGGATATTATAACATACTCCTCTTGGACTGTGGTGAGGGTGCTTCTTCTCTGGTTGTTATGTGAAAGGGCACTTTTTCCAGTTGTGGGGTGAAGGAATATACTCTCTAATTGTAGCAAGGTACATCATCTTTCCTTGTGGTGTGTTGACCTCTTCTCTACTCATAGCAGGGAGGGTATGTTTAGCTGTGATGTGTTGGTGTGCTTCTCTCTAGTGTCAATAATCAGCGGGGCTACTGTCTAGTTCCCATGCGGTTCTCTCGTCTAGTTGTGGTGTGGGGCTCCTCACTTATTATGATCTGAGGGAAAGGTCCTTTCTAGGTGTGGCGGCCTTTTCTCTAGTTGTGTTGTGTAGGCTCCTGTCTTGTTGTGGAAGGGTGCTGCTTTATAGTTGTGACAGGGGGCTCTGAGCTAGCTTCAGGGTGCACGAGGCTCTCAACTTGTGGCTGGGGCTCCTCTCCAGTTGTTGCATAATTCACCTCTTGAGTTGCTGCAGGAGGCACCTCTCGAGTTTTGGTGGGTGGCTCATCTGAAATTGGAGATAGAAATGGAAACCAACTCCAGTATTCATGCCTGGAAAATCCCATGGATGGAGGGGCTTGGTAGGCTACAGTCCATGGGGTTGCCAAAAGTCAGACACTACTGAGCAAATTCACTTTAATTTTTTGTCATAGGCCCCCAGTGGCTAAGATGATAAAGAATCTGCCTGGGATGCAAGAGACCTGGGTTTGATCCCTGGTTCAGGAAGATCCTCTGGAGAAGGGCATGACAACCCACCGTGGCATTCTTGCCTGTAGAATCCCATGGACAGAAAAGTCTGGCTAGCTACACAGACCATGGGGTCACAAAGAGTCGGAAATGACTGAGCAACTAACACACAATCATCTGTAATTGTGGTGGGGTACTCCTTTCTAGCTGTGGCATGGCACCTTCCTTCCAGTTGTGTTTTGCTGATGAGCTCCACTTAAGTTTCAGGGGGAAGCTCTTCTCCAGGTGTGATGGTGGACTCATCTATGGCTTTAATATGGGGGCCTCTTTCTAGCTATAGTGTGCAAGGTCCTCTGTAGTTGTAGTGAGGTGCTCTTCTTTCGTTTTGATGTCTGTGGGGATTCCTCTCTCATTGCAATGTGAAGAGGGTCGCCTCACTAGTTGTGTTGTGATGCTTGTCTCTCTTTGCAGTGAATGGGCTCCTCTCTAGATGTGATGTCTGGAGGGCTCCTCTTCCGTTGTGGACAGGGGTTTCTCTCAAGTTGGGTCGAAGTTCTCCTCTACAATTTTCCCAGGGTACTCGGAACTCATCTTGATATGTGGTTGTGCCTCCTCTAACATTTGTCATGTGGAGAGCTACTTGGCAAGGGGTCTTCTCTAATTTTGCACTATGGGTTCCTCACTCATTTTGGTGGGGTTGACTGCCTCTAGTTGTGACAGATGGTCAACTTTCTAGTTGTGGTGAGGGAGCTCCTCTCCAGTTGCGTTTGTGGGGGGCTTTTCTTTAATAGTGTTGGTTTATCTGGGGATCTTCTCCACGTGAAGAATGCAGGCTCCTCTGGAGTTTCAGCGGGAGGCATATCTATTGTTAAGATGGGCTGTACTCTAAGTCTAATTTCAGGTGCTCCTGTTTAGTTGTGGGGAACTTCTCTCTAGTTGTGTTGTGTTGTGTTATCTCTAGTGGTGGCAGGGTGCAACTTTCTTATTGTGACAAAGGACTCCAAGATAGTTGTGTTGTTCATGGGGGTCTCTCATTGTAGTGGGTTCATGTCTCTATTTGTGGTCATGGGCTCCTCCTTATTTGTCTCAGGAGACACATATAATTTTGCTGTGGGTGCTCGAGGCTCCTCTAAAAGGAGGCAGAGGATCCTTTAAAGATGAAGTAGGGGGCTCCTCTGGAGTTCCTTTGTTGAGGTCCTCTCTAACTGTGGCTGGGGACTCCAATTTACCTGTGGCATGGGGGTTTCTTTCTAGTTGTGATGTGTTGGTAAGCTCCTCTCGAGTATCAGTGGGGGTTCTTCTGTAGTTGTGGTGGGTGATTATCTCCAGCTACACTGTGGCTGCTCCCTTCTTCTGTGGTGTGCTGGTGGGCTACTCTCTAGATGTGATATGCAGGCTTCTTTCTAGTTATGGTGAGTGTCTCTTTAGTTGCAATATCTGAGGAGAGTCCTCCCTCATTGCAATTTGAAAAGGCTTCCTTTCTTGTGGTGGGGAAGCTCATCAATATTTGCCACAGTGTGACTCTAATCTAGGTATGATGTGTGGGGACATCGTCTCCCATTATGTCCAGTGGCTTTTATCACGTGGCAGTGGAGTTCTTTTCTTGAGTTGTGGCAGTTTATTCAGAGCTCCTACAGAGTTGCAGTATTCCTTCCTCTTGGGTTGTGATAGGGAGCTCATCAGGTGGCTCTGCTCTTCTTTTGACACAAGGTGTTCCTCACGAATTTTAGCATGGTTACTCCTCTCTACTTGTGAGGGCCTCCTCTCGATTTACTTCAGGGTCTCCCCTCTATTTGCAGCAGAGGGGAGGTGCGTGATTCTCTACGTGTGATGTCTTCGTAAACTCCTCTCTACTTGTGCGAGAAACCTCTCCAGTTTTGGTGGAGATATCCTGTCATTGTGACCAGTGACTCCTCTCGTGTTGCAGCAAAGAACTCTCTGGTACCTCTCTAGTTTCCTTGACAGTGGAGTTTCTCAATTATTGCAGTATGCAGGGGAATCTATACATATGCGGTATACAGACTCCTCTCTCATTTTGGCATGTGGCCAAAGCTAGCTGTGGCCAGGGGCTCTGTCTAGTTGCACTATTCTAGGGGTTTTTCTCTAGTTGAGGTGTGGTGGCTCTTTCACGTTGTTGCAGTCATTACTCTAGTTGCTGTGAGCAAGGTACTACTCTCTAGTTGAGGTGGGATAATCCAATCTAGTTTGACCCAGAAACCTCCTCTCTAGTTGCAGTGGAGGTCAACACTCTATCTGTCGTGGGTGGTCTAGTCTCTAGTTGTGGTGGGGTTCCCCTCTCTAGTTGCATTGGGCACGGGTTTTCCTTAACAGTTGCTATGTGTCGTGGGGCTCTTCTCCAATTCTGATACATGGGCGCCTCACTGGTGTGGTGAGCTGCAGTTCTCTAATTGTGCCTTTGGTGGTTCTTCCTTCTAGTGATGTGTGCCTGGGTTCCTCTTGTGGTGGTGTGGTGCTCCTCTCTAGTCATGCTGAGGTCTTATCTTGATTTGCAATGGGAGCTCCTCTTGAGTTGAGGCAGTGGATTCTGAGCCCCTCTTGAGCTCTGATGGTAGAACCTCTCAAGTTGCACCAGGGGGTTTGAGGTCCTTTTGAGTTGTGTTGGGAAACTAAGGGTTCCTCTGGAGTTGCAGCAGTAGGCCCCGATCTCCTGTCGAGTTGTGGCAGGTACTTGGTTTTCCTCTGGATTATAGTGCACAACTCAGATTTCCTCTCAAGTTTCCATGAAATACTCCTCTTGGTTTGAGGCAGGGGACTCAGAGCTTCTCTCGTGTTGCGATGATGCTTCCTCTTGAGTTGTGGTGTGTTGTCTCCATGGAGGGGGAGTCCTGTCTACTTTTGGCACCGGGGTCTCCTTACTAGTTTATTGTGGGATTGATACTCTCTAATTTTGAGTGGCTCCTCTTGAGTTACTTCATCGGCTCATCTCTATTTGCTACAGAGTATCCCCTATAAGTTGGGATGTCCCAGGGGCTGCTCTCTAGTTGTGGTGAGGGCATCCTCTCCAGCTCCGGTGTTGGAGTGCCTCTGACTTTGTTGCTGGGAGCTCCCCTCGTGATACAGTATAGGGCTCCTCTTGAATTGAGGCAGATTCTCTCAGCTCCTCTCGAGTTGTGGTTGTGGTCTTGGGAATCCTCTCAAGTTGCATTGGGGGGCTAGGATCTAGTCTCAGTTTGTGATGGGAAACTCAAGGTTCTTCTCGAGTTGCAGGAAGGGAGTCGGACATCCTCTCGAGTTGAGGTAGAGAACTCAGGGTTCCTCTCGAGTTGCAAAAGGGGACTATGGCCCACTAGAATTGCAGCTGAAAATTCGGAGTTCCTCTACAGTTGCAGCATAAAATTCGAGCTTCCTATTAAGTTGCAACAGGGGACCTGGGGCTCCACTCAAGTTGTGGCTGGGAAGTCGGGGTACCTCTTGAGTTGCAGCAGGTGACTCAGAGCTCCTCCCAAGTTTCAGTGGGATCTCAGGATTCCTCTCGAGTTTCAGCGTGAGAATCAGTGTTCCACTCAAGCTGTGGAAGGGAATTCAGGGTTATTCTCCATTTGGGGTGTACTCCATGTTCCTCTCATGTTGCTCTGGGGCCTCCTCTCAAGTTGTATTGCTGTGACTCGTCTCTAACAGGGATGTTCAAGGGGGCTGTTGCAATGTGTGGATGGCTACTCACTAGTTTGGCATGGTGGGTTTTTTTTCTCTAGTTTGGGTCAGATTCAATTCTGTAGCTGTGGTGGCTTTGATTCTCTCTAGTTGTGGTGTGCAAGCACCTCTCTAGTTGTGGTTGGGGACTCCTCTCTACCTGTGGCATGGGTGTTTCTTTCTAGTTGTGATGTGCTGTGGCCTCCTCTGTAGGTGTGATGGGGGATTATCTCTAGCAGTAGTGTGGTTTCTCCTTTCTAGTTGTGGTGTGTTTATGGGCTAACCTCTAGTTGTGGTATGTGTGCTCCTTTCTGGTCATGGTGAGGGGGTCATTTGCTGCAATACTTGTGGGAAGTCCTCTCTCATTGTAACATACAGGGGCCTCCTTTCTGGTTGTGGTGGAAGGGCTCATCCATATTTGCTGAAGAGTGGCTCCTCTCTTTTTATGATGTCTATGTACATCCTCTCACCTTGTGGCCAATGGCGTCTCTCAAGTAGCTCAGCCTTCTTTTCTTGAGTTGTGGCAGCATATCCAGGGCTCATCTCGAGTTTGAGTATTCCCACCTCTTAGGTTGTGATGGGGTCTCTGCAAAGTGGTTCTGCTCTTCTTTTGACACTAGGTATTCCTCAAAAGTTTTAGTATTGTTACTCCTCTCTACTTGTGAAAACCTCCTCTTGGGTTACTTCAGAGGATTATCTCTATCTGGGATGCTTTGGTGGACTTTTCTATACTTCTGGAGGGAGAAACCTCTCCAGTTTTGGTGGAGGGCCCCTCTATCATTGTGACCAGTGTCATGTCTCATGTTTCAGGGAAGGACTTGGTGGTACCTCTCTAGTTGCATTGGGCAGTGGTGTTTCTTAGTCATTGTGGTATGCAAGAGACTCTTTACATAAGCAGTGTGTAGGCTTCTCTCATTGTGGCTTGTTGTAAACACACTAGCTGTGGCCAGGAGCTCTAGTTGCACTGTACTAGGGGTTTCTCTCCAGATGTGGTGTGCTGCTCCTTTGAGTTGTTGCAATCATTAATCTAGTTGCTGTGGGCAAGGTGCTACTCTCTAGTTGAGGTGGGATATCCAATTTAGTTTTACCCAGAAGACTCCTCTCTAGTTCCAGTGCGGGTCAACACTCTAGTTGTGGTTCTTGGTTAAGTCTCTTCTTGTGGTGAGAATCTCCTCTCTAGTTGCATTGGGCAGGGCTTTTCCTGAATAGCTGCAATGTGAGGTGGGTCTCTTCTCCAGATGTGATGTGTGAGAGCTTCTCTAATTGTGGTGAGCTGCACTTCTCTAATTGTGTTGTGGGTGCTCCTCTCTTGTAATGATGTGTGCCTGGACTCCTCTCTAGTTGTGCTGAGATCTTAGCTCAATTTGCTGTGAGAGTTACGATGGGGAACTCAGGGAGCCTCTCGTGGTGCCCCAGGGAAGTCCAAACTCCATTCTCGTTGCGAGGGGGAGCTGGGCATTGCTCTCATGTCACTGCAGCGCAAATAGACCCCATCTAGGCTTGTGTCCAGAAATTCCATGTTCCTCTCCAGTGGCGACAGGGATCTCGGGATTGCTTTCAAGGTTCACCCTGGAAGTCAGGCCTCGTCTTGAATTGAAGTAAAGAACTCTGCTCTCCTCTCCAGCAGCGACAGGTATTTCTTGGATCCCATTGAGGGGCCTAAAGGGAGTCAAGCCCCCTCTGAAGTTTTGAGAAGGAATACGGGATTGCTCTCTAGGCCCTGCAGGAAAAGAAGGGCCTCATCTTGCGATGACGCAGGAATCTCGTGTTGATTCTCGAGTTCCGGCGCAACGTGGGGGGTTTCCCTCCAGTTAGGACGGGGGACTCGGGGAACCTCTCTTGTGGCCCCAGGGATACCCAGTCTCCATTCGAGTTGCGAGGGGGAGCGCGGCATTGCTCTTGAGTCATGGCAGGGGAATCAGGCGTCAAGACGCCTTGAAGGGGGAATCTCGAGGTCTTTCTCGAGTTGCGGCAGGAAACCCTGGGTTCCCTCGACTTGTGACGGTGACCTCAGGGAGCTTCTCATGGTTCCCATGGGATGTCAGAAATACTGTGGAGTTGGGAGTGGCCACTCGAGACTCCACTGGGGTCGGTGTAATGGAAGAGGGCCTCCTCTCAAGTTGAGGCCGGAACCCCATGGTTCCTCGCCTGTTCTGACATAGGTCTTGGGTTGTGTATGCCGTTTCAAACAGGGAGTCAGGTCTCGACTTGTGTGGAGGCATGGAACTCTGCTTTCCTCTCGAGTTGTCAAAAATGTTAAAGGCCTCCATGTGAGTTGAACTTGGAATCTGGCCCTCTTTTCCAATTAGCAACTGGGGAATCAGAACTCCCTTCTTGTTGTGAGTGGATTCTCGCCTGACATTCGAATCTGTGCAAGGGGATCCGGCCTTATCTCGAGTGGATGGGGAAATACCTGACTTTCAAACTGTGAGAAGTCCCCCATGTTCCCCTCCAGTGTCAAGAGGATCCAAGCCTCCTCTCGAGGTGTGACAGGGATGTCTGCATTCCTTTCCAGGAGAAGCAGGGCAATCGACCCTCATCTCGACTTAAGGAGAGGAAAATAGGGCTCTTCTTTATTGTGGCTGAAGACTCAGCGTTCCTCTCGAGTGCGCCGGGTATCTGGGAAAACTTCTGGAGTTTCATAAAGCATTCCAAATACCCTTTTGAGTTCCAAGAGGGAAGGTGGGCTTTCTTTGGAAACGCTGCAGCATAAAAGGGCCTCTTCAAGCGTGCAGGAGAGAATTTCGTGGTTTGTGTGGAGTTGTGGCGGGAAGCTTAGGGTTCCTCTCGAGTTGGTGTCCACCTTGGGGACCCTCTCGTGTCTCCTCAGGAAGTCAGATCTCCTTTGGGGTTGCTCAGGGCACTTCCTGATTCCTCGCGCATCACTGCAGGGACGAATACGGCCTCATCTCAAGTTGAGATGGGGACTTCAGTGTTCCTCTGCATTTCTGACATCGATCTCGGGGTCTGTGCGGAGTTGGACCAGGGGAGTCCAGCCTCGTCTTGTGTTGAGGCAGGGAACTCCGCTTGCCTCTCGAGTTGTTCTTGGGGCATCAGGCCACTTGTCGAGTTGTATCTGGAACCTGCAGGTTTTTCCGGAGGATGCAACTGGGGTGTCAGTGCCCCTTCGTGTTGTGGCTTCATCCTTGGGATTACATTCGAAGAGGTGCCCAGGTATCGGGACTTACCTTGAGTGGACTAGGAAATTGATGTCTTTCGGAATGTGGCATGACCCACGAGGCTTCCTCTCGGGTTTCAATGTGAGACTGGCCTCCTCCTGAGGTGCAACAGGAAGGCCGGGATCCCTTTCCAGACCAAGCAGGGGAATCGACCCTCATGTCGAGATAAAGAGGGGACGAGGGGCTCATATTAATTTGTGCTGGGAAACTCGGTGTTTCTCTCGAGTGAGACCTGTATCTTGTGGAACATTTTGAGTTGCATCAAGGGTGTCAAGTACCATTTCGACTTTAAAGAGGGATTGTGGGATTTCCCTCGAGATGCTGTAGTGGAAAAGGGCCTCATCTGGCGATGATGGGGGAACCTCCTCGTTTTTCTCCAGTTCTGGAGGGATTCTCGAGTTATGACGGGGAACTCAGGGAGCCTTTCGTGGTGCCTCAGGGAAGTCCAATCGCCATGCGAGTTGCGAGGGGGAGCTGGGGATTGCACTCGTGTCACTGCAAGACAAATAGACTTCTTCTAGGCTTGTGTCCAGAAACTCCGTGTTCCTCTCAGGTGGTGACAGGGATCTCGGGGTTGCATTCAAGGTTCAACTCGGGAGTCAGGCCTCGTCTCAAATAGAAGTAAAACTCCGCTCTCCTCTCGAGTTACGACAGGTATCTCTTGGAGCCCATTGAGTGGCATAAAGTGATTCAAACCTTCTGTGGAGTTTAGAGACGGGACTCGGGATTGCTCCCTACGTCCTGCAGGAAATGAAGGGCCTCATCTCGCAATGACGGAGGAATCTCGTGGTTTTTCTTGAGCTGCAGCGTGACGTGTGGGGTTTCTCTCGAGTAATGATGGAGAATTCAGGGAGTTTCTTTTGTGGCACCAGGGAAGTCCATTCTCCACTTGAATTGCAAGGGGAGCACGGCATGGCTCTCGAGTCATGGCAGGGAAATCAGGACTCAAGAAGCGTTGAAGGGGAAAATCGAGGTCTTTCTTGAGTTGCGGCAGGAAAGCCTGGTTTCCCTCGACTTGTGACGGTGACTTCAGGGAGCTTCTCATGGTGCCTCTGGGAAGTCAGGAATATTGTGAAGTTGGGAGGGGCCTCTCAGGACTCCACTGTGTTCAGTGCAATGGAAGAGGGCCTCATCTCGAGTGGAGGCGGGAACCCCAGGGTTCCTCTACTGTTCTGACGTGGGTCTCGGGTTGTGTGTGCCAATTCAAACATGGAGTCAGGTCTCAACTTGTGTGGAGGCATGAAATTCTGCTTTCCTCTCGAGTTGTCAAAGGGGTTTCAGGCCTCCAGGTGACTTGAATTTGGGACCTGGGACTCTTTTTCAGTTAGCAACTGGGGCATCAGAAATCCCTTCATGTTGTGAGTTGTTTTTCAGCTGACATCCGAATCTGTGCAAGGGAATCAGGCCTGATCTCGAGTGGATGGGGAAATATGTGCATTTCGATTTGTGACAAGACCCCCAGATTCCCCTCCAGTTTCAAGTAGATACCAGTCTCCTCTCGAGGTGTGAAGGGGACGTCAGCATTCCTTTCCAGGCGAAGCAGGGCAATCCATACTCATCTCGACTTGAGGACGGGAAAACGAGGCTCTTTTTGACCTGTGGATGGAAACTCAGCTTCCTCTCGAGTGGGGGCAAGTATCTGGGGAAACTTCTGGAGTTTCATAAAGCGTGTCTAGTACACTTTCGATTTCCAAGAGGGAACGTGGGCTTTCTTTGGAAATGCTGCTGCAGAGAAGGGCCACCTCAAGCATGCAGGGGAGAATTTTGTGGGTTTTATGAAGTTGTGGCGGGAAGCTTATGATTCCTCTCAAGTTGTCTGTCGAATTGGGGGACCCGCTCATGTCTCCTCAGGGAAGTCCGATCTCCTTTGGTGTTGCGAGGGGCACATCGGGATTCCTCATGCATCACTGCAGGGATGAATAGGGCCTCATCTCAAGTTGAGGTGGGAACCTCAGGGTTCCTCTCCTGTTCTGACATTGATCTCGGGGTCTCTGTGGTGTTGGAACAGGCGAGTCAGGCCTGGTCTTGTGTTGAGGCACGGAACTCTGCTTGCCTTTCGAGTTGTTCATGGTCTGTCAGGCCACGTGTCGAGTTCTATTTCAAATGTGCTGCTTTTCTGCAGAATGCAACGTGGGTGTCAGTGCCCCTTTGTGTTGTGACTTCATCCTTGGGGTTACATTCGGAGAGGTGCCTGGGCATTGGGACTTAACTTGATTCAACGGGGAAATTGGTGTCTTTCGGAATGTGGCAGAACCCATGAGGCTTCCTCTCGAGTTTCAATGTGAGACCGGCCTCCTCCTGAGGTCCGACGTGAAGGTCGGGATCCCTTTCCAGACAAAACGGGGGAATCGAGCCTCATGTCAAGATCAGCAGGGGAGAAGGGACTAAGATGAAGTTGTGCCAGGAAACTCAGTATTACTCTCGAGTGAGACGGGTATGTCGGGGAACTTTTTGAGTTGCATCAAGTGTGTCAAGTACCATTTCGAATTTCAAGAAGAAACATGGGATTTCTCTTAAGACGCTGCAGTGGGAAGGGGCCTCTTCTCGCGATGACGGGGTAACCTCGTGTTTTTTTCTCCAATTGTGACAGGATTCTCGAGTTATGACGTGGAACTCAGGGAGCCTCTGGTGTTACTCCATTGAAGTCCAATCTCCATTCGAGTTGCGAGGGGGAGCTGGGGTTTGCTCTCGAGTCACTGCAGGACAAATAGACCTCATCTAGGCTTGTGTCCAGAAACACCATGCTCCCCTCCAGTGGTGACAGGGATCGCGGGGTTGCATTCAAGGTTTACCCGGGGAGTCAGGCCTCGTCTCGAGTTGAAGCAAAGAACTCCACTCTCCTCTAGAGATGCGATGGGTATCTCTTGGAGCCCATTTAGTTGCCTAAAGGGAATCAAGCCTCCCATGGATTTTTTTTTCCCTTTTTTTAAATTTTATTTTTTTAACTGTACAATATTGTATTGATTTTGCCATATATCAACATGAATCCCCCACAGGTATTAACATGTTCCCCATCCTGAACACTCCTCCTTGCCCCCTCCTCATACTATCACTCTTGGTCGTCCCAGTGCACCATCCCCAAGCATCCAGTATCATGCATTGAACCTGGACTGGCGACTCATTTCATATGTGATATTATACATGTTTCAGTTCCATTCTCCTAAATCCTCCCACCCTCTCCCTTGCCCACAGAGTCCAAAAGACTGTTCGGTACATCAGTGTCTCTTTTGCTGTCTCGTATACAGGGTAATTATTGCCATCATTCTATATTCCATATATATGCGTTAGTATACTGTATAGGTGTTTTTCTTTCTGTCTTATTTAACTCTGTATAATAGGCTCCAGTTTCATCCACCTCATTAGAACTGATTCAAATATATTCTTTTTAATGGTTGAGTAATACTCCATTGTGTATATGTACCATTGCTTTCTTATCCATTCATCTCCTGATGGAAATCTAGGTTGATTCCATGTCCTGGCTATTATAAACAGTGATGCGATGAACATTGGGGTACACGTGTCTCTTTCAATTCTGGTTTCCTCAGTGTGTATGCCCCGCAGTGGGATTGCTGGATCATAAGGCAGTTCTAGTTCCAGTTTTTTTTAAGGAATCTCCACACTGTTCTCCATAGTGACTGTACTAGTTTGCATTCCCAGCAACAGTGTAAGAGGTTTCCCTTTTCTCCATAAGCTTTCCAGCACTAATTACTTGTAGACTTTTGGATCGATTCTGACTTGCATGAAATGGTACCTCATTGTTGTTTTGATTTGCATTTCTCTGATAATGAGTGATGTTGAGCATCTTCTCATGTGTTTGCTAGCCATCTGTATGTCTTCTTTGGAGAAATGTCTATTTAGTTCTTTGGCCCATTTTTTGATTGGGTCATTGATTTTTCTGAAATTGAGCTGTAGGTGTTGCTTGTATATTTTTGAGAATAGTGGTTTGTCTGTTGCTTCATTTGCTATTATTTTCTCCCATTCTGAAGGCTGTCTTTTCACCTTGCTTATAGTTTCCTTTGTTGTGCAAAAGCTTTTAAGTTTAATTAGGTCCCATTTGTTTATTTTTGCTCTTATTTCCAATATTCTGGAAGGTGGTTCATAGAGGATCCTGCTGTGATGTATGTCGGAGCGTGTTTTGCCTATGTTCTCCTCTAGGAATTTTATAGTTTCTGGTCTTATGTTTAGATCTTTAATGCATTTTGAGTTTATTTTTGTATATGATGTTAGAAAGTGTTCTAGTTTCATTCTTTTACAAGTGGTTGACCAGTTTTCCCAGCACCACTTGTTAAAGAGATTGTCTTTAATCCATTGTATGTTCTTGCCTCCTGTGTCAAAGATAAGGTGTCCATATGTGCGTGGATTATCTCTGGGCTTTCTATTTTGTTCCTTCGATCTAAATTTCTGTCTTTGTGCCAGTACCATACTATCTTGATGACTGTGGCTTTGTAGTAGAGCCTGAAGTTAGGCAGGTTGATTCCTCCAGTTCCATTTTTCTTTCTCAAGATTGCTTTGGCTATTCCAGGTTTTTTGTATTTCCATATAAACTGTGAAATTATGTTTTCTAGCTCTGTGAAGAATACTGTTGGGAGCTTGATAGGGATTGCATTGAATCTATAAATTGCTTTGGGTAGTATACTCATTTTCACTATATTGATTCTTCCAATCCATGAACATGGTATATTTCTCCATCTATTAGTGTCCTATTTGATTTCTTTCACTAGAGTTTTATAGTTTTCTATATATAGGTCTTTAGTTTCTTTCTTTAGGTAGATATATTCCTAACTATTTTATTCTTTTCATTGCAATGGTGAATGGAATTGTTTCCTTAATTTCTCTTTATATTTTCTCGTTATTAGAGTATAGGAATGCAAGGGATTTCTGTGTGTTGATTTTATATCCTGTAACTGTACTATGTTCATTGATTGGTTCTAGTAATTTTCTGGTGGAGTCTTTAGGGTTTTCTACGTAGAGGATCGTGTCATCTGCAAACAGTGAGAGTATTACTTCTTCTTTTCCAATTTGAATTCCTTTTATTTTCTTTTCTGCCCTGATTGCTGTGGCCAAAACTTCCAGAACTATGTTGAATAGTAATGGTGAAAGTGGGCACCCTTGTCTTATTCCTGACTTTAGAGGAAATGCTTTCAATTTTTCACCATTGAGGAGAATGTTTGCTGTGGGTTTGTCATATATAGCTTTTATTATGTTGAGGTATGTTCCTTCTATTCCTGCTTTCTGAAAGTTTTTATCATAAATGTATGTTGAATTTTGTCAAAGGCTTTCTCTGCATCTATTGAGATAATCATATGGTTTTTATTTTTCAATTTGTTAATGTGGTGTATTATATTGATTGATTTGCTGATATTGAAGAATCCTTGCATCCATGGGATAAAGCCCACTTGGTCATGGTGTATGATCTTTTTAATGTGTTGTTGGATTCTGATTGCTAGAATTTTGTTAAGGATTTTTGAATCTATGTTCATCCGTGATATTGGCATGCAGATTTTTTTTGTGGCATCTTTGTCAGGTTTTGGTATTAGGGTGATTGTGGACTCATAGAATGAGTTTGGAAGTTTACCATCCTCTGCAATTTTCTGGAAGAGTTTGAGTAGGAAAGGTGTTAGCTCTTCTCTAAATTTTTGGTAGAATTCAGCTGTGAAGCCGTCTGGACCTGGGCTTTTGTTTGCTGGAAGATTTCTGACTACAGTTTCAATTTCCGTGCTTGTGATGAGTCTGTTAAGATCTTCTATTTCTTCCTGGTTCAGTTTTGGAGACTTGTATTTTTCTAAGAATCTGTCCATTTCTTCCACGTTGTCCATTTTATTGGCATATAATTTCTGATAGTAGTCTCTAATGATCCTTTGTATTTCTGTGCTGTCTGTTGTGATCTCTCCCTTTTCATTTCTAATTTTATTGATTTGATTTTTCTCCCTTTGTTTCTTGATGAGTCTGGCTAACTGTGTGTCAATTGTATTTATCCTTTCAAAGAACCAGCTTTTGGCTTTGCTGATTTTTGCTACGGTCTCTTTTGTTTCTTTTGCATTTATTTCTGCCCTAATTTTTAAGATTTCTTTCCTTCTACTAACCCTGGGGTTCGTCATTTCTTCCTTTTCTTGTTGCTTTAGGTGTAGAGTTAGGTTATGTATTTGACTTTTTTTCTTGTTTCTTGAGGTATGCCTGTATTGCTATGAACTTTCCCCTTAGGACTGCTTTTACAGTGTCTCACAGGTTTTGGGTTGTTGTGTTTTCATTTTCATTCATTTCTATGCAAATTTGGATTTCATTTTTGATTTCTTCTCTGATTTGTTGGTTATTCAGAAGTGTGTTTTTCAGCCTCCATATGTTGGAATTGTTAATAGCTTTTCTCCTGTAATTGAGATCTAATCTTACTGCATTGTGGTCAGAAAAGATGTTTGGAATGATTTCTTTTTTTTTTTAATTTACCAAGGCTAGATTTATGGCCCAGGATGTGATCTATCCTGGAGAAGGTTCCGTGTGCCCTTGAGAAAAAGGTGAAATTCATTGTTTGGGGATGAAATGTCCTATAGATATCAATTAGGCCTGACTGGTCTATTGTATCATTTAAAGTTTGTGTTTCCTTGTTAATTTTCTGTTTAATTGATCTATTCATAGTTGTGAGTGGGGTATTAAAGTCTCCCTCTATTATTGTGTTATTATTAATTTCTCCTTTCATACTTGTTAGCATTTGTCTTACATATTGTGGTGCTCCTATGTTGAGTGCATATGTATTTATAATTGCTATATCTTCTTCTTGGATTGATCTTTGATCATTATGTACTGACCTTCTTAGTCTCTTTTCACAGCCTTTGTTTTAAATCTATTTTATCTGATATGTGTATTGCTACTCCTGCTTTCTATTGGTCTCTATTTGCATGGAAAATCTTTTTCCAGCCCTTCACTTTCAGTCTGTATGTGTCCCTTGTTTTGAGGTGGGTCTCTTGTAGACAACATAGGTAGGGGTCTTGTTTTTGGGTCCATTCAGCCAGTCTTTGTCTTTTAGTTGGGGCATTCAACCCATTTATGTTTAAGGTAATTATTGATTAGTATGATCCTGTTGCCATTTACTTTACTGTTTTGGGTTCAAATTTATACACCCTTTTTGTGTTTCTTGTCTAGAGAATATCCTTTAGTATTTGTTGGAGTGCTGGTTTGGTGGTGCTGAATTCTCTCAGCTTTTGCTTGTCTGTAAACCTTTGATTTCTCATTCATATTTGAATGAGATCCTTGCTGGGTACAATAATCTGGGCTGTAGGTTATTTTCTTTCATCACTTTAAGTATGTCTTGCCATTCCCTCCTGGCTTGAAAAGTTTCTATTGAAAGATCAGCTGTTATCATTATGGGAAGTCCCTTGTGTGTTATTTGTTGTGTTTCCCTTGCTGCTTTTAATATTTGTTCTTTGTGTTTGATCTTTGTTAATTTGATTAATATGTGTCTTGGGGCGTTTCGTATTGGGTTTATTCTGTTTGGGACTCTCTGGGTTTCTTGGACTTGAATGATTATTTCCTTCCCCATTTTAGGGAAGTTTTCTACTATTATCTCCTCAAGAATTTTCTCATGGTCTTTCTTTTTGTCTTCTTCTTCTGGGACTCTATGATTTGAATGTTGTAGTGTTTAATATTGCCCTGGAAGTCTCTAAGATTGTCCTCATTTCTTTGAATTTGCTTCTCTTTTTTCCTCTCTGATACATTTATTTCTACCATTCTATCTTCTAATCCACGAATCCTATGTTCCGCCTCTGGTATTCTACTATTTGTTGCCTCCAGAGTGTTTTTGATCTCATTTATTGCATTATTCATTGTATATTGACTCTTTTTCATTTCTTCTAGGTCCTTGTTAAACCTTTCTTGCATCTTCTCAATCCTTGTCTCCAGACTGTTTATCTGTGATTCCATTTTGATTTCAACATTTTGGATCGATTTCACTATCATTATTCGGAATTCTTTATCAGGTAGATTCCCTATCTCTTCCTCTTTGGTTTGGTTTGGTGGGCATTTATCCTGTTCCTTTACCTGGTGGGTATTCCTCTGTCTCTTCATCTTGTTTACATTGCTGAGTTTGGGGTGTCCTTTCTGTATTCTGGCAGTTTGTGGAGTTTCCTTTATCATGGAGTTTCCTTGCTGTGTGAGGGTTTGTACAGGTGGCTTGTCAAGGTTTCTTGGTTATGGAAGCTTGTGTTGGTGTTCTGGTGTGTGGAGCTGGATTTCTTCTCTCTCTTTTCTTAGACAATGGGTTGCTTTTCTGCGTGCCTGATGTCCTCTGCCGGCATTCAGAAGTTGTTTGTGGAATTTACTTGGCGTTTAAATGTACTTTTGATGAATTTGTGGGGGGAGAAAGTGGTCTACCCGTCCTATTCCTCCACCAACTTAGCTCCTTCCTGTCCTGTGGAGTTTGGAGAGAGGACATGGGACTGCTGTCTAGGCCCTGCAGGAAAAGAAGGGCCTCATCTAGGGAAGAGGGTGGAATCTCGTGGTTTTTCTCGAGCTGCCGCATGACGTGTGTGGTTTCTCTTGAGTTATGACAGGGAACTCAAGGAGCCTCTTGTGTCCCCAGGGAAGTCCAGTCTGCATTCGAGTTGCGAGGGGGAGCGCGGCATTGCTCTCAAGTCATGGCAGGGGAATCAGGCCTCAAGACCCGTTGAAGGGGGAATCTCCAGGTCTTTCATGAGTTGCGGCAGGACAAACTGGGTTCCCTCGACTTGTGACGGTGACTTCAGGTAGCTTCTCATGGTACCTATGGGAAGTCAGGAATACTGTGGAGTTGGGAGTGTCCTCTTGGGACCCCACTGGGGTGCATTGAAAGAGGGCCTCATCTCGAGTGGAGGTGGGAAACTCAGGATACCTCTCATGTTCTGACGTGGGTCTCCTGGTGTGTATGCCATTTCAAACACGGACTCAGGTCTCGGCCTCTGTGGAGGCATGGCACTCTTCTTTCATCTCGAATTGTCAAAGGTGTTAAAGGCCTCCAGGCGAGTTGAATTTGGAACCTGACCGTCTTTTCCAATGAGCAATCGGGGCATCAGGAGTCCTTTCGTGTTTTGAGTGGATTCTCAGCTGACATTCGAATGGGTGCAAGGGAATCAGGCCTGATCTCGACTGGATGGGAAAATACGTGGCTTTCAAATTGTGACAAAACCCCTGGGTTCCCCTCCAGTGTCAAGTAGATAGCAGCTTTCTCTCGAGGTGCAACGGGGATGTCAGCATTCCTTTCCAGGAGAAGCAGGGCAATCGAACCTCATCTCAAGTTGAGAAGGGGGAAATGGGGCTCTTCTTGACTTGTGGTGGGAGACTCAGTGTTGCTCTCGAGTGGCGACGGGTATTTGGGAAACTTCAGGAATTTCATCAACTGTGTCAAGTACCCTTTTGAGTTCCTAGAGGGGACGTGGGCTTTCTTTGTAAACGCTGCACCGTAAATTGGCCTCCTCAAACATTCAGGTGATAATTTCCTGATTTGCGGTGGAGCTCTGGCGGGAAACTTAGAGTTCCCCTCGAGTTATGTGTCGACCTGAGGGACCTGCTCGTGTCTCCTCAGGGAAGTCAGATCTCCTCTGACGTTGAGAGGGGCACATATGGATTCCTCGCACTTCGTTGCAGGGATGAATAGGGCCTCATCTCGAGTTGAGGCGGGAACTTCAGGGTTCCTTTCCATTTCTTACATCGATCTTGGGGTTTCTGTGGAGTTGGAACAGGAGAGTACAGCCTCGTCTTGTGTTGAGGCAGGGAACTCCACTTGCTTCTCGAGTTGTTCACAGGGCGTCAGGCCACTTGTTGAGTTGTATTTGGAACCTGCAGGTTTTTCCGGAGGATGCAACTGGGAAGTCAGTGCCCCTTAGTCTTGTGACTTCATCGTCAAGGTTACATTCGAAGTGGTGCCCGGGATTCAGGACTTAACCTGAGTGGACGGGAAATCAGTGTCTTTCGGATTGTGGCACGACGCTCGAGCCTTTCTCTCAAGTTTCAGTGTGCGACCAGCCTCCTCCTGAGGTGCAATGGGAAGGTCGGTATCCCTTTTCAGACAAAGCAGGAGAATCCACCCTCATGTCCAGATCAGGAGGGCAGAAGGGGCTCAACTTAAGTTGTGCCAGGAAACTCGGTGTTCCTCTCAAATGAGACCGGTATGTCGGGCAACATTTTAAGTTGCATCAAGGGTGTCAAGTACCGTTTCGGATGTCAAGAGGGAACGTGGGATTTCTCTTGAGACGCTGCAGTGGGAAAGGGCCTCATATGGCGATGACGGGGAAACCTTGTGGTTTTTTCGAGTTGCAGCGGGATTCTTGAGTTAACACGGGGTATTCAGGCAACCTCTCCTGTGGCTCCAGGGAAGTCCAATCTCCATTCGAGTTGGGATGGGGAGCTGGGAATTATTCTCAAATCACTGCAGGTCAAGTAGACCTCATCTAGGTTTGTGTCCAGAAACTCTGTGTTCCTCTCCAGTTTTGACAGTGATTTCGGGGTTGCATTACAGGTTCACCTGGAGAGTCAAGCCTCATCTCAATTTGAAGCAAAAAACTCCACTCTACTCTCGAGTTGCGACGTGTATCTCTTGGGGCCAATTGAGTGGCATAAAGGGAGTCAAGCCTCCTGTGGAATTTTGAGAGGAGACTCGGAATTTCTCTCTAGGCCCTGGAGGAAAAGAAGGGCCTCATTTCACGAAGACGAAGGAATCTCGTGTTTTTTCTCGAGCTGCGGCGCAACGTGGTGTTTCTCTCCAGTTACGACAAGGAACTCAGGGAGACTCTCCTGTGGCCCCAGGTAAGTCCAATATCCATTCGAGTTTCATTGTAGAGCACGGCCTGCTCTCCAGTCATGGCAGGGAATCGGGCCTCAAGATGCGTTGAAAGGGGAATCTCATGGTGTTTCTCGAGTTGCGGCAGGAAACCCTGGGTTAACTCGACTTGTGACGGTAAACTCAGGGAACTTCTCATGGTTTCTATGGGAAGGCAGGAATACTGTCAAGTTGGGAGGTGCTTCTCAGGACTCAACTGGGGTTGGTGCAATGGAAGAAGGCATCATCTCGAGTTGAGGCGGGAAACTAAGGGTTCCTCTCCTGTTCTGAAATGGGTCTCGGGGTGTGTATTCCGTTTCAAACAGGGAGTCAGGTCTCGACTTATGTGGAGATATGGAACGCTGATTGCCTCTCGAGTTGACAAAGGGGCTTCAGGCACCCATGCGAGTTGAAATTGGGACCTGTGGCTCTTTTCTAATTAGCACGCGAGGCAGCAGAACTTCCTTCGTGTTGTGAGTTGATCTCGGCTGACATTCGAATCGGTGCAAGGGAATCAGGTCTGATCTCGAGTGGATGGGTAAATAAGTGGTTTTTGAATTGTGACAAGACCCCCGGGTTCCCCTCCAGTGTCAAGTAGATACCAGCCTCGTCTCGAGGTGTGAAGGGGACGTCGGCATTTCTTTCCAAGTGAAGCAGGGCAATCGACCCTCATCTCAACTTGAGGAGGGAAAAATGGGGCGCTTCTTGACTTGTGGCGGGAAACTCAGCATTCCTCTTGAGTGGGGACAGGTATCTGGGGAAACTTCTGGAGTTTCTTGGAGCATGTCAAGTACTCTTTCGAGTTCCAAGAGGGAACGTGGGCTTGCTTTGGAAATGTAGCAGCATCAAAGGGGCACCTAAAGCGTGCAGGGGAGAATTTGGTGGGTTGGGTGGAGTTGTGGCAGGAAGCTACAAGTTCGTCTCGAGTTGCGTGTCAACCTTGGGGACCTGCTCGTGTCTACTAAATTAACTCAAAGCTGCTTTGGTAATGCGAGTGGCACCTCGGGATTCCTCGAGCATGGCTTCAGGGATGAATAAGGCCTCATCTCGAGTTGAGGTGGGAACCTCCGGGTTCCTCTCTATTTCAGACATCAATCTCGGGGTCTCTGCGAAGTTGGAAGAGGGGAGTCAGGCCTCATCTTGTGTTGAGGTACGAAACTCCGCTTGCCTCGCAAGGATATTATGGGGTTTCAGGCCACGTGTCGAGTTATATTAAGAACCTGTGGCTTTTTCCGGAGGATGTAACAGGAGTGTCAGTGCCCCTTAATGTTGTGACTTCATCCTTGTGATTACATTCGAAGAGGTGCCTGGGCATCGAGTCTTACCTTGAGTGGATGGGGAAATCGGTGTCTTTCAGAATGTGGCATGACCCACGAGGCTTCCTCTCAATTTCAGTGTGAGACCAGGCTCATCCAGAGGTGTGACGGAAAGGAAGGGATTCATTTCCAGACAAAGCAGCGGAATCGATCCTCATGTCCAGATAAGAAGGAGAGAACGGCTCAGATTAATTTGTGTCAGGAACGTCGCTGTTCCTCTCTAGTAAGAATGGTATGTCGGGGAACATTTTGAGTGGCATCAAGGGTGTCAAGTACCGTTTCGAAATTCAAGAGGGAATATGGGATTTCTCTCAGACGCTGCAGTGGGAAAAGGCCTCATCTCGCGATGATGGAGGAACCTCGTGGTTTTCCTCGAGTTGCAGTGGAATTCCGAGTTACGACAGGGACCTTACGGAGCCTCTCGTGTGGCCCAAGAGAAGACCAATCTCCATTCAAAATGGCGTGAGAGACCTGGGAATTGCTCTCGAGTCGCTGCAGGGCAGAGAGACCTCTTCTAGTCTTCTAGGCGTGTGTCCAGAAACACTGTGTACCCCGTCAGGGGCCCTAGGGCTGTTGGGGTACCATTCAAGCTTCAGCAGGGAAGTCAAGACTTGTCTCCAGTTGAAGCAAAGAACTCCTCTCTCCTCTCGAGTTGCCAAGGCTAGTTCTTGAAGCCCATTGTGTAAAAAAAAAAAAAAAAAAAAAAAAAAAAAAAAGGGAATCAAGCCTTCTGTGTAGTTGTGAGAGAGGACACAGGGTTGCTCTGTAGGCCCTGCAGGAAAAGAAGGGCCTCATCTGGCGAGGTCGGGGAAATTTCATTGTGTTTTCTCGAGCTGTGGCTTGACGTGTGGTGTTTCTCTCGAGCTACGACGGGGAAATCAGGGAGCCTCTCTTGTGTCCCCAGGGAATTCCATTCCCCACTCGAGTAGCGAGGAGGGCCGGGGATGGCTCAAGAGTCACGGCACGGGAATCGGGCTTCAAGACGTGCTGAAGGGGGTATCTCGAGGTGTTTCTCGAGTTTTTGTAAGAATCCCTAGGTTCCCTGGGCTTGTGACGGTGACCTCTGGCAGCTTCCTTTGGTGAATATGAGAAGGGGGAATACTGTGCAGTTGAGAGGGTTGTCTTGGGATACCCCTGGGTTCAGTGCCATGGAAGACGGCCTCATCTGGAGGTGAGGCGGGAATCTCAGGCTTCCTCTCCTGTTCTGACATCGATCTCGGGGTCTTTGGTGGTTTTGACAGGGAGTTAGGCCTCGCCTCGTGTGGAGGCATGGAACTTTGCTTGCCTCTCGAGGTGTTCATGGGGTGTCAGGCCACTTGTTGAGTTGTCCTTGGAACCCGCGTCTCTTTCGGTAGGATGCACCCAGGGTGTCAGTGCCCCTTCGTGTGGTGACTTCATCCTCAGTGTTCCATTGGAAAAGGTGCGCAGGCATCGGGACTTCTCTTGAGTTGATGGGGAAATCAGTGTCTTTCGGAATGAGGCAAGAACCACGAGGCTTCCTCTCGAGTTTCCAAGTGTGACCAGCCTCCACCTGAATTGGGAGTGGAAGGTAGGGATCCCTTTGCAGACAAAGCAGGGGGATCGAACCGCCTGTGGAGATCATGGGGGAGAAGGGGCTCAGAGGAAATTGTCCCGGGAACTTCGGTCTTCCTCTCCAATGAGACTGGTATGTTGGGCCACATTTGAAGTTTCCTCAAGGCTGTCTAGTTCCGTTTCGATGATCCAGTTGGTTCATGGGATTTCTCTCAACACGCTGCAGCGGGAAATGGCCTCCTCTGGCAATGACTGTGCAACCACGTGGTTATTCTCGATTCACTGCGGGATTTTCGAGTTACGACTGGGAACACAGGGAGCCTCTCGTGTGGCCCCAGAGAAGACCAATGTCCATTCAAAATGGCGTGGTAGAGCTGGGGATTGCTCTTGAGTCGCTGCAGGGCAAAGAGACGTCCTCTAGTCTTCTAGGCGTGTGTCCAGAAACTCCGTGTTCCCCTTCAGGAGCGCTAGGGATGTCGGGGTTGCATTCAAGGTTCAGCCGGGGAGTCAGGCCTCGTCTCGAGTTGAAACAAAGAACTCCCCTCTCCTCCGAGTGGCCAAGGCTAGCTCTTGAAGCCCATTGTGTTCAAAAAAAAAAAAAAAAAAAAAAAAGGGAATCAAGTCTTCTGTGGAGTTTTGAGAGAGGACTCGGTGTTGCTCTCTAGGCCCTGCAGGAAAAGAAGGGCCTCATGTGGCAATGTCGGGGGAATCTCATGGTGTTTTCTCGAGATGCGGCTCGACATGTGGCTTTTCTCTCGAGCTATGACAGGGAACTCAGGGAGCCTCTCTTGTGTCCCCAGGGAAATCCATTCCCCTTTCGAGTAGTGAGGAGGGCCCGGGATGGCTCTCCAGTCACGGCAGGGGAATCGGGCTTCAAGACCTGATGAAGGCGGTATCTCGAGGTGTTTCTCGAGTTGCTGTAAGAATCCCTAGGTTCCCTGGGCTTGTGACAGTGACCTCTGGCAGCTTCACTTGGTGCCTATGAGAAGGGGGAATACTGTGCAGTTGACAGTGTTGTCTTGTGATTCCCCTGGGTTCCGTGCCTTGGAAGAGGGCCTCATCTGGAGGTGAGGAGGGAATCTCAGGCTTCCTCTTCTATTCTGACATCGATCTCGGGGTCTTTGGGGGTTTTGAACAGGGATTTAGGCCTCGCCTTGTGTGGAGGCATGGAACTCCGCTTGCCTCTCGATGTGTTCATGGGGTGTCAGGCCACTTGTTGAATTGTCCTTGGAACCCGCGGCTCTTTTGGTCGGATGCACCCAGGGTGTGAGTGCCCCTTCGTGTGGTGACTTCATCCTCGGAGTTCCATTGGAAAAGTTGCACAGTCATCAGGACTTCTCTTGAGTGGACTTGGAAATTGGTGTCTTTCGGAATGTGTCAGGAACCACGAGGCTTCATCCTGTGTTTCAATCTGTGTCTGGTCTCTTCCTGAATTGAGACAGGAAGGTTGGGATCCGTTTCCAGACAAAGCAGGGGAATTGACCTTCATGTCGTGATCAGGAATGAAGACAGGGCTCAGATTAAGTTGTGCCTGGAAATTCGCTGATACTCTCGAATGAAATGGGTATGTTAGGGAACTTTTCGAGTTGCATCAACGTTGTCAAGTACCATATTGAATTTCACGAGGGAAAGTTGGATTTCTCTTGAGGCACTGCAGGGGGAAAGGGACTCGTCTCTCGATTATGGGGGAACTTTGTCGTTTTTCTTGAGATGCGGTCAGAATTTATTGTTATGACTCAGAATTCAGGGAGCCTCTGGTGTTGCCCCAGGGAAGTACTATCTCCATTTGAGTTGCGAGGGTGTCTGGAGTTGATCTCAAGTTACTGCAGGGCAAATAGTCCTAATCTAGGCTTCTGTCCAGAAATTACATATTCGTCTCCAATGGCGACAGGGATCTCGGTGTTGCATTCAATGTTCACCCGTGGAGTCAGGCCTCGTCTTGAGTTGAAGCAAAGAACTCCGCTCTTCTCTCTAGTTGTGACGGCTATCTCTTAGAGCCCATTGATGGCCTAAAGGGAGTCAAGTCTCCTGTGAAATTTTGAGAGGGTCTCGGGACACTCGAGTTACGACTGGGAACACAGGGAGCCTCTTATGTGGCCCCAGGTAAGTCCAATATCCATTCGAGTTTCACGGGGGAGTGCGGCCTGCTCTCCAGTCATGGCAGGGAATCGGGCCTCAAGATGCGTTGAAAGGGGAATCTCATGGTGTTTCTCGAGTTGTGGCAGGAAACCCTGGGTAAACTCGACTTGTGATGGTGAACTCAGGGAACTTCTCATGGTTCCTATGGGAAGGCAGGAATACTGTCGTGTTGGGAGGTGCCTCTCAGGACTCAACTGGGGTCGGTGCAATGGAAGAAGGCCTCATCTCGAGTTGAGGCGGGAACCTATGTGTTCCTCCCCTGTTCTGAGGTGGGTCTTGGGGTGTGTATTCCGTTTCAAACAGGGAGTCAGGTCTCGACTTGTGTGGAGATATGGAACTCTGATTGCCTCTCGAGTTGACAAAGGGGCTTCAGGCACCCACGCAAGTTGAACTTGGGACCTGTGGCTCTTTTCTAATTAGCACGCGAGGCAGCAGAACTTCCTTCGTGTTGTGAGTTGATCTCGGCTGACATTCAAATCGGTGCAAAGGAATCAGGTCTGATCTCGAGTGGATGGGTAAATAAGTGGTTTTTGAATTGTGACAAGACCCCCGGGTTCCCCTCCAGTGTCAAGTAGATACCAGCCTCGTCTCGAGGTGCGAAGGGGACGTCGGCATGTCTTTCCAAGTGAAGCAGGGCAATCGACCCTCATCTCAACTTGAGGAGGGGAAAATGGGGCTCTTCTTGACTTGTGGTGGGAAACTCAGCATTCTTCTTCAGTGGGGACAGGTATCTGGGGAAACTTCTGGAGTTTCTTGGAGCATGTCAAGTACTCTTTCGAGTTCCAAGAGGGAAGGCTGCTTTGGAAATGTAGCAGCGTCAAAGGGGCACCTAAAGTGTGCAGAGGAGAATTTGGTAGGTTGGGTGGAGTTGTGGCAGGAAGCTACAAGTTCTTCTCGAGTTGTGTGTCGACCTGGGGGACCTGCTCGTGTCTCCTAAATTAAGTCAAAGCTGCTTTGGGAATGCGAGTGGCACCACGGGATTCCTCGAACATGGATTCAGGGGTGAATAAGGCCTCATCTCGAGTTGAGGTGGGAACCTCCGGGTTCCTCTCTATTTCAGACATCTATCTCGGGGTCTCTGTGAAGTTGGAAGAGGGGAGTCAGGCCTCATCTTGTGTTGAGGCACGAAACTCCGCTTGCCTCGCAAGTGTATTATGGGGTTTCAGGCCACGTGTCGAGTTATATTTATATCCTGTGGCTTTATCCGTAGGATGTAACAGGGGTGTCAGTGCCCCTTTAATATTGTGACTTCATCCTTGGGATTACATTCGAAGAGGTGCCCGGGCATCGAGTCTTACCTTGAGAGGATGGGGAAATCGGTGTCTGTCAGAATGTGGCATGACCCACGAGGCTTCCTCTCGATTTCAGTGTGAGACCAGGCTAATCCAGAGGTGTGACGGAAAGGAAAGGATTCATTTCCAGACAAAGCAGCGGAATCGATCCTCATGTCCAGATAAGAAGGAGAGAAGGGCTAGGATTAAGTTGTGTCAGGAATGTCGGTGTTCCTCTCCAGTAAGAACGGTATGTCGGGGAACATTTTGAGTGGCATCAAGGGTGTCAAGTACCGTTTCGAAATTCAAGAGGGAACGTGCGATTTCTCTCAAGACGCGGCAGTGGCAAAGGGTCTCATCTCACGATGATGGAGGAACCTCGTGGTTTTCCTCGAGTTGCAGTGGGATTCCGGAATTACGACGGGGACCTCACGGAGCCTCTCGTGTGGCACCAGGGAAGACCAATCTCCATTCCAAATGGCGTGGGAGAGCTGGGGATTGCTCTCCAGGCGCTGCAGGGCAAAGAGACCTCTTCTAGTCTTCTAGGCGTGTGTCCAGAAACTCCGTGTTCCGCTTCAGGGGCGCTAGGTATCTCGTGGGTGCATTCAAGTTTCAGCCATGGAGTCTGGCCATGTTTCTAGTTGAAACAAAGAACTCCTCTCTCCTCTCGAGTCGACAAGGCTAGCTCTTGAAGCCCATTGTGTTAAAAAAAAAAAAAAGGCAATCAAGCCTTCTGTGGAGTTTTGAGAGAGTGGACTGGGGTTTCTCTCTAGGCCATGGAGGAAAAGAACGGCCTCATGTGGCGATGTCGGGGGAATCTCAAGGTGTTTTCTGGAGCTGCGTCTCGACGTGTGGTGTTTCTCTCGAGCTATGACGGGGAACTCAGGGAGCCTCTCTTCTGTCCCCAGGGAAGTCCAGTGCCCATTGTAGTAGCGAGGACGGCCCAGGATGGCTCTCTAGTCATGGCAGGGGAATCGGGCTTCAAGAAGTGTTGAAGGGGGATATCTCGAGGTGTTTCTCGAGTTGCTGTAAGAATCCCTAGGTTCCCTGGGCTTGTGACGGTGACCTCTGGCAGCTTCCCTTGGTGCCTATGAGAATGGGGAATACTGTGCAGTTGAGAGGGTTGTCTTGGGATTCCACTGGGTTCAGTGCCATGGAAGAGGGCCACATCTGGAGGTGAGGCGGGAATCTCAGGCTTCCTCTCCTGTTCTGACATCGATCTCGGGGTCTTTGGGGGTTCTGAACAGGGAGTTAGGCCTCGCCTTTGTGTGGAGGCACGGAACTCCGCTTTCCTTTCGAGGTGTTCATGGAGTGTCAGGCCACTTGTCGAGTTGTCCTTGGAACCAGAGGCTCTTTCGGGAGGATGCACCCAGTGTGTCAGTGCTCCTTCGTGTGGTGACTTCATCCTCGGGGTTCCATTGGAAAAGGTGGGCAGGCATTGGGACTTCTCTTGAGTTGACGGGAAAATCGGTGTCTTTCAGAATGTGGCACGAACCACGAGGCTTCCTCTCGAGTTTCCAAGTGAGAAGGGCCTCCTGCTGAGGTTTGATGGAAGGTCGGGATCCCTTTCCAGGCATAGCAGGGGGGATTGACCCTCATGTCGAGATCAGGAGGGAAGAAGGGGCTCAGAGGAAGTTGTGCCCAGGAACCTCGGTGTTCCTCTCCAATGAGACCGGTATGTTGGGCCACATTTGCTGTTTCCTCAAGGCTGTCTATTTCCGTTTCGATGATCCAATGGGTTCGTGGTATTTCTCTCAACTCGGTGCAGTGGGACATGGCCTCCTCTGGCGATGACTGGGCAACCACGTGGTTATTCTCGACTTACGGCGGGATTCTCGAGTTACGACCCGGAACTCAGCGAGCCTCTCGTGTGGCCCCAGGGAAGAACAATCTCCATTCCAAATGGCATGGGAGAGCTGGGGATTGCTCTCGAGTCGCTGCAGGGCAAAAAGACCTCTTCTAGTCTTCTAGGCGTGTGTCCAGAAACTCCGTGTTCCCCTTCAGGGGCGCTAGGGTTCTCGGGGTTGCATTCAAGCTTCAGCCGGGGAGTCAGGCCTCGTCTCGAGTTGAAACAAAGAACTCCTCTCTCCTCTCGAGTGGCCAAGGCAAGCTCTTGAAGCCCATTGTGTTAAAAGAAAGGCAATCAAGCCTTCTGTGGAGTTTTGAGAGAGGACTCGTGTCTGCTCTCTAGGCCCTGCAGGAAAAGAAGGGCCTCATGTGGTGATGTCAGTGGAATCTCATGGTGTTTCCTCGAGATGCGGCTCGACGTTTGGCATTTCTCTCGAGCTACGACGGGGACCTCAGGGAGCCTCTCTTGTGTCCCCAGGGAAGTCCAGTCCCCATTGGAGTAGCGAGGAGGGCCCGGGATGGCTCTCCATTCACGGCAGGGGAATCGGGCTTCAGGACGTGTTGAAGGGGGTATCTCAAGGTGTTTCTCGAGTTGCTGTAAGAAACCCTAGGTTCCCTGGGCTTGTGACGGTGACCTCTGGCAGCTTCCCTTGGTGCCTATGAGAATGGGTAATACTGTGCAGTTGAGAGGGTTGTCTTGGGATTCCCCTGGGTTCAGTGCCATGGAAGAGGGCCACATCTGGAGGTGAGGCGGGAATCTCAGGCTTCCTCTCCTGTTCTGACATCGATCTCGGGGTCTTTGGGGGTTCTGAACAGGGAGTTAGGCCTCGCCTTGTGTGGAGGCATGGAACTCCGCTTTCCTCTCGAGGTGTTCATGGAGTGTCAGGCCACTTGTCGAGTTGTCCTTGGAACCAGAGGCTCTTTCGGGAGGATGCACCCAGTGTGTCAGTGCTCCTTCGTGTGGTGACTTCATCCTCGGGGTTCCATTGGAAAAGGTGGGCAGGCATTGGGACTTCTCTTGAGTTGACGGGAAAATCGGTGTCTTTCGGGAATGTGGCACGAACCACGAGGCTTCCTCTCGAGTTTCCAAGTGAGAAGGGCCTCCTGCTGAGGTTTGGACTGGAAGGTCGGGATCCCTTTCCAGGCATAGCAGGGGGATTGACCCTCATGTCGAGATCAGGAGGGAAGAAGGGGCTCAGAGGAAGTTGTGCCTGGTACCTCGGTGTTCCTCTCCAATGAGACCGGTATGTTGGGCCACATTTGCTGTTTCCTCAAGGCTGTCTAGTTTCCGTTTCGATGATCCAATGGGTTCGTGGTATTTCTCTCAACTCGGTGCAGTGGGACATGGCCTCCTCTGGCGATGACTGGGCAACCACGTGGTTATTCTCGACTTACGGCGGGATTCTCGAGTTACGACCTGGAACTCAGCGAGCCGCTCGTGTGGCCCCAGGGAAGACCAATCTCCATTCCAAATGGCGTGGGAGAGCTGGGGATTGCTCTCGAGTCGCTGCAGGGCAAAAAGACCTCTTCTAGTCTTCTAGGCGTGTGTCCAGAAACTCCGTGTTCCCCTTCAGGGGCGCTAGGGATCTCCGGGGTTGCATTCAAGCTTCAGCCGGGGAGTCAGGCCTCGTCTCGATTTGAAACAAAGAACTCCTCTCTCCTCTCGAGTGGCCAAGGCTAGCTCTTGAAGCCCATTGTGTTAAAACAAAAGGCAATCAAGCCTTCTGTGGAGTTTTGAGAGAGGACTCGTGTCTGCTCTCTAGGCCCTGCAGGAAAAGAAGGGCCTCATGTGGTGATGTCGGTGGAATCTCATGGTGTTTTCTCGAGATGCGGCTCGACGTTTGGCATTTCTCTCGAGCTTCGACGGGGACCTCAGGGAGCCTCTCTTGTGTCCCCAGGGAAGTCCAGTCCCCATTGGAGTAGCGAAGAGTGCCCGGGATGGCTCTCCATTCACGGCAGGGGAATCGGGCTTCAGGACGTGTTGAAGGGGGTATCTCAAGGTGTTTCTCGAGTTGCTGTAAGAAATCCCTAGGTTCCCTGGGCTTGTGACGGTGACCTCTGGCAGCTTCCCTTGGTGCCTATGAGAATGGGCAATACTGTGCAGTTGAGAGGGTTGTCTTGGGATTCCACTGGGTTCAGTGCCATGGAAGAGGGCCACATCTGGAGGTGAGGCGGGAATCTCAGGCTTCCTCTCCTGTTCTGACATCGATCTCGGGGTCTTTGGGGGTTCTGAACAGGGAGTTAGGCCTCGCCTTGTGTGGAGGCACGGAACTCCACTTTCCTCTCGAGGTGTTCATGGAGTGTCAGGCCACTTGTCGAGTTGTCCTTGGAACCAGAGGCTCTTTCGGGAGGATGCACCCAGTGTGTCAGTGCTCCTTCGTGTGGTGACTTCATCCTCGGGGTTCCATTGGAAAAGGTGGGCAGGCATTGGGACTTCTCTTGAGTTGACGGGGAAATCGGTGTCTTTCGGAATGTGGCACGAACCACGAGGCTTCCTCTCGAGTTTCCAAGTGAGAAGGGCCTCCTGCTGAGGTTTGATGGAAGGTCGGGATCCCTTTCCAGGCATAGCAGGGGGATTGACCCTCATGTCGAGATCAGGAGGGAAGAAGGGGCTCAGAGGAAGTTGTGCCAGGAACCTCGGTGTTCCTCTCCAATGAGACCGGTATGTTGGGCCACATTTGCTGTTTCCTCAAGGCTGTCTATTTCCGTTTCGATGATCCAATGGGTTCGTGGTATTTCTCTCAACTCGGTGCAGTGGGACATGGCCTCCTCTGGCGATGACTGGGCAACCACGTGGTTATTCTCGACTTACGGCGGGATTCTCGAGTTACGACCCGGAACTCAGCGAGCCTCTCGTGTGGCCCCAGGGAAGACCAATCTCCATTCCAAATGGCGTGGGAGAGCTGGGGATTGCTCTCGAGTCGCTGCAGGGCAAAGAGACCTCTTCTAGTCTTCTAGGCGTGTGTCCAGAAACTCCGTGTTCCCCTTCAGGGGCGCTAGGGTATCTCGTGGGTTGCATTCAAGCTTCAGCCGGGGAGTCAGGCCTCGTCTCGAGTTGAAACAAAGAACTCCTCTCTCCTCTCGAGTGGCCAAGGCTAGCTCTTGAAGCCCATTGTGTTTAAAAGAAAGGCAATCAAGCCTTCTGTGGAGTTTTGAGAGAGGACTCGGGGTTTGCTCTCTAGGCCCTGCAGGAAAAGAAGGGCCTCATGTGGCGATGTCAGGGGGAATCTCATGGTGTTTTCTCGAGCTGCGGCTCGACGTGTGGCGTTTCTCTCGAGCTACGACGGGGAACTCAGGGAGCCTCTCTTGTGTCCCCAGGGAAGTCCAGTCCCCATTGGAGTAGCGAGGACGGCCCGGGATGTCTCTCCATTCACGGCAGGGGAATCGGGCTTCAAGACGTGTTGAAGGGGGTATCTCGAGGTGTTTCTCGAGTTGCTGTAAGAATCCCTAGGTTCCCTGGGCTTGTGACGGTGACCTCTGGCAGCTTCCCTTGGTGCCTATGAGAATGGGCAATACTGTGCAGTTGAGAGGGTTGTCTTGGGATTCCACTGGGTTCAGTGCCATGGAAGAGGGCCACATCTGGAGGTGAGGCGGGAATCTCAGGCTTCCTCTCCTGTTCTGACATCGATCTCGGGGTCTTTGGGGGTTCTGAACAGGGAGTTAGGCCTCGCCTTGTGTGGAGGCACGGAACTCCACTATCCTCTCGAGGTGTTCATGGAGTGTCAGGCCACTTGTCGAGTTGTCCTTGGAACCAGAGGCTCTTTCGGGAGGATGCACCCAGTGTGTCAGTGCTCCTTCGTGTGGTGACTTCATCCTCGGGGTTCCATTGGAAAAGGTGGGCAGGCATTGGGACTTCTCTTGAGTTGACGGGGAAATCGGTGTCTTTCGGAATGTGGCACGAACCACGAGGCTTCCTCTCGAGTTTCCAAGTGAGAAGGGCCTCCTGCTGAGGTTTGGATGGAAGGTCGGGATACCTTTCCAGGCATAGCAGGGGGATTGACACTCATGTCGAGATCAGGAGGGAAGAAGGGGCTCAGAAGAAGTTGTGCCAGGTACCTCGGTGTTCCTCTCTCCAATGAGACCGGTATGTTGGGCCACATTTGCTGTTTCCTCAAGGCTGTCTATTTCCGTTTCGATGATCCAATGGGTTCGTGGTATTTCTCTCAACTCGGTGCAGTGGGACATGGCCTCCTCTGGCGATGACTGGGCAACCACGTGGTTATTCTCGACTTACGGCGGGATTCTCGAGTTACGACCTGGAACTCAGCGAGCCGCTCGTGTGGCCCCAGGGAAGACCAATCTCCATTCCAAATGGCGTGGGAGAGCTGGGGATTGCTCTCGAGTCGCTGCAGGGCAAAAAGACCTCTTCTAGTCTTCTAGGCGTGTGTCCAGAAACTCCGTGTTCCCCTTCAGGGGCGCTAGGGTATCTCGTGGGTTGCATTCAAGTTTCAGCCGGGGAATCAGGCCTCGTCTCGAGTTGAAACAAAGAACTCCTCTCTCCTCTCGAGTGGCCAAGGCAAGCTCTTGAAGCCCATTGTGTAAAAAAAAAGAAAGGCAATCAAGCCTTCTGTGGAGTTTTGAGAGAGGACTCGTGGTTGCTCTCTAGGCCCTGCAGGAAAAGAAGGGCCTCATGTGGCGATGTCAGGGGAATCTCATGGTGTTTTCTCGAGCTGCGGCTCGACGTGTGGCATTTCTCTCGAGCTTCGACGGGGACCTCAGGGAGCCTCTCTTGTGTCCCCAGGGAAGTCCAGTCCCCATTGGAGTAGCGAGGAGGGCCCGGGATGGCTCTCCATTCACGGCAGGGGAATCGGGCTTCAGGACGTGTTGAAGGGGGTATCTCAAGGTGTTTCTCGAGTTGCTGTAAGAATCCCTAGGTTCCCTGGGCTTGTGACGGTGACCTCTGGCAGCTTCCCTTGGTGCCTATGAGAATGGGCAATACTGTGCAGTTGAGAGGGTTGTCTTGGGATTCCACTGGGTTCAGTGCCATGGAAGAGGGCCACATCTGGAGGTGAGGCGGGAATCTCAGGCTTCCTCTCCTGTTCTGACATCGATCTCCGGGTCTTTGGGGGTTCTGAACAGGGAGTTAGGCCTCGCCTTGTGTGGAGGCACGGAACTCCACTTTCCTCTCGAGGTGTTCATGGAGTGTCAGGCCACTTGTCGAGTTGTCCTTGGAACCAGAGGCTCTTTCGGGAGGATGCACCCAGTGTGTCAGTGCTCCTTCGTGTGGTGACTTCATCCTCGGGGTTCCATTGGAAAAGGTGGGCAGGCATTGGGACTTCTCTTGAGTTGACGGGAAAATCGGTGTCTTTCGGAATGTGGCACGAACCACGAGGCTTCCTCTCGAGTTTCCAAGTGAGAAGGGCCTCCTGCTGAGGTTTGGTGGAAGGTCGGGATACCTTTCCAGGCATAGCAGGGGGATTGACACTCATGTCGAGATCAGGAGGGAAGAAGGGGCTCAGAAGAAGATGTGCCAGGTACCTCGGTGTTCCTCTCCAATGAGACCGGTATGTTGGGCCACATTTGCTGTTTCCTCAAGGCTGTCTGTTTCCGTTTCGATGATCCAATGGGTTCGTGGTATTTCTCTCAACTCGGTGCAGTGGGACATGGCCTCCTCTGGCGATGACTGGGCAACCACGTGGTTATTCTCGACTTACGGCGGGATTCTCGAGTTACGACCTGGAACTCAGCGAGCCGCTCGTGTGGCCCCAGGGAAGATCAATCTCCATTCCAAATGGCGTGGGAGAGCTGGGGATTGCTCTCGAGTCGCTGCAGGGCAAAAAGACCTCTTCTAGTCTTCTAGGCGTGTGTCCAGAAACTCCGTGTTCCCCTTCAGGGGCGCTAGGGTTCTCGGGGTTGCATTCAAGTTTCAGCCGGGGAATCAGGCCTCGTCTCGAGTTGAAACAAAGAACTCCTCTCTCCTCTCGAGTGGCCAAGGCTAGCTCTTGAAACCCATTGTGTTAAAAGAAAGGCAATCAAGCCTTCTGTGGAGTTTTGAGAGAGGACTCGGGTCTGCTCTCTAGGCCCTGCAGGAAAAGAAGGGCCTCATGTGGCGATGTCAGGGGAATCTCATGGTGTTTTCTCGAGCTGCGGCTCGACGTGTGGCATTTCTCTCGAGCTTCGACGGGGACCTCAGGGAGCCTCTCTTGTGTCCCCAGGGAAGTCCAGTCCCCATTGGAGTAGCGAGGAGGGCCCGGGATGGCTCTCCATTCACGGCAGGGGAATCGGGCTTCAAGACGTGTTGAAGGGGGTATCTCAAGGTGTTTCTCGAGTTGCTGTAAGAAACCCTAGGTTCCCTGGGCTTGTGACGGTGACCTCTGGCAGCTTCCCTTGGTGCCTATGAGAATGGGCAATACTGTGCAGTTGAGAGGGTTGTCTTGGGATTCCCCTGGGTTCAGTGCCATGGAAGAGGGCCACATCTGGAGGTGAGGCGGGAATCTCAGGCTTCCTCTCCTGTTCTGACATCGATCTCGGGGTCTTTGGGGGTTCTGAACAGGGAGTTAGGCCTCGCCTTGTGTGGAGGCATGGAACTCCGCTTTCCTCTCGAGGTGTTCATGGAGTGTCAGGCCACTTGTCGAGTTGTCCTTGGAACCAGAGGCTCTTTCGGGAGGATGCACCCAGTGTGTCAGTGCTCCTTCGTGTGGTGACTTCATCCTCGGGGTTCCATTGGAAAAGGTGGGCAGGCATTGGGACTTCTCTTGAGTTGACGGGGAAATCGGTGTCTTTCGGAATGTGGCACGAACCACGAGGCTTCCTCTCGAGTTTCCAAGTGAGAAGGGCCTCCTGCTGAGGTTTGACTGGAAGGTCGGGATCCCTTTCCAGGCATAGCAGGGGGATTGACCCTCATGTCGAGATCAGGAGGGAAGAAGGGGCTCAGAGGAAGTTGTGCCAGGAACCTCGGTGTTCCTCTCCAATGAGACCGGTATGTTGGGCCACATTTGCTGTTTCCTCAAGGCTGTCTATTTCCGTTTCGATGATCCAATGGGTTCGTGGTATTTCTCTCAACTCGGTGCAGTGGGACATGGCCTCCTCTGGCGATGACTGGGCAACCACGTGGTTATTCTCGACTTACGGCGGGATTCTCGAGTTACGACCTGGAACTCAGCGAGCCTCTCGTGTGGCCCCAGGGAAGACCAATCTCCATTCCAAATGGCGTGGGAGAGCTGGGGATTGCTCTCGAGTCGCTGCAGGGCAAAGAGACCTCTTCTAGTCTTCTAGGCGTGTGTCCAGAAACTCCGTGTTCCCCTTCAGGGGCGCTAGGGATCTCGTGGGTTGCATTCAAGCTTCAGCCGGGGAGTCAGGCCTCGTCTCGAGTTGAAACAAAGAACTCCTCTCTCCTCTCGAGTGGCCAAGGCTAGCTCTTGAAGCCCATTGTGTAAAAAAAAAAAAGGCAATCAAGCCTTCTGTGGAGTTTTGAGAGAGGACTCGGGTCTGCTCTCTAGGCCCTGCAGGAAAAGAAGGGCCTCATGTGGCGATGTCAGGGGAATCTCATGGTGTTTTCTCGAGCTGCGGCTCGACGTGTGGCGTTTCTCTCGAGCTATCGACGGGGACCTCAGGGAGCCTCTCTTGTGTCCCCAGGGAAGTCCAGTCCCCATTGGAGTAGCGAGGAGAGGCCCGGGATGGCTCTCCATTCACGGCAGGGGAATCGGGCTTCAAGACGTGTTGAAGGGGGTATCTCGAGGTGTTTCTCGAGTTGCTGTAAGAATCCCTAGGTTCCCTGGGCTTGTGACGGTGACCTCTGGCAGCTTCCCTTGGTGCCTATGAGAATGGGGAATACTGTGCAGTTGAGAGGGTTGTCTTGGGATTCCCCTGGGTTCAGTGCCATGGAAGAGGGCCACATGTGGAGGTGAGGCGGGAATCTCAGGCTTCCTCTCCTGTTCTGACATCGATCTCGGGGTCTTTGGGGGTTCTGAACAGGGAGTTAGGCCTCGCCTTGTGTGGAGGCACGGAACTCCACTTTCCTCTCGAGGTGTTCATGGAGTGTCAGGCCACTTGTCGAGTTGTCCTTGGAACCAGAGGCTCTTTCGGGAGGATGCACCCAGTGTGTCAGTGCTCCTTCGTGTGGTGACTTCATCCTCGGGGTTCCATTGGAAAAGGTGGGCAGGCATTGGGACTTCTCTTGAGTTGACGGGAAAATCGGTGTCTTTCGGAATGTGGCACGAACCACGAGGCTTCCTCTCGAGTTTCCAAGTGAGAAGGGCCTCCTGCTGAGGTTTGATGGAAGGTCGGGATCCCTTTCCAGGCATAGCAGGGGGATTGACACTCATGTCGAGATCAGGAGGGAAGAAGGGGCTCAGAAGAAGTTGTGCCAGGAACCTCGGTGTTCCTCTCCAATGAGACCGGTATGTTGGGCCACATTTGCTGTTTCCTCAAGGCTGTCTATTTCCGTTTCGATGATCCAATGGGTTCGTGGTATTTCTCTCAACTCGGTGCAGTGGGACATGGCCTCCTCTGGCGATGACTGGGCAACCACGTGGTTATTCTCGACTTACGGCGGGATTCTCGAGTTACGACCTGGAACTCAGCGAGCCTCTCGTGTGGCCCCAGGGAAGACCAATCTCCATTCCAAATGGCGTGGGAGAGCTGGGGATTGCTCTCGAGTCGCTGCAGGGCAAAAAGACCTCTTCTAGTCTTCTAGGCGTGTGTCCAGAAACTCCGTGTTCCCCTTCAGGGGCGCTAGGGATCTCGGGGTTGCATTCAAGTTTCAGCCGGGGAGTCAGGCCTCGTCTCGAGTTGAAACAAAGAACTCCTCTCTCCTCTCGAGTGGCCAAGGCTAGCTCTTGAAGCCCATTGTGTTAAAAAAAAAAAAGGCAATCAAGCCTTCTGTGGAGTTTTGAGAGAGGACTCGGGTCTGCTCTCTAGGCCCTGCAGGAAAAGAAGGGCCTCATGTGGCGATGTCAGGGGAATCTCATGGTGTTTTCTCGAGCTGCGGCTCGACGTGTGGCGTTTCTCTCGAGCTACGACGGGGACCTCAGGGAGCCTCTCTTGTGTCCCCAGGGAAGTCCAGTCCCCATTGGAGTAGCGAGGAGGGCCCGGGATGGCTCTCCATTCACGGCAGGGGAATCGGGCTTCAAGACGTGTTGAAGGGGGTATCTCAAGGTGTTTCTCGAGTTGCTGTAAGAATCCCTAGGTTCCCTGGGCTTGTGACGGTGACCTCTGGCAGCTTCCCTTGGTGCCTATGAGAATGGGCAATACTGTGCAGTTGAGAGGGTTGTCTTGGGATTCCCCTGGGTTCAGTGCCATGGAAGAGGGCCACATGTGGAGGTGAGGCGGGAATCTCAGGCTTCCTCTCCTGTTCTGACATCGATCTCGGGGTCTTTGGGGGTTCTGAACAGGGAGTTAGGCCTCGCCTTGTGTGGAGGCATGGAACTCCGCTTTCCTCTCGAGGTGTTCATGGAGTGTCAGGCCACTTGTCGAGTTGTCCTTGGAACCAGAGGCTCTTTCGGGAGGATGCACCCAGTGTGTCAGTGCTCCTTCGTGTGGTGACTTCATCCTCGGGGTTCCATTGGAAAAGGTGGGCAGGCATTGGGACTTCTCTTGAGTTGACGGGGAAATCGGTGTCTTTCGGAATGTGGCACGAACCACGAGGCTTCCTCTCGAGTTTCCAAGTGAGAAGGGCCTCCTGCTGAGGTTTGATGGAAGGTCGGGATCCCTTTCCAGGCATAGCAGGGGGATTGACCCTCATGTCGAGATCAGGAGGGAAGAAGGGGCTCAGAGGAAGTTGTGCCAGGAACCTCGGTGTTCCTCTCCAATGAGACCGGTATGTTGGGCCACATTTGCTGTTTCCTCAAGGCTGTCTATTTCCGTTTCGATGATCCAATGGGTTCGTGGTATTTCTCTCAACTCGGTGCAGTGGGACATGGCCTCCTCTGGCGATGACTGGGCAACCACGTGGTTATTCTCGACTTACGGCGGGATTCTCGAGTTACGACCTGGAACTCAGCGAGCCTCTCGTGTGGCCCCAGGGAAGACCAATCTCCATTCCAAATGGCGTGGGAGAGCTGGGGATTGCTCTCGAGTCGCTGCAGGGCAAAGAGACCTCTTCTAGTCTTCTAGGCGTGTGTCCAGAAACTCCGTGTTCCCCTTCAGGGGCGCTAGGGATCTCGGGGTTGCATTCAAGCTTCAGCCGGGGAGTCAGGCCTCGTCTCGAGTTGAAACAAAGAACTCCTCTCTCCTCTCGAGTGGCCAAGGCTAGCTCTTGAAGCCCATTGTGTTAAAAAAAAACAAAAGGCAATCAAGCCTTCTGTGGAGTTTTGAGAGAGGACTCGGGGTTGCTCTCTAGGCCCTGCAGGAAAAGAAGGGCCTCATGTGGCGATGTCAGGGGAATCTCATGGTGTTTTCTCGAGCTGCGGCTCGACGTGTGGCGTTTCTCTCGAGCTACGACGGGGAACTCAGGGAGCCTCTCTTGTGTCCCCAGGGAAGTCCAGTCCCCATTGGAGTAGCGAGGAGGGCCCGGGATGTCTCTCCATTCACGGCAGGGGAATCGGGCTTCAAGACGTGTTGAAGGGGGTATCTCGAGGTGTTTCTCGAGTTGCTGTAAGAATCCCTAGGTTCCCTGGGCTTGTGACGGTGACCTCTGGCAGCTTCCCTTGGTGCCTATGAGAATGGGCAATACTGTGCAGTTGAGAGGGTTGTCTTGGGATTCCCCTGGGTTCAGTGCCATGGAAGAGGGCCACATGTGGAGGTGAGGCGGGAATCTCAGGCTTCCTCTCCTGTTCTGACATCGATCTCGGGGTCTTTGGGGGTTCTGAACAGGGAGTTAGGCCTCGCCTTGTGTGGAGGCATGGAACTCCGCTATCCTCTCGAGGTGTTCATGGAGTGTCAGGCCACTTGTCGAGTTGTCCTTGGAACCAGAGGCTCTTTCGGGAGGATGCACCCAGTGTGTCAGTGCTCCTTCGTGTGGTGACTTCATCCTCGGGGTTCCATTGGAAAAGGTGGGCAGGCATTGGGACTTCTCTTGAGTTGACGGGGAAATCGGTGTCTTTCGGAATGTGGCACGAACCACGAGGCTTCCTCTCGAGTTTCCAAGTGAGAAGGGCCTCCTGCTGAGGTTTGATGGAAGGTCGGGATCCCTTTCCAGGCATAGCAGGGGGGATTGACCCTCATGTCGAGATCAGGAGGGAAGAAGGGGCTCAGAGGAAGTTGTGCCAGGAACCTCGGTGTTCCTCTCCAATGAGACCGGTATGTTGGGCCACATTTGCTGTTTCCTCAAGGCTGTCTATTTCCGTTTCGATGATCCAATGGGTTCGTGGTATTTCTCTCAACTCGGTGCAGTGGGACATGGCCTCCTCTGGCGATGACTGGGCAACCACGTGGTTATTCTCGACTTACGGCGGGATTCTCGAGTTACGACCTGGAACTCAGCGAGCCTCTCGTGTGGCCCCAGGGAAGACCAATCTCCATTCCAAATGGCGTGGGAGAGCTGGGGATTGCTCTCGAGTCGCTGCAGGGCAAAGAGACCTCTTCTAGTCTTCTAGGCGTGTGTCCAGAAACTCCGTGTTCCCCTTCAGGGGCGCTAGGGATCTCGGGGTTGCATTCAAGCTTCAGCCGGGGAGTCAGGCCTCGTCTCGAGTTGAAACAAAGAACTCCTCTCTCCTCTCGAGTGGCCAAGGCTAGCTCTTGAAGCCCATTGTGTTAAAAAGTAAAAGGCAATCAAGCCTTCTGTGGAGTTTTGAGAGAGGACTCGGGGTTGCTCTCTAGGCCCTGCAGGAAAAGAAGGGCCTCATGTGGCGATGTCAGGGGAATCTCATGGTGTTTTCTCGAGCTGCGGCTCGACGTGTGGCGTTTCTCTCGAGCTATGACGGGGAACTCAGGGAGCCTCTCTTGTGTCCCCAGGGAAGTCCAGTCCCCATTGGAGTAGCGAGGAGGGCCCGGGATGGCTCTCCATTCACGGCAGGGGAATCGGGCTTCAAGACGTGTTGAAGGGGGTATCTCAAGGTGTTTCTCGAGTTGCTGTAAGAAATCCCTAGGTTCCCTGGGCTTGTGACGGTGACCTCTGGCAGCTTCCCTTGGTGCCTATGAGAATGGGCAATACTGTGCAGTTGAGAGGGTTGTCTTGGGATTCCCCTGGGTTCAGTGCCATGGAAGAGGGCCACATGTGGAGGTGAGGCGGGAATCTCAGGCTTCCTCTCCTGTTCTGACATCGATCTCGGGGTCTTTGGGGGTTCTGAACAGGGAGTTAGGCCTCGCCTTGTGTGGAGGCATGGAACTCCGCTTTCCTCTCGAGGTGTTCATGGAGTGTCAGGCCACTTGTCGAGTTGTCCTTGGAACCAGAGGCTCTTTCGGGAGGATGCACCCAGTGTGTCAGTGCTCCTTCGTGTGGTGACTTCATCCTCGGGGTTCCATTGGAAAAGGTGGGCAGGCATTGGGACTTCTCTTGAGTTGACGGGGAAATCGGTGTCTTTCGGAATGTGGCACGAACCACGAGGCTTCCTCTCGAGTTTCCAAGTGAGAAGGGCCTCCTGCTGAGGTTTGATGGAAGGTCGGGATCCCTTTCCAGGCATAGCAGGGGGATTGACCCTCATGTCGAGATCAGGAGGGAAGAAGGGGCTCAGAGGAAGTTGTGCCAGGAACCTCGGTGTTCCTCTCCAATGAGACCGGTATGTTGGGCCACATTTGCTGTTTCCTCAAGGCTGTCTGTTTCCGTTTCGATGATCCAATGGGTTCGTGGTATTTCTCTCAACTCGGTGCAGTGGGACATGGCCTCCTCTGGCGATGACTGGGCAACCACGTGGTTATTCTCGACTTACGGCGGGATTCTCGAGTTACGACCTGGAACTCAGCGAGCCTCTCGTGTGGCCCCAGGGAAGACCAATCTCCATTCCAAATGGCGTGGGAGAGCTGGGGATTGCTCTCGAGTCGCTGCAGGGCAAAAAGACCTCTTCTAGTCTTCTAGGCGTGTGTCCAGAAACTCCGTGTTCCCCTTCAGGGGCGCTAGGGTTCTCGGGGTTGCATTCAAGTTTCAGCCGGGGAGTCAGGCCTCGTCTCGAGTTGAAACAAAGAACTCCTCTCTCCTCTCGAGTGGCCAAGGCTAGCTCTTGAAGCCCATTGTGTAAAAAAGAAAAGGCAATCAAGCCTTCTGTGGAGTTTTGAGAGAGGACTCGGGGTTGCTCTCTAGGCCCTGCAGGAAAAGAAGGGCCTCATGTGGCGATGTCAGGGGAATCTCATGGTGTTTTCTCGAGCTGCGGCTCGACGTGTGGCGTTTCTCTCGAGCTACGACGGGGACCTCAGGGAGCCTCTCTTGTGTCCCCAGGGAAGTCCAGTCCCCATTGGAGTAGCGAGGAGGGCCCGGGATGGCTCTCCATTCACGGCAGGGGAATCGGGCTTCAAGACGTGTTGAAGGGGGTATCTCGAGGTGTTTCTCGAGTTGCTGTAAGAATCCCTAGGTTCCCTGGGCTTGTGACGGTGACCTCTGGCAGCTTCCCTTGGTGCCTATGAGAATGGGGAATACTGTGCAGTTGAGAGGGTTGTCTTGGGATTCCCCTGGGTTCAGTGCCATGGAAGAGGGCCTCATGTGGAGGTGAGGCGGGAATCTCAGGCTTCCTCTCCTGTTCTGACATCGATCTCGGGGTCTTTGGGGGTTCTGAACAGGGAGTTAGGCCTCGCCTTGTGTGGAGGCATGGAACTCCGCTTTCCTCTCGAGGTGTTCATGGAGTGTCAGGCCACTTGTCGAGTTGTCCTTGGAACCAGAGGCTCTTTCGGGAGGATGCACCCAGTGTGTCAGTGCCCCTTCGTGTGGTGACTTCATCCTCGGGGTTCCATTGGAAAAGGTGCGCAGGCATTGGGACTTCTCTTGAGTTGACGGGGAAATCGGTGTCTTTCGGAATGTGGCACGAACCACGAGGCTTCCTCTCGAGTTTCCAAGTGAGAAGGGCCTCCTGCTGAGGTTTGACTGGAAGGTCGGGATCCCTTTCCAGACAAAGCAGGGGGATTGACCCTCATGTCGAGATCAGGAGGGAAGAAGGGGCTCAGAGGAAGTTGTGCCTGGAACCTCGGTGTTCCTCTCCAATGAGACCCGTATGTTGGGCCACATTTGATGTTTCCTCAAGGCTGTCTAGTTTCCGTTTCGATGATCCAGTGGGTTCGTGGGATTTCTCTCAACTCGGTGCAGTGGGACATGGCCTCCTCTGGCGATGACTGGGCAACCACGTGGTTATTCTCGACTTACGGCGGGATTCTCGAGTTACGACCCGGAACTCAGGGAGCCACTCATGTGGCCCCAGGGAAGACCAATCTCCATTCCAAATGGCGTGGGAGAGCTGGGGATTGCTCTGGAGTCGCTGCAGGGCAAAGAGACCTCTTCTAGTCTTCTAGGCGTGTGTCCAGAAACTCCGTGTTCCCCTTCAGGGGCGCTAGGGATCTCGGGGTTGCATTCAAGCTTCAGCCGGGGAGTCAGGCCTCGTCTCGAGTTGAAACAAAGAACTCCTCTCTCCTCTCGAGTGGCCAAGGCTAGCTCTTGAAGCCCATTGTGTAAAAAGAAAGGCAATCAAGCCTTCTGTGGAGTTTTGAGAGAGGACTCGGGGTTGCTCTCTAGGCCCTGCAGGAAAAGAAGGGCCTCATGTGGCGATGTCGGGGGAATCTCATGGTGTTTTCTCGAGCTGCGGCTCGACGTGTGGCGTTTCTCTCGAGCTACGACGGGGAACTCAGGGAGCCTCTCTTGTGTCCCCAGGGAAGTCCAGTCCCCATTGGAGTAGCGAGGAGGGCCCGGGATGGCTCTCGATTCACGGCAGGGGAATCGGGCTTCAAGACGTGTTGAAGGGGGTATCTCGAGGTGTTTCTCGAGTTGCTGTAAGAATCCCTAGGTTCCCTGGGCTTGTGACGGTGACCTCTGGCAGCTTCCCTTGGTGCCTATGAGAATGGGGAATACTGTGCAGTTGAGAGGGTTGTCTTGGGATTCCCCTGGGTTCAGTGCCATGGAAGAGGGCCACATCTGGAGGTGAGGCGGGAATCTCAGGCTTCCTCTCCTGTTCTGACATCGATCTCGGGGTCTTTGGGGGTTCTGAACAGGGAGTTAGGCCTCGCCTTGTGTGGAGGCATGGAACTCCGCTTCCTCTCGAGGTGTTCATGGAGTGTCAGGCCACTTGTCGAGTTGTCCTTGGAACCAGAGGCTCTTTCGGGAGGATGCACCCAGTGTGTCAGTGCTCCTTCGTGTGGTGACTTCATCCTCGGGGTTCCATTGGAAAAGGTGCGCAGGCATTGGGACTTCTCTTGAGTTGACGGGGAAATCGGTGTCTTTCGGAATGTGGCACGAACCACGAGGCTTCCTCTCGAGTTTCCAAGTGAGAAGGGCCTCCTGCTGAGGTTTGATGGAAGGTCGGGATCCCTTTCCAGGCATAGCAGGGGGATTGACCCTCATGTCGAGATCAGGAGGGAAGAAGGGGCTCAGAGGAAGTTGTGCCAGGAACCTCGGTGTTCCTCTCCAATGAGACCGGTATGTTGGGCCACATTTGCTGTTTCCTCAAGGCTGTCTATTTCCGTTTCGATGATCCAATGGGTTCGTGGTATTTCTCTCAACTCGGTGCAGTGGGACATGGCCTCCTCTGGCGATGACTGGGCAACCACGTGGTTATTCTCGACTTACGGCGGGATTCTCGAGTTACGACCCGGAACTCAGCGAGCCTCTCGTGTGGCCCCAGGGAAGACCAATCTCCATTCCAAATGGCGTGGGAGAGCTGGGGATTGCTCTCGAGTCGCTGCAGGGCAAAGAGACCTCTTCTAGTCTTCTAGGCGTGTGTCCAGAAACTCCGTGTTCCCCTTCAGGGGCGCTAGGGATCTCGTGGGTTGCATTCAAGCTTCAGCCGGGGAGTCAGGCCTCGTCTCGAGTTGAAACAAAGAACTCCTCTCTCCTCTCGAGTGGCCAAGGCTAGCTCTTGAAGCCCATTGTGTAAAAAAGAAAAGGCAATCAAGCCTTCTGTGGAGTTTTGAGAGAGGACTCGGGGTTGCTCTCTAGGCCCTGCAGGAAAAGAAGGGCCTCATGTGGCGATGTCAGGGGAATCTCATGGTGTTTTCTCGAGCTGCGGCTCGACGTGTGGCATTTCTCTCGAGCTACGACGGGGACCTCAGGGAGCCTCTCTTGTGTCCCCAGGGAAGTCCAGTCCCCATTGGAGTAGCGAGGAGGGCCCGGGATGGCTCTCCATTCACGGCAGGGGAATCGGGCTTCAGGACGTGTTGAAGGGGGTATCTCGAGGTGTTTCTCGAGTTGCTGTAAGAATCCCTAGGTTCCCTGGGCTTGTGACGGTGACCTCTGGCAGCTTCCCTTGGTGCCTATGAGAATGGGGAATACTGTGCAGTTGAGAGGGTTGTCTTGGGATTCCCCTGGGTTCAGTGCCATGGAAGAGGGCCTCATCTGGAGGTGAGGCGGGAATCTCAGGCTTCCTCTCCTGTTCTGACATCGATCTCGGGGTCTTTGGGGGTTTTGAACAGGGAGTTAGGCCTCGCCTTGTGTGGAGGCATGGAACTCCGCTTTCCTCTCGAGGTGTTCATGGAGTGTCAGGCCACTTGTCGAGTTGTCCTTGGAACCAGAGGCTCTTTCGGGAGGATGCACCCAGTGTGTCAGTGCTCCTTCGTGTGGTGACTTCATCCTCGGGGTTCCATTGGAAAAGGTGCTCAGGCATTGGGACTTCTCTTGAGTGGACGGGGAAATCGGTGTCTTTCGGAATGTGGCACGAACCACGAGGCTTCCTCTCGAGTTTCCAAGTGAGAAGGGCCTCCTGCTGAGGTTTGACTGGAAGGTCGGGATCCCTTTCCAGGCATAGCAGGGGGATTGACCCTCATGTCGAGATCAGGAGGGAAGAAGGGGCTCAGAGGAAGTTGTGCCTGGAACCTCGGTGTTCCTCTCCAATGAGACCGGTATGTTGGGCCACATTTGCTGTTTCCTCAAGGCTGTCTAGTTTCCGTTTCGATGATCCAATGGGTTCGTGGTATTTCTCTCAACTCGGTGCAGTGGGAAATGGCCTCCTCTGGCGATGACTGGGCAACCACGTGGTTATTCTCGACTTACGGCGGGATTCTCGAGTTGCGACCTGGAACTCAGGGAGCCTCTCGTGTGGCCCCAGGGAAGACCAATCTCCATTCCAAATGGCGTGGGAGAGCTGGGGATTGCTCTGGAGTCGCTGCAGGGCAAAGAGACCTCTTCTAGTCTTCTAGGCGTGTGTCCAGAAACTCCGTGTTCCCCTTCAGGGGCGCTAGGGATCTCGTGGTTGCATTCAAGCTTCAGCCGGGGAGTCAGGCCTCGTCTCGAGTTGAAACAAAGAACTCCTCTCTCCTCTCGAGTGGCCAAGGCTAGCTCTTGAAGCCCATTGTGTTAAAAAAAAAAGGGAATCAAGCCTTCTGTGGAGTTTTGAGAGAGGACTCGGGGTTGCTCTCTAGGCCCTGCAGGAAAAGAAGGGCCTCATGTGGCGATGTCCGGGGGAATCTCATGGTGTTTTCTCGAGCTGCGGCTCGACGTGTGGCGTTTCTCTCGAGCTACGACGGGGAACTCAGGGAGCCTCTCTTGTGTCCCCAGGGAAGTCCAGTCCCCATTCGAGTAGCGAGGAGGGCCCAGGATGGCTCTCGATTCACGGCAGGGGAATCGGGCTTCAAGACGTGTTGAAGGGGGTATCTCGAGGTGTTTCTCGAGTTGCTGTAAGAATCCCTAGGTTCCCTGGGCTTGTGACGGTGACCTCTGGCAGCTTCCCTTGGTGCCTATGAGAATGGGGAATACTGTGCAGTTGAGAGGGTTGTCTTGGGATTCCCCTGGGTTCAGTGCCATGGAAGAGGGCCACATCTGGAGGTGAGGCGGGAATCTCAGGCTTCCTCTCCTGTTCTGACATCGATCTCGGGGTCTTTGGGGGTTCTGAACAGGGAGTTAGGCCTCGCCTTGTGTGGAGGCATGGAACTCCGCTTTCCTCTCGAGGTGTTCATGGAGTGTCAGGCCACTTGTCGAGTTGTCCTTGGAACCAGAGGCTCTTTCGGGAGGATGCACCCAGTGTGTCAGTGCCCCTTCGTGTGGTGACTTCATCCTCGGGGTTCCATTGGAAAAGGTGCACAGGCATTGGGACTTCTCTTGAGTTGACGGGGAAATCGGTGTCTTTCGGAATGTGGCACGAACCACGAGGCTTCCTCTCGAGTTTCCAAGTGAGAAGGGCCTCCTGCTGAGGTTTGATGGAAGGTCGGGTCCCTTTCCAGGCATAGCAGGGGTATTGACCCTCATGTCGAGATCAGGAGGGAAGAAGGGGCTCAGAGGAAGTGTGCCAGGAACCTCGGTGTTCCTCTCCAATGAGACCGGTATGTTGGGCCACATTGCTGTTTCCTCAAGGCTGTCTATTTCCTTTCGAGATCAATGGGTGTATTCCCAATCGGTGCAGGGGAATGGCCTCCTCTGGCGATGACTGGGCAACCACGTGGTATTCTCGACTTACGGCGGGACTCGAGTTACGACCCGGAACTCAGCGAGCCTCTCGTGTCCGGTGGGGTGGGGAGAGAAGTGCGGACGGGTTGACTGGGGAGGCCACCCAGAATCAGGGAGCCTCTCATGTGGCCCCAGGGAAGACCAATCTCCATTCCAAATGGCGTGGGAGAGCTGGGGATTGCTCTCGAGTCGCTGCAGGGCAAAGAGACCTCTTCTAGTCTTCTAGGCGTGTGTCCAGAAACTCCGTGTTCCCCTTCAGGGGCGCTAGGGATCTCGTGGTTGCATTCAAGCTTCAGCCGTGGAGTCTGGCCACGTTTCGAGTTGAAACAAAGAACTCCTCTCTCCTCTCGAGTGGACAAGGCTAGCTCTTGAAGCCCATTGTGTTAAAAAAAGTAAAAGGCAATCAAGCCTTCTGTGGAGTTTTGAGAGAGGACTGGGGGTTTCTCTCTAGGCCCTGGAGGAAAAGAAGGGCCTCATGTGGCGATGTCCGGGGAATCTCATGGTGTTTTCTGGAGCTGCGTCTCGACGTGTGTGGCGTTTCTCTCGAGCTATGACGGGGAACTCAGGGAGCCTCTCTTGTGTCCCCAGGGAAGTCCAGTCCCCATTGGAGTAGCGAGGACGGCCCAGGATGGCTCTCTAGTCACGGCAGGGGAATCGGGCTTCAAGAAGTGTTGAAGGGGGTATCTCGAGGTGTTTCTCGAGTTGCTGTAAGAATCCCTAGGTTCCCTGGGCTTGTGACGGTGACCTCTGGCAGCTTCCCTTGGTGCCTATGAGAATGGGGAATACTGTGCAGTTGAGAGGGTTGTCTTGGGATTCCCCTGGGTTCAGTGCCATGGAAGAGGGCCACATCTGGAGGTGAGGCGGGAATCTCAGGCTTCCTCTCCTGTTCTGACATCGATCTCGGGGTCTTTGGGGGTTCTGAACAGGGAGTTAGGCCTCGCCTTGTGTGGAGGCATGGAACTCCGCTTTCCTCTCGAGGTGTTCATGGAGTGTCAGGCCACTTGTCGAGTTGTCCTTGGAACCAGAGGCTATTTCGGGAGGATGCACCCAGTGTGTCAGTGCTCCTTCGTGTGGTGACTTCATCCTCGGGGTTCCATTGGAAAAGGTGCGCAGGCATTGGGACTTCTCTTGAGTTGACGGGGAAATCGGTGTCTTTCGGAATGTGGCACGAACCACGAGGCTTCCTCTCTAGTTTCCAAGTGAGAAGGGCCTCCTGCTGAGGTTTGATGGAAGGTCGGGTCCCTTTCCAGGCATAGCAGGGGTATTGACCCTCATGTCGAGATCAGGAGGGAAGAAGGGGCTCAGAGGAAGTTGTGCCAGGAACCTCGGTGTTCCTCTCCAATGAGACCGGTATGTTGGGCCACATTTGCTGTTTCCTCAAGGCTGTCTATTTCCGTTTCGATGATCCAATGGGTTCGTGGTATTTCTCTCAACTCGGTGCAGCGGGACATGGCCTCCTCTGGCGATGACTGGGCAACCACGTGGTTATTCTCGACTTATGGCGGGATTCTCGAGTTACGACCCGGAACTCAGGGAGCCTCTCGTGTGGCCCCAGGGAAGACCAATCTCCATTCCAAATGGCGTGGGAGAGCTGGGGATTGCTCTGGAGTCGCTGCAGGGCAAAGAGACCTCTTCTAGTCTTCTAGGCGTGTGTCCAGAAACTCCGTGTTCCCCTTCAGGGGCGCTAGGTATCTCGTGGGTGCATTCAAGCTTCAGCCGTGGAGTCTGGCCTCGTTTCTAGTTGAAACAAAGAACTCCTCTCTCCTCTCGAGTCGACAAGGCTAGCTCTTGAAGCCCATTGTGTTAAAAAAAGAAAAAGGCAGTCAAGCCTTCTGTGGAGTTTTGAGAGAGGACTCGGGGTTGCTCTCTAGGCCCTGCAGGAAAAGAAGGGCCTCATGTGGCGATGTCGGGGGAATCTCATGGTGTTTTCTGGAGCTGCGTCTCGACGTGTGGCGTTTCTCTCGAGCTATGACGGGGAACTCAGGGAGCCTCTCTTGTGTCCCCAGGGAAGTCCAGTCCCCACTCGAGTAGAGAGGACGGCCCGGGATGGCTCCCGATTCATGGCAGGGGAATCGGGCTTCAAGACGTGTTGAAGGGGGTATCTCGAGGTGTTTCTCGAGTTGCTGTAAGAATCCCTAGGTTCCCTGGGCTGTGTGACGGTGACCTCTGGCAGCTTCCCTTGGTGCCTATGAGAATGGGGAATACTGTGCAGTTGAGAGGGTTGTCTTGGGATTCCCCTGGGTTCAGTGCCATGGAAGAGGGCCACATCTGGAGGTGAGGCGGGAATCTCAGGCTTCCTCTCCTGTTCTGAAATCGATCTCGGGGTCTTTGGGGGTTCTGAACAGGGAGTTAGGCCTCGCCTTGTGTGGAGGCACGGAACTCCACTTTCCTCTCGAGGTGTTCATGGAGTGTCAGGCCACTTGTCGAGTTGTCCTTCGAACCAGAGGCTATTTCGGGAGGATGCACCCAGTGTGTCAGTGCTCCTTCGTGTGGTGACTTCATCCTCGGGGTTCCATTGGAAAAGGTGCACAGGCATTGGGACTTCTCTTGAGTTGATGGGGAAATTGGTGTCTTTCGGAATGTGTCACGAACCACGAGGCTTCCTCTCGAGTTTCCAAGTGAGAAGGGCCTCCTGCTGAGGTTTGATGGAAGGTCGGGATACCTTTCCAGGCATAGCAGGGGGATTGACCCTCATGTCGAGATCAGGAGGGAAGAAGGGGCTCAGAGGAAGTTGTGCCAGGAACCTCGGTGTTCCTCTCCAATGAGACCGGTATGTTGGGCCACATTTCCTGTTTCCTCAAGGCTGTCTATTTCCGTTTCGATGATCCAATGGGTTCGTGGTATTTCTCTCAACACAGTGCAGCGGGACATGGCCTCCTCTGGCGATGACTGGGCAACCACGTGGTTATTCTCGACTTATGGCGGGATTCTCGAGTTGCCACCCAAGACTCAGGGAGCCTCTCGTGTGGCCCCAGGGAAGACCAATGTCCATTCCAAATGGCGTGGGAGAGCTGGGAATTGCTCTGGAGTCGCTGCAGGCCAAAGAGACCTCTTCTAGTCTTCTAGGCGTGTGTCCAGAAACTCCGTGTTCCACTTCAGGGGCGCTAGGTATCTCGTGGTTGCATTCAAGCTTCAGCCGTGGAGTCTGGCCTCGTTTCTAGTTGAAACAAAAAACTCCTCTCTCCTCTCGAGTCGACAAGGCTAGCTCTTGAAGCCCATTGTTTAAAAAAAGTAAAAGGCAATCAAGCCTTCTGTGGAGTTTTGAGAGAGGACTCGGGGTTGCTCTCTAGGCCCTGCAGGAAAAGAAGGCCCTCATATGACGATGTCGGGGGAATCTCATGGTGTTTTCTGGAGCTGCGTCTCGACGTGTGGCGTTTCTCTCGAGCTACGACGGGGAGCTCAGGGAGCCTCTCTTGTGTCCCCAGGGAAGTCCAGTCCCCACTCGAGCAGCGAGGACGGCCCGGGATGGCTCCCGATTCATGGCAGGGGAATCGGGCTTCAAGACGTGTTGAAGGGGGTATCTCGAGGTGTTTCTCGAGTTGCTGTAAGAATCCCTAGGTTCCCTGGGCTTGTGTGGGTGACCTCTGGCAGTTTCCCTTGGTGCCTATGAGAATGGGGAATACTGTGCAGTTGAGAGGGTTGTCTTGGGATTCCCCTGGGTTCAGTGCCATGGAAGAGGGCCACATCTGGAGGTGAGGCGGGAATCTCAGGCTTCCTCTCCTGTTCTGAAATCGATCTCGGGGTCTTTGGGAGTTCTGAACAGGGAGTTAGGCCTCGCCTTGTGTGGAGGCACGGAACTCCACTATCCTCTCGAGGTGTTCATGGAGTGTCAGGCCACTTGTCGAGTTGTCCTTGGAACCAGAGGCAATTTCGGGAGGATGCACCCAGTGTGTCAGTGCTCCTTCGTGTGGTGACTTCATCCTCGGGGTTCCATTGGAAAAGGTGCACAGGCATTGGGACTTCTCTTGAGTTGATGGGGAAATCGGTGTCTTTCGGAATGTGGCATGAACCACGAGGCTTCCTCTCGAGTTTCCAAGTGAGAAGGGCCTCCTGCTGAGGTTTGATGGAAGGTCAGGATACCTTTCCAGGCATAGCAGGGGGATTGACCCTCATGTCGAGATCAGGAGGGAAGAAGGGGCTCAGAGGAAGTTGTGCCAGGAACCTCGGTGTTCCTCTCCAATGAGACCGGCTATGTTGGGCCACATTTCCTGTTTCCTCAAGGCTGTCTATTTCCGTTTCGATGATCCAATGGGTTCGTGGTATTTCTCTCAACTCGGTGCAGCGGGACATGGCCTCCTCTGGGGATGACTGGGCAACCACGTGGTTATTTTCGACTTACGGCGGGATTCTCGAGTTACGACCCGGAACTCAGCGAGCCTCTCGTGTGGCCCTAGGGAAGACCAATCTCCATTCCAAATGGCGTGGGAGAGCTGGGGATTGCTCTCGAGTCGCTGCAGGGCAAAGAGACCTCTTCTAGTCTTCTAGGCGTGTGTCCAGAAACTCCGTGTTCCGCTTCAGGGGCACTAGGGACCTCGTGTGTGCATTCAAGCTTCAGCCGTGGAGTCTGGCCACGTTTCTAGTTGAAACAAAGAACTCCTCTGTCCTCTCGAGTCGACAAGGCTAGCTCTTGAAGCCCATTGTTTAAAAAAAGTAAAAGGCAATCAAGCCTTCTGTGGAGTTTTGAGAGTGGACTGGGGTTTCTCTCTAGGCCATGGAGGAAAAGAACGGCCTCATGTGGAGATGTCCAGGGAATCTCAAAGTGTTTACTGGAGCTGCGTCTCGACGTGTGGTGTTTCTCTCCAGCTATGACGGGGAGCTCAGGGAGCCTCTCTTGTGTCCCCAGGGAATTCCAGTGCCCATTGTAGTAGCGAGGACGGCCCAGGATGGCTCTCTAGTCACGGCAGGGAAATCGGGCTTCAAGAAGTGTTGAAGGGGGTATCTGGAGGTGTTTCTCGAGTTGCTGTAAGAATCCCTAGGTTCCCTGGGCTTGTGACGATGACCTCTGGCAGCTTCCCTTGGTGCCTATGAGAATGGGGAATACTGTGCAGTTGAGAGTGTTGTGTTGTGATTCCCCTGGGTTCAGTGCCATGGAAGAGGGCCACATGGGTGAGGCGGGAATCTCAGGCTTCTTCTCCTGTTCTGAAATCTATCTCGGGGTCTTTGGGGGTTCTGAACAGGGAGTTAGGCCTCGCCTTGTGTGAAGGAATAGAATTCCGCTTTCCTCTCGTGGTGGTCATGGAGTGTCAGGCCACTTGTCGAGTTGTCCTTCGAACCAGTGGCAATTTCGGGAGGATGCACCCAGTGTGTCAGTGCTCCTTCATGTGGTGACTTCATTCTCGTGGTTCTATTGGAAAAGGTGCGCAGGCTTTGGGACTTCTCTTTAGTTGACGTGGAAATCGGTGTCTTTTGGAATGTGGCATGAACCAAGAGGCTTCTTCTCTAATTTCCAAGTGAGAAGGGCCTCCTGCTGAGCTTTGATGGAAAGTCGGGTCCCTTTCCAGGCATAGCAGAGGTATTGACCCTCATGTTGAGATCAGGAGGGAAGAAGGGGCTCAGAGGAAATTGTGCCAGGAACCTCGGTGTTCCTCTGCACTGAGATCGGTATGTTGGGCCACATTTGCTGTTTCCTCAAGGCTGTCTATTTCCGTTTCGATGATCCAATGGGTTCGTGGTATTTCTCTCAACTCGGTGCAGCGGGACATGGCCTCCTCTGGCGATGACTGGGCAACCAGGTGGTTATTCTCCACTTACGGCGGGATTCTCGAGTTACGACCCGGAACTCATCGAGCCTCTCGTGTGGCCCCAGGGAAGGCCAATCTCCATTCCAAATGGCGTGGGAGAGCTGGGGATTGCTCTCCAGGCGCTGCAGGGCAAAGAGACCTCTTCTAGTCTTCTAGGCGTGTGTCCAGAAACTCCGTGTTCCGCTTCAGGGGCGCTAGGGATCTCGTGGGTGCATTCAAGCTTCAGCCGAGGAATCTCACCAGGTTTCTAGTTGAAACAAAGAACTCCTCTCTCCTCTTGAGTCGACAAGGCTAGCTCTTGAAGCCCATTGTGTTAAAAAAAGTAAAAGGCAATCAAGCCTTCTGTGGAGTTTAGAGAGTGGACTTTGGGTTTCTCTCTAGGCCATGGAGGAATAGAACGGCCTCATGTGGCGATATCCGGGGAATCTCAAGGTGTTTTCTGGAGCTGCGTCTCAACGTGTGGTGTTTCTCTCGAGCTATGACGGGGAACTCAGGGAGCCTCTCTTGTGTCCCGAGGGAAGGCCAGTGCCCATTGTAGTAGCGAGAACGGCCCAGGATGGCTCTCTAGTCACGGCAGGGGAATCGGGCTTCAGGAAATGTTGAAGGGGATATCTCGAGGTGTTTCTCGATGTGCTCTATGAATCCGTAGGCTCCCTGGGCTTGTGACTGTGACCTCTGGCAGCTTCCCTTGTTGCCTACGAGAATGGGGAATACTGTGCAGTTGAGAGGGTTGTCTTGGGATTCCCCTGTGTTCAGTGCCATGGAAGAGGGCACTATCTGGAGGTGAGGCGGGAATCTCAGGCTTCCTCTCCTGTTCTGACATCGATCTCCGGGTCTTTGGGGGTTCTGAACAGGGAGTTAGGCCTTGCCTTGTGTGGAGCCCCGGAACTCCGCTATCCTCTCGAGGTGTTCATGGGGTGTCAGGCCACTTGTCGAGTTGTCCTTCGAACCAGAGGCTATTTCGGGAGGATGCACCCAGTGTGTCAGTGCTCCTTCGTGTGGTGACTTCATCCTCGGGGTTCCATTGGAAAAGGTGTACAGGCATTGGGACTTCTCTTGAGTTGACGGGGAAATCGGTGTCTTTCGGAATGTGGCACGAACCACGAGGCTTCCTCTCGAGTTTCCAAGTGAGAAGGGCCTCCTGCTGAGGTTTGATGGATGGTCAGGTCCCTTTCCAGGCATAGCAGGGGTATTGACCCTCATGTCGAGATCAGGAGGGAAGAAGGGGCTCAGAGGAAATTGTGCCAGGAACCTCGGGGTTCTTCTCCAATGAGACCGGTATGTTGGGCCACATTTGAAGTTTCCTCAAGCTGTCTAGTTCCGTTTTATGATCCAGTGTGTTCGTGCGATTTTGCTCAACATGCTTCAGCGGGAAATGGCCTCATCTGGTGATGACTGGGCAACCACGTGGTTATTCTCGGCTAATGGCGGGATTGTCGAGTTATGACCCGGAACTCAGGGAGCCTCTCGTGTGGCCCCAGGGAAGACCAATCTCCATTCAAAATGGCGTGGGAGAGCTGGGGATTGCTCTCGAGTCGCTACAGGGCAAAGAGACCTCTTCTAGTCTTCTAGGCGTGTGTCCAGAAACTCCGTGTTCCCCTTCAGGGGCGCTTGGGATCTCGGGGTTGCATTCAAGCTTCAGCCGGGGAGTCTGGCCTCGTTGCGAGTTGAAACAAAGAACTCCCCTCTCTTCTCGAGTGGCTAAGGCTAGCTCTTGAAGACCATTGTGTTAAAAAAAGGGAATCAAGCCTTCTGTGGAGTTTTGAGAGGGGTTTCGTGGTTGCTCTCTAAGCCCTGCAGGAAAAGAATGGCCTCATGTGGCGATGTTGGCGGAATTTCATGGTGTTTTCTCGAGCTGCGGCTCGACGTGTGGTGTTTCTCGAGCTACGACGGGGAACTCAGGGAGCCTCTCTTGTGTCCCCAGGGAAGTCCAGTCCCTATTCAAGTAGCTAGGAGGGCCCGGGATGGCTCTTGAGTCATAGCAGGGGAATCGGGCTTCAAGACGTGTTGAAGGATGTATCTCGAGGTGTTACTCGAGGTGCTGTAAGAATCCCTAGGTTCCCTGGGCTTGTAACGGTGACCTCTGGCAGCTTCCCTTGGTGCCTATGAGAAGGGGGAATACTGTGCACTTGAGAGGGTTGTCTTGGGATTCCCCTGGGTTCAGTTCCATGAAAGAGGGCCTCATCTGGAGTTGAGGCTGGAATCTCAGTCTTCCTCTCCTGTTCGGACATCGATCTCGTGGTCTTTGGGGGTTTTGAACAGGGAGTTAGGCCTCGCCTTGTTTGGAGGCATGGAACTCCCCTTGCCTCTCGAGGTGTTCATAGGGTGTCAGGCCACTTGTCGAGTTGTCCATGGAACCAGAGGCTCTTTCAGGAGGATGCACCCAGTGTGTCAGTGCCCCTTGGTGTGGTGACTTCATCCTCGGGGTTTCATTGGAATAGTGGTGCAGGCATTGGGACTTCTCTTGAGTGGACGGGGAAATCGGTGTCTTTTGGAATGTGGCACTAAGCACGAGGCTTCCTCTCTAGTTTCCAAGTGAGGCCCGCCTCCTCCTGAGGTGGGACTGGAAGGTCGGGATCCCTTTCCAGACAAAGCAGGGGGATCGACCCTGATGTCGAGATCAGGAGGGAAGAAGTGGCTCAAAGGAAGTTGTGCTGGGAACCTCGGGGTTCCTCTCCAATGAGACCGGTAGGTTGGGCCACATTTGAAGTTTCCTCAAGGCTGTCTAGTTCCGTTTCGATGATCAAGTGTGTTCGTGGGATTTCTCTCAACACGATGCAGTGGGAAATGGCCTCCTTAGGAGGTGACTTGTCAACCACGTGTTTATTGTCGACTTACGGCGGGATTCTCGAGTTATGACGCTGTAACTCTGGGAGCCTCTCGTGGGGCCCCAGGGAAGACAAATCTCCATTCAAAATGGCGTGAGAGAGCTGGGGATTGCTCTCGAGTCGCTGCAGTGCAATGAGTCCTCTTTTAGTCTTCTAGGCATCTGTCCAGAAACTCCGTGTTCCCCTTCAGGGGTGCTAGGGATCTCGGGGTTGCATTCAAGCTTCAGCCGGGGAGTCAGGCCTCATCTCGAGTTGAAACAAAGAACTCCCCTCTCCTCTCGAGTGGCCAAGGCTAGCTCTTAAAACCCATTGTGTTAAAAATAAAAGGGAATCAAGCCTTCTGTGGAGTTTTGAAAGAAGACTTCGGGGTTGCTTTCTAGGCCCTGCAGGAAAAGAAGGTCCTCATGTGGCGATGTCGAGGGTATCTCATGGTGTTTTCTCGAGCTGCGGCTCGACGTGTGGCATTTCTCTCGAGCTACGACAGGTGACGTTTCTCTCTAGCTACGACGGGGAACTCAGGGAGCCTCTCTTGTGTCCGCAGGGAAGTCCAGTCCCCATTCAAGTAGCGCGGAGGGCCCGGGATGGCTCTCGAGGCACGGCAGGGCAATTGGTCTTCAAGATGTGTTGAAGGGGGTATCTCGAAGTGTTTCTCGATTTGCTGAAAGAAGCCCTAGGTTCCCTGGGCTTGTGACTGTGACCTCTGGCAGCTTACCTTAATTCCTATGAGAAGGGGGAATACTGTGCAGTTGAGAGTGTTGTCTTTGAATTCCCCTGGGTTCAGTGCCATGGAAGAGGGCCTCATGTCGAGGTGAGGCGGGAATCTCAGGCTTCCTCTCCTGTTTTGACATCGATCTCGGGGTCTTTGGGTGTTTTGAACAGGGAGTTAGGCCTCGCCTTGTGTGGAGGCATGGAACTCCGCTTGCCTCTCGAGGTGTTCACGGTGTGTCAGGCCACTTGTCGACTTGTCCTTGGAACCAGAGGCTCTTTCGCGAGGATGCACCCAGGGTGTCAGTGCCCCTTCGTGTGGTGACTTCATCCTCGGGCTTCCATTGGAAAAGCTGTGCAGGCATCGGGAGTTCTCTTGAGTGGACGGGGAAATCGGTGTCTTTTGGATTGTGGCACGAACCACGAGGCCTCCTCTCGAGTTTCGAAGTGAGACCGGCCTCCTCCTGTGGTGGCACTGGAAGGTCGAGATCCCTTTCCAGGCAAGGAAGGGGGATCGACCCTCATTTCGAGATCAGGAGGGAAGAAGGGGCTCAGAGGATGTTGTGCCTGGAACCTCGGTGTTCCTCTCCAATGAATCCCGTATGTTGGGCCACATTTGAAGTTTCCTCAAGGCTGTTTAGTTCCGTTTGATGATCCAGTTGGTTTGTGGGATTTCTCTCAATATGCTGCAGCGGGAAATGTCCTCATCTTGCGATGACTGGGCAACCACTTGGTTATTCTCCACCTACAGCAGTATTCTCGAGTTGTGAACTGGAACACAAGGAGCCTCTCGTGTCGCCCTAGGCAAGACCAATCTCCTTTCAAATTGTCGTGGGTAGAGCTGGGGATTGCTCTCGAGTCGCTGCAGGGCAAAGAGACCTCTTGTAGTCTTCTAGGCATGTGTCCAGAATCTCCGTGTTCCCTTTCAGGGGCGCTAGGGATCTCGAGGTTGCATTCAAGCTTCAGCCAGTGAGTCAGGCCTCGTCTCGAGTTGAAACAAAGAACTCCCCTCTCCTCTCGAGTGGCCAAGGCTAGCTCTTGAAGCCAATTGTGTTAAAAAAAAAAAAAAAAAAGGGGGGGGGATTCAAGCCTTCTGTGGAGTTTTGAGAGAGGACTCGGGTTTGCTCTCTAGGCCCTGCAGGAAATGAAGGGCCTCATGTGGCGATGTCTGGGGAATCTAATGGTGATTTCTCAAGCTGAGGCTCGACGTGTGGCGTTTCTCTCGAGCTATGACGGGGAACTCAGGGAGCCTCTCTTGTGTTCCCAGGGAAGTCCAGTCCCCATTCGAGTAGAGAGGAGAGCCCGGGATGGCTCTCGAGTCACGGCAGGGGAATCGGGCTTCAAGACGTGTTGAAGTGGGTATCTCGAGGTGTTTCTCTTGGTGCCTATGAGAAGGGGAGATACTGTGCAGTTGAGAGGGTTGTCTTGGGATTCCCCTCGGTTCAGTGCCATGGAAGAGGGCCTAATGTGGAGGTGAGGCGGGAATCTCAGGCTTGCTCTCCTGTTCTTAAATCGATCTCGTGGTTTTTGGGGGTTTTGAAGAGGGAGTTAGGCCTCGACTTGTGTGGAGGCATGGAACTCTGCTTGCCTCTCGATGTGTTCATGGGGTGTCAGGCCACTTGTCGAGTTTTCTTTGAACCAGAGGCTCTTTTGGGAGGATGCACCCTGGGTGTCAGTGCCCTGTTCGTGTGGTGACTTCATCCTCGGGGTTCCATTGGAAAAGGTGCCCAGGCATCGGGACTTCTAATGAGTGGACGCAGAAATTGGTGTCTTTCGAAAGTGTCACAAACCACAAGGCTTCATCCTGTGTTTCAATCTGATTCCGGTCTCTTCCTGAGTTGAGACAGGAAGGTTGGGATCCGTTTCCAGACAAAGCAGAGGAATTGACATTCATGTCGAGATTAGGAATGGAGACATGGCTCAGATTAAGTTGTGCCTGGAAATTCGTTGATACTCTCAAATGAAACGGATATGTTAGGGAACTTTCGAGTTGCCTTAAGGTTGTCAAGTACCATATCGAATTTCAAGAGGGAAAGTGGGATTTCTCTCAAGGCACTGCAGGGGGAAAGGGACTCATCTCTCGATGATGGGGGAACTTTGTCGTTTTTCTCGAGATACGGCCATAATTTAGATTTATGACTCAGAATTCAGGGAGCCTCTGGTGTTGCCCCAGGGAAGTTCTATCTCCATTTGAGTTGCGAGGGTATCTGGGGTTTGCTCTCAAGTTACTGCTGGTCAAATAGACCTAATCTAGGCTTCTGTGCAGAAATTGCATATTCGTCTCCAGTGGCGACAGGGATCTCAGTGTTGCATTCAAAGTTCACCCGTGGAGTCAGGCCTCGTCTTGAGTTGAAGCAAAGAACTGCGCTCTTCTCTCGAGTTGCGACGGCTATCTCTTGGAGCCCATTGATGGCCTAAAGGGAGTCAAGTCTCCTGTGAAATTTTGAGAGGGGCTCGGGATTGCTCTCTATGCCTTGCAGGAAAAGAATGCACTCAGCACCAGATGACGGGGCAATCTCGTGGTTTGTCTCGAGCTCTGTCGCCACGTGTGGTGTTTCTCTCATGTTACGACGGGGAATTCAGGGAGCCTCTCTTGTGGCCCCAGGGAAGTCCAGTTTCCATTCGAGTGGAGTATCCCTCTTCAGATACTACACCAGGTGTCACATGGCCACAGTCTCCCTGGTTAACACCTTTGCAGACCCTGTACGTGGAATCACATGTCCACATTCTGCAGGGTGAATGTCCTCCAAGACCCTGAACCTGAGGTCACATATCCACAGTTTTCAAAGTGAACCCACTTCAAGACCCTACACCTGGAGTTGCAAGTCCAGTCTCAAGGGTGACCTCACCTCCCAGACACTTGTCCTGTGTGCACACATCCACAGGCTCCATGTTGACTGCTTTGAAGTACCTGCACCTGGGGTCACATGTCAAAATTCTTGTTGACACCGCTCATACCCCACACTTGGATTCACATGTCCACAGTCTCCAGGTTGACTACAACTTACCAGGTTCACAAGTCCATGTTAATCTGGGTGACAACTTCCCAGAGCCTGGATGTGTGGTCACACATCCACAGTCTCCTTGGTGTGACCTCTCCCCAGACCTGGGTCCTTGGGTCACATGTCCACTGGCCCCAGGGTAACCCCACTTCCCAGAACCTGTACATGGGGTCGCATGTCTAGGGTCTAAAGGGTGACCCACCTCGCAGATCCTGCCCCTGGGTCACACATAAACGGTATCCAGGATGAGACTACCTACAGACTATGTACCTGGTGTCACATGACCACAGTGCCCCGTGTGACATCTCCTCCCAGACTCTGCACCTAAGGTCCCATATCCACAAGATCCAGGGATTCCCCCTCCCACACCCTGGATCAGGGACACATTTCTACAGTCTGAAGTGTGACTCCACCTCTTAGAAAATGCACATGGGTTCACACATAAACAGTCTCTATGCTAACCCCCACTTGATCCTGTACCTGGGGTCAAATTTCTGTAGTATCCAGGGAGAATCCCTCCCAGACCACATAAATGGGATCACATGTCCACAGTCTCTAGTATGAGCAAACATCCAGACTCTGTACCTGAGGTCTCAGGACCACAATGTCCTGTGACACCACCTTCCAGTCCCTGCACTTAGGGTGACATGTCCAGAGTCTTCAAGGTAACCCCCTCCCAGACCATTCACCTGATGTAACAATCCACAATACCCAGAGTGACCCCACATCCCAGATCCTGCATCTGGGATCACACATCATAGGGTCTGCTGGGAGAGCACCCTCCCCAGACACTGCATTTTGGGTCACACATTCACAGTCCTCAGGGTGACCCCACCACCCAGACCCAGGAACCAGAAACACTTGCACACAACCCCACCTACAAGACCCTATCCGTGGAATTTCACGTCCATAGTCCCCATGATGAACCACTCTCAGATCATGCACCTGGGATCACACACCCACAGTTTCCAGGGTGACCCCTTTCTCCCCAGCATCAGGGGTTATATGACCACAGTCTCCATGTTCACACCCGACATCAGATACTTTACAGAGTGTCACAGTTTTCCTGATAAACTCCTTCATAGACCCTATTCATAGGGTCACATGTTCATAGTCTCCAGAGTGAACACTCTCCCAGACCCTGCACCAGGGTTCACATGTCCACAGTCTCCATGGTGACCCCACCTCCAAGACACTTCACCTGGCTTTACACATCCACAGGCTCCAGGGTCAGCCTCTACCCCATACACTGCATTTTGGTCTCCTGTCAACTTTCTCCAGGGAGAAATGTCCTCACAGAACCTGCACCTGGGGTCACGTGTCCACAGTCTCCACAGAGAGCCCTCTCTCCAGACCCTGAACATGGTGTTAGATGACCACAGTCCAGGGTGACCCTTACTTCCAGACCTTCCACCTGAGGTCACACATCCACAGGCTAAAGGGTCCCCCCTTTAAAAAAAAAGCCCCCGGGGGTCATATCTCCTCTCTCCTTGGTGACACCTTCCCCCTCCTTTCTCCCTGGGAACATTTTCCTTTTTCCCTGAGTAACTCCCCCACCCACCCCCCCCTCTGTCTCTTATCTTATATCTCGATCACCCCCCCCCCCCCACTTTTCTTCTTCTTCATATCTCCTCTCCCCTCCTTAATTCTTCACTTATTCCCCCCCCCCCCCCCCCCCCCCCCCCCCTTTTTCCCCCTTTTCTCCCCATATTTTTTTCCTCTTCCCCCTCTCAGACCCAGTACCTGGTGACACATGTCCATAGTCTCTGGGGTGCTGCCATTTCCCAGATCTTGTATTTGGGGTCATATGTCCACAGTCTCCAGTGTGACACCCCCTGCCAGATCCTGGACCTGGTGTCCACATGTCCACAGTCTCCAGGGCGAAAATCTTCCCCAGATTGTATACTTGGAGTCACACATTCACATTTTGCAGGGTGACCCAATCTCACTGACCCTGGTCTGCGGTATTAGGACCACAGTCTTGAGGTGATCTAACCTTACAGACCTTGCCTCTGAGTTCTCATAACCACAGTCTCCAGGGTAAACCCCTCCCAGAACCTGCACCAGAAGTAACATATTCACAGTCTGCAGGGTGACCCCATCTCACTGACCATATATCTGGGGTCGTATGTCCACAATCCTTGGGTGAGACCCTCCCCATAACCTTCACCTTTGGTCACACATCCAGAGTCACGAGGTTTATCCCACCGCCCAGACCCTGCACCTAGGGTCACATTTCACAGTCCTCTAGGATGACACATTTCCACAGACCCTGTACCTGGCGTCATACAGGCACAGTCACTGGGATGACCCCATCCCCCAGACCCTGCCCCTGTGGAAACATGTCCATAACTGGCAGGGTAACCCCACTTCCTAGACCCTATACCTGGAGTGGCACATCCGCAGTGTCTATGGTGACCCCCTCCTAAAGCATGCATCATGAATCACGTGTCCACAGTCTCCAGGTAGAGCATCCTCCCCTAAATCTGCACTTTGAATCACACATCCACAGTCCTCTGGGTGACCTCACTTCCCAGATGAATGAAAGGATCAAAGCAGAGTGCTTTTTCAGACATCTGTCTATCAGCAACTGTCTAGATTCTAAGATGTGAGAACTCCAGGTTAACAAGAGGCCCTAATTTCCAGGGTCATAGGCAGTATATTTCCCTGCATTTTCTGAGCCTTGTGAACCCATTCCTAGCTTATATTGGATATGCCCCTGAGGAAACAGCCTTGGGAAATTGTCTAAGAGTGCTGAATCCCATACTGTTGTTACCTTGATTAGTTGACATTCTAATGGAAATAATCCTGCAGCAAGGAGTTGCAAGATGCCTGCTTACACAAGAAATCGAAAAAGTTTTTTGACCAAACCTATTGATGTCATAGGAGAAAGCAATGGCACCCCCCTCCCTTTCTTTTTGCCTGAAAATTCCCCCGGGGGGGGGGGGGCGGGTGGGGGTGTTCTGGGGGGATCAGTGTCAGACATGATGAATGAATTCTTTTTCTTTTTTTTTTTTCTCTTAGAGGATAAAAAAAGAAATCCCCACCCTCTTTTTTTCCTGCCGAATAAAAGAAAGGAAAGGAGAGGGGGGTGGGGTCCTTTATGGGGGAACACAGAAGGGCGGGAAGGAAGAGTGAAGTGACATAGCATAGCATAGCATAGCAATTGATGTCATAAGTAGGAAAACATCATTTGAATTGATTATTAGGCAGCTGCCAGCCCACACCCTTTTAGCACCAACAGAGAGAAAATGCTAATTTTGCCAACAAGGTTCAATAACCAGGTTGACACTCAGTATGTGTCTCTGTGGTATCCAAGAATTTTCCAAACAGACCTAGGATCACTGGATCTCTCCTACAGAGATAACGTGATGGAAATTTACTCTGAAGGGTGAGTCTTGAGGTGAGTACTTCTCCAAGGCCACAGCTGGGAGGCCTCACACCAAGGCCACAGAAGTGGAGCCCAGAACCAAAGTCAACTATGAATCTGACTGAATCCCTTTGCGACTGTTGCCAAAAGCCCCTGATCATCATGAGCAAGCTTCCTGACTCCCTAGCAGGCAAAGATGCCCACTCCAGTAAACACCCTATGGTGCTCCAACATCACCTAACATCAACTTTCCAGCAGTAATTTTCTTTGTCTTGAAGCCACAAAAGCTGTCGACTTTCCTGAGTCTGTAAGCAGGTTCGCCTGCTGCACTCACAGTGCCCACTTTATCTCTGCTCTTTGTTCTTAAGAAAAACTCACTCCCTTCTGAGACACTCTATGTCTGGAAATTCTTTCCAACTCGTACTCAGATTGTTTGAACAAGTCTCCCATCACCAGGGCTGCTTTTCTGGAGCACACTCACCATTTGTTTTCCACTCCCAACTCAGAGCACAAAGGCCCTCTCAGCCTGGTTATTCCCTCTCACATTCCACTGTTCCTGGGCAGGCTGTCTTATGTGTACTGGAGAGGCCTCTGTAGTGTCATGAGGAAGAAACAAGAGGTACCCATGAAGTCTCCCACACCAGCACAGCAACCAGTACACCGAAACTGACCTCTTCACTCTAGATGGGCCTGGGGGTGTTTCAGGGGAAGTCCCCCAACATGTCGTTGTTCTCATCTAACCCCAGCACTGTCCACGTGAGAGTCACTAAGCTACTCTGTGATGACTGCACAGAGACGATACTTGTTCACTCGCACCTCCCAGGAACATGGGATTCTTATGGGCAGACACCTCCCAGGAAAGTGGGTTCAGCTGGACAGTTATCCCACAGGGCTCAGCATCCGGGAACTGTCCACAAACTTCTCATTGCAGAGCACCGCCAGCCACTCTGTTGGACAGATCTGATTTTGAGCCCCTCGGAACAGGATCTGAGGTGACAAACAGCAACTTCTTGACAGGTCTGTGACCCTGGGCTTCACTGTGTGCAGCCTCCTTCCAGCAGGTTTTCCAGAGGCTTCCATTGCACCTGGGCACTGAGCCTGTCTCCACCCACCAACCCTCCTGTCCCTGACCCCTGGGTCTCTCTCATTAGAAAAAGTTCTTCCTGAAATTCTCTCCTAATTTTGAGCCAGATCAAATGGTTAGAAAACAAGGAAGAGCTGCAGCTCCATATCCATCCTTACCCTCAGGACCCACAGGTGTTCCTAGAACCTTGACAAGCACAATGAGGCCCATTTTCTAAAAGCACAAGCCCATACGGAAAATGATTGGCTGACCTGGCTGCCCTGCCCTTTACACAGGTGCGTGGGTTGAGGTGTATATAAACCCACTCAAGTGCTTGCAGCTCTACTTGATGCCGTCTTTTCTGCTTAGACATTGCAGAGCCCGTTTGGTGAGCGAGAGTGAGGGGCCATGGCATTTCAGGGGATCTGGTCTGTGTGGGGCTCTGCTGCACGTTCTTCAGGAGGTGCTAGGTTGTCATTTTCTAAGGATGGGCTGTGTCTCCTGCTCCTGCTGTTGGAAATTGTTTCAGGCAGAGGTGAGGAAGCATGAAAACAGGCAGTGGGAGCAGGACAGGAGGAGTAACTCAGGTAGGAAAGTGGAAAGCTTTCAGAAGATCACCCAGGCCAGGACCATCCTGCCTGACCTACAGGAGCCAACTCAGTAAGCATGCTGTCACTGGAGGGGTTCCAATCATTTTCTCTATCCTGTGAGGTCTTTGCACATATTCAGGTGTTTACCTGGAAAGTGTGGATGAGGTTCAGGAGTGGCTAGCCAGGGGGTCAGCCAGCATTTACTTAAAGATGACTCTGTGGGGTTCTCCCAGCTACACACTGAAGACCCTTGTTGGGAGGTATGGGGGCAGGGAGTGTGGAAGGGCTGCTGGCTTCACATGCATAAGTCCCCACCGCTGACCATTTTCAGAACTGCTCATCCCTGGAGTAAGCATCCTAATTGGGTTTTCACCTGTGTAACTAGTGACTTCTGTATTAGCAATATGAACAGTGATCAGAAAATATCCTCAGTCAGGACTGAGATGTTACACCACATGTACCAGTGTAAGAACCTGAGGAGGTGTGTGCAGCCAGAACCCCTAGGGACAGGCTTCAGACTTGGCACCTCAACAACTCTGACGTCCAGCTACTGCTTTAGCATTTCTGAGGGCCCAGTCCTGACTCTAAGGTTCTGTAATCCACCCTCCATCTGCCTTTAGTGATATCCACACTTCTAGGATTCTAAAGAGCAGGGTCTGTGTGGCTGCTCTGTTGCTTCTCTAACAAATGATCACAAGCTGGGAGGGTTAAAAAAAAAAAAAAAAAAAAAAACAAACAGAAATTTATCCTCCCCCAATCCTGGAGACCAGACACCTGAGATCAACAAGTCACAGGGCTGAGGTCCCTCCAGAGACTTCAGGATAGGGTCCTTCTTGCCTTTTCCAGCTTCAGGGGCTCCATCGGTCCCTGGGCTTGTTTTCCCCTCCCTCCCATCTCTCCCTCTGCCTTTAAAAGACTTCTCCTCGGTGTCCTCTTTCGTCTCTTTGAAGGACTCTGTCAGTTGGCTAGAAAGTCACCCAAACCCTAGATTACCTTACCTTGATGTCCTTAGCTACATCTACTAAGACCCTTTTCCCAGATACGGCACTGTTCTGCGTGGACACATCTTGGGCGGCCACCATTCACCTCATTCTCTGTGTATCAAATAACCCTCATTTTAGGAGATCACCACAGGCTCATATAGATGGACACACACGTGGAGTCTGGATAGAATGAGGCCCTTGGAGTCACCTGGAATGGATGCAGGCCTGGCTTCATCAGGTGAGGGAAATCACAGGGAGAAGAGGGGCATGCCTTATTAAGGCTTCAAAAAGCCCACGTTGGGGTGGAATGTGAGATGCACCCTTGTGGCAGGGAGCTTTTTCGGGGCCTGATGGAGGGGTTAGGCTTGGGCCAGAGCTTCCTTTCTTTTCAATTAATTACCATGTACCTGTATGTTTACTTCTGAGCTCTATTGTCTCTGTGCCTATTTCTGTGCCAATTCCACACGTCTTGTGGTGGCTTTAGGTGTATACTTCAGACTGAAGTCAGGGATGGAGATGCTGCCAGCCTATTCTGCTTTCTCATAGTCCCTTTGTCTCTTCTGGTTCTTTGGGGTGCCACACAGATGTAAATACTACTTTTGTTTCTGTGAAAATTGACATGGAAATGTTGGCAATGATTGCATGAATATGTACATTGGTTTGATTAGCATGGATATTTTCATGACATTTTCACCGATAAACAAGGGATATCTTTTTACTTGTATCCATTCAGTTTCTTTGATCTTTGTCTTGTAGTTTTTAGCTTGCAGGTCTTTCAAGTCCTTGGTTAGATTTCTACATTTTTAGCTGGGTGGGGGGGGGGGGATGAAATTGTAAAAGGGAATATTTTCTTAATTTCTGTTTCTAATAGTTCATTATTAGTATAGGAATTCACAAATGATCTTGCAGTTCTACCGACTTTTGTATTTTTGGACCTGCAGTTCAACATGTTGGATCTTAGGGCCTTGACAAAGGATCAAACCCGTACCCCCTGCACTGGAATTGCAGAGTCTTAAACACTGGACTGACAGACAAGTCCATGAATTTGCTTTTTAGTTCTGAAATTTGCTGTGGTATAGTCTTATGTGAAAAACTAGAATTAGATCAGATCAGACAGACAGGGGCGCGCGCCCCCCCCCCCCCCCCCCCCCCCCACCCCCCCCCCCCCCCCCCCCCCCCCCTCCCCCCCCCCCCTCCGAAAACATAGAGTTCATCTGAGTCACCCAACAAACATCGCTCCTGTTGGTTCCACTCATGAAAGAATTTACACCTCTAGTTTTAGTTCATCTGGGTCATCCACAGCACCCAAGGCATGGTGTCTACTAATATGCTCTTTGTATGGTGCTTTTTAATACCATGTGCACTAGTACAAGGCAATTAGCATCACTACTTTTGTTGAATTTGGTTTGGTTAATTCTTGGTCTCTATTGCAATGTTCAATGTCATCTCTGATTTTCTGGCATGTGACATACATGGTTGTATTGAACAGTAATTTACTTTCTAGTAAAATTTCAAATGTTTCAACTTTATATAGTGGCACAAAGTTTTCTACATTCATACCAAATACTGCAATGTGTTCTGCCCAAAACAGGAGCACTTTCCTGGGGAACAAGCCCATATCCCCAAAATGGGGAATAATTGTTGTTTCCACATTAGAATCCTATCCATAGGACCAGTTCAGCTTTCATCAGCTGCCCAATATTTGAGAAAATGTCTTTCTCCATTCTAATGCAGTTTTTATTTTCTGGAGCTATCACTGGGACTTTCCCTCATATGAAAAACCTTCATGGATTTAAAGTGACAAGATGACTATGATCTGGGTGGCTTTTTCTGTGTGGTTTCTTTCACTGAAAAAGCACTGTTTTCAGTGCTTTTCCATGTTGTTCCACGTGTCATTTTTTCACTGAGCTTACAGACACATAACAACATTTTTCATTTGAGTCATTTTAAGTATGCACTTTTATAGCCTTAACTGCACTCACATTGTAAAAATTTCCCCACCATACATCTCCAGTATCTTTTCCTTTTCCTGAAGTGACACTGTAACCATTAAACACTCACCACTCTCAATGCCTGGCCATCTTATTCTACTTGGAATTTGTCTTATATGGATACTTCATACTAGTGCAATCATAGAACAGTTTTCCTTTTGTGTCGGGCTTCTTTCACTTGGCACAATAACTTGAAGTTTCATCCACATTATAGCATGTGTGAGAATTATCTTGTTTTTAAAAGTTGAATCACATTCCATTATGTTTATACTACATTGTGCTTGTCCAGTCATCTGTTGAACCCGTGTGTTGCTTCCACCTTTTGGCTACTATGAATAATGCTGCTATTAATATGAGGTTTGAATATCTGTTCTGGTTCTTGGTTTTAAATATTTTGGGTGTATAACCTGGACCTGACTGGATAGATTCTATGTTAACTTTGTGTTTCTGTTTTTGAGAAGCCCCCTGTTTTCTGCAGCTGTAGCACTAGTTTACTATATTCCTTTCTATGGCAGAGTAATTCATCTTATGTATGGATCTACCCTTCCCTTCATGTGTTGGTGGGCATTTTCATTGTTTTTAACATGGGCTCTCAAGAACACTGCCACTGTAAATATTGGTGTACAAGTTTATATTTGAACATTTGCTTTAAATTCTTTGGATGTATATCTAGGAGTGGAGTTGCCAAAACATATGATAATTCAGTTCAGTTACTCAGTCATGTCCGACTCTTTGTGACCCCCATGGACTGCAGCACACCAGGTTTCCCTATCCATTACCAACTCCTAGATCTTGCTCAAACTCATGTCCATCGAGTTGGTGATGCCATCCAACCATCTCATCCTGTTATCCCCTTCTACTCCTACCTTCAGCCTTACCCAGCATCAGGGTCTTTTCCAATGAATCAGTTCTTCACATCATGTGGCCAAAGTATTGCAGTTTCATTTTCAGCATCAGTCCTCCAATGCACATTCAGGGCTGATTTTCCTTAGGATTGACTGGATGGATCTCCTTGCAGTCCAAGGGATTCTCAAGAATCTTCTCCAGCACCACAGTTCAAAAGCATCACTTCTTAGGCACTCAGTTTTCCTTGTAGTCCAGCTCTAACATGTATACATGACTACTGGAAAAATGATAGCTTTGAGTACACAGACCTTTGTTGATAATGTCTCTGCTTTTTAATATGTTGTCTAGGTTGATCATAACTTTTCTTCCCAGGAGCAGGTGTCTTTTAATTTCATGGCTGCAGTTACCATCTGCAGTGATTTTGGAACCCCTGAAAATAAAGTCTGTAACTGTTTCCATTGTTTCCCCATCTATTTGCCATGAAATGATGGGACCGGATGCCATGATCTTAGTTTTCTGAATACTGAGGTTTTGTTTTGTTTTTTTAATCTTTTTTCAAGAATGATTGATTGATTGAATTTACTTTATAATATTGTATTGGTTTTTCCATACATTGACTTGAATCTGCCATGAGTGTACATGTGTTGCCATCCTGAATCCCCCTCCCATCTCCCTCCCTATCCCATCCCTCTGTGTCACTCCAGTGCACCAGCCCCGAGTATCCTGTTTCATGCATCAAACCTGGACTGGCGATTCATTTCACATATGATATTTTACATGTTTCAATGCCTTACTCCCATATCATCCCGCCCTCGCCCTCTCCCACAGAGTCCAAAAGACTGTTTAATACATCTGTGTCTGTTTTTGCTGTCTCACATACAGGGTTATCATGACCATCTTTCTAAATTCCATATATATGCATTAGTATACTGTATTTGTGCTTTTCTTTCTGACTTACTTCACTCTGTATAATAGGCTCCAGTTTCATCCACCTCATTAGAACTGATTCAAATGCATTGTTTTTAACGGCTGAGCAATATTCCATTGTATATATATACCACAGCTTTCTTATCTATTCATCTGCTGATGGACATCTAGGTTGCTTCCATGTCCTGGCTATTATAAACAGTGCCGCGATGAACATTGGGGTACACATGTCTCTTTTGATTCTGCTTTCATGAATATGAGTTTTAAGCCAACATTTTCACTCTCCTCTTTCACTTTCATCAAGAGTCTCTTCAGTTCTTTGCTTTCTGCATAAGAGTGGTGTCATATGCATATCTGAGATTATTGATATTTCTTCCGGTAGTCTTGATTCCAGGTTATGCTTCATCCAGCCCCGGGATTTCACAGGATGTACTCTGCATATCAGTTAAATAAGCAGGGTGACAATATACAGCCTTGCCATACTCCATTCCCAATGTGCAACCAGTCTGTTGTTCTATGTCCAGTTCTAACTTTTGCTTCTTGACCTGCATACAGATTTCTCAGGAGGCAGGTGAGGTGGTCTGGGATTCCCATCTCTTTAAGAATTTTCCACAGTGTGTGGTCTTCTGCACATTCAAAAGCTTTGTCATTGTCAATAAAGCAGAAGTAGATATTTTTCTGGAAGTTTTTCTCTCTTGCTTTTTCAATGAACCAATGGATTTTGGCAATTTGATCTTTGGCTCCTCTGCCTTTTCTAAATCCAGCTTGAACATCTGAAAGTTCATGGTGTATGTACTGTTGAAGCCTGGCTTGGAGAATTTTGAGCATTACTTTGGTAACATGTGAGATGAGTGCAACTGCATGGTAGTTGGAACATTCTTTGGCATTGCCTTTCTCTAGGATTGGAATGAAAACTGACCTTTTTAGGTCCTGTGGCTACTTCTGAGCGATATGATCATTACATTTTTATGTTTTTGAGAAAATGCTGGTTCTGCACACATAGATCACACCATTTTACATCTCCACAAGTAAAGTTTGAGTTCCAATTTCTGTACATTTTCCCCAACATTTGTCATTGGTCTTTATTCTTGATTTCCCCCAGGTCCATCCTGAGTGCCTTATTAAGGAGGAAGTAATAATGCAGGACCCACATTTGAGGAGAAGGGAGTTAGCTTCACATACTTGATGGATAGCTGAGTGTCCACATTAATTATTTAGAATGTTTCTGTGTATAGATTTTTATTCAACACTACTCATAAAACCTATGTTTGTTTGTGTTTTTTTAACCTATTTGGACACCTGGAATTTCTTTTAAACTTTTGGGAGCTTCCCTGGTCGCTCAGACTGTAAAAGCATCTGCTTGCAATGCAGGAGACCTAGGGTCGATGCCTGGGTGGGGAAAATCCCCTGGATTAGGAAATGGCAACCCACTCTAGTACTCTAGCTTGGAAAACTTCATGGCTGAAGGAGCCTCATAGGGTATGGTCCATGGGGTCTCAAAGAGTCAGACGCGACTGAGAGACTTCACTTTCACATTCTTTTGATTATGATCAAGTCAATTAGAATGCTAAGTTTATTCTTGCTTTGTCTATTGAGACCTTTTTCCATGCTCTCCTGAATTTATTTTACATAATTCAGCTTTCATGGTTCTTCTTTCTCATATTTTAAGATTATGCTGCTTTATAGATTTACTGTCTCAGTCCTAGTATCAGCCACATATTTAACGACTCCTTATTCCTTTCTATTAAAGAATATTAATAAAAATTTTCATGTGGGAACATAATAATCTTAGCAGAAAATGCATGGAAATACATACACATGTATACCAGACTATAAATATACATGGTTATGAAGATTTTCACATTGAGCTAGGTGTTTCTGTATTAGGCTAAAGGTAGATTATAATGATGTCTCCAACCTGATTTCTTATGACACAGGTATTACAACCTTCTCTCTTTGTCTGCCTGTAACTTCCCACTCCAGTGATAAGAAACTTGGTTTCCATTACTTGTTATTTATCAAATTCATTGCTTGCTCCTATCAATGACTGAAATAGTAGTTTCAGTCCTCTTAACTGTCAACTCCCTGTAGAAAGAACTTACAGAGCTCATTGTTTATGTTAGGTACATTTTGCCTTTGTCCTGCAGATTATATTCATTTCCACAGTGAACTTATGTCAGATAATTTTGTCCTAAAACTGAGTGGCTTTTTTTTTTTTTTTTTTTTTACAAAAATTCCTTCTTCTTTTTTAATCTCTTGGCTGTGCTGTGGCATGTGGGATTTTAGGTCCCTGACCAGGAATTGAACCCACCTCTCCTGCATTGGCAACGTGGAGTCTTAACCACTGGCCCACCAGGGAAGTCTGAAGCTTTTCATATATTTCTCAATCTGTTAGATTCTTTGTTATATTCTGCATTCCAGTCTTTGACACTCTCATACTATGAATTTATAAATGTTAATAGGTACTAATTTAATTTTTGGGTTCTGAAAACAAAAATCTATGTGCTTACACAAATGCATAGTGGCAGGTATTCATCACTAAAGTATCATTTGAAATATTTCAGCCACATATTCCATAAACTGTTTATCGTGTCTATTTTACCTTTTCTAGAATGTCTTATAAGGTCATACAGTGTGTAGCACTTGAGGCTGGATTCCTGCATTTCGTAATATAAGTGTTAGATTCATGCTTTTCTTTTTTCTAAATAAATGGGTTGGTTGTTCATTCCTTTATATGTCTGAATACTATTGTATTGCATTATATGAAACGAAAAATAATTTTCTCTCTACCCTCAGTGTTCTTCATTGAGATGCTCATAATCAAAGGTAGATGGAATGGAGAAAAACAATCAGAAGTCTAATATATGCCATGCATACCTCCTGTATAGTTGAAAAATACCTGGGAAAACTGAGTCACTTCCTGAAATGGTCCAAGACTTTACCTTAAATGCTATCATCAGCTAGGAATGAAAGAAGGAGGTTAGGGGATGGAAGAAGCCATTTAAGGGAGATTATTAAGTGAAGCACTGTAAACAAAAGTATGGTGGTTATGCAGATTAACATCCAGGTCCATTCCATAGATCTTCTTGATAGTCAAGTCATTTAGTCAAGTCAAGACATTCTTGATATTTAGTCATCCTCCATTTCCTTGTCCAGAGATGGAAGCATCCTTACAAATGGAGATATCCTTATAAAACATAAATCCACTTTATAAGATGGCATTTCTCCTTGATTTTAAAAATTCTTTGGGGCTTTTTTTTTTTAAAATTAATCAGTCTAAAATAATCTTTTTGTCAAATGGGCATATTTTGCGTGTGCTGTTTTGTGATACCCTTGAAATGTCTATGCCCTAATTTACCTGTGAATGCACATCTATGTAAGGATATCCTGATGTTTTTATTTATTATGAATTATGAATAGTGCTCTCATACATTACTTGGTAGTAATTTTTATTTCAGTTTTCCAAAGCAGTTGTCTAAATACAAGAGGTGCACTTCTTGATTCCTAAGGTGAGACTCTTTAGATTTGGAGAAAGGTGCCAAACTGTCTTCCAGAGTTCACCGTACATGCATTCCACCAGCATCCTGATTATGCCCTTGTATGCTTATTTACAATCTCTTTATCTTCTTTGGCCAGGTGTGTGTTTCAACCTTCACCAAATTTGGATACTATGGATATAGTCTTGAATAATTGAAATTTTCTAAGAATCTGTCCATTTCTTCCAATTATCAATTTTATTGACATATAGTTGTTCATAATAGTCTATTATAATCCTTTGTATGTCTGCATGGTTTGTTGTAACCGCTACCCAGGTGCAAGTTCTGGGAGGTGGGTTCACCATGGAGACTGTGGACATGTGACCCCTACAGAGGTTCTATGAGGTAGGGTTCCCCTTGAGACTGTGGACGTGTGAGCCCAGGTACAGTACGTGGAGGTAGGGTCAACCTGGAGACTGTAGATGTGTGAGCCTAGGTGTGCATTCTTGGAGGTGCAGTCACCGGGAGTATGGACTTGTGAAGCCAGGTACAGGGTCTTGAGGGTGGGATTACCCTGGAGAATGAATATGTGATCACTGGTACAGGATGTTGGGAGGGGTGTCCCCTTTGAGACTGCATGTGTGACCCCAGGTACAGTGCCTGGGGAAGGGCTTCACCATGGATACTGGATATGTGACCCCAGGAAAAGGGTCTGGAGTGTGGGATCACCCTTGAGACTGTGGAAGTGTGTGTGCAGGTACAGGGTCTGGGAGGCAGTAACCCTGGAGACTGGAAATTTGACCTCAGATGGAGGCACTGTGAGGTGTTGTCACCCCAGAGACTGAGGACGTCTGACTCCGGGTTCAGAGTCTGGGAGGGGTGTCACCCTGGAGTCAGTGGACATGAGACCCTGGGTGCAGGATCTGGGTGGTGGGGTCACCTTGGATACTGTGGATGTGTGAACCCACAAACAGGGTCTTGAGTGTGGGGTCACCCTGGAGACTGTGGAGGTGTGATCCCAGTTGCAGGGTGTAGGGGGTGAGATCACCATGAAGACGGTGGATGTGTGACTCCAGGTTCTGTTCTGGAGGATGCAGTCACCCTGGAAACTGTGGATATGTGACCAGGCAGTTTCAGGGTCTCTGGTTGGTTCAGTTTTAGGATGCCACTCAATACTCAGGTAGCTCATCTCTATTTGTGGAAGAGAGGCTTCTCTCTAGGTGTGATGTCCTGGGGGAATCCACTCTAGTTTTTCTGGGGGAATCTGCTTCACTTTTATCCGGGAGCCCCAGTATCATTATGCCTACAGGCCCCTTTTCTTGTTATTTCCTAGGGCTCCTGTCAAATTGCAGCAGGGAACTCGGTGTGCCGCTTGTTACAGCAGGTGACTCAGGCTTCCTTTAGAGTTGTGGTGGAGCCTCCTCTCGAGCTGCAGTGGGGAAGATCTTCTCTAGTAGCTCTGTGCAGGCTACCTCTGTCTACCTTCATTGTGTGGGAGGCTACTCTCTAGTTGCGGCATGGGGTGCCACTCTAGTTGCAGTGGGGGTCCACTCTTTATTTGTGGTGGGTTGGCTCCACTTTACTTGTCATTTGCAGACACCTCTCTAGTTGTGTCAGGGGGGCTCCTCTTTAGTTGTGGCAGTCGGGCTTCTCTCTAGTTGTGCTAGAGTGCTCTCCTCAAAATGTGATGGGGATGGCTATTGTCTGGTTGTGACGTGAAAGGGAACTTTTTCTAGCTTTAATGTGTAGGAGGCTACTCTCTAGTTGTGACAATGTTAGGCCTCTTTAGTTGTAACATGGTGGGCTGCACTCTACTTGTGGAAGGAGATTTCTGTCTAATTGTGATAGATGGGTTTGCTCTCTAATGGCAATGTTAGGGGGGGGGGGGGATATCTCTAATTGTGGCAGGGGTCTCCTTCCTCGCTGCAGTGTTGGCCTCCTCTTTCATTGTGATTCGTGTGGGAATCCCACTCTAGTTGTGATGTACATGGGCACTTTTTGTTAATTGTGATGAGTGGGGCACACTCATATCGACCTGTGGGAGGGGTGTCCACTCTAGTTGTGGCAGTGGTTCTCCACTCTAAATGCGATGTAAGGGAGGGCGGGGCATCTCTCTAGTTTTGGCGGTGTGCTCCTCTAGTTGCGCCTGAGGGTCAACTATCTAGTTGTGGCGTGTATTCAACTCTCCAGTTTTGGCAGTCGGACTTCTCTCTAGTTGCGATGTCCTGGGATGCTCCTCCCTAAGTGTGTTGTGCCTGGGGAAGTCCTCTTCATCTGTGCAGTGGGAATTCCTGTCTTGTTGCATCAAGCTGTGCAGCGCTTCTCTAGATGCAGATTTCTGGCTCATCTCTATTTGTGGTTTGGTGGGCTATTCTCTAATAGTGGTGTAGAGCCTCCTCTCTAGATGAGATGTACGAGATTGCTCCTCTCTATGATCGGGGTGCAGGGCCTCTTTCTTCATGCAGTGTCATGGTGGGTTCCTTTCTTGTTGCAGTGTGTGGGCTCCTCACTAGTTGTGGTGGGGGACTCTTCTTGAGTTTCTTCGGGAGACTTGGTATTCCTGTCGAAGTGAGGCGGGGCCTCCACTCGAGTTTTAGTGGGTTAGCTCCTCTCTAGTAGCATTGTGCAGGATGGCTTCTGTTTAGTTGTGATGTGTAGGTGGCTAAACTCCCTGAGGCATGGGTCTCCCCTCTAGCTGGTGTGGGGGCCAACTCTTAGTTGTGTTGGTTCGGCTTCTCTCTAGTTGTGGTGTGCTGTCTCCTCTCAAGTTGTGTTAGGGATCTCTTCTCTATTTATGGTGTTCTGGGGACACTTCTAGAGCTGCAGAAGAATGTTCCTCTCGAATTGGGAAGGGAGTTTCCTCTCTGGTAGCGATGTGCACAGGCACTTTTTCCAGGTGCGATATTTGCAAGCCTAATCTCTAATTTTTGCAAGGCCCCTCCTCTTTTGTTGTGGCATGGGAGACTCCCCTCTAGTTGTGAAAGGAGGCTTCTGTGCAATTGTGATGTGTGGGAATGCTCCTTTCAAGTGGCAATGTTCAAGGGGCTGCTCTCTATTTGTGACATGGGGTCTATTCTCTAGATGTGGCGAGCATGCTCCTCTCTGACAGTGGTAGGGGTGTGTACTCGACTTGCAGCCAGGGATTGTATTTATTGGCAGTGGAGCGCACCCTCTCTAGGTGCAATGTCCAGGGTTTCCTCTCCTGTTGCGGTGGTGGGACACTCTCCAGTTTTGGCAGGTGAGCTCTTCTCTCATTGTGGCCATGGGCTTCTCTTGAGCTGTGGTATAGGGCTCCTCTCAAGTTCAGGAGGGGACTCGGGGCTCCTCTCTCATTGGGGTGGTGATTCCTCCAAGGGTTCTATGGGGGAGTTTGTTCTCTCTACTTGTGGCATTGGGGGTTCCTCAATAGTTTTCACGGGTTTCCTCCACTCTAGTTGTGACAGGCACATCTCAAGTTATTTCAGGGGCTTCCTCTATTCACAGCAGAGGGGCTTCTCCCTAGGTGCAATATGCTGAAAGGCTCCTATCTAATTTTGGCAGGGGAATCCTCCCCAGTTTTCACGGGGGTTCTCCTAGCTTTGTCCTTGGGGGCTCCTTCCTTGTGATGGCACAGGGCTCTTCTAGTGATGCAGTGGGGGACTTGGGGTTCCTTTCAAGTTGGGACAGGTGACTTGGGGTTCATTTAGAGTTGTGGTGGTGCCTCCTTTTGAGCTGCTTGGGTCAGCTCCTCTCTAGTAGCAATTAGCTGGCTTCCTCCTGTCTACTTGTGATGTGCAGTAGGCTACTATAATAGTTACAGCATGTGACTGCACTCTAGTTGTAGTGGGGTCAACTGACGTTTTTGTTTCCACTCCTCTCTAGTTGTGGTTTGGACTCCTCTCTAGCTGTGGTTTACAGACTACTCTCTAGTTGTGGCAGGGTAGGACTCCTCTTTAGTTGTGGTATGAAGCTCCCTCTTTTGTTGTGGTATAGTTCTCTCAAATTGCGGCAGTGGTGGCTCCTCTTAGGAATCCTCTTGAGTTACCTCAGTGCTTGGGGCTCATCTCGATTTGCGATGGGGAACTCGGTGTTCCTCCCGAGTCACAGCAGGGGAGTCGGACCTCTTGTCCAGTTGAGGTGGGTAGCTCAGGGTTCCTCTTGGGTTTCAGCAGGAAACACAAGATTTCTCCTGAATTGTGATGGGAAAACTCAGGGTTCATCTCGAGTTACAACAGGGGACTCAGGTCTCCTCTCGAGTTGAGGCAAGGAACTTGGGTTTCCTCTCAAGTTGCAGCAGGGAGTCAGGCCTACTCTCAAGTTGTGATGGGGAACTCAGGGTTCCTCTCTAGTTGCAAAAGAGGACTTGGGTTTCCAATCGAGTTGTATCTGGTAACACTGGGTAGCTCTCAAGTTGCAGCATGAATCTTGGGGTTCCTTTAGAGTTACAGTAGGTTACTCAGAGCTCCTCTCGAGTTGTTGCAAGAACTCAGGATTCGTCTTGATTTGCAGTGCAGGACTCTTGCTTCCACTTGAGCCGTGGCAGGGAACACAGTTTTCTTCTCAATTTGGGGGGCTACACATGGTTCCTCTCATGATGTGCTGGGACCTCCTCTCGTGATGTCTTGGGGAAACTGGTATCTAGTAGGGATGTGTAGGTTGACTTCTCTCTTGTTACAATGTACGGGTGACTACTCACTAGTTTTGGCATGGAACTTCTCTCTAGATATGTTTGGGGTCAACTCTATAGCTGTGGTGGGTTCAATTCTCTCAAGTTGTGGTCTTCAAGCTCCTGTCCAGTTGGCTTGTGAGGGTCATCTCTATTAGCAGCAGAAGAGTTCCTCTCTATGTGTGATACCCAGCAGGCTCCTATCAAGTTGTAGTGGAGGGCTCCTCTCGAGTTGTGAGGCTGTGTCCTTTTTGGTTGGGGTGTGGGTGGTTCCATGGGAAGAGTCCTTTCTACTTTTGGCAATAGAGGTTCCTAATATTCGTGGGCTTTCTTCTCTCTAGTTGTGAATGATTCCATTCAATTTAATTCAGAGAGCTTATTTCTATTTGCTTCAGAGGGTCTTCTCTCTAGATGTGATGTCCTCGAGGATTCCACTCTATTTCTGCCTGGGAAATCCACTACAGGTTGCCAGGGGAGCTCCTCTGTCATTTGGCCAGGTTATGCTTTCTTGGTATTCAGCATAGTGTTCCTGTCAGATTGCAGTGTGGAACTTTGCATTTCTCTTGTGTTTCAGGAGGGGACTCGGGGTTCCTTTAAGTTGTGGTGGAGCCTCCTCTTGGATTGCACTAGGGCAGATACTCTAGAAGTGACATACAGCCTGGCTCCTGTCTTGTTGCTCTCTGTGGGACTCTACTCTCTAGTTGCGGCAAGGGGCTCCACTCCAGTTGCAGTGGGGATGCACTCTTTATTTGTGTTGGGTCAGCTCCTCTCTAGTTGTCGTTTGCAGACTCCTCTCTAGGTTTGGCAGGGGGCCTTCTCCTCTTTAGTTGTGGCAGGGGGAGTCCTCCTTACTTGTGTAGTTGGGCTCCTCTCTAGTGGTGGTAAAGTGCTCTTCTCAAATTTGGATGGGTGTCGCTCCTCTTTGGTTGTGATGTGAAGGGGCTTTTTTTTTTTTTCTAGTTTCAGTGTGCAGGGGGCTACTCTCTAGTTGTGGTAGTGGGTGTTTTCTTTAGTTGTGGCATGGTGGGCTCCTTTCTACTCGTGGCAAGGGGCTTCTGTCTAATTGTGATGTGTGGGTATGCCCTTCTCTAATGGCGATGTTCAGGGGAGCTTATCTCTAGTTGTGACAGGAGTCTCCTCTTTAGTTGCAATGTTGGCCTCCTTTTTCATTTTGATCCATGTAGGAGTTCCACTCTAGTTTTGATGTGCATGGGAACTTTTCTCTAATTGTGATATGTTGGGCACGCTCCTATCTATCTGTGCAAGGGTTATTCACTCTAGTTAAGACAGTGGTGCTCCACTCTTAAAACACTCCACAGTGGTGCATTTTAAGGCGGGGGTGGCACCTCTGTAGTTTCAGCGATATGCTCCTTATGTCTGAATGTCAGCTATCTAGTTGTGGCATGTATTC